>OY754308.1:18993657-19667010 GCA_963573325.1 Astragalus glycyphyllos
TAACCTGTTAATGGATCTAAATAAACATAGTTCTGAGTGGTATAAATAACAAAAAGGATAACTTAATGACATAACTGAAACAGTTTACATGATGTCATTCCTTAAACATAGTTCAAATCCAAAGAACGAGTTAGGCTCAAGAGATTAACTTGATTACCAACTTATAACCTAAAATGTCAAAAACTATAGTACATAACCCTTGAATAGGGTGAACTATCTTTTAAACGTAGACCTCGAAGAATCCCATAACTTGAGAGTCGAACCAACTACTACTTTTCCTTGTCTCGCTTAATCTTAACTTGTCAATCTGAAATCATAATAACCTAAAGGGTGAGATTACAAATCTGAGTGAGTTCTTTCGTGAACCCTCATCAAACCTCTCGTAGTCTTTTTCTTATCTTGTCACTTCTCATAACGTAGCATAAACCATAAGTTATTGAACAACATCATCTACGGCGGAGAACCCAACCCGAACAACCATAATGAGCCTTGGCTCAACCCGGGTAACCATATTGAGCCTTAAACTCAAGAGACATGACCTCCGATTCCACGTACTCCACTTAACCTCTTAGGATCGTAGTGCCCATAGTGTTTTATTAATATCCTTAGTTATGTTCTCACACGATAGATCGTATAATTAAACATCGTTCATTCAGTCAATTTTCGTAAATCATAACCTACCGAAGTAAAAAAAAAAAATTTTGAGCCTTAAAACATGTCAAAATCCAGTCACATTCATTCAAATAAATGGTATCAGTTGGTCCTAGCAAAAAACTTTCGTGTTTTTGATGTAATAGTTTTCTTTAAATGTATATTCTCGTTTCCATCTTGTACGTTTCTCGAAAATATGAGTCTCTTTAGAGCGATATTTAAGAAATATTTAGTTGAAATTTTAGTATGTGTTAGTTTTCCATAATGTATCCTATTGTTGCATTACTTTCATTGCGATTTGAGAAGAAGTTTCAAAAAGAAAAAAATGCCCATGTTTTCGAAAAGGCAAGAAGACTATTTTACTAAAATCATCATACTTTTAGAGTCCAGCTTACTTCGTAAACCTCCAAAAATCGACCCTCAAGATTCTGACATGTGCATATTTTGTTTGAAAGGATGTCTGAATTTGGTGGGTATTTTATGCAATTTGTAGCCAGGTGGTTTTATTTTACGTTAACTCTCTCCTCCTTATTTTGCAGACATTACAACACAATACGACGATGGAAAGAGACAAAAATATTCCAAGTGAAAGACGGTGGTCAACTCGTTTTAGTTTTGTGGTTGGCATGTCTTCTTTAACTGCAATAAGTGCTGAACCAAGGGCAAACATTCTTTGTTTTGAATGATAACAAATTACAATCTGTTTACTAATGTTTATAGTTGAACCAAAGCACAGGGCATGATATCTTAAAGTGTAGAAGCTTGACATGATATCTTGTAAGGCGCTTGACATGGTATCTTAAAGTGTAGCAGCTCGGAGGAGAAGCTACTCAAGCGTTCAAGACTTATGTGTTATATTACTTTGCATAGGACGCTTGTAAGATCTCGTCACTTAAGCTTTTAGACTTTTGTTGTTGAGAGATGAACTTTTAAAATAGAACTGTTTTGTTAAAATAAAATTGAGCTAGGCTTGAAAAAATCTTTTATATAAAAGCATGCTAATAGGTTAGGCACATATAATGAATTGTTGTTTCTTAAAGAAAATAGATTCATGGCTTAGTGTTTTAAAAGAATTTGTTTTTGAAGTAAAGAATCGATCTGAATGAACATAGTTTTGAGTGGTATAAATACCAAAAAGGATAACTTACTGACAAAACTGAAACAGTTTACATGATATCATTCCTTAAATATAGTTCAAATCCAAAGAACGAGTTATGAACTCCGATCTGGAACTCTGAATTTGGTGGGTATTTTATGCTATTTGTAGCCAAGTGGTTTTATTTTATGTTAACTCTCTCCTCCCTATTTTGCACACATGACAACACAATACAACGATGGCAAGAGACAAAGAAAATTCCAAGAAAAAGATTTCGATGCAACCAAAATGGGAAGGCTAGTGTTTCTACTGTAAAGACGGTGATCAACTCGTTGTTTGTGATCCCTGAAACCGTGGAAAACATTATCAACCTAAATGTGTTGAAAAGGATGACTATTTTTTTGATAATGTCAAGTCTTAGTTTTGTGGTTGGCATGTCTTCTTCAGCTGCAATAAGCCCCCAGTGTTTTGTTGTATTTGTTTTATTGGTTCTCCTAGCCTTGGAAAGCATGACTTTCTTTTGCAGATGTCAAAGATTTTTCAAAAAGTAGGGTAGACTAACAATTTCCACAAAAGAACAGAGGTATAACATTGACAGAGGGCTTTTATGTTAGCATTTCAGAACTTAGGCCAGTGCACTTATTACAAAGATACTTTTCTCAATGCTGCAGCATGTGTTGCTGCAACATTGGTGACTTACTAGCCAATTTTGGATCAATTATTCAATGCTACTATGCTGCATTGCCCTTATTATTGAGCTTTTTCTCTTTTTTTCTTTTTTTTTCATTTGAATAGATTGCGCAATTTGCAACATTTTCACTTATTACAAACTTTTGGTACCTTTTAACTGGTACCTAACACACTAATATACTAACACATGGTGCGTTAACCTTTATTGTTCTTTATACTTGGCCTCAGTATATCTTAAGCACCCCCAAACTTAGTTTCATAAGCTACCCTAAACTTTTAGTAGAAATTTGGCACAACCTTGGTCTACCAAAATCTAACTTCAGCATCAGATTATTTCTAGCTTTCTAATTTCCTACCTAAACCTAGAGTTTGAGTGAGGATAGCTTAGTTTGGATTGATGATTAGATTGCTATTGTTTCCAAATTTCAGTAATAACTTTCCCATCACTTGTAGTTACAACTAAAAAAACACAATCATTATCTTGTTTTAGGTCTAGTTTAGTTACTAGGGAGTCGGTACTAGGTTCTGTTTGACTGGTTTCCTTAGTGAACATACTAAAGACCACAGAAGTATTAGGATAAAAATCTTTAGACACAGAAGTGTATTCTGTTTCAGACTCCTCCTTGGCCATATTGGCCTCTTCCTCTAATTCTTTAGGTTTAGACTCCTTTCTAGTAGGGAACTAAGTGGCATAGTGCCAATACTTGTCACACCTATAACATCGAACCTTAGATTTGTCCTTTTTTTTACTAGAACATAGTTTTTCTTGGAGGAATTCACCTTACCATTTTTTTACTAGAATCATAGTTTTCTTACATAAGTATTGTGCCTAGATAATATTTGTATCACAATAAAGCAAACTAACCGAACCGATCCAAACTGCGGTTGTTTGGTTTGGTTTAGAAGTTTTTTTAAGAAGTCAACCGAACCAATCCGCATATTTTTTTACTGTGCAGTTCAGATGATTGTAGGCTTAAAATTTAACCAACTTGCATTGCGCACACCCCTATATAGACATAACAAAATGAAGTAGTAGTTGCATGCATTCAAATTAAGTTTTGGTACAATAGAAGTTCTATTCAAAAAATTATTATATAGATAGAATATGTTTACTCACAAATTTATATAATACTTCATACAAAAAGTGGTGTATCAATGAGATTATATAAGTAAAAATAACTTTGTTGATTCATCCAACAGAGAATATTTCATATACAAGACACAGGTCGGAATACTAGTGCTCTTAGTTATAAAACCTAATTTGCACTTCACTCACACGATATGTCATTTCAATCTTTCTCTCACTGTGGCAGATCTAGAATCTTGGGTTAGGAAATACCAAAAAAAATATCCATTATCAAGATTCTGAATTCACACTATTGTATAGAATTTAGATTTATCGAGTAAAGTAAAGTTATAAAAAATTATAAAATGGATTCAGATTGGAATCGGGTGAAAAATCTACTTTCATAATTACAAATGAATTTCACATTTGCAAGTTTCTCAAAAACTGATATACTAGTTTCCTCTGTTTACAAACCTAATAACCCTTGCTATAAGTTTTGTATACAAAATATGATGGCTATAGGAGCGATTGCTTTTCTGTACACCAAAAGTAGATCATCAGACACATATATATACACGATTGTGCCATGCTCAGCATGAGAGATCCCAAAAAATTTACACATGCTGCTGGTTAAGCATCTGGAGGGCAGGAAGGAACCGACTTCTTTAGCAAAGAGGTCATTTGAAACATCATCAAATTGTAAAATATCCTATATTTTGCCTTCTGTCATAAGAATAATAGTTAGTTTAATGAGTAATAACAAATGAAACTCTGAAGCAAACTTTCAGAATCACACACCTCATCATTTTCTAGCTTTGTAAACTTGAACTTGCTGGTCCACATGGATTCAGCTTTGTCTGCAGCCGGTAGGACAAACAGTCTCACTTTCAATGATGTAAGTTGACTCTCAATCAAGGAAAGCAGGCAACGGAAGTAGCCCTAAACAAAAAACAATCACTTTTTAGGCACATATATTTCTTACTAGATATCATATAATTGCTCAAATTTAATAACAGTAAGGACTTAAATGTTGAAGTAAATAAACTAAATAACCTGTTTTTCCCAAGCTTTATTTGTTGCCGCTAAGGGAAGCTCCGCAACTTCCTGCCCAAATACTCTAAAGATTCCAGCACATATAACCTCTTGTCTGCAAAAAAAAAAAAGAAGATTAAACATAAAACACACACCAATATCAAGCATCATTTCAAACAAAATATGCAATACGCAAAACATGCTTCGAGCTCCGCCTTACTTGAAAGTGAGCACTGCAAAGTACATTCCTCTAAAATCTTGACCATTGATGCTTTTCCTATATGAAATAAATGCAACCACATGTTCAATAATATAAAAAAGAAAATTAATGCCTCGATAAGACAAAAAGAAGTACATTCTGCTTACCCTTCAAGCATTGCTCAAATAAAGTCTTTGC
This sequence comes from Astragalus glycyphyllos, assembly GCA_963573325.1. Taxonomy (NCBI): domain Eukaryota; kingdom Viridiplantae; phylum Streptophyta; class Magnoliopsida; order Fabales; family Fabaceae; genus Astragalus; species Astragalus glycyphyllos. Next base: position 18,998,590 of record OY754308.1, read on the forward strand.
CAGAAGTAGGATCAACTATTGGATCAAACTGCTCTCGGAAGATAGCATCAACTCTCAAAAGTAATTGCCTAGCCTCGTGATCATCAGAAGCAATTAGCTTCATGTTCAGAACTCTCCATCTTATATCAAAAGTTGGTTCTAAACCTTTTTCATTTTTCTTCTTAATCACACTTAAGAGAGATTTAAGAAGATGATCCTCCTCGCGAGCAACCAAATTTCAAAGATAAGCATGAATATAATCGCAATCAGAGCGGCATAACCAATTCCCTTCGGGCAATTCCATGTTAAATAACACCCATCAACAAATGTACATGTAAACTCCGAGGTATCATACAATTCTCCATTAAAAAACGAATCAAAGGAGGGGGTATCATGTACCTTCAGGGTTTGCATGTGATGTTTTTTCAAACAACCTACATGGAACTCCCTTTCACACTGTAAGAGCATAGCAATCAATCAATCAGTAATAATTAAATGAAAATATATATATTGATAAAAGGAGTTAAAATATATTTACTAATAAGACATCACGTAACAAACAATATATCACATGAAACTACACGTGGTCGCAAATCATTACAGTCCTGGGACCAAAGACTTTGCTGATTTATGTCCTTCTGAAACATTGAATAAATGTATGTTAAACTACTATAGTTGATCACAACTAGAACACAAATAATAGGAGAAAAAATGAAAGACAAAATAAAACAGAATATTACTGTTTACTTATCAAAGTTACATGATATGTATGTGAAACTTTAAGGAATAGGATGGTGCTTCATTGTTTTAATAGGATGGTATACAAATATCGAATTAATCGAAATGAAACTTATTTTCTGTTTAGTAAAGATCTAATTTTATTTGGATCTAGACTTTAGAAGTCCTTTAAATGACAAACCAAAGTTCTGTACATATCTTTTTGAAAACTTCACCAAAACCACTTATACTTTGTCAAAATCTTTGCTTTTACCGTATGCGTCTCATGAACATATAAAGATCACAACTTTCAGTTTGAAAACAACTTAGGAAATAAATTATTTTTGATATATAAATAAAGTGATCAATGTCCAAAATTAATCAGGTAACAGGTTAAGGGTATGTTTGGTAAGAAAAAGAGGGTAAAATTATTTTGATTAACAGCAAAGTTACAAGATCAAGTTTTGGAAGAATACATCAACTAATATTCATGATTTTTTTTGAACAAGAGTTTGAAATAATAGGATCTTTCATCAAGCTAAGAAAGTCACCGATTAACAAATCATGTAGACAAGGAAAAGAAAGCAAGTTAAAGAAAATCATACCCATGGGATTTAAGTAAGGTGGCAAATAACGAGGTGGAAGAACACTCGATTCAGAACTCTTGCAAACTTCTTTTTATTAACTTTTGATTTTATAGTGTTTTGAAGCATAATACACAGTAGCATTAAGGCATTAATTTTATTAACTTACTAGACTAAGATTTGAATTGGTTGTAATTCTTTGCGATCTTGCTTTCTATTCATGAGTTTTATGTTTGACTGATAGTTGACTGGTAAGAAGTGAATGGTAATATTGTGTGTTCTTGCCAACACTTTGTTGGTTGTGCATGGTCTTGACAATTGTCAAGCACCATTGGATCTCTTATTGATGACATAGATTTATGAGAAAAACTTAAAATAGGTTAAATGGTCATCACAAATAATTAATTTAATGTGTATAAAAAAATATTGAACATTTGTTAAATGTCATTAATCTAGAATATAATTGATCATTTAGGGGATGTCTATCTTGTTTAAAACGGAACAATTTTAAGCTTAGCACACACTTGTTCTATTGTCATTTAGACAATAAGATACTTAAAACGGAAGCCTCGTCTTGACTGGTCCAACCGACTCACGATTAAACAACTTATTATTATCCTTAATAAGATCAAGGTTAACGACTAGGATTCTACCTCCGTAATGGAAGCTTGAATATTTATAACTGCTAAAAGATTATTATACTAACATGGTTTGATACTTCCACTCCTACAGCAACATCACGCTCGACCCTTAGGTAACTTTATACTTCCTTCTCTTTTGGCACACAAGTTGGGGTCTAAAAGTCAAAGTCTTCTGAAGACTCTTGGGATTGCTGAAAGGATATTGCTACTAATGGTCATTTTAGAGAGATAGATCCTTTGGGAAACGACACGAATATTATTTTAAACTGGTGTTTATTAACTTAATCTCAATTATTGGAAGTCTCATTCCAATTTCCCGTGCAATTGGAGGATTCATGTTCTACAATCGCTTTAGGGTTTAACAGCTTAAGGTAGAGCAGAAGTAACCTTTAGAATAAAAACAAGAAACATAATTTAAACCCTAGTCATATGTGTATACATTTTCGCTAGTTTTCCAACGCACCTCGGAACATAAAAATCGGAGTTCCGGATCAGAAGTTATGAATAAAACAAGTTGAAAAACTAGCAAAAATTTCTCACAGACTGCGAGTGGCATGCTCTTAGTCAGAGGGTTATAATAGGGTTACTTCTATTATCATACCTACTGATCTCATCTTGAAAAGGACTTGGTTCAGAAACCGTGATCGGGAACTAATCCGATCAACTGATAGGTTGGTTAGATAATCTTAACGAATCTTAGGTCACTGACACTACTACAACCTAAAGGCTCTGCTTAACTAGTAACTCTCTGAACGACCCACAACAACATACACTGCAACACAACAGTTGCACTGGTTTCACTGACTAACCAGTCGCCCACAAGTGCCCATCTTTTTCTCCGGAATACCATCTCTAGCTCTCTGCTTCTGCTGCGCGCTCTAATGAGACGAGAAGGCTAGAATTCCTATTGTTTAAGGTTTTGGACATAGTCAGGGCTGAGGCAACTAATCATTATTATTCTCAGTAATTCAAATGAAACATTGCGTGGATCCTGACCCAATATTTCACATAATATACTGAAAGGTTCTGACATCTTAATTGTCTAAGTCCCTAGCTTACTCGATCTATCCTCTTGACCATAATGTCTCTAAGCCCGACAAGGTTGAACTGCTCTGATACCAAAATGTAACACCCTAGTATCTCTAACAGAGAAATACAAAGATACACAATTTAGCATACATCAGAGATAACTTCCTACTTAAGATATTGAACACAACTAAAGCTTTAACTAAAAACTAATCAATGAGTCACGTAAGTCACTACTTCAACATAAAAGTACCTGGAAACTTGAATTCATTGATTCACAACATTACAAACCCTAGTGTTCAATATTCAAGTACGGAAGAAACGGAAGCGATATACAACTGTTAATACAAAACAAGTCATAATATCGAAATACAAAAACTGGTGAAAATAACATAAACCTAGAAGCTAAGTCTCCAAGCTCTCCTCTAGGAATCACCTAACTGTGCTTCATTCCTTTTATCTTTCTCTGCGTCTCTGTAAAACCACAACAAATAATGGGTGAGATTACAACTCTTAGTGAGTCCTACCGAAACCCCTTACTACACTCTCGGTTCATTTATGAATCCTTTAACTGGTAATTCAGTTTATGAATTACAAAATAAACCTTTTTAATGTTTAGCGTATCACCAACAACCTGAAGTAGCTTAAGTGATACCAAAATAATCCTTTTAACTTTTTAGCACAATCACCAACAATCCAAAGTAGCTTAAGTGATTATGAATTACATGACAGTCAATCGTAGCCCAAAAGGATACTACGTGCATATAGTTTATCAGTCGCATAGTACATCACCAGAAATAACCATGCCATTACCGGTGAACTTCTCCACTAACTTATGCTAGCTTCAAACAGTCACAAGGTCTAGGGTCTGGGGCTCATGACTTCCCCTCCTCTTGTATACTAATTTGGGTCGTCACCCGATCCATGTCTGTGAAATAATATCAATATAGATATCCATGTCTACGAAATTATATAACATAAACAGTCGTTTGAACTTGAAGTTCATATAAACAGTCGCTTGAACATGTAGTTCCTTGAAATTACATGATACATGATCACTCACGTGTACAAACTTTGCGATTTTTCGAAATATTTATGTGTCCAAAACATTTCTCTCAAAACCCTCATGAACATGTTCAAAATCATGTTATTTTTAGTCTTATTTCATAACAAATGGCTGGAAAGAAGTTTAGAGGAGGTTTGGAATCGAAAGGAGCGATGAAACGATATTTTGGCATCTGGGGACAGAAACGGTTTTCAGAACAGGGCGCACGGTTCGTGCCACAGGGGCGCACAGTCCGTGCCACAGGGGCGCACGGTCCGTGTGCTCTGTGCAGAATTTCAAATACATTTCATTTTTTCTCGTTTCGCTTCTCCCTTCGCGTCCATTCCTAAACCCAATCAAAATCCAACTTAAAAAAAGAATATACAATGCCATATTCCAGTCCAAGCAACATCAATCACAAGCAATTGCATCAATTTGAGTCAATTTGAGTCTAGTTTCTAACGGAACAAGAATCATTCAAAACAGAGTTCAATTGAAAGCACAAAACCCAGAACATTGAACCTATACCAAGTTTAACTTCAAAAATTTGGCCTAACTTGCGAAACTCATAACTCGAGCTACACAACTCCATATTTAACCAAACTAGTGCCAAAATGACCAGAATTAAGTCTAGTTTCCATCAAAATAATCCCCATAATTTTTGAATAAATAGAACATTTCTAGTTCTAAAAAGACTGCACCTATGTCCAGAGTGCCTATACATTGATTTTATTAACAACGTAAACAAAAATCCTAAGCGAGTAGAACTCACCAATCGTGATGATAATCATAAAACACCGAGACTTTATGAAGCTCGAACGACCGGAAAACTTCCGAACTTCCTCTGAACTCGTCCAAATGCTCACAAAACCGAACCCCATCCCGTCTAAGCTTGAGACAGCAACTTAATCACCCCCCATTACTCTCCCAGTCAACAATGTAGCTTCATAATTTGGTTCTACTGTTGAGGAAAGATCCCAGTTGATTTTTGATGGTTAACAAACTTCAAATGTGAGAAGCTTAAGTTATCTGATTTTATATGCTACTAATGTTCCTTCTTGAGTGAAATATAAGAAAGGGATATGTTAGCTACTCTCAAGAAGATAATTTGCTTTTAAGAAGCATAAATGTTGAGAAGACTTGATGCAATGTCGATAGAAAGAAGCCAAAAGAATGTTGATAGAAATACAAAGAAAAAGACCCTTGGAAGAGAAAAGAAAGGTCATTAGTTAAGATGGGTTAACATGAGAAGAGTCATCATGAGAAGAGTCAACAATAGAAGAGTCATGAGAAGAGTCAACAATAGAAGAGTCATGAGAAGATTCACAAAGAAGTTAAGAAACATTATGAAAAAAAAAGGGTCATGATCAGAAGGGTCGTGATAAGAGGAGTCAAGCTGAGAAGCATCGTGATAAGAAGAGTTAAAATTAAAAGGGTCATGACGATAAGAGTCAAGTTGAGAAGCATCAACTTGAGAAGACACAAAGTTGAGAAGATTCAAAGAAGAGAAGAGTCATGACAACTGTAATATTGTTGTCTTCTCATGACAGCTGTAGTGTGCTGTCTTCTACAGAAAAGTGCAGAAACAGTTGTCCACCTTTCTCAACGGCTATATTTACTTGGGAAACCACTCCAACGACTCTAAATGATTAACCAATGGTTATTACACATATAATTCAGCCTCAATAGCTATAAATACCACCATGGTTCATTGTTGAAGTTCTTTGTGAGAGAAAAATCCAATTTTTCCCATCCTTCTCAAGTTGATCTCTCACCCATACTCAAGTCATGCTTTAATCTAGGGATTCTATTTTCTGAGTATGTAGTTCATCTTGTTGTGTTAGGATTCAGTTGAATCTACCTTGTTTAAACCAAGCTTTTGTAATCCCATAAAAACCCCCCAAACCAGAAAGTCTAAAACCTGTAAGAAGTCTTCTTAAATAGCGAGCTAACATGATAGGGTGTAGTGGTGTGGTTACGTCTATGTTGTCATCAACCAAGCTAAGCAAGTAAGGTTCAGATGTCCTCAAGGATCGTCACATGTACCGATCGATTGTTGGTGCATTACAATACATTACTCTTACATCATCCGCACTATCATATTGTGTTAAAAAGGTGCGTCAGTTCCTCTCTACTCCCCTTGAATCTCGTTGGCTGAAAGTTAAGAGGATCTCGTGTTATCTAAGTGGTACCACATCCTTCGGATTAGTCCTACAACCAACAGATAAAAACAACACCATGTCTCTTCGTGTCTACAAGGACTCAGATTGCGCGAGTGATGTGGATGATAGGCAATCTCTTGTAGCCCGTACAAGTGAAGAAGCAAAGTATTGTGGCATGGCTAGTGTTACATTTGAACTTCTTTGGTTGCAATCACTACTTCGTGAACTACGGGTTCCCTTTCAAAGACCAACACCTCTGTGACAATCTTAGTTTTGTCACCTTGTTCATACTACGGTTCTACAGGCTCACACAATTAATTAAATATTTGTGATTACCATTAAACATATGTTTAGTTATTCTCAAAAATATATGCCATCAAGAAGAGAACTAATTGTGCTTGACACACAATATGACCATTCTGTTCTTACCGGTCAACTATCGGCCAATTATAAATCAAGATTCGAAAGTAAGATCGTAAAGCATTAGCAATTCAAATCTGAGTCTAATAAGTTAAACAATTTATTTTTAAACATATATTTATTTATAGATAACATATTATCTCAAGATTTACGACAGCATAACAAAAGTGTACAAACTAAATAACATTCAATCAATTACAATTGTAACACCCAGAACTTTGGGCATCACAAAGTCTAGGTTGTTAACAATTTTGATACAATCAGAATTCTAACCTGTTAATGGATCTGAATAAACATAGTTCTGAGTGGTATAAACCCCAAAAAGGATAACTTAATGACATAACTGAAACAGTTTACATGATGTCATTCCTTAAAAATAGTTCAAATCCAAAGAACGAGTTAGGCTTAAGAGATTAACTTAATTACCAACTTATAACCTAAAATGTCAAAAACTACAGTACATAACCCTTGAATAGGGTGAACTCTCTTTTCCTCATCGAAGAATCCCACAATTTGATAGTCGAACCAACTACTACTTTTCCTCGTCTCGCTTAATCTTAACTTGTCAATCTGAAAACATAACAATATAAAAGGTGTGATTACAAATCAGAGTGAGTTCTTTCGTGAACCCTCATCAAACCTCTCGTAGTCTTTTTCTTATCTTCTCACTTCTCATAACGTAGCATAATCCATAAGTTATTGAACAACATCATCCACGGCGGAGAAGCCAACCCAAACAACCATAATGAGCCTTGGCTCAACCCGGGTAACCATATTGAGCCTTGAACTCAGAAGACATGACCTCCGAATCCACGTTCGCCACATAACCTCTTGGGATCCTAGTGCCCATAGTGTTTTATTAATATCCTTAGTTATGTTCTCACACGATAGTTAGTATAATTAAACATCGTTCGTTTCAGTCAGTTTTCGTAAATCATAACCTCATTACAACCGAAGTAAAAAAAAAGTTTTCGAACATTAAAACATGTCAAAATCCAAGCACATTCATTCATATAAATGGTATCAGTTGGTCCTAGCATAAAAATTTCGTGTTTTTGATGTAATAGTTTTCTTTAAATGTATTCTCGTTTCCATCATTTACCTTTCTCGAAAACATGAGTCTCCTTAGAGCGATATTTAAGAAATATTTAGTTGAAATTTTTGTATGTGTTAGTTTTCCGTCATGTCTCCTAATGTTGCATTACTTTGATTGCGATTTGAAAAGAAGTTTCAAAGAGAAAAAAATGCCCATGTTTTCAAAAAGGTAAGAAGACTATTTTACTAAAATCATCATACTTTTAGAGTCTAGCTAACTCCGTAAACCTCCAAAAATCTACCCTCAAGATTCTGACATGTGCATATTTTGTTTGAAAGGATGTCTGAATTTGGTGGGTATTTTATGCTATTTGTAGCCAAGTGGTTTTATTTTATGTTAAGTCTCTCCTCCTTATTTTGCACACATTACAACACAATACGACGATGGCAAGAGACAAAGAAAATTCCAAATGAAAGATATCGATGCAACCAGAATCGGAAGACTGGTGTTTCCAATGCAAAGACGGTGTTCAACTCGTTGTTTGTGATCCAAGATACTGTGGAAAACTTTATCATCCGAATTGCGTTGAAAAGGATGACTCTTTTTTTAAAAATGCCTAGTCTTAGTTTTGTGGTTGGCATGTCTGCTTTAACTGCAATAAGTGCTGAACCAAGGGCAAACAATCTTTGTTTTGAATGATAACAAATTACAATCTGTTTACTAATGTTTATAGTTGAACCAAAGCACAGGGCATGATATCTTAGAGTGTAGAAGCTCGACATGATATCTTGTAAGACGCTTGACGTGATATCTTAAAGTGTAGCAGCTCGGAGGAGAAGCTACTGAAGCGTTCAAGAATTTTGTGTTATATTGCTTTGGATAGGACGCTTGTAATATCTCGTCACTTAAGCTTTATGACTTTTGTAGTTGAGAGATGAACTTTTAAAATAGAACTGTTTTGTTAAAATAAAATTGAGCTAGGCTTGAAAAAATCTTTTAAATAAAAGCATGCTAATAGGTTAGGCACATATAATGAATTGTTGTTTTTTAAAGAAAATAGATTCATGGCTTAGTGTTTTAAAAGAATTTGTTTTTGAAGTAAAGAATCGATCTTAATAAACATAGTTTTGAGTGGTATAAACACCAAAAAAGGATAACTTAATGACAAACCTGAAATAGTTTACATAATGTCATTCCTTAAACATAGTTCAAATCCAAAGAACGAGTTATGAACTCTGATCTGGAACTCTGAATTTGGTGCAACCAAAATCGGAAGACTGGTGTTTCTACTGCAAAGACGGTGGTCAACTCGTTGTTTGTGATCCCTGAAACTGTGGAAAACTTTATCATCCGAAATGTGTTGAAAAGGATGACTATTTATTTGATAATGTCAAGTCTTAGTTTTGTGGTTGGCATGTCTGCTTCAACTGCAATAAGCCCCCAATGTTTTGTTGTATTTGTTTTATTGGTTCTCCTAGCCTTGAAAATGGCCTCCAGTGTAGAGGTTGTCTTTCCATCTACTTATATTTTGCTCATCAAGTCTAAAATAAGTTTGGAAATAGTATCACAAAGGATAAAAATGCTAAACATCAAATACATCACATTAAACCATTAAAACTCCATTACATAGTTTCTACCATCCCAACTATAAAGTGATTAGCTCATAGTGAGCAACAAACACAAGAAATACAACTTAAACATAAAGTTTAAAGCCATAAATACCAAAATACAAAGAAGAAATATACTAAGAAGAGGTAGACTGATAATTGACTCCAAGAACAGTAGCATGGAGGTTCAGCTCAACTCCCAAATCCACGAAATTCTTCAAGTAAGTCAGCCTCTGTATTGCTGCAGCATCACTCCCAGCACTGTTGTGCAGAATTTCTACTTTTTATTGTGAAAATGGAGCTTGGAACAAAAATGGAGAGAAAAGTTATGTCTCATCCTTGCCTCCTTTCTGAACCAGCCTCAACAACAAGGAAGATGAGCTTCCTTTTATAGTGCTAGGGTTTAGTGATCCAAGAAATATCATTTGGAGGCTCTTTTTGTCATTATGTGTGCCTAGGAGTACAAGTAGCCACATAGATGGAATATTCTTAGCATAATAATACCCATTCCTTGCTGTAGGACGTGTCCGTCCTTTCTGACAGCTAGCAGGTGCTGAAATACGCGCGCCAGCATTTTCTCTCTCATTTGACGCAGGAATGCAATGCTGCGGCACCTGATGCTGCAGCAATGAAATGCACACATAAAAGCACAATATAGGGCACCAAAGTGCCAAATGACTCCAATCTAGAATTAAATCTTCTTGTACACTATTACAACATATTTTAACTAATTAAACACAATATTACTTTAGAACTTACAACAATTTAAGCTAAGAAGGCATAAATAACTCTTATAAATAAAAGTTATCACCCCCCAAACTTCAACCATTCCTTGTCCTCAAGCAATGACGCTTGACAAAGACAAACAAACACAAGCAAGGCAATCTCCAACTGCACAAATTGATTCAAACAGATTTTCAAAGATGTTCAAGTTGGGCATAAACTTTCAGATCCTCAATCACTCATATACAACTTAAGTTCATAAAGATTCAAAGAATTGCATACTGCTCAAGATGTGTGTGATCATTAGGCTCAGTTCAGTCCTTAGCAAGTTTCAAAAGTTCTCCTAGCCTTGGAAAGCATGACTTTCTTTAGCAGATGTCAAAGATTTTTCAAAAAGTAGGGTAGTCCACAAAATAACTTTCCCATCACTTGTAGTTACAACAAAAAAAACACAATCATTATCTTGTTTTAGGTCTAGTTTAGTTACTAGGGAGTCGATATTAGGTTCTGTTTGACTGGTTTCATTAGTGAACATTCTAAAGACCACAGATGTATGAGGATAAAAATCTTCAGACACAGAAGTGTATTCTGTTTCGGACTCTTCCTTGGCCATATTTGCCTCTTCCTCTAATTCTTTAGGTTTAGACTCCTTTCTAGTAGGGCACTAAGTGGCATAGTGTCCATACTTGTCACGCCTATAACATTGAACCTTAGATTTGTTCTTTTTTTTACTAGAATCATAGTTTTTCTTGGAGGAATCCCTCTTACCATTTTTTACTAGAATCATAGTTTTCTTACATAAGTATTGTGCCTAGATAAAAAGTAGTAATATTTTGATTTATAATTAAGTTAGTTAATTTTAACTGTATTTTAAATTATGTTTTGTATCACAAAAAGGCAAACTAACCGAACCAATCCAAACTGTGTTGGTTTGGTTTGGTTCAGATTTTTTTTAAGAAGTCAACCAAACCAATCCGCATATCTTTTTACTTTGCAGCTCAGATTATTTGTAGGCTCAAAATTGAACCAACTTGCATTGCGCACACCCCTATATACACATAACAAAATGAAGTAGTAGTTGCATGCATTCAAATTAAGTTTTTGTACAATAGAAGTTCTATTCAAAAAATTATTATATAGATAGAATATGTTTACTTACAAATATATATAATACTTTATACAAAAACTGGTGTATAAATGAGATTATATAAGTAAAAATAACTTTGTTGATTCATCCAACAGAGAATATTACACATAAAAGACACAGGTCGGAATACTAGTGCTCTTAGTTATAAAACCTAATTTGCACTTCACTCACACGATATGTCATTTCAATCTTTCTCTCACCGTGGCGGATCTAGAATCTTGGGTTAGGAAATACCAAAAAAATATCCTTTATCAAGATTGTGAATTCACACTATTGTATAGAAATTTCCTTTTAAAGATTCAACGCGTAAAGTAAAGTTATAAAAAATTATAAAATGGATTCAAATTGGAATCGGGTGAAAAATCTACTTTCATAATTACAAATGAATTTCACATTTGCAAGTTTCTCAAAATCTGATATCCTAGTTTCTTCTGTTTACAAATCTAATCACCTTTGCTATAAGTTTTGTATACAAAATATGATGGCTATAGGAGCGATTGCTTTTCTGTACACCAAATGTAGATCATCAAACACATATATATACACGATTGTGCTATGCTCAGCATGAGAGATCCCAAAAAATTTACACATGCTGCTGGTTAAGCATCTGGAGGGCAGGAAGGAACCGGCTTCTTTAGCAAAGAGGTCCTTCGAAACATCATCAAATTGTAAAATGTCCTATATTCTGCTATCTGTGATAACAAATGAAACTCTGAAGCAAACTTTCAGAATCACACACCGCATCTTTTTCTAGCTTTGTAAACTTGAACTTGCTTGTCCACATGGATTCAGCTTTGTCAGCAGCCGGTAGGACAAACTGTCTCACTTTCAATGATGTAAGTTGACTCTCAATCAAGGAAAGCAGGCAACGGAAGTAGCCCTAAATAAAAAACAATCTCTTTTTAGGCACATATATTTCTTACTAGACTTCATAAAATTGCTCAAATTTAATAACACTAAGGACTTAAATGTTAAGTAAATAAACTAAATAACCTGTTTTTCCCAAGCTTTATTTGTTGCTGCTAATGGAAGCTCTGCAACTTCCTGCCCAAATACTCTAAAGATTCCAGCACATATAACCTCTTGTCTGAAAAAAAAAGATTAAACATAAAATACACACCAAAATCATGCATCCTTTCAGCAATACGCAAAACATGCTTCGTTCTTCGCCTTACTTGAAAGTGAGCACTGCACAGTACATTCCTCTAAAATCTTGACTGTTGATGCTTTTCCTATATGAAATAAATGCAAACCACATGTTCAGTAATATAGAAAAGAAAATTAATGCCTCGATGGTACAAAAAGAAGTAAATTCTACTTACCCTTCTAGCATTGCTGAAATAAAGTCTTTGCCAGAAGTAGGATCAACTATTGGATCAAACTGCTCTCGGATGATAGAATCAACTCTCAAAAGTAATTGCCTAGCCTCGTGATCATTAGAAGCAATTAGCATCTTGATCAGAACTCTCCATCTTATATCAAAAGTTGGTTCTAAACCTTTTTCATTTTTCTTCTTAATCACACTTAAGAGAGATTTAGGAAGATGATCCTCCTTGCGAGCAACCAAATTTCGAAGATAAGTATGAAAATAATCGCAATCAGAGCGGTAGAACCAATTCCCTTCGGTCAATTCCTGGTTAAATAACATCCATCAACAATTGTACATGTAAACTCCAAGGTATCATACAATTCTCCATTAAAAAACGAATCAAAGGAGGGGGTATCATGTACCTTCAGGGTTTGCATGTGATGTTTTTTCAAACAACCTACATGGAACTCCCTTTCACACTGTAAGAGCATAGCAATCAATCAATCAGTAATAATTAAATGAAAATATATATTGATAATAGGAGTTAAAATATATTTACTAATAAGAAATCACGTAACAAACAATATTTCACATGAAACTACACCTGGTCGCAAATCATTACAGTCCTAGGATTGAAGACTTTGCTGAAGTACGTCCTTCTGAAACATTGAATAAATGTATGTTAAACTACTATAGTTGATCACAACTAGAACACAAATAATAGGAGAAAAAATGAATGACAAAATAAAACAGAATATTACTGTTTACTTATCAAAGTTACATGATATGTATGTGAAACTTTAAGGAATAGATTGCTACTATATAGAGATATGTAGATCTGGTGCTTTATTATTTTGATAGGATGGTAGACAAAGATCTTATTTTTATTTGGATCTAGACTTTAGAAATCCTTTAAATCAAAAACCAAAGTTCTGTACATATCTCTTTGAAAACTTCACCAAAACCATTTAAACTTTGTCAAAATCTTTGCTTTTACCATATGCATCTCATGAACATAAAGATCACAACTTTCAGTTTGAAAACAACTTAGGAAATAAATTATTTTTGATATATAAATAAAGTGATCAATGTCCAAAATTAATCAGGTAACAGGTTAAGGGTATGTTTGGTAAGAAAAAGAGGGTAAAATTATTTTGATTAACAGCAAAGTTACAAGATCAAGTTTTGGAAGAATACATCAACTAATATTCATGATTTTTTTTGAACAAGAGTTTGAAATAATAGGATCTTTCATCAAGCTAAGAAAGTCACCGATTAACAAATCATGTAGACAAGGAAAAGAAAGCAAGTTAAAGAAAATCATACCCATGGGATTTAAGTAAGGTGGCAAATAACGAGGAGGAGGAAGAACACTTGCTTCAGAACTCCTGTAAACTTCTTTTTATTAACTTTTGATTTTCTAGTGTTTTAAAGCATAATAAACAGTAGCATTAAGGCATAAATAGCAAACTTATGTAGTTGGGGTCGACAATGAGGTGAAAAGAAAATGGAGGAATAGAAACAATGAGAGTATGGAATGATGGAATTGAAAAATTTGAGTGTGAGTGGTATGGGGGTTGCTCTCGCCATTGGGTTTTAAAGAGAGGGGAAACATGTCTTTTTTTTTTTTTTGAAAACTTAGTTATTAAGGAACATAATAAAATATCTCTTCATTCTAATCCATTAAACATACAACCAATCCTATTTTGACACCTAATAAATACTATATAATTTAATTCAAGGAAAGAAAATTTTGATCTTATCTATTCGGTTTGTATTAAAACTTACCAATTATAATATTCTGAAGTTAATTTCGTCAATTTTATATTTAATAAAATCACATTTAGTTCTGCAACTTTTATTATGAAATATATTTATCATATATAAATACGACAACTTTGATAGTAATAGATTAAATATTATTTAGTTAGTAAACTTTGGTTATCCTGTCGTATATTTTGTTCTAATATCTAATCTTTAAATAAATTCATTGGGAAATAGGTATGTATTTTTTAAATATATATTTAAAAATAATTTTTTAACTTACTAGACTAAGATTTGAATTGGTTGTAATTCTTTGCGATCTTGCTTTCTATTCATGAGTTTTATATTTGACTGATAGTTGACCGGTAAGAACTGAATGGTAATATTGTGTGTTCTTGCCAACACTTTGTTGGTTGTGCATGGTCTTGACAATTGTCAAGCACCATTGGATCTCTTATTGATGACATAGATTTATGAGAAAAACTTAAAATAAGTTAAATGGTCATCACAAATAATTAATTTAATGTGTATAAAAAATATTGAACATTTGTTAAATGTCATTAGTCTAGAATATAATTGATCATTTAGGGGATGTCTATCTTGTTTAAAACGGAACAATTCTAAGCTTAGCACATACTTGTTCTATTGACATTTAGACAATAAGATACTTAAAACGGAAGCCTCGTCTTGACTGGTCCAACCGACTCACGATTAAACAACTTATTATTATCCTTAATAAGATCAAGGTTAACGACTAGGATTCTACCTCCGTAAAGGAAGCTTGAATATTTATAACTGCTAAAAGATTATTATACTAACATGGTTTGATACTTCCACTCCTACAGCAACATCATGCTCGACACTTAGGTAACTTTAAACTTCCTTCTCTTTTGGCATACAAGTTGGGGTCTAAAAGTCAAAGTCTTCTGAAGACTCTTGGGATTGCTGAAAGGATATTGCTACTAATGGTCATGTTAGAGAGATAGATCCTTTGGGAAACTACACGAATATTATTTTAAACCGGTGTTTATTAACTTAATCTCAATTATTGGAAGTCTCATTCCAATTTCCCGTGCAACTGGAGGATTCATGTTCTACAGTCGCTTTAGGGTTTAACAGCTTAAGGTAGAGCAGAAGTAACCTTTAGAATAAAAACAAGAAACATAATCTAAACCCTACTCATATGTGTATACATTTTCGCTAGTTTTCCAATGCACCTCGGAACATAAAAATCGGAGTTCCGGATCAGAAGTTATGAATAAAACAAGTTGAAAAACTAGCAAAAATTTCTCACAGACTGCGAGTGGCATGCTCTTAGTCAGAGGGTTATAATAGGGTTATTTCTATTATCATACCTATTGATCTCATCTTGAAAAGGACTTGGTTCAGAAACCGTGATCGGGAACTAATCCGATCAACATTGGGTAATTCTGCTTGCCGATACTGAGATTGCACTATGGTTTACTAGGCTGGCTTCATAACATTTCAGAATGTGGCTCTAAAGAAAAGAATCTTGATTTAGATTTTGGAGTTATAGCCTGAATCTTTAGGTAGGTTTAACTGCTAAACCGTATCTCGATAACTGATAGGTTGGTTAGATAATCTTAACGAATCTTAGGTCACTGACACTACTACAGCCTAAAGGCTCTGCTTAACTGGTAACTCTCTGAACAACCCACAACAACATACACTGCAACACAACGGTTGCACTGGTTTCACTGACTAAGCAGTCGTCCACAAATGCCCATCTTTTTCTCCGGAATACCATCTCTAGCTCTCTGCTTCTGCTGCGCGCTCTGATGAGACGAGAAGGCTAGAATTCCTATGGTTTAAGGTTTTGGACATAGTCGGGGCTGAGGCAACTAATCATTATTATTCTCAGTAATTCAAATGAAACATTGCGTGGATCCTGACCCAATATTTCACATAATATACTGAAAGGTTCTGACATCTTAATTGTCTAAGTCCCTAGCTGACTCGATCTATCCTCTTGAACATAATGTCTCTAAACCCGACAAGGTTGAACTGCTCTGATACCAAAATGTAACACCCTAGTATCTCTAACATAGAGAAATACAAAGATACACAATTTAGCATACATCAGAGATAACTTCCTACTTAAGATATTGAACACAACTAAAGCTTTAACTAAAAACTAATCAATGAGTCACGTAAGTCACTACTTCAACATAAAAGTACCTGGAAACTTGAATTCAAGTACGGAAGAAACGGAAGCGATATACAACTGTTAATACAAAACAAGTCATAATATCGAAATACAAAAACTGGTGAAAGTAACATAAACCTAGAAGCTAAGTCTCCAAGCTCTCCTCTAGGAATCACCTAACTGTGCTTCATTCCTTTTATCTTTCTCTGCGTCTCTGTAAAAACCACAACAAATAATGGGTGAGATTACAACTCTTAGTGAGTCCTACCGAAACCCCTTACTACACTCTCGGTTCATTTATGAATCCTTTAACTGGTAATTCAGTTTATGAATTACAAAATAAACCTTTTTAATGTTTAGCGTATCACCAACAAGCTGAAGTAGCTTAAGTGATACCAAAATAATCCTTTTAACTTTTTACCACAATCAACAACAATTCAAAGTAGCTTAAGTGATTATGAATTACATGACAGTCAATCGTAGCCCAAAAGGATACGACGTGCATATAATTTATCAGTCGCATAGTACATCACCAGAAATAACCATGCCATTACCGGTGAACGTCTCCAATAACTTATGCTAGCTTCAAACAGTCACAAGGTCTAGGGTCTGGGGCTCATGACTTCCCCTCCCCTTGTATACTAATTTGGGTCGTCACCCGATCCATGTCTGTGAAATAATATCAATATAGATATTCATGTCTACGAAATTATATAACATAAACAGTCGTTTGAACTTGAAGTTCATATAAACAGTCGCTTGAACATGTAGTTCCTTGAAATTACATGATACATGATCACTCACGTGTACAAACTTTGCGATTTTTCGAAATATTTATGTGTCAAAAACATTTCTCTCAAAACCCTCTTGAACATGTTCAAAATCATGTTATTATTAGTCTTATTTCATAACAAATGGCTGGAAAGAAGTTTAGATGAGGTTTGGAATCGAAAGGAGCGATGAAACGATATTTTGGCATCTGGGGACAGAAACGGTTTTCAGAACAGGGCGCACGGTTCGTGCCACAGGGACGCACGGTCCGTGTGCTCTGTGCAGAATTTCAAATACGTTTCGTTTTTTCTCGTTTCGCTTCTCCCTTCGCGTCCATTCCGCAACCCAATCAAAGTCTGACTTAAAAACAGAATATACAATGCCATATTCCAGTCCAAGCAACATCAATCACAAGCAATTGCATCAATTTGAGTCAATTTGAGTCTAGTTTCTAATGGAACAAAAATCATTCAAAACAGAGTTCAATTGAAAGCACAAAACCCAGAACATTGAACCAATACCAAGTTTAACTTCAAAAATTTAACCTAACTTGGGAAACTCATAACTCGAACTACACAACTCCGTATTTAACCAAACCAGTGCCAAAATGACCAGAATTAAGTCTAGTTTCCATCAAAATAATCCCCATAATTTTTGAATAAATAGAACATTTCTAGTTCTAAAAAGACTGCACCTATGTCCAGAGTGCCTATACATTGATTTTATTAACAATAATTTCTCCGAATTGCACCAAATTTCGTACCACCAAACACAACAAAAATACAAACAAAACTCAACCAACCCTGCAACGTAAACAAAAATCCTAAGCAAGTAGAACTCACCAATTGTGATGATAATCACGAAACACCGAGACTTTATGAAGCTCGAACGACCCGAAAACTTCCGAACTTGCTCTGAACTCGTCCAAATGCTCACAAAACCGAACCCCATCCCGTCTAAGCTTGAGACAGAAACTTAATCACCCCCCATTACTCTCCCAGTCAACAATGTAGCTTCATAATTTGGTTCTACTGTTGAGGAAAGATCCCAGTTGATTTTTGATGGTTAACAAACTTCAAATGTGAGAAGCTTAAGTTATCTGATTTTATATGCTACTAATGTTCCTTCTTGAGTGAAATATAAGAAAGGGATATGTTAGCTACTCTCAAGAAGATAATTTGCTTTTAAGAAGCATAAATGTTGAGAAGACTTGATGCAATGTCGATAGAAAGAAGCCAAAAGAATGTTGATAGAAATACAAAGAAAAAGACCCTTGGAAGAGAAAAGAAAGGTCATTAGTTAAGATGGGTTAACATGAGAAGAGTCATCATGAGAAGAGTCAACAATAGAAGAGTCATGAGAAGATTCACAAAGAAGTTAAGAAACATTATGAAAAAAAAGGGTCAAGATCAGAAGGGTCGTGATAAGAAGAGTCAAGTTGAGAAGCATCATGAGAAGAGTCAAGCTGAGAAGCATCGTGATAAGAAGAGTCAAAATTAAAAGGGTCATGACGATAAGAGTCAAGTTGAGAAGCATCAACTTGAGAAGACACAAAGTTGAGAAGATTCAAAGAAGAGAAGAGTCATGACAGCTGTAATGTTGTTGTCTTCTCATGACAGCTGTAGTGTGCTGTCTTCTGTAGAAAAGTGCATAAACAGTTGTCCACCTTTCTCAACGGCTATATTTACTTGGGAAACCACTCCAACGACTCTAAATGATTAACCAATGGTTATTACACATATAATTCAGCCTCAATAGCTATAAATACCACCACGGATCATTGCTGAAGTTCTTTGTGAGAGAAAAATCCAATTTTTCCCATCCTTCTCAAGTTGATGTCTCACCCATACTCAAGTCATGCTTTAATCTAGGGATTCTATTTTCTGAGTATGTAGTTCATCTTGTTGTGTTAGGAATCAGTTGAATCTACTTTGTTTAAACCAAGCTTTTGTAATCCCATAAAAACCCCCCAAACTAGAAAGTCTAAAACCTGTAAGAAGTCTTCTTAAATAGCGAGCTAACATGATAGGGTGTAATGGTGTGGTTACGTCTATGTTGTCATCAACCAAGCTAAGCAAGCAAGGTTCAGATGTCCTCAAGGATCGTCACATGTACCGATCGATTGTTGGTGCATTACAGTACATTACTCTTACATCATCCGGACTATCATATTGTGTTAAAAAGGTGCTTCAGTTCCTCTCTACTCCCCTTGAATCTCGTTGGCTGAAAGTTAAGAGGATCTCGCGTTATCTAAGTGGTACCACATCCTTCGGATTAGTCCTACAACCAACAAATAAAAACAACACCATGTCTCTTCGTGTCTACAAGGACTCAGATTGCGCGAGTGATGTGGATGATAAGCAATCTCTTGTAGCCCGTACAAGTGAAGAAGCAAAGTATTGTGGCATGGCTAGTGTTACATTTGAACTTCTTTGGTTGCAATCACTACTTCGTGAACTACGGGTTCCCTTTCAAAGACCAACACCTCTATATGACAATCTTAGTTTTGTCACCTTGTTCATAATACGGTTCTACAGGCTCACACAATTAATTAATTATTTGTGATTACCATTAAACATATGTTTAGTTATTCCCAAAAATATATGTCATCAAGAAGAGAACTAATTGTGCTTGACACACAATATGACCATTCTGTTCTTACCGGTCAACTATCGGCCAATTATAAATCAAGATTCGAAAGTAAGATCGTAAAGCATTAGCAATTCAAATCTGAGTCTAATAAGTTAAACAATTTATTTTTAAACATATATTTATTTATAGATAACATAGTATCTCAAGATTTACGACAGCATAACAAAAGTGTACAAACTAAATAACATTCAATCAATTACAATTGTAACACCCAGAACTTTGGGCATCACAAAGTCTAGGTTGTTAACAATTTTGATACAATCAGAGTTCTAACCTGTTAATGGATCCGAATAAACATAGTTCTGAGTGGTATAAACCCCAAAAAGGATAACTTAATGACATAACTGAAACAGTTTACATGATGTCATTCCTTAAAAATAGTTCAAATCCAAAGAACGAGTTAGGCTTAAGAGATTAACTTAATTACCAACTTATAACCTAAAATGTCAAAAACAACAGTACATAACCCTTGAATAGGGTGAACTCTCTTTTCCTCGTCGAAGAATCCCACAACTTGATAGTCGAACCAACTACTACTTTTCCTCGTCTCGCTTAATCTTAACTTGTCAATCTGAAAACATAACAATATAAAAGGTGTGATTACAAATCAGAGTGAGTTCTTTCGTGAACCCTCATCAAACCTCTCGTAGTCTTTTTCTTATCTTCTCACTTCTCATAACGTAGCATAATCCATAAGTTATTGAACAACATCATCCACGTCGGAGAAGCCAACCCAAACAACCATAATGAGCCTTGGCTCAACCCGGGTAACCATATTGAGCCTTGAACTCAAAAGACATGACCTCCGAATCCACGTTCGCCACATAACCTCTTGGGATCCTAGTGCCCATAGTGTTTTATTAATATCCTTAGTTATGTTCTCACACGATAGTTAGTATAATTAAACATCGTTCATTTCAGTCATTTTTCGTAAATCATAACCTCATTACAACCGAAGTAAAAAAAAAGTTTTCGAACCTTAAAACATGTCAAAATCCAAGCACATTCATTTATATAAATGGTATCAGTTGGTCCTAGCATAAAAATTTCGTGTTTTTGATGTAATAGTTTTCTTTAAATGTATTCTCGTTTCCATCATTTACCTTTCTCGAAAACATGAGTCTCCTTAGAGCGATATTTAAGAAATATTTAGTTGAAATTTTTGTATGTGTTAGTTTTCCGTCATGTCTCCTAATGTTGCATTACTTTGATTGCGATTTGAAAAGAAGTTTCAAAGAGAAAAAAATGCCCATGTTTTCAAAAAGGCAAGAAGACTATTTTACTAAAATCATCATACTTTTAGAGTCCAGCTAACTCCGTAAACCTCCAAAAATCTACCCTCAAGATTCTGACATGTGCATATTTTGTTTGAAAGGATGTCTAAATTTGGTGGGTATTTTATGCTATTTGTAGCCAAGTGGTTTTATTTTATGTTAAGTCTCTCCTCCTTATTTTGCACACATTACAACACAATACGACGATGGCAAGAGACAAAGAAAATTCCAAATGAAAGATATCGATGCAACCAGAATCGGAAGACTGGTGTTTCCAATGCAAAGACGGTGGTCAACTCGTTGTTTGTGATCCAAGATACTGTGGAAAACTTTATCATCCGAATTGCGTTGAAAAGGATGACTCTTTTTTTAAAAATGCCTAGTCTTAGTTTTGTGGTTGGCATGTCTGCTTTAACTGCAATAAGTGCTGAACCAAGGGCAAACAATCTTTGTTTTGAATGATAACAAATTACAATCTGTTTACTAATGTTTATAGTTGAACCAAAGCACAGGGCATGATATCTTAGAGTGTAGATGCTCGACATGATATCTTGTAAGACGCTTGACGTGATATCTTAAAGTGTAGCAGCTCGGAGGAGAAGCTACTCAAGCGTTCAAGACTTTTGTGTTATATTGCTTTGGATAGGACGCTTGTAATATCTCGTCACTTAAGCTTTATGACTTTTGTAGTTGAGAGATGAACTTTTAAAATAGAACTGTTTTGTTAAAATAAAATTGAGCTAGGCTTGAAAAAATCTTTTAAATAAAAGCATGCTAATAGGTTAGGCACATATAATGAATTGTTGTTTTTTAAAGAAAATAGATTCATGGCTTAGTATTTTAAAAGAATTTGTTTTTGAAGTAAAGAATCGATCTTAATAAACATAGTTTTGAGTGGTATAAACACCAAAAAGGATAACTTAATGACAAACCTGAAATAGTTTACATAATGTCATTCCTTAAACATAGTTCAAATCCAAAGAACGAGTTATGAACTCTGATCTGGAACTCTGAATTTGGTGCAACCAAAATCGGAAGACTGGTGTTTCTACTGCAAAGACGGTGGTCAACTCGTTGTTTGTGATCCCTGAAACTGTGGAAAACTTTATCATCGGAAATATGTTGAAAAGGATGACTATTTTTTTGATAATGTCAAGTCTTAGTTTTGTGGTTGGCATGTCTGCTTCAACTGCAATAAGCCCCCGATGTTTTGTTGTATTTGTTTTATTGGTTCTCCTAGCCTTGAAAATGGCCTCCAGTGCAGAGGTTGTCTTTCCATCTACTTATATTTTGCTCATCAAGTCTAAAATAAGTTTGGAAATAGTATCACAAAGGATAAAAATGCTAAACATCAAATACATCACATTAAACCATTAAAACTCCATTACATAGTTTCTACCATCCCAACTATAAAGTGATTAGCTCATAGTGAGCAACAAACACAAGAAATACAACTTAAACATAAAGTTTAAAGCCATAAATGCCAAAATACAAAGAAGAAATATACTAAGAAGAGGTAGACTGATAATTGACTCCAAGAACAGTAGCATGGAGGTTCAGCTCAACTCCCAAATCCACGAAATTCTTCAAGTAAGTCAGCCTCTGTATTGCTGCAGCATCACTCCCAGCACTGTTGTGCAGAATTTCTACTTTTTATTGTGAAAATGGAGCTTGGAACAAAAATGGAGAGAAAAGTTATGTCTCATCCTTGCCTCCTTTCTGAACCAGCCTCAACAACAAGGAAGATGAGCTTCCTTTTATAGTGCTAGGGTTTAGTGATCCAAGAAATATCATTTGGAGGCTCTTTTTGTCATTATGTGTGCCTAGGAGTACAAGTAGCCACATAGATGGAATATTCCTAGCATAATAATACCCATTCCTTGCTGCAGGACGTGTCCGTCCTTTCTGACAGCTAGCAGGTGCTGAAATACGCGCGCCAGCATTTTCTCTCTCATTTGACGCAGGAATGCAATGCTGCGGCACCTGATGCTGCAGCAATGAAATGCACACATAAAAGCACAATATAGGGCACCAAAGTGCCAAATGACTCCAATCTAGAATTAAATCTTCTTTTACACTATTACAACATATTTTAACTAATTAAACACAATATTACTTTAGAACTTACAACAATTTAAGCTAAGAAGGCATAAATAACTCTTATAAATAAAAGTTATCACCCCCCAAACTTCAACCATTCCTTGTCCTCAAGCAATGACGGTTGACAAAGACAAACAAACACAAGCAAGGCAATATCCAACTGCACAAATTGATTCAAACAGATTTTCAAAGATGTTCAAGTTGGGCATAAACTTTCAGATCCTCAATCACTCATATACAACTTAAGTTCATAAAGATTCAAAGAATTGCATACTGCTCAAGATGTGTGTGATCACTAGGCTCAGTTCAGTCCTTAGAAAGTTTCAAAAGTTCTCCTAGCCTTGGAAAGCATGACTTTCTTTAGCAGATGTCAAAGATTTTTCAAAAAGTTGGGTAGACTAACAATTTTCACAAAAGAACAGGGGTATAAGCATGACAGAGGGTTTTTATGATAGCATTTCAAAACTTAGGCTAGTCCACAAAATAACTTTCCCATCACTTGTAGTTACAACTAAAAAACACAATCATTATCTTGTTTTAGGTCTAGTTTAGTTACTAGGGAGTCGGTATTAGGTTCTGTTTGACTGGTTTCCTTAGTGAACATACTAAAACCACAGAAGTATGAGGATAAAAATCTTTAGACACAGAAGTGTATTCTGTTTCGGACTCTTCCTTGGCCATATTGGCCTCTTCCTCTAATTCTTTAGGTTTAGACTCCTTTCTAGTAGGGCACTAAGTGGCATAGTGTCCATACTTGTCACACCTATAACATTGAACCTTAGAGTTGTTCTTTTTTTTATTAGAATCATAGTTTTTCTTGGAGGAATCCCTCTTACCATTTTTTACTAGAATCATAGTTTTCTTACATAAGTATTGTGCCTAGATAAAAAGTAGTAATATTTAGATTTATAATTAAGTTAGTTAATTTTAACTGTATTTTAAATTATGTTTTGTATCACAAAAAGGCAAACTAACCGAACCAATCCAAACTGTGTTGGTTTGGTTTGGTTCAGATTTTTTTTAAGAAGTCAACCAAACCAATCCGCATATCTTTTTACTTTGCAGCTCAGATTATTTGTAGGCTCAAAATTGAACCAACTTGCATTGCGCACACCCCTATATATACATAACAAAATGAAGTAGTAGTTGCATGCATTCAAATTAAGTTTTTGTACAATAGAAGTTCTATTCAAAAAATTATTATATAGATAGAATATGTTTACTTACAAATATATATAATACTTTCTACAAAAACTGGTGTATAAATGAGATTATATAAGTAAAAATAACTTTGTTGATTCATCCAACAGAGAATATTACACATAAAAGACACAGGTCGGAATACTAGTGCTCTTAGTTATAAAACCTAATTTGCACTTCACTCACACGATATGTCATTTCAATCTTTCTCTCACCGTGGCGGATCTAGAATCTTGGGTTAGGAAATACCAAAAGAATATCCATTACCAAGATTGTGATTTCACACTCTTGTATAGAAATTTCCTTTTAAAGATTCAACGCGTAAAGTAAAGTTATAAAAAATTATAAAATGGATTCAAATTGGAATCGGGTGAAAAATCTACTTTCATAATTACAAATGAATTTCACATTTGCAAGTTTCTCAAAATCTGATATCCTAGTTTCTTCTGTTTACAAATCTAATCACCTTTGCTATAAGTTTTGTATACAAAATATGATGGCTATAGGAGAGATTGCTTTTCTGTACACCAAATGTAGATCATCAGACACATATATATACACGATTGTGCTATGCTCAGCATGAGAGATCCCAAAAAATTTACACATGCTGCTGGTTAAGCATCTGGAGGGCAGGAAGGAACCAGCACATATAACCTCTTGTCTGAAAAAAAAAAGAAGATTAAACATAAAATACACACCAAAATCAAGCATCCTTTCAGCAATACGCAAATCATGCTTCGTCCTTCGCCTTACTTGAAAGTGAGCACTACACAGTACATTCCTCTAAAATCTTGACTGTTGATGCTTTTCCTATATGAAATAAATGCAAACCACATGTTCAGTAATATAGAAATGAAAATTAATGCCTCGATGGTACAAAAAGAAGTAAATTCTACTTACCCTTCTAGCATTGCTGAAATAAAGTCTTTGCCAGAAGTAGGATCAACTATTGGATCAAACTGCTCTCGGATGATAGAATCAACTCTCAAAAGTAATTGCCTAGCCTCGTGATCATTAGAAGCAATTAGCATCTTGATCAGAACTCTCCATCTTATATCAAAAGTTGGTTCTAAACCTTTTTCATTTTTCTTCTTAATCACACTTAAGAGAGATTTAGGAAGATGATCCTCCTTGCGTGCAACCAAATTTCGAAGATAAGTATGAAAATAATCGCAATCAGAGCGGTAGAACCAATTCCCTTCGGTCAATTCCTGGTTAAATAACACCCATCAACAATTGTACATGTAAACTCCAAGGTATCATACAATTCTCCATTAAAAAACGAATCAAAGGAGGGGGTATCATGTACCTTCAAAGTTTGCATGTGATGTTTTTTTAAACAACCTACATGGAACTCCCTTTCACACTGTAAGAGCATAGCAATCAATCAATCATAATAATTAAATGAAAATATATATTGATAATAGGAGTTAAAATATATTTACTAATAAGAAATCACGTAACAAACAATATTTCACATGAAACTACACCTGATCGCAAATCATTACAGTCCTAGGATTGAAGACTTTGCTGAAGTACGTCCTTCTGAAACATTGAATAAATGTATGTTAAACTACTATAGTTGATCACAACTAGAACACAAATAATAGGAGAAAAAATGAATGACAAAATAAAACAGAATATTACTGTTTACTTATCAAAGTTACATGATATGTATGTGAAACTTTAAGGAATAGATTGCTACTATATAGAGATATGTGGATCTGGTGCTTTATTATTTTGATAGGATGGTAGACAAAGATCTTATTTTTATTTGGATCTAGACTTTAGAAATCCTTTAAGTCAAAAACCAAAGTTCTGTACATATCTCTTTGAAAACTTCACCAAAACCATTTAAACTTTGTCAAAATCTTTGCTTTTACCATATGCATCTCATGAACATAAAGATCACAACTTTCAGTTTGAAAACAACTTAGGAAATAAATTATTTTTGATATATAACTAAAGTGATCAATGTCCAAAATTAATCAGGTAACAGGTTAAGGGTATGTTTGGTAAGAAAAAGAGGGTAAAATTATTTTGATTAACAGCAAAGTTACAAGATCAAGTTTTGGAAGAATACATCAACTAATATTCATGATTTTTTTTTGAACAAGAGTTTGAAATAATAGGATCTTTCATCAAGCTAAGAAAGTCACCGATTAACAAATCATGTAGACAAGGAAAAGAAAGCAAGTTAAAGAAAATCATACCCATGGGATTTAAGTAAGGTGGCAAATAACGAGGAGGAAGAAGAACACTTGCTTCAGAACTCCTGTAAACTTCTTTTTATTAACTTTTGATTTTCTAGTGTTTTAAAGCATAATAAACAGTAGCATTAAGGCATAAATAGCAAACTTATGTAGTTGGAATTGAAAATTTTGAGCGAGTGGTTTTAAAGAGAGGGGAAACGTGTCTTTTTTTTTTGGAAACTTAGTTATTAAGGAACCTAATAAAATATCTCTTAATTCTTATCCATTTAACTTACCAACCAATCCTATTTTGACACATAATAAATAGTATATAATTTAATTTAAGGAAATAAAATTTTAATCTTATCCATTCGATTTGTATTAAAACTTACCAATTATAATAATCAGAAGTTAATTTCGTCAATTTTATATTTAATAAAATCACATTTAGTTCTGCAACTTTTATTATGAAATATATTTATCATATATAAATACGACAACTTTGATAGTAATTGATTAAATATTATTTAGTTAGTAAACTTTGGTTATCCTGTCGTATATTTTGTTCTAATATCTAATCTATAAACAAATTCATTGGGAAATAGGTATGTATTTTATAAATATATATTTAAAAATAATTTTTTAACTTACTAGACTAAGATTTGAATTGGTTGTAATTCTTTGCGATCTTGCTTTCTATTCATGAGTTTTATATTTGACTGATAGTTGGCCGGTAAGAAGTGAACGGTAATATTGTGTGTTCTTGCCAACACTTTGTTGGTTGTGCACGGTCTTGACAATTGTCAAGCACCATTGGATCTCTTACTGATTGCATAGATTTATGAGAAAAACTTAAAATATGTTAAATAGTCATCACAAATAATTAATTAAATGTGTATAAAAAAATATTGAACATTTGTTAAATGTCACTAATCTATCACATTCAGCTAGAATATAATCGATCATTTAAGGCATGTCTATCTTGTTTAAAATGGAACAACTCTAAGCTTAGCACATACTTGTTCTACAGACATTTAGACTATAAGATACTCAAAACGGAAGCCTCGTCTTGACTGGTCCAACCGACTCACGTCTAAACAACTTATTATTATCCTTAATAAGATCAAGGTTAACGACTAGGATTCTACCTCCGTAATGGAAGCTTGAATATTTATAACTGCTAAAAGATTATTATACTAACATGGTTTGATACTTCCACACCTAGAGCAACACCGCGCTCGACACTTAAGTAACTTTAAACTTCCTTCTCTTTTCGCATACAAGTTGGGGTTTAAAAGTCTAAGTCTTCTAAAGACTCTTGGGATTTCTAAAAGGATATTGTTACTAATGGTCATTTCCAAGAAATAGATCCTTTGGGAAACTACACGAATATTATCTTAAACCGGTGTTTATTAACTTAATCTCAATGACTGGAAGTCTCATTCCAATTTCCCGTGCAATTGGAGGATTCATGTTCTACAATCGCTTTAGGATTTAACAGCTTAAGGTAGAGTAGAAGTATCCTTTAGAATAAAAACAAGAAACATAATCTAAAACCTACTCATATGTGTATACATTTTTGTTAGTTTTCCAACGCACCTCAGAACATAAAAATCTGAGTTCCGGATCAGAAGTTATGAATAGAACAAGTCGAAAAACTAGCAAAAATTTCTCACACACTGCGAGTGGCATGCTCTTTGTCAGAGGGTTATATTGAACACAACTAATTTCTATTATCATCACCAACTTAAGATATTGAACACAACTAAAGCTTTAACTAAAAACTAATCAATGAGTCACGTAAGTCAGTACTTCAACATAAAAGTACCTGGAAACTTGAATTCAATGATTCACAACTTTACAAACCCTAGTGTTCAATATTCAAGTACCGAAGAAACGGAAGCAATATACAACTGTTAATACAAAACAAGTCATAATATCGAAATACAAAAACTGGTGAAAGTAACATAAACCTAGAAGCTAAGCCTCCAATCTCTCCTCTAGGAACCACCTAACTGTACTTCTTTGCATTTATCCATCTCTGTGTCTCTGTAAAATCCACAACAAATAATGGGTGAGATTACAAATCTCAGTGAGTCCTACCGAAATCCCTTACTACACTCTCGGTTCATTTATGAATCCTTTAACTAGTAATTCAGTTTATGAATTACAAAATAAACCTTTTAAATGTTTAGCGTATCACCAACAACCCGAAGTAGCTTAAGTGATACCAAAATAATCCTTTTTACTTTTTAGCACAATCACCAACAATCCGAAGTAGCTTAAGTGATTATGAATTACACGATAGTCAATCATAGCCCAAAAGGATACTACGTGTATATAGTTTATCAGTCGCATAGTACATCACCAGAAATAACCATGCCATTACCGGGTAACGTCTCCACTAACTTACGCTAGCTTCAAAAAGTCACAAGGTCTAGGTTCTGGGGCTCATGACTTCCCCTCCCCTTGTATACTAATTTGGGTCGTCACTCGATCCTGTCTGTGAAATAATATCAATATAGATATCCATGTCTGTGAAATTAAATAACATAAACAGTCGTTTGAACTTGAATTTCATATAAACAGTCGCTTGAACATGTAGTTCCTTGAAATTACATGATACATGATCACTCACGTGTACTAACTTTGCGATTTTTCGAAATATTTATGTGTTCAAAACATTTCTTTCAAAACCCTCATGAACATGTTCAAAATCATGTTATTATTAGTCTTATTTCATAACAAATGGCTGGAAAGAAGTTTAGTGGAGGTTTGGAATCGAAAGGAGCGACGAAACGATATTTTGGCATCTGGGGACAGAAACGGTTTTCAGAACAGGGCACTCGGTCCGTGACACAGGGAATCACGGTCCGTGTGCTCTGTGCAGAATTTCAAATACGTTTCGTTTTTTCTCGTTTCGCTTCTCCCTTCGCGTCCATTCCGCAACCCAATCAAAGTCTGACTTAAAAACAGAATATACAATGCCATATTCCAGGCCAAGCAACATCAATCACAAGCAATTTCATCAATTTGAGTCAATTTGAGTCTAGTTTCTAACGGATCAAGAATCGTTCAAAACGGAGTTCAATTGAGAGGACAAAACCCGGAACACTGAACCTATACCCAGTTTAACTTCAAAAATTTAACCTAACTTGGGAAACTCATAACTCGAACTACACAACTCCGTATTTAACCAAACCAGTGCCAAAATTATCAGAATTAAGTCTAGTCTCATACAAAATAAGCCCCATAATTTTTGAATAAACAGAACATTTCCAGTTCTAAAAAGACTGTACCAAATTGCTATACATTTCCAGAACATTTCCAGAACATTTCCAGAATTCCTATACATTGATTTTATTAACAATAATTTCTCCAAATTGCACCAAATTTCGTACCAACAAACACAACAACAATACATACAGAACACAACCAACCCTGCAAGATAAACAAAAATCCTAAGCGAGTAGAACTCACCGAGACTTTACATAGCTCGAACAACCCGAAAACATCCGAACTTGCTTCGAACTCGTTCAGATGCTCACAAATCCGAACCCCATCCCCTCTAAGCTCAAGACAGCAACTTAATCACCCCCCATCACTCTCCCAGTCAACAATGCAGCTTCATAATTTGGTTCTACTGTTGAGGCAAGATCCCAGTTGAGTTTTGATGGTTAACAAACTTCAAATGTGAGAAGATTAAGTTATCTGATTTTATATGCTACTAATGTTTCTTCTTCAGTGAAATATAAGAACGGGATACGTTAGCTACTCTCAAGAAAATAATTAGCATTTAAGAAGCATAAATGTTGAGAAGACTTTGCAATGTCGATAGAAAGAAGCCATAAGAATGTTGATAGAAATACAAAGAAAAACACTCTGGGAAGAGAAAAGAAAGGTAATTAGTTAAGAAGGGTTAACATGAGAAGAGTCATCATGAGAAGAGTCAACAATAGAAGACTCATGAGAAGATTCACAAAGAAGCTAAGAAGCATTGTGAAAAAAAAGGGTCAAGATCAGAAGGGTCGTGATAAGAATAGTCAAGTTGAGAAGCATCATGAGAAGAGTCAAGCTGAGAAGCATCGTGATAAGAAGAGTCAAGATCAGAAGGGTCATGACGATAAGAGTCAAGTTGAGAAGCATCAACTTGAGAAGACACGAAGTTGAGAAGATTCAAAGAAGAGAAGAGTCATGACAACTGTAATGTTGTTGTCTTCTCATGACAGCTGTAGTGTGCTGTCTTTTGCAGGAAAGTGCAGAAACAGCTGTCCACCTTTCTCAACGGCTATATTTACTTGCGAAACCACTCCAACGACTCTAAATGTTTAACCAATGGTTATTACACATATAATTCAGCCTCAATAGCTATAAATACCACCATGGATCATTGCTGAAGTTCTTTGTGAGAGAACTCCAATTCTTCCCATCCTTCTCAAGTTGATCTCTCACCCATACTCAAGTCATGCTTTAACTCAAGTTCATCTTGTTGTGTTAGGATTCAGTTGAATCTACCTTGTTTAAACCAAGCTTTTGTACCCCCATAAAAACCCCCAAAACCAGAAAGTCTAAAACTTGTAAGAAGTCTTCTTAAATAGCGAGCTAATATGATAGGGTGTAATGGTGTGGTTACGTCTGTGTTGTCATCAACCAAGCTAAGCAAGCAAGGGTCAGATGTCCTCAAGGATCCTCACATGTACCGATCGATTGTTGGTGCATTACAATACATTACTCTTACATGATCCGAACTATAATGTTGTGTTAAAAAGGTGTGTCAATTCCTCTCTACTCCACTTGAATCTCGTTGGCTGAAAGTTAAGAGGATCTCACGTTATCTAAGTGGTACCACATCCTTCGGCTTAGTCCTGCAATCAACACCTAAAAACGACACCATGTCTCTTCGTGTCTACAAGGACTCAGATTGCGTAACTGATGTGGATGATAAGCAATCTCTTGTAGCCCGTACAAGTGCAGAAGCAAAGTATCGTGCCATGGCTAGTGTTACATTTGAACTTCTTTGGTTGCAATCGCTACTTCGTGAACTACGGGTTCCCTTTCAAAGACCAACACCTCTATGTGACAATCTTAGTTTTGTTCACCTTGTTCATAATCTGGTTCTACAGGCTCACACAAAA
Organism: Astragalus glycyphyllos; assembly: GCA_963573325.1. Classification (NCBI taxonomy): domain Eukaryota; kingdom Viridiplantae; phylum Streptophyta; class Magnoliopsida; order Fabales; family Fabaceae; genus Astragalus; species Astragalus glycyphyllos. Next base: position 19,030,241 of record OY754308.1, read on the forward strand.
CATCTTGAATAGGACATTCCATCCATGAAAGGTAAAAGCCAAGCAACTTAAAGTAAGATCGAAAAGCATTACTAATTCAAATCTGAGTCTAGTAAGTTAAACAAATTATTTTTAAACATACATTTATTTATAGATAACATATTATCTCATTATACACGACAGGAAAACAAAAGTGTACAAACTAAAAAACATTCAATCAATTACAATTGTAACACCCAGAACTTTGGACATCACAAAGTCTAGGTTGTTAACCATTTTGATACAATCAGAGTTCTAACCCGTTAATGGATCTGAATAAACATAGTTCTGAGTGGTATAAATACCAAAGGATAACTTAATGACATAATTGAAACAGTTTACATGATGTCATTCCTTAAACATAGTTCAAATCCAAAGAACGAGTTAGGCTTAAGAGATTAACTTAATTACCAACTTATAACCTAAAATGTCAAAAACTATAGTACATAACCCTTGAATAGGGTGAACTATGTTTTAAACGTAGACCTCGAAGAATCCCATAACTTGATAGTCGAACCAACTACTGCTTTTCCTCGTCTCGCTTAATCTTAACTTGTCAATCTGAAAACATAATAACATAAAGGGTGAGATTACAAATCTGGCTGAGTTCTTTCGTGAACCCTCATCAAACCTCTCGTAGTCTTTTTCTTATCTTGTCACTTCTCATAACGTAGCATAATCCATAAGTTATTGAACAACATCATCCACGTCGGAGAACCCAACCCGAACAACCATAATGAGCCTTGGCTCAACCCGGGTAACTATATTGAGCCTTGAACTCAGGAGACATGACCTCCGATTCCACGTACGCCACTTAACCCATTGGGATCGTAGTGCCCATAGTGCTTTATTAGCATCCTTAGTTATGTTCTCACACGATAGATCGTATAATTAAACACCGTTCATTTAAGTCAGTTTTTGTAAATCATAACCTCATTATAATCGAAATAAAAAAAAAGTTTTCGAGCCTTAAAACATGTCAAAATCCAGTCACATTCATTCATATAAATGGTATCAGTTGGTCATAGCATAAAACTTTCGTGTTTTTTATGTAATAGTTTTCTTTAAATGTATTCTCGTTTCCATCTTGTACCTTTCTCGAAAACATGAGTCTACTTAAAAATATTTAGTTGAAATTTTAGTATGAGTTAGTTTTCCATCGTGTCTCGTACCTAACACACTAATAAACTACAAAAGTCATAAAGCTTAAGTGACGAGATCTTACAAGCGTCCTATGCAAAGCAATATAACACATAAGTCTTGAACACTTGAGTAGCTTCTCCTTCGAGCTGCTACACTTTAAGATATCATGTCAAGCGCTCTGGTTCATGCCCTGTGCTTTGGTTCATGTCCTGTGCTTTGTTTCAACTATAACCATTAGTAAACATATTGTAATTTGTTATCATACAAAACAAAGAGTGTTTGACCTTGGTTCAACAAACTCCCCCTTTTTTATGATAACAAATTACCTTATGCACTCGGAGGCGATAAATAAGAAACAACGGCATAAGCTCCCCCTAAGCATAAGCATAAAAAAATAAACTAATCCAATAACATAGTGAGTGAAATAACAAGCAGCAAGTCTTTCTCTCCCTTTGTTTTCATCAAAAAAGAAGGGGATCTCATCAGGGGAAAACACACAAGACACATAGCATATGATATAACAAGCACATAGCACCTCAAAAATACACCACATAGTCACAGGCTGGCAAAATCAAGCATACCGAGCTCTCTCCGGATCTTACAAAATTAAGCTTCGGCTAGTGGTTTCGTGAAGATGTCCGCTAGTTGGTCATCGGTGCCAACAAAGTTTAATGCTATGTTCCCCCTAGAAACATGGTCTCTAATGAAATAATGCCTTATTTCTATATGCTTAGTTCTAGAGTGTTGGATGGGGTTCTTAGCAATGTTAATGGCACTAGTGTTATCACATAGAACTGGCGCATTGTCATATAACAAACCAAAATCCTCCAAAGTATGTTTCATCCACAGAACTTGTGCAACGCAGTTTCCAACCGCCACATATTCGACTTCAGCGGTAGACAATGCAACACTGTTCTATTTTTTACTAGACCGGGAAGTCAAAATATTGAGAGCATGTGCAGAGTATCTAAACCGTTAATACATTTATATCAGTACTCATTCATTCCCAATGCAAATTGAAGCGGTTGAAAAAAATTGAAACTTTCAAGTTTCAATCATGAGGCACAGTGCAGATTATTATATGGTCTATTATTAAATTTACATTTGTATTATTATAATTAAAACTTTCAAGCTTCTAGCCTTCAACTAATTTACACCAACTGGCCGATTATAACATTTATATTAGTCTTATAATATTACATATTATATATACTTCTCTTTGCAAAGTGAAAATCCTAATACCATCAGAAACTAAACTTCTCTAGAATGTCATGAACCAAGAAAATGAAAATGGCATAGCTCAAGAAAATGTAGATCCTATTGTTGGGAGAAAGAGGAAAAAAACATCAGTTGTTTGGAACGACTTTGATGAAGTTGAGCATATGTTTCCCCTTGATATATAAATCTAAAGAAGTTGCTGATGAGAATATTAAGAAGTTCTATCGAATTTCAAATATTTAACTTATATGTTGGCATGACTATTTTTAATTTGGTCACAAAATATTATTGCACACGGATGATGTTTCTGTCAGCTTTTGCTCTTGGTATCCAATGGTTAAAATGATTTTCCTCATAGTACATTTCTCACTAGAAAGTGTTTTAACTAAAAATTGTTATACAATTGTAGCATGAAAAAATCTTAGTAATATTTTATAAAAAACGCGGTTTCAGCTTTTAGGAAAAATAGCAACAGGCCTGAATGTGAAGTAGGCTCATTTAGTCTATTTAAAAAAGGTAAAATGGACTATTTTAGAGGCGTTAGTGTGAAATAGCTTTTAAATAGGATTTCAGGCCAGGCCAGACTTTTAAAAAGGTCAGACCAGACCTGAAAAAAAGCCTATGACAGGCCATAGGCCAGGCTCAAGCTTAAAAAATTCACCGTAGGCCAGGCTCAGGCCTTTCAAAGCCTGACCTGGCATATTCCCACCCGTAATTGCTCCGTTACAAAAAATGTGAGGTGGCCAACAGTTGTCCTATGTGACTTTTATATTTATTTCTAATTTTCTTTAATCCTAATTATTTGGCATCCACCTCACCCCTCACCTGCTCATCTCTTTCTCAACTTCTTCATCTCTCTCAATCTACTGTCTCTTCACATTCTAGAAAACCAGTTCCCTTCCTTTAATCTTCTTCAACCATAAAATCTCACAGCCAACGATGATTATGATAAAGATAACAGTACCAATGAACCTCTCCCCAAATCTCAAACAATAAGAATGAGAAGAAGATCAAAAAAGCCATCTCTTTTATTCCTCCATCTTCCAAACTTCTCTCCCTCTCGTTCCTCTCTCTTTTTATTCCTCCCATCTTCCACCACGTCTTCCCTTTCCCTTCAGAATTCCAAAATTGGGTTTTCAGAAGAAGAAAAAAACCCTCTTCAATAAATAGGGAATAAAGTGTTATTTCTGAAATTGATTTTGGTTTCTTATGTGAGATGTTTTCTTCTACTTCAAATTTCTGTTCAATAATCAAATGGAGAAGGTGCTTTTTTTTTTTTATTTAAGGAGAAGAGGGTTATTTTTGCAAACATTAGTTGGAATAATGATTTTTTTTTTGGAAGGAGAAGAGGACTCTTTCCCCTACTGTTATGAGAAAGCCAGCGCTCTTGAAGAGTATCAATTTGTATCTATCAATTTTTTTACCTTATTGTGCTTGAAGCTTAGTCTTCGTATACGATTCCTTTGCTGTTTGATTTGAGAGGGAGATAATGATGAGATTGTGCGTTGATTTGAGAGGGAGATAATTGGGGGTGTGAGGTTTTATGGTTGAAGAAGATTGAAAGAGAGATGAAGGAGGTGCGAGATGATAAGGATGTCAAATAATTAGAATTAAAAAATATTAGAAATTAGAAATAAATATAAATGTCAAATAAGACAACCGTTAACCGGCTCACATTGACAAAAGGAATTATATAAAAAAGATTGATTTTACAGGGACTTTTTCAAAAAAAATATTTTGCAAGGACTAAAATCAAAAGACTTTATATTTATCGGGACTAAAAACATATTTAAGCCATAAAAATATTAATTTTGTAATTTTTGGAATTTACATAAAATTGTAGAGTGGAAGAGGAAGACTCAGTTTCGTTTCACTGATAGTCCCTTCGAGTCTTTCACTCTCCGACGACATGTCCCTTTCGGCGAGGCTTAGAGTGAAGAATGCAACACCGCCGTTGTACCGATTAGGGTTTCAGATTTTGGCTCGAACTGCAAAGGTACAATCTCCTACCCCAGGTTATTTTAATTCCATAAATTTCAATTTAGTTGATTTTGTTTATGACATGGTTCAAGACGAATCTGCTAAATTTGTGTTCCAACATTTATGATTGGATTGTGAGCCAATACATATACGTATGAGACAATATTAGTTGATGTTTTTTGATCAAATATTAATACATTATTAATTGAAGTTTAAAATAATGTGAATCATAGTAGTAATACATAATTAACCAGATAAAGAGAGTGAACCCTTGGAGTCGTTGATAACCTGGTCCTGTTGATACCCTAGGATGCTTACTAAGAGTTTATCCATGTAGGCTTATGGAGCAAACGTGGAAATAGGCATTAAGTTACATAATTTGGGGTTAGAAGATTAAATGTTTTAAATTGTGGACTTGGTAATGGTCACGGTGGTTTGATCAGTATTCCAACCAGGCAATTTATCACAATTTTCCATATATGTTTTATCTTCATCACTGAGCATGCTCTTGTGAAACAAACACCTCCCCTCATACTCATGAATTTCTAAAACGTCCCCATTGAATAGGAAAAAACATGGATACACATCCACTGATCCAAATATTAAATTGTTTCTGTTACCCTTGTTTCAAACTGGATTATTTATATCCAATTCCTTTCCCACATAAAAAAGGTAATCTTACATTATTTAACAATTTAAGAATAAGTTAAATAAAAATAGTATATGAGAACATATCTAATCTATACACTTGATAACATCTTAAATATTTTGTGAAGACTTAGTGTCAAATTTACTAAAGCTTGCCTAAGTAGTACTAGATAGATTTGCATTTAGTTACCTTCCAGCACCTTTAAAATTCTCATAATCTTATCTTTTGATATAGTCATATAGGATCATATTGACTAACACCTTTGCATTATCTAATTTAATATATTGTGCTAGAGGCAAATCTGTGGAATATTCATTGCTTATTGCTTATTTAGGATAATCTGCAGATTTTTTTTTTAAATTTATTTCAGGATAACTTATTTGGGACAGCAGTGGAAGAACTCAATCTAGAATGGATAGGAATTTTTGGTGCGCTATACAACTAGTAAGCTGGTTTATTTAACATTTTTTCTAGCAACATTTATATCCAAAGTTTCATTTTGGAACACTTTAGTCCACTTTCTTTCTACCTCTAGTTACATCCAAAATTGCTCTGTGGCTCTAATCTAAGATACCTGCTTAGGCTCTTATCTAAAAAGTATATTTAGTTTCAGTAACATTTTCTTGTCAGTGTTACAATGGGAACAGACAGACAGCAGAATTGACACAATATATAAAAATGAACTTGTTTTGCTGTTAAAACTCAGAGAAAGTATAATCTTTAAAAGGGTATATGAAACAATAAGATGACTAACACTTAATCAAAACTTATTCAATATGTAAAGGTAAATGAAACTTTAAACTAACTTATCCTCCCAAAAAGATTATCATAATGAGGTAGTCTCTCCCACATAATCAAAGCTTGTTCAGCCCCATTAATCAGTCTTCTCAACGCCAGTAACGTGTGATGAGTATTTCATTTCTAAATAAAAATTACATAATTTTGCATATAATGTTAGAAACAGACCAGTTTGCTATCTCGCGTCTAATAATGAGATAGTGATTTCGTTTATCGAAGATGTTTGTTTCCCAGAAGAAGTTTCCCCCTCAGTTGAGACCTTTTTAATTAAAAAACCAGGTTCCTTTGGTTGAGGTAAAGCATTTTGACTATTCAACATCACAACCACAGATGTCATGTTTGGCCTATCATCAGGATGGTGTTGCAGACATAAAAGACCAATTTGAATGCAACGTAAAGCTTCAAGTAGAATACACGAGTCTCTCAAACAATCATCAATTAGTTCGTGTGGAATTCCCTCTTTCCACAATCTCCATGCCTACAAAAATTCAACAAAATTGTTATCTTATACTTTTATATAAAAGAAACATTGCATTTTGTGGTACTCACATGGCCAATAAGATTGTGATCTTCCTCGTGGTAGGTAAGGGCTCTGTTTTTCCTCCCACTTATAATTTCTAGCAATAATACGCCAAAGCTAAATACATCTGATTTTATGGAGAATAAGCCATCGATAGCATATTCGGGTGCCATATAGCCACTGAAAGGAACCACACAGGTATTAGTTTGATGTTCAATTAATCATAGTTAAAGTTTATCTTCTTTTAGAACACTTACTATGTTCCAACTATTCTGCTTGTTCTTCCCTCAATTTGATCACGTCCACACATTCTGGCCATACCAAAATCTGAAATTTTTGGATTCATGTCATTGTCTAGTAAAATATTGCTTACTTTCAGATCTCTGTGTATGATCCTTAGCCTTGAATCTTGATGAAGATAAAGAAGTCCCCGGGCAATTCCATACAAGATGTTAACGCGCATAGACCAATCTAACAATTTGCTTTGAACAGGATCTATCAAGGTTGTCCAATAAGTTAGTTAGTCTTTTCCAAATGACTTGTAGAACAAATGAAATTTGTATTATTCTAACTATTATTAAGACTTGGAAAAATTACTAACCAAAAAGAAATGAATCGAGACTTTTGTTGGCCATGTATTCATAGAGTAGCATTTTTTCCTCTCCTTCAATGCAATAACCAACAACCTTAACAAGATTTCGGTGTTGAAGTTTAGCACACAATATAACTTCATTCTTAAATTCTTTCGATCCTTGTCCAGAACTCCTTGAAAGCCTTTTGACAGCAAATTCTTGTCCATCTACCAATGTACCCTTAATTTTTTAATTGCGCAACAAAAAAAAAGAGAAACAATGAGATTCATGAGTTATATATTTTAGCCTTATTATTTGAAGTCTTGAAGATTTACCTTGTATACGGGTCCAAAACCACCTTCACCAAGCTTGTTGTTAATAGAGAAGTTATTTGTGGCCTTGAGTATTGTAGTTAAATCAAAAAAAGGAAGATCTAAATCTTCATGTCCTTCTTCTACTTTCTCTTCTGTCAACGTGATTTTCTTTGTTTTCTGTGTTTCCTCTGATTTTATTAAATGAGATCAATGTCATAGAAAATAAAATAGAATTTGATTTTAAAATTATCATATGATGAAGCACCACTGAAAACAAGGTAATTCTAAAACAACTCTAGTAGGGAAAGCTAAGAAATTTACCTTTACGCTTTGCTTTTGTTATATAAATGTAGAAGAACAAAACCAGTAGCATTGCAAAGACTACTGAAACTGGAATTGATATTGCCAAGGCTACCTTCTTACGCCCATTTTTATCATCTGCATTAATTTAAGGCAGAACAGATAAATAATGCACTTATGGCCATTAGATTAATATAACAAACACTTATAACAAACACTTAAAAAACAAACCAAACCCCTTACCAATATTTGAAGTGTCTGTTCGAACATACAGATCTTGTCCACTTTGTGAAACTCTTAAATCAAGAAGATCACCAAACCAAATAGAACAACCACTTCCTGCTCCACTTGAGTTTAAGCTTGCATAAGCTGAACATGAACAATTTTCCAAGCATTTAACCCTACAATCATCAAGTGTCATTTTTTCATCAGTCCAAGAATGTTTTGTATCTGGCAATTTCATCTCAGCAAATTTAAGAAACCCATCTTTATTTTTAATCCCACAACTCCAATTTCCACTACGAACACATCCTTGAGTCCATTCCAATGCATTCCATTGTTGTGGTGACTTTGGTTCAAACCCATCTAAACATTGACACATTGGTGATCCATCAATGAGACAATTACCATTTGCACCACAAACATTATAAACATCACAATTATCTTGTGGCAATGATTGGTAAACAGTCCATGTTCCAGAATTAGGAACCCAAATTAACCGTTGGCGAAGAGAAAGTGTTTGGTTCAAAACAATTATAGAAATAAGAGAATTATTCTTGAGTGTGAACATGTAATACATTTCATCTTCATTGTTGACAAATTCATAATTATAAAGAGGATTATCTCTTAATGCAAATATCCCACTTGACCCAACACCACTCCATGGTCCAGACCTATAGTATTCAACTGAGCCTTTCCAAATCACCATCTCAGGATTATTGCTAAGTTCTATAGCTGAAGTAAAATCACCTGAAGATGGATCATCCCAATTTTTCCATGCAATGTTACGCCTATTTAGGCCAGTTCTTTTGTTCAATCCAATCTTCATTCCAGGTAATAATGTATCACACAGATAGTCAAAGCTCTGCCACAGATAATTTTCTTCACTGTTATTGTCTTTTTCATCTCTTAGAACTAAATTTCCATTGTCTAAGAGCTGCACTATGGGGCTTGAAGCCTTTTTTGTTGCGTTTGTTGACCAAATAAGAGTCTGATTCTGGTTGAGAAGTACGAGGTTTCCTTGTTGGTTGATGATCAAGTTGCTGGAATTATCTTTGATTGGATTATCACGATTAGCAACCCAAACAACTCTTCTAACTGGAATATTTTTGTACCAGATTCCAATATAACGGTTAGAGGAAGTACCTGGTTTGAAGAAACCCAACTCAAAAGTTCCATTCTTAGAAACCAAGCTGTCAGTAAATGTCTCAGATTGTGTGATTGTATCAGATGCATAGGAAATTTGAGAGAAAAGTAATAGTAGCTTGGAAATAACAAGCATAGTAGTAGGAAGAAATAGAATGGCCATTTTTGGTTGATTTTAGGCAGCAGCTATAGAATTGCATGAAATCAAATGGCAAAGTTTCTTTGGGGAGCTGAATTTGTACCTCAGTGCGTGGGAACACCTGTCAATAATAGGAGGCTGCTAATGTATGTGTTTTACTATATATGTGATTTTTAATCTGATAAGTATATGTTTTTTTCCTTCCACGCGTTATTTGACTTTATGTTGAATATTTTATTGTTTAAAATTTCATTATCTTATTTATAAAAGATTGCATTATTTTCTTACGATTTGTATACGGTTTTGGCTACATGGTAGAATTCTACAATGGGGCCAACATGTTGACTTCAACTTAATTTGGTTACTGTTTCCTTTAATAATGGGTGGCCAAAATAAAATTATATACCAAAATAATGTACATTGTGGGTTATTTACCAAAGTAGGCAAAAAAAAATTTTAGTTCAAAAGTCGGCCCCCAGAGTGACTTCTAAACTGTGTTTTTTTATTTTTTATTTAATTATATATTAAAATGATATATCCTTAATAAATTTATAAAAATGATTATACTTATTTATAATTTAATTACGTTAATATTTACGAAAAAAAGTGAGATATTAAAAATTGTAACATAATATAATATAGAAAAAAGACTGAAATAAACATTGATTTTAGGGAAGAACCAGAGAATAGAAGATTAATCAGAAATATAGGTTGAGGGTAAACTATTGGTGTGAATTTGAGTGTAATGTGAGAATGTATTTATAATAGGGGTGATTGTATGTAAGCCGTTGATTTTGGATGATATTAACCATTGATTTTAGGGTTTAGTGTCGGCAAAAGCTAGGCCGTTAAAGAGTGTTGGCAAAATCTAGGCCGTTAAATAGTGTCGGCAAAATCTAGACAATTAAAGAAATTAAGACCTATGCACTCTGCACAATGCACACTTTAATAGTGCACTCTGCACAAAGCACTATTAAAGACAAAAGAGTAAATTATTGATCCAAATGTAATAAATGTAACATAAGATTAAACCCTTAAAATTAATAACATGGTTAATATAAAATTACAATAATTGATAAATTAAACTAAAAAGACAGTACAGAAAAAAATTAACAAAGATGAGACCCAGTTCCACACTTTCTAGGTTGGGGGACACGCTGTGGACGTTGATGCCGATGTGGTGGTTGATGTTCTTCCTCAGTCGGGGCAGGGGGCGATGGCTCTGGAAAATATTGGGGAAGTGATGAAGAACTAACACCGCCCGCCTGCTCTTGAATTTGACGAAGCAGCCCTACAGATTGCGCAGAGCCGGGTTGGACCCCAAAGCACTCATAGAACATATCGGGGTCCCTTTCGGTCGTAGAATGTCGATATGTATCTTGAAAAGGAGTATGTTCTATTGACTGGTTGTATTGTTCGTAATATTGGAATGTTGGTGTGTGGGAGATAGAATGGCGGTGAGGCACATCTTCTTGGAATGTTGGTGTGTGGGAGATAGAGTGGCAGTGAGGCACATCTTCTTGGGTCCTCTGTTGAGTTGGTGGTGCACGTCGATGTCGATTACGGTTACGTTCTCGACGTTCGGTTTGAGCAGTTGGGGGAGCTGGCACGTCTTGTTCATCTTCTTCATCGACATCACGAACATTTGCAAGACCACGTGGATCCCTTAGATGTTGGTCGGCTGAAATGTATGGCCTTGATTTTTTTAGAAACCAGCGCATGTATTTATCTGACTGCGTTGGTTTAGCAAAGCACGGTCGACCCACAACACATCGATTTTGTCTATCATTCCATAAATCAATTGACATCAGTCTGTCCCTGCATGGTGATGTTGTGCATGTGGCTGATATCTATTGGTGCTGATGGTATGTATTGGACGAGGCCAAATTGCAAGGCCACTCTATTCGCATGGTGCCATTCTACAATATGGAAACAGACCATAGCCGTGTTTGTAGTCCATATGCGTTGGTGCCGATATGCTAATTCTGGCAAATTGAATTCCCGATATGGCAACCACTCAAACTCTTCATGTGTCATGCGGTCTATTGTTGATCTGTACAAAACAATGTTTTTTGGACACTTAGTGTGGCTAAGTGGCGTGCGAACCCATCTGGTAAAAAAAATAAATTGTTAACATAAAGAAGAAATATAATTGTTAGTATTCATGACTAAAACCGGTTTTTCCTAAGCATGGGACACTGCACTTTGCACTAAGCACGCTACACAATGCACTCTGAACAATGCACAGTGAACAATGCACATTGAACAATTCAAAAGTGTCGGTACAATCTTGGCCTTTAAAAGTGTCGGTGCAATCCTGGCCTTCAAAACCATCAGCGAAATCTAGACCATTCAAATTTCAATAAATAGGCCCTAAATCTCTCACCACTAAACACCCAACTGCCATAGATTCTCCTACTACCAACTGAAACTGAAACACACCCTCCTACTCCCAACTTCGTCAATGGCTCCAACGAATGTTTTCATCACGGTCTTTTACAATGGTTATGTTGAAAAAACAAATACTGAGGGTATATTTTTTAGGTGTGATAACAACACCTTTGTCAAACTCAACTCTAAATCCAAACTAGCTCAAGTTAAACAAGCCATTGAAAAAAAAATCTCTCCTGACCATTCAAAAATGGTTGCTAGTCTTACATATCGGTACCCCACAACTCTCAGTACTGGCAATACCTTTTATGGGGGATTCGAAATAAATTCCGACGATGATGTTGAACTTATGATAGAGCATTTCAAAGAAGATAGACACCTTGGTATATGTACACCAGAAATATAAGCAGATTTGGTTGAAGCTCCTTCTAACTACACCCAGGTAAGTCACGCCCACTCTATTCCATCTTCATCACAACAGAACATACGTTTTTCTCAACAAACAGAAATACCATACACTGACTTCATTCCACCTGTTTACTCTCAATTCAATCCTTCATCATCCGAAACTGACATGCATTACAGACCTCAACACCTCACCATCACTCTGCACCATCATCCTCAAACACACCCATTGACCTTAACACAAGCCACCCTCTACATACTCAAACTAATACCCCCACCGTTTAGTATGTTTGTTGGTGTCCATAATGAAGACGTTGGGAATTTTAGCGAAGATGAAGATGAAATTCTTCAGCGTGACGTCGCTGAGGAACCAATTGAAGCTAACCCCAACATAGGTGTTGCATTCCACGAGCCTGTCCCACACTTTCAAAACGTCACAGCTGATAACCCAGAACCTTATGATGTAGAGTTTGGCCATTCCATGGACAGGAACCAACTTTTATCCAATGAAGACCCAAACGAACTCAAACTCAAAATGAAATTTCCCACAAAAGAAATAGCCCAACAATTCATCCAAACATATCACCTAAACCATTCAGTTGCATACAAAATCTGTGAGTCTAAACCACACACATGGACCGTTTGTTGTGTTCATGAAACCTGTTTGTGGAGGTGTGTAGTGAGACTAGGAGCAAAAACTGGATATTGGGGGATTACACAGTTGACTCAACCACACACATGTACAACATCGACTATTTCCCAAGATCACTGCCAACTGACCTCCTCCCTCATGTGTACTCATATAGTTCCACTTGTAAGGAAGGACCCGACAATATCAGTGGCTGTGTTGATTGCACACATTAAGGAGCGGTTCACGTACCAGAGTTCCTACAGAAAGGCTTGGATTGCTAAACAAAAAGCAGTCGAGCTTATCTTCGGTAATTGGGAGGACTCTTACAATGAAGTAACCAGGTGGCTACATGCTTTGTCTTACTATATTCCAAACACAGTTCACGACTGGCAGTACAAACCATTCTATGAGAATGGACAACTAGTTGCCGACAAAGGTGTATTCCACCGCATCTTTTGGAGTTGTGGTCCGTGCATTAAAGGCTTTCAATTTTGCAAACCAGTTGTCTCTGTTGATGGAACATGGTTATACGGTAGGTACAAAGGGTGTCTTCTTTTGGCAATCGCACAAGATGGAAGAAACAACACCTTCCCAATTGCATTTGTAGTGGTCGAGGGTGAGACAAAGGAGGCTTGGTTTTTCTTCCTATCTCGTTTAAGACACTATGTGACATCACAGGAGGGTATTTGTTTGATATCAGATAGACACGAGTCTATCAAAAGTGCTGTTACGCAACTAAACACCAATTGGAAACATGTCTTCTGTGTTCGGCACATAGCACAAAACTTCATGAGACACTTCAAAAACACTCCTGCCAAGAAACATGTCATCAATATGGGTGAGTATTTTTAACATTTTTTTTTATTTAATTAGTTTCAAATTTCCATTCCATACTTACCAACATCTTCTTTTTTTTCTTCAGCATATTCAATGACGGAAGAATCGACCGATCACTACAAACAAAAAATTGGTCGGGAAGTAGGTCCTGAGGGGGTGGCTTGGGTTGAAGACATAACCGCAGAACAATTGTTGCAGTGGTGCGATGGAGGTTCCCGTTGGGGGCACATGACAACAAACCTTGCAAAGTGCATCACGCGGAATCTCCCTATTCGTTCATTGATAGATGCAACATATTTCAGGATGAACGAGATTTTCGTCAAAAGGGGAACACAGGCACAGGCAATGTTGAGATCCGGAACTATGTACTCTGAAAAATTGTTGGAAAATATTGCCAAGAACATAAAAGTCTCAAAAACGCATAACGTCGCAGTTCACGATCGTGCCCAACAATTGTTCTGAGTTGAAGAACTTGTACGACCACAACGTGGTGGTGGGGGGGGGGGGGGGGGGGGGGGGGGGTTGGCAACTTCTGAACAAAAAAAATAAATTTGTCTACTTTGATAAATAACCCACAATGTGCATTATTTCGGTATATAATTTTTTTCTGCTCCTCAATGGTTTTTTTGCCGAGAGAAGAAAGAGTGAGGAAGAGAAAAAATTGAACAGATCCAAAAAGAGAGAGAAAGGCGAAATTGAAAGGGCCACCCCCACTTGCTCCGGTGACCACCATTTGAATCTATTACTCAAATCCATCTCTTCTCTCTACCATAATAAACAACAAGAGAAATCCACAAAGATGCAATCCTTTGGAGAAAGGATACTTCAAAATTAAACACGAGGAAATTAACCATTACAAACAGAATGAGAAGATAAGAATAAAGAGATAAGTGGAAGAAAGGTCATAGTGATTAAAAATTTGGGTTCCGTGAAGGGTGTAAACAACACAAGACATCGAAGAGAAGTCACCTATCTTCTTCTTCTTCTTCTTCTTCTTCTTCTTCTTCTTCTTGGGTTCCGGTGAGAAGATGAAGATAGAAAAATAAGAAGAAGAAAAAAGCTCACAATAATTACAAATTTGGGTTCAAAGAAGAAGCCTGTAAACAACACAAGACACTGAAGAAAAGTCTCAAATATTATTTGTTTTTTAAATTTGTACCCCCTTTTTTTTTCCATTTCCTCTTTCAGTAGTTTATGTTATATAATATGTTATATTGTTTTTGTGTTAAACATATGTATATATTTGGATAGAAAAGGGGGAAGAATCAGTAAAGAAAAAATGTAAAGAAAAAAACAGCGAGGAGGAAATAGTCTTCCACCGTCGGAGCACCACCATTGACGGTTTCACCACCAAGTTTTTCCTCTCATAACACCAACCACCACTGCATTTTTTTTCTCTATCATAACCAACCACCACAACGTTTTTGGCTCTCTCCACCGCCAAACACCCACAACCATCATCTCCCTTCGCCACTGTCACCCCCCACGACCTCACCCACAGAACCATATTATTATATATCAGAGCACAACACAACAGAGCAAATCAAATAGTAATAAAATCAGTACTGAACAAATCGGCGCAAAGCAAATCATCGACATGCAGCAACCTACTTGAGAATTAGAGAAGTTGAGGGAGCTGAACAACAACAAACCAAAAATGAATTCCATGACTTCCAAGAACTCAGAAGAACACCCATTTCAGAACAAGAAAATGAAACATCGCATAAAAATACAATCTTTTTACAACTTCAACAAACAAGCATACAAAAAGAAAGATCTTACACACATTACACCTACTATAATACATTATTCTTTTCCAAAACAAACACACCATCTTGAACACGTTTTGCAAAGTAAGACACTATATAACAAGACGCTGACACCGCTCTATCACAAATGTAACATGTAGAGAAAAAGCTTGAAACTTGGGAAACATCGAAAACAACAGAAACGTTTTACTCCACCATCCTCGCCGTCGTATGAACATATTTACTATCATCGTTGTCGCTAGAACAAATTAGTTGTCGTCGTTGTCGGAACGGATTAGTTGCCATCGCCGGAGGCGATATTGCCTTGCATCTCCCACATCTTCTCTTATCTGAGAGTTCCATCTTCATCAACCAGTTTGAAATCGAACCTTCCCGGTGCCAATGCTCGCTTGGAAAAGTAAGAAGGCAGCAACTACACCGCAACCAGTATATTAGTTACTTTATCTCTTACTATTAATGAAAATAAAATATAAACACTTACCAAAGCATCATTAACAATGTTTGCATAAGCAATGGTTTTCACAATTGTGTGGGAGAAATCAATGTCGCCATTAGACACGAGGTTATAGTTTCAGGTGGATCCTCAAAAGTTGCTTCTTCATTCAGGGCAGGTGGTTCCTCTGCCTCGCCAGGAGCTATTGTTGGATCCCTTGGATAGTGAACCTCATCTTCATAATTGGTAATTACTCTAATCAGGAATCTTCCTCTTGAGAGATAAAGCAGCTTCAGCCCCCCATCAAATAGGAGACCATAAAAAACACCTAAATCTGTCCATCCTTCAGTCATGTATACAGATCGATATACATTGCGAATACCAATGTGGTGCCTATTCCCAGCTGGATCAAGTAGTTGCACCGAGTCAACAACATCTTCGTAAAAACGACGAGCAAACATTCTTGGGATTAGACCCACTTCCTAAATGCGTATATTAATGCTCATGCATTTATGAGATGAGACTGATTTTAGTTTTGTCTATTATTTCATAGAATCATATTATTAATTCCATAAAATATTGTAAATCCAAATTATGCTATCTTGATGTTATGCGGCTATAATAATTCTAAATACTATTCTATTAGTTATTAGTTTCGCATTCATTAAAAACTTTACAACTTAAAAAAATAATTTTAAAAAAATATAGTAACATATACGCGTATACATTGACTTAAAAAAGAAAGATTATAGTTTCTTTCAAAATATTAAATATTGTCGTTGTGTAAAACAACAAACCAAACCCTATTCCCACCAAATACTGTCGAATTCTCAAACCACCTATATTTGGGCTTCCTTATGTAGTCAATGTATGTGCCCATAACAATAGCATACCTAAAGTCTTCCTTTTGTTTTCACTACTATTTTCAAGAACCATATTAACTAATAATAATTACTATTACCATTAGCATCAAAATAAAACATGCTTCATCATGTTTTTTTTGCTTACACAACCAATTAGTTACTTCCCTGATCAAAATATTTAGCCACCATATTAACATATACTAAGCATCCATAGTTGCATATTGCTAGATCATTAAACAAAACACCTTATGACAACAATACCATGTCTCTCAAGGTTTATAGGCACCAACCACCGAATTGCAGTCACTTGCACAGCAATTGACATCGTTTCCTTTGACTTGCAACCCCTTGGGTATGAGTTGCACTTTCACAAACTTGGTATGTGCATTGTCACCAGCAAGCTTTCCAAGAGGATTCATGTCCCCATCACGTGAGTCAGATTGTTCATCAACCGTGACTTCATCATCATCACTATCAGCCTCGAATTCCGTATCGTTTGCACCTGCAAATGGACCATACTTATCGAAGTAGCGGGATGAAACAGGCACAAACAGCTTGACATTTCCTCTTGAGACATAGGTCAGTCGACCAACAGCATAATCTTGGTAACCGTAAAGCCTGCAGATGAAATCTGAATTGGTCAGCATGTTTGGCGGACTAGAATCATCAACCTTGATTCTTCCAGGGATGGTGTGCCCAAATTTGTTTGCAAGGGTTAGTTTCGAAGGGAGTTTCCTGGAGTATTTGTGGTAAAATCCCCTTGGTATTGCCACTCGATTCTATTAACAAACACAATTATACGATGTCAGTAAATTGCACTTGAAGCGAGATTAATCTCATTACCAATTAAGCAAATGGTTTCTGTTTCAACACTTACTGTTGCATGTTTAAACACCACGATAAACACTTTGGTTGCAACCTTTTTCCTTAAAAAAGTTTCAATCAAATTGTTAGATATTACTCTAAAAAATAATTTTTTTAACCTTAAAATAAATAACCACACCATCCCTAATACAGGAAAAAAAAATTGTAACATATCTTAACTCATTTTTTCTAAAATACACTATCATCCGATCTATTTAACATGTTAGTATCGTCCCAACCAACATTCTTAGTACAGACTCAACTGGGAAGTACAGAGTCTCTATAAAAAATAATTTATATTTCGCAATGATTTATATAAAACACACTTTTTCAATAATAGGTTTCCTACTAAAAGGGGTTCTTGCTGGACGAGCTCAACCAAAAAGTACAAAGTTTTGATTTTGGGCACATGCAAGCATCTACTCACAAATCAGACTATATAAACATAACTAACAAGGAAGAATATCATGCATGTTTAGAACTTTAGCCAACAATCAGTGTTCTCATTTCTAAAAATCGGATCTTCCCCAAAACCTAATTGTTTTCCTAAATGGGAATAAATAAAGAAACTTTCTCTTTGTGTGAAGATGAGTGTGGAAAAAAAACAAACCTCCCATCGTCATTTCGTCGGAGTTGCTTGCAGAGACTAGGGATGCGAGGAAAGCACTGCTTCTTGATGCTATGGCTACCCGGAGAATTCACGCAGTGACTAAACCGTCCAATAACCCAAGAAGAATAAAATGAATTGTTTGCTTTAAATGCAATTTATTATCTTGGTATTTCTGACGTGAAAACCATGTGTCTTCCACAGGTGTACAACTTGTATTTCGCTACTTTGGGTAAAAACGTGAGCCACATATTTTTAATTTAAATTTCTATTATTGGTGTTCCTTTGTTGCCGTTTTACATTCCCATTTTAAACCAAAATTTTTTAAATTGTTCTTATATAATAAAAACAAAACTTTACTTTTACGGATCCCAACTTCAACCTTATATGGATACCCTCTTCAATCTTTTGAGGTGGATATATTGGATTTGACCAATTTATTTGGTTCAATATGATGCAAACATGATAATGCCACTTGAAATCGATTTTTGTACTCACCATTTGTATTTTGTTTATATGTTATTTCTTTATTCTTTTATTCTTAAGCTACGTAATCAAAACGAATTGGTTATCGTTTTACGATTTGGTCACGCTATAATTTGGTTATCGTTACGTTACAACGAATATTAATAGATACATTCTTTTTAACAAGCCATATTATTTTGCAAATTAGTCACATTACAAATTGGTTATCGTATCGTTTTACGAATTGGTCACGCTACAATTTGGTTATCGTTATGTTACAACCAATATTAATAGATACATTCTTTTTAACAAGCCATAGTCAAATTTCAACTATTGAAAGGCTTATCACCATGTTTTTTATATTTAAAACAAGCACAAATATATATTACAAAGCACCGTTAGATGTTCACTCATTATCGTTTCGTTAAGCCCTCCACCCCGTGCGTAGCACGTGCACCTGTCTAGTACAATTTATAGAGATTGAAAGTCGTTGTACTTTAGCGATTGATGATATCTCACAAATTTTAGCGATAATATTTACTTAAGGCGTAGCAGTTCTTGTTTATAATAAATAATAGTTTGTTCCTTATCAGAAGAGAATTCATTATAATTAAGCTAATCTACCTTGGCAAATGTATTTTTTAATTTTTTGTGTTCTTTCAAACGTATTCTTTTTCGGTATATATTAAAAGAGTAAGGTTCAAGTTACTCTAAGAGTAACTTTTATAGAGTTACTTCACATTCTAACTGTTATATGATCATCAAGTAATGATAATTTTTACCATTAGATTAGATCCAAATCAACAATTTTGATGAGGAGTAATTCTATAATGATTGAGTGTTAGACTTGGCATCATATTTTTCGCATATCTTAAAGTTTCTGCTTTCCTACGATCGATCTTGTTTTTTTATTTCTTTAATTCTGAAATATTGACAGGGTCATCTATATTCTAAATAAGACAAATTATAGGGTGGATAGTTTTTTTTTTAAAAGAAAAAAATATTATATTAAAAATACTACGGGTGTTCTAACCAAATTACATGAAGATTACATAAGCGTCAAACAAACAATTGTGTTATTCCACCAATATAGGTATAGATGAAAATCAATACAAATTGACCGGGAAAAAAAAAACAATTGTGTTATTCCACCAATATAGGTAGACCCAATTTTCTAGCAAGCCTACTAGTAAACCACTTCATTGATAAACATTTTACTTTGTTGGTTATTGCTACGTCACCAACGGATCCTGTAAATAAAATACTATTGCCCTAGAAAGGAACCTTTCTCTAACACTATGTTTTGTTGAGGAGAAATAGGAAAAAGCGAGGTATGATAGAGAAATAGTGAAGAGCGAATAGACTTCTCTTGTATGGTGGAGAAGAAAAGTAATAGAAAGAAATAGAATGATTACTTTTTCACGTTTTTCAATCTCTCCTATCATGAGAAGACAGGAAAGAAAAACACCCATTCATTAACAAACTTACTATTTTATCCCTATTGTTTTGATATTTTATTATGAAGAAAGCTATTGTTGTCTATTGATTAAGAATGTAATATTTCTCTTCTTACTTTCTATTCAACCAAACAAAAGAGGGAGAAAAACTCTCATATTTCTATTGTAGCAAATAATCTATTTAATCTACGCTATTTCTCCATTTTTTCTTTTCTTTTATCGTTCTCTCTCACTTCTTTCTCTCTTAAGCCTTATACCAGACAGTGTAAAGGATGTTGGGCACTATCCATATCCCAATTTGTGTACCAGAATATAGTTTGGAGAAAAGGTCTAGGTAATTACACCTGAATCAATTGCCTCCTAGATTGCTCTAGGAGTGCGAAAGGATGTCTAATTCTCTTTTAATAAGTCCTACATATTCAATCAAAAATGCGTTTTCCCATTTCACTTAAAAAAATGTCTCCTAGATTAGTATTGTGATAGTGTTTATCTGTTCATGTTTGCTATTGGACTTCGTGTTTGCATTGACATTTTAATAAATACATTCTAAATTTATCTGTAAAACTTAAGTTAACTGGTAGATGTCGAAATTGTTAGGTTGAGTATCGTCACCTGAATTCGACCTCAGGTCCTTGCAGCAGTTATGTTTCAGTTTTAAGTGGCACTTGCCACTCCGCTATTAGCCCAAAAAATATATTTTAAATTTCATGCCCAAGCAGCTATAGTATACATAATTTAATAAATATAAATAACATTTGTTGTTTTAGATGTACCGTAATCTTTTATGATTCTATATTTATGGCCTTGATGTGGATTGGACCTTTTGATGTTGGGCCCTTGTGGGTGTATATAGTTGTGTCCAAGGGGGTGTATATTATAATTCCTCACCATAACAAAAGTCTTCATCATTTTCTTTTTGTTCATACACATATCCCATCATTCTCACATTTTCAACGGGTGCAAGTCAATTAGTATTTACACCTATGGCCAATTTCAGTTACGTGTTGCTTTTCCAACCATTAAATAATGCTCCCAATATTCAAACTAAGATTTGATATTTTCTTCTGTCCCGTCCCTTATATTCCATATAGTTGTTTACAATATCAAAATGATTATGATTAATAAAACAACTGGATATATACAACGTACAATCAGAAACAGTGTGTTTCTTGCTATATTTTTTTGATCAAAAAATCAATGACCATTTTCACTTTTCCATTTGTTGTTGCCAAATTACTTATACTGCTGCTCCCTTCAATTTCATCTGCAATTGATTCCATTAACTCTTCACAGTCACTTACTGATGGGACAACTTTGGTCTCCAAAAATGGAAGCTTTGAATTGGGTTTCTTCAATCCAAGCAATAACAATAACCGTTACTTGGGTATCTGGTACAATAATATCGCAGCTAAAACTGTTGTTTGGGTTGCCAACCGCAATAATCCAATCAAAGACAACTCCAGCATGTTGATTATAAACACAGATGGAAAACTTGTTATCCTTAATAGCAACAAATCTCTTGTCTGGTCGGCAAACTCAACAGCACAGACACCGACACGAACACAGACAGAGAATCTAGTTGTGCAGCTTTTGGACTCAGGAAACTTAGTACTTAAAAATGAGGAAGAAAACTACTTGTGGCAAAGCTTTGAATATCCTTGTGATACTTTTTTAGCAGGAATGAAGATTGGATGGAACTTAAAAACAGGTCATAATCGATATTTATCAGCATGGAAGAATTGGGATGACCCTTCTGAAGGTGATTTCAAATGGGGTCTTGTACTTGGTAACGCACCTGAATTGGTTATGTGGAGAGGTTCTAAGGAGTATTATAGAAGTGGTCCTTGGAATGGTGTTAGATTCAGTGGTAAAACAACTCCACTTTTTGACTTAGAATTTGTAACTACTAATGATGAAGTGTATTACACTTATAATCCCAAGAATAAGTCTTTGATTACAAGAGTTGTTCTTAATCAATCTGATTATGCTCGTCAACGGTACAATTGGATTCAAGAAAGCCAAACATGGAGGCGTTATTCGTCGGTGCCGCGAGATCTTTGTGATGAATATAATCTTTGTGGTTCATATGGGAATTGTCTTGTGAATGAGTCACCACCTTGTCAGTGCTTAGAAGGATTTAGACCAAAATTACCACAAAATTATGAGGCATTGGATTGGACTCAAGGATGTGTAGGGAGTAAAGATTGGCGCTGCAAGGTCGAAAATCGCGACGGTTTTAGAAAATTTAGTGGGTTGAAATTGCCAGACACTAAAAATACTTGGGTTAGTGGAAACTTGACACTTGAGAATTGCAGGGCTAAGTGCTTTGAAAACTGTTCTTGTACTGCATATGCAAATTTAGATGCTAGAGGGGATGGTAATGGTTGTATCATTTGGTTTGGAGATTTAATTGATTTAAGGGTAGCTTCTGTTCCTGGACAAGATCTATATGTTCGAACGGCAATGGCTGATTCGGATTCTACTCGTAACGGTATGGTCTTTATACTTGTCAATTTTCCTTTACTTCTACTTCATCTTCCTTTTCGAATTTAGTTTAGGCGCGGTCATAATTTCATACAGCCATACATGCATTTAGTTACTTCTACATACATTTAGTTTCTTGTCCGATTAAGATCAGATGGTCTTTATTATAGTCATGACGTACGACACCTTAGCTAAATTTATTTCTTTTAATGTATACTGTTTTTCTGAATGATAAATGTTGGCTAATTTGTTTGGCTTTCTATTCGTGAAGATACAAAGGGAGGGCATAAGAAAAAGGTTGCTGTGATAATTGTAGTTACCCTTTTCTTGGTTCTTGTGATTGGTTTAATTTTCACTTGCATTTACCGGAGGAAAAGAAAGCTAAGAGTTAAAGGTAAACTTTCTTAATCTTACCTACCATGTTACTGCAAATTCTTTAGCTATGCTGTTGATTATACTAAAATGACTATTTTGGTGTTAAGTTCCAGCTGAAACTTGCAATTCATATCTTATTTTCAAAGAGGTGATATGAAAATGGTTCCTTTGGACAATTGGAATATTCATAGCTTATAGTAACAAACTATAGAAGTTTTGAATTCGTTGAACTTGTCATACAATGCCTTCAATAGTAATAGTTCTGTTTTTTTTTTTTTTTATGGTACTACAATGATTGGTTTACTGCAGAGGAAATAGAAATGGCCTCAGAAGAAAAGAAAGAAGAAGGCAAGGAAGAAGACATGGATCTTCCTTTCTTTGACTTTGCTACAATAGCTCGTGCAACTAATGATTTCTCAAGGGACAAGAAACTAGGCCAAGGTGGTTTTGGTCCTGTGTATATGGTAAGTAACTAAATGTATGTATGAATGCCACATCGCTGGTATACAAAGATTAAAAAACATAATTTGGTGGTTTGAATTGTGTAACAGTTGAAGTTAATTTTGTAGGGTACACTGGGAGATGGACAAGAAATTGCTGTCAAGAGGCTTTCAAATAATTCGGGACAAGGAACAAAAGAATTCAAGAATGAAGTTATAGTGTGTGCTAAACTTCAGCACCGAAATCTTGTTAAGGTTCTCGGTTGTTCAACACGAGGAGAAGAGAAAGTTCTCGTCTATGAATACATGCCTAATAAAAGCCTTGATTCCTTCCTCTTTGGTGTGTGCCTCTGCTAGTAAAAGTTTTACTTACAAAGACTATTTTTGTTTTTGATCTAACCAAGAAACTTGACAGATTCTTCTAAAAGTGGACTCCTAAATTGGTCTATGCGATTTAACATTATAATTGGAATTGCTCGAGGACTTCTTTATCTTCATCAAGATTCTAGATTAAGAATCATACATAGAGATCTCAAAGCAAGTAACATTCTACTAGATGGCGAGTTGAATCCAAAAATTTCAGATTTCGGAGTGGCACGAATGTTTAATGGAAATCAAACTGAAGGAAATACAAGAATGGTAGCTGGAACATAGTAAGTATCTCTATCAACTAATTCTTAAGTTCTATTTACCTTATCCGCACAAGGTAAGTATTAAATACTAACTCAGTTTTGCTATTTCATCAAGTGGCTACATGGCACCAGAATATGCAATTGATGGGCTATTCTCGATCAAATCCGATGTATTTAGCTTCGGTGTATTACTACTAGAGATAGTAAGCGGGAAGAAAAACACAGGAATATTCTTTAAAAATGAAGGGTTTAATCTTTTAGGACATGTAAGTAACACAGAACATATAGCTTTTGTTTTATGAGTAAAGGCTCATTTTAGTCCTTGACAATTTCTTCACAAAACAAATTGGTCTCTAACAATTTTTGGGATGAATTAGTCCCTAACATTTTCAAAACCGAGACAAATTAGCTCCTGACATTAAATGGGCGAGGGAGTAATTTGTCCTTGTTTTGAAAATATCAGGGACTAATTTGACGTGTAAAAAAATTGTCAGGGAGGGCCAAATGAGTCTTTATTCTGATTTTAATTCCCTATTATAACACTACACTGAACAATAAATATTTCTCAAATGCTGTAGGCTTGGAAATTGTGGAAAGAGGGAACTCCAGTGAAACTAGTCGATGCTTCATTGAATGATTCCTTTAAATTATCAGAAGTAGTACGTTGCATTCATGTTGGTCTTCTATGTGTGCAACTGCATCATGAGGATAGGCCAAACATGGCCTCAGTGATTTTGATGTTGAGTAGTGAAAATAGTTTGCCACAGCCTAAAGAGCCTGGTTTCCTTATTGAAAGGATGTACCATACAGGACAATCTTCATCTAGTAATCAGATTAGTTCTTCAACTAATGAACTAACTTTGACATTATTAGAGGCTAGATAGCATTGTTTCACTTTTAGGTTTTTTAATATACAAGGTTCTGTCTTTTGTTTTCTCTATGATCTTCACATGTTAAAGAACTGTATATATACTATATACTTGTATGTATGAATTGAGTAACCTAAGTCCCTAGAGTGCCACTTTCTTTTCATCTCGGTTCTTAAACTATAAAAACATGTTAAATAGTACCTAAATATATAGTGCTTAAATAATCTCTTATATATTTTTAGGGACTAAATTGATAAAAGAAGATAAACTATAAGAACTATTTAATAGATTTTCATATTTTTCAAATTGAATTAATAGTGGAGTGTGATATTTCAGAGATTAAATTAAGGGTCAATTTTGTATGATCTGGTAGTGTGATTTTTTTAAGACAAAATAATTTGGTAGTGTGAAAGTTCTTGTAGATTCTATGTTGTCAAAATTTTAATTTGTTGAAAGTAGGTATCTGTCCCTTTCTACCCCAATGTGAGACGGATAGTCCAATTTGACTAGCAGGGATGAGTCTAGCAATATGCAAACTCAATTATTCCGAAACTACATTTGAACTCACATGTATTTTATTTAAAATAGAAATTAATTTTCAGATTTGTTTTGCATTACATTCTTGGTATCAAATTACATTTTTTCATTTAAGTTAGAATTAAAAAATCGGGAAATGAACCCCAAGAGATTGACCTAGGAGCATGACAGGATTTGTATTCAGGAGGTCCTGGGTTCAAATCTCAACTAGTCCCCCTTGGGAGAAGGTAAATTTAACTACCTTTGTACCATCGGGCAAGGAGGAGTTAAGGAAAGAAGTGGAGGAATGGCGGGGACAATTGATCACGTTGGAAGGTGCAAAAGATGATAATGCAAAGCTTGTTCGGAAGTTGGCTACACCGATTTGGTGGAGGGTGAGAAGGGGTTTGCATCTAAGAGGCATGAATTGTTGGCGCTTGGTCTTGTGCGGTTTAAGAATTGACAGCAGCAAATCTTGACATTAAATCTTGGAGCTGTGGTGAACTTTGAAGAGATTGGTCTGAGGCGAGAGATTTCTTAAGCTAGAGACTTGGTTGACACAAAGAACTGTGTCTGCCACCGAGGTGGTGCTGTGGGCATGACTTTGGTGCGAGCCAATGTCCAACTGCCACATCTTTCTTGTTTATCTTTTAAGCCGACGTGTCCTAGACTGTGCATGTTCTGTACGGCGGCACATGCAGTACGGGGAGTGTGGACAGCATAAATAAATCCTTATGTTAATTGGGAGGAATTACACTATCTAGACATTAATGTAATGGCTACACTTTTACATTGAAATATCTCCCTTCTGTTGAGGCAAAATCCCTAGTTAGTTTTGATAATTGTTAACTCATGGTCATATGTATACCGTTGCTCAGTTTTACAGTCATAATGCGAGTGTTTATGTGTTTTTTTTAGTTAATTTCCATGGGAAATAACTTAGATTACAATTGATGTCATTAGGATTGATTTGTAAGTTGTTACCCTCTTTTCAAATGGTTGTAGTAAGACAAAATCTTCAATTTGATGTTTCGTTGGCTAGCGAACCAGACAGCTTGCCTAGCAACGCAACAGAAAATAGAAGAAAAGTTTCTGGTCTCTATCGCCTCGCGACCAGCACGCATCGCCTCGCGATCAAGGCAAAAATCTGCCCATCGCCTCGCGACAGAATCGCACCGCCTCGCGATGGACTGCAGATTTAGTATTTAAGCCCAAAAATCAGAAAATTAGGGCACTTTTTGGCTGGATTGCGAAAAGGGGACTGGGAGCTGCGAAATTGAGGAAGATTAGGAGCTTCTCTACACTTGGGAACAAGGAATTGAAGGATCAAATGTACTCCTCTTTGTGTAACTTCTCTTTTATCTTTTTTTTCAATCCTTTGAACATGAGTAGCTAAATTTCTTATGGTTAGGAGGAGATGACTCTCTCCAAAACTATCATGTGATTCCATTGTTCTGATCAATACAATTTAGTTTTCCATTCAAATTGTCTTTACCTCTGTTCTTATTGCTTTACAATAATTATTGTTGTTGTAATGAATTAGGGTTTACTTTCACCATTGGGAGATGGGTTATGTTTTCCGGAAATTGGGGTTTAAGGTCATGAGTGTGATGATTATAGGAATATGACGTTACTATCATGAATTCCGTTAATTCTTTGTGTTTAATGCTTTGTTTAGTGGTGATACACTTAAGGAATTAGGGTTTCCCATTAGATAAAAGGGATTTTGAGGCAAGGGATTGTCCTAAATCTTTAATAATTGAATTGAATCTTTTAATTGGGAAATTAAATTGGAATTGATCAATGGTATAGTGCATGATAGCGTAGGGGAGAGGATTCGATTCCTAACCACTTTTAATTCCGAATTTTATTCACGAACAATTTGTTTCCGGTCACTTTCAATTACCAAATATTAAATCACCTTATAACTAAGAATTACCTATTTTGCTTAGTGGATAATAACTCTCAATCCCTGTGGATACGACTAGTGGTCCTTACTATTTTATTATAACTTGCAACGATTCGGTACACTTGCCGAAATCCTAACATGTTTTTGGCACGTTGCCGGGGATTGTTGATTTCATTATTAACAAGGCAAATGAGTTAATTCTTAGTCATTTTTATTTATCTTTTAGTTGTTTTCGTTTAGTTTAATTTCGTTTGTTTCCCGGTGATTTTGTTGGACTTGTTGACGGTTTGCTTAGTGTTTCAGATATTTGTTTATGCGGGGCAAGAATTCACAAGATTTGTTGTTTGATCCAGAGATTGAAAAATCAGCAAAGGCAAATCGGAAGAAAACTAAGTTAGCAAAGCAACAGGCCCAGAGAGAGTCTCAGGGTCACTCAGTTTTAACCTCTATTCCTGAAGATCCTCCAACACAGGAGGAAGAGCATTCACAGGCTGTGGTAACTTCTTTAGGGGAAGTAATGGGCGAAAATCCACCTCCAAGGCGCACTCTCGGTGACTTTGGGAGGAGAAATCAAGGCGTTCAAGCCTACACCTTTCAACCAGTGGGAGCTGCACCATTTGACATCAAGTCCTCTGTTCTTAGTGCCTTGAAATCATAGCAATTTTCAGGGTCAGATGCTGAAGACCCCAACCAACACTTGTTCCAGTTTTATGAGATTTGTGGAACCACAAATCCCGAGGGAGTTAGTGAGGATTTTAAGAAGATGCGCCTATTTCAATTTACTTTAACAGGTAGGGCAAAGGGTTGGCTCAATACTATCCCAGCAGGAGCTGTCAATAGTTGGGACGACCTTGAAAACAAATTCTTAGAAAGGTTCTTCCCAATTTCAAAGTTCATTAAGAAACGGGCAGAAATCTCAAATTTTGAGCAAGGGGATGCAGAATCTCTATATGATGCATGGGAAAGATTCAAATTGTTGTTAAAAAGATGTCCAGGGCATGGTATTGATGATTTTCTACAATTGCAAACCTTCTATCATGGGTTGCGACCTTAGACAAGGATGATGTTAGATGCCTCAGCAGGAGGATCTTTAGGCACTAAAACCTCGGAGGAAGCAAGACAGCTGGTGGAGCATATGGCTTCAAATGAGTACAGAATTCAAAATGATCGAGGAGCTGTAGTAAAAAAGGGAATGTTGGAGTTGGACTCTAACAGTGCAGTGTTGGCTCAACAAAAGATGATGTCTCTTCAAATTGAATCTCTTACTAAACAATTAGCTGCTGCTTTGGAAGTTGGTTCTCAAACTCCAGCAACTGCTCAAGCAGTGCAAGTTGGTAGGTGCAACTATTGTGGCAGAGAGGCCCATGAGGGTGACTGTGCAACTTATGGAGAGGCTATTGAGCAGGCTAGTTATATGGGGAACTTCCAGAAACAAGGTGGGAATCCGTATTCTAACACCTATAATCCGGGGTGGAAGAATCATCCTAATTTCTCTTGGAGAAATAATGATGCCTCAGGTTCAAGTCAGCAACAACAGTCTCAGACACCGCCTCAACAACAAAAGAAGCCTTCTCAATTGGAAGATGCTTTGACCCAATTCATGCAAATGACCAAGACTACATTCCAATCTCAAGAGCAAGCTATGAAAAATATGGAGAAAAACCATGAAGCTTCTATGAAGAACTTGGAGATTCAAATTGGACAGTTGTCGAAGCAGCTTGCTGAAACATCTAACAGTGGTTTTCCTGCTAATACTATTGATAACCCCAAGAATGAAAGTTGCAAGGCTATTTCATTGAGAAGTGGTAAGGAGTTGAACCCCGTTGAAGTGACCAATCCCAGGCCTAGAGAGAAAAGTAGTGAGAATGACGTGTTGAGTGAGGAGTTGAATAAAAAGAGTGAAGAGGTTGAAAATGAGTTGAGCGAAAAAGAAAAAGAAAAAAAGAGTGAAAAAAAGAAAAGTGAGATGGGAGAGAAGAGCCAAGTGAGCTCACATTATGTGAAGTTGCCCTATCCAAATTTGAATAAGAAGAAGGAGAAAGAGGAGCAATTCACTAAATTCATGGAGATTTTTTCCCGTCTCCAAATCAACATTCCTTTTACGGAAGCCTTAGAGCAAATGCCCACTTATGCAAAATTTATGAAGGAATTGTTGACCAAGAAGAGGAGATTCAAAGAAGATGAAACAGTAGCTTTAACTGAAGAGTGTAGTGCAATTATTCAAAGAAAACTTCCTCCAAAGTTGAAAGATCCCGGGAGTTTCACCATACCTTGCACAATTGGTAACTTAACTATTGGCAAAGCTCTTTGTGATTTGGGAGCAAGCATTAATTTGATGCCCTTGTCTATGTTGAAGAGGCTTGGAGGGGGTGAAGTGAAACCAACTAGGATGTCTTTGCAACTTGCTGATAGATCTATAAAGCATCCTTATGGGGTCTTAGAAGATGTGTTGGTGAGAGTTGACAAATTTCTATTTCCTGTTGATTTTGTGATTCTTGACATGGAGGAAGATGCGGAGGTACCACTTCTCCTTGGTAGACCATTTTTAGCCACTGGGCGAGCCTTGATAGATGTGCAACAAGGTAAGCTAATTTTAAGGTTCCAAGATGAAAAGGTGACTTTTAATGTTTTTGAAGCTATGCGCCATCCGGATGACAAGGGGCAATGTTTTAGGGTGGATGTGATTGAAAATTCGGTGCAAGAAACCTTTAGACATGAATTGCCCTCTCCTCCATTAGAGAAGGTAATTGTTAACTCTATTGAGGAATTAGATGAGAACTTGGGAAGTGAAATAGAAGACTGTATTTTACAATTTGAAGCTTCCCAAGTAGAGAGAGTTTTCAAGAAAAAAGAAGAGTTGAATAGGGGAGAAAGTCAAGAAAAAGGAACTCCAGAATTGAAACAACTCCCTTCTCATTTGAAGTATGTCTTCCTTGGGAATGATGATCTATATCCGGCTATCATTAGTAGTTCCTTAACCAAGTTGAAAGAGGAAAAACTGATGAGGGTGCTAAGAAGTAACAAAACTACTTTAGGTTGGACTATTTCCGACCTTAAGGGGATTAGTCCGGCATTTTGCATGCACAAGATCAAACTCGAGGAAGTATTCAAACCGGTGATTCAACCACAGCGAAGATTAAATCCTACCATGAAAGAGGTGGTGAGGAAGGAAGTCTTAAAGCTCTTAGATGCTGGGATGATTTATCCCATTTCAGATAGCTCGTGGGTGAGTCCGGTTCATGTGGTTCCCAAGAAGGGTGGTATGACAGTTGTCAGAAATGAGAGGAATGAGCTAATTCCTACTCGCACAGTCATAGGCTGGAGGATGTGTATTGACTACCAGAGGCTGAACCAAGCCACCCGGAAGGACCATTTCCCTTTACCATTCATGGATCAGATGCTGGAGAGGTTGGCTGGACAAGCTTTTTATTGCTTCCTAGATGGATACTCTGGGTACAACCAAATAGCAGTAGATCCCGAAGATCAGGAGAAGACCGCTTTTACATGTCCATTTGGTGTGTTTGCCTATCGGAGAATGCCCTTCGGTTTGTGCAATGCTCCTGCAACTTTTCAAAGGTGCATGCTTTCTATATTCTCTGATATGATGGAAAATTCTATTGAGGTATTTATGGATGACTTTTCAGTTTTTGGACCTTGCTATGATTCTTGTTTGTCTAATCTTGATGCAGTTTTGAAGAGATGCACTGAAACCAATTTAGTTTTGAATTGGGAAAAGTATCACTTTATGGTTCAAGAAGGTATTGTCCTTGGCCATAAAATCTCTGCAAAAGGCATTGAGGTTGACCAAGCAAAAATTGAAGTAATAGAAAAGTTACCCCCTCCTTTGAATGTAAATGGAGTGAGGAGTTTTTTAGGACACGCCGGGTTTTATCGACGTTTCATAAAAGACTTCTCTAAGATTGCAAAACCTTTATGCAATCTACTTGTTAAGGAGACTGAATCTGTTTTTGATAAAGATTGTCTTTGTGCTTTTAATGTATTGAAGGAAAAACTTATCTCTGCTCCAATCATTGTAGCCCCTAATTGGGATATTCCCTTTGAGCTTATGTGTGATGCTAGTGACTATGCTGTGGGTGCTGTGTTGGGGCAGAGGTCAGAGAAATTTTTTCATGCTATATATTATGCTAGCAAGATTTTAAATGAGAATCAAGTGAATTATGCAACAACTGAAAAAGAATTGCTAGCTATAGTATTTGCATTGGAAAAATTTCGTTCCTATTTGGTTGGATCTAAAGTAATTGTTTTCACTGACCATGCTGCAATAAAATATCTGCTAACCAAGGGCGAGTCTAAGCCTCGACTCCTTAGATGGATTTTTCTTTTGCAGGAATTTGACTTGGAGATCAAGGACAAAAAGGGGAGCGAGAACGTGGTAGCGGATCATTTGTCTAGACTGGACAACAAAGAAGTGACTTCTCAGGAGAATGAAATCCTTGAAGAGTTCCCCGATGAGAAGTTGTTTGCAATTGAAGAGAGACCGTGGTTTGCCGACATAGCAAATTATAAGGCAGTCGGAATGGTTCCGGAAGACTTCACATGGCAACAAAAGAAGAAGTTCCTCCGAGATGCCCAACATTACCTTTGGGACGATCCCTTTCTCTTCAAAGTTGGGACGGATGGACTTCTTTGAAGATGTGTGTCTGGTATTGAAAGTCAAAAGATTCTATGGCATTGTCATAATTCTCCATGTGGAGGTCACTATAATGGGGAACGCACAGCAGCTAAGGTACTCCAATCTGGTTTTTATTGGCCATCCATCTTCAAGGATGCCCAAAATTATGTGAAAAGCTGTGACAAGTGCCAGAGGACTGGCAATATTTCACGTAAGGGGGAGATGCCATTGAACCCCATTCTTGAAGTGGAAGTGTTTGATTGTTGGGGCATTGATTTCATGGGATCATTCCCACCATCTCACTCTTTTCAATATATTTTGGTGGCGGTTGACTATGTGTCCAAATGGGTAGAAGCCATTGCCACTTCAAAAAATGATTCTCAAACTGTGGTAAAATTTGTGAAGAAAAACATTTTCTCAAGAGATACTTTGGGAATTGTGTCGTCCTGGAGCACAATGGATCTACTCTTCTGATGGTTTGCCCAGCCGGCTCCGCAGCAAGGATATGCACCCAACAGCCAAGGCTTGGAGTTCTTTCTTTCATCAAAACATTGAGTCTTGCTCTAACTCTTCTGAAGTAAATGTCAAGCGGGCGAATGCGATATTGGCCATTGTTAATGGTGAAGGTTTGGACTTGGGGAACATCATTTCAAAGAGCATTGTCAAAATAGCTAATAGCACTAGTGCACAGTTGGGGCACGCTTCTCTCATCTATGCTGTGTGTAAAAAGAAGAAATGTGATGAGAGAACCGATGACGTGTTCTATAAGTCTAGAGGGTCAATAACTGCAGCTTGGATTCGTAAGCAACCAAACAGCCTGATTGATGGACCATCTTTACCACAAGCAATACAGGGTACCACTCCTACTCCCCAGCAGCAGTCAGCTTCTCAGTCTCTTCAGCAGACAATACATGATCCCTCATTCCACTATGAGTTATTGATGGCAAATTGGTGTGGGATGCAGATGCTATGTGAGCATCAAGGCTTGAACATCTCTTTCCTAGATACTCCTCGTGTTGCCGATGCTGCTCAACAATTTATGGCTCAACGTAGAGCTGCAGCTACCCCAGACCCATCTTCATCAGCAACAGATCAGCAGCAGGACGCGCAAGACCCCTTGTTATATGGGGATGCTTACATTGAGCACCAGATTTCATCCTCCTGAGCAGTATAACCCACTGTCACTTACTCCTTTGGAGAAACTTTTTGGGTTCTTATTCTACCTTTTATTTTGATTTTACATTTTGCATTTTGGCCTGTACTATGCTGATATGACTGTTACATTGATTATGATGCACCACAACTTTGAACTCATAGCAGCATTCTCAATGATGATGATGCTTGTGGTTGTTTAGCTCTAATATTTTTCTTTTTTTGCATATTACCATTTGATCACTTTGACTTCAACTGCCGGAATCATTAAGCATCATGCATTGTCATTTGGTTAGGATAAATATTGAGGAAAATCGAGATCATATGTTGGCAAGCTTTTGATAGTTCAACCTCTTAAAATCCCACCTGTGAGGTTTGAGCCTAAACACTTATAAATGGTTGACTATGTGGGCATTCCTTGCATGTATTATTCTGCAGAACTTGAACTTGTACTTAATTGTCTTACATTTGATTTAGACACACACTGAGTCAATTTTTCTTGGAAACCCAGAGCCTTTCAAACCACCTCATAATTATTTATCCTTTGCTAGCCCCTTTGAGCCTAAATGTTTGTTTTATTTTGTTCTGACATAAACCACACTAAGCAAACTAAATTCAAAGTTTGTTTCTATTGACTTGGAGTTAGACAGAAACATGTATGCAAGTGTGTGAAATATCTAAGTTTGGGGTTGCTCATGGAATAGCAACAATTTAAGTTTGGGGTGGTATATACAAGAGAGAGAAAAAATACATATACATATATTAAATAAAAAAAAAGAAAGAAAAAAGATAATGCAAAAAAAAAAATTTCTCTTGTGAAATTTTGTTGGGGGAAAATTGTGAGTGGTGAGATTGCTTAAAGTTTGAGACTAAAGAGAATTGTGTCTAACTCCAAGTGTTGAACCTACTTACCCAAATAATATCCACCATTACCTAAGCCCCATTACAACCCTTAAGTCCTCGAATAGTGTGTGTGCATATCATTTTGTGTGGACTTTTATAGAACTTGTTCAAGCCTATGAAACGATGATGCATGTATTGTGAATTGAGTGATTACCTTATACACTTCTGAGAAGAGAGACAAATTGGTGAGATGTGAGATTTCTTAAGCTAGAGACTTGGTTGACACAAAGAACTGTGTCTGCCACCGAGGTGGTGCTGTGGGCACGACTTTGGTGCGAGCCAATGTCCAACTGCCACATCTTTCTTGTTTATCTTTTAAGCCGACGTGTCCTAGACTGTGCATGTTCTGTACGGCGGCACATGCAGTACGGGGAGTGTGGACAGCATAAATAAATCCTTATGTTAATTGGGAGGAGTTACACTATCTAGACATTAATGTGATGGCTACACTTTTACATTCAAATATCTCCCTTCTGTTGAGGCAAAATCCCTAGTTAGTTTTGATAATTGTTAACTCATGGTCATATGTATACCGTTGCTCAGTTTTACAGTCATAATGCGAGTGTTTATGTGTTTTTTTTAGTTAATTTCCATGGGACATAACTTAGATTACAATTGATGTCATTAGGATTGATTTGTAAGTTGTTACCCTCTTTTCAAATGGTTGTTGTAAGACAAAATCTTCAATTTGATGTTTCGTTGGCTAGCGAACCAGACAGCTTGCCTAGCAACGCAACAGAAAATAGAAGAAAAGTTTCTGGTCTCTATCGCCTCGCGACCAGCACGCATCGCCTCGCGATCAAGGCAAAAATCTGCCCATCGCCTCGCGACAGAATCGCACCGCCTCGCGATGGACTGCAGATTTTAGTATTTAAACCCAAAAATCAGAAAATTAGGGCACTTTTTGGCTGGATTGCGAAAAGGGGACTGGGAGCTGCGAAATTGAGGAAGATTTGGAGCTTCTCTACACTTGGGAACAAGGAATTGAAGGATCAAATGTACTCCTCTTTGTGTAACTTCTCTTTTATCTTTTTTTTCAATCCTTTGAACCTGAGTAGCTAAATTTCTTATGGTTAGGAGGAGATGACTCTCTCCAAAACTATCATGTGATTCCATTGTTCTGATCAATACAATTTAGTTTTCCATTCAAATTTGTCTTTACCTCTGTTCTTATTGCTTTACAATAATTATTGTTGTTGTAATGAATTGGGGTTTGCTTTCACCATTGGGAGATGGGTTATGTTTTCCGGAAATTGGGGTTTAAGGTCATGAGTGTGATGATTATAGGAATATGACGTTACTATCATGAATTCCGTTAATTCTTTGTGTTTAATGCTTTGTTTAGTGGTGATACACTTAAGGAATTAGGGTTTCCCATTAGATAAAAGGGATTTTGAGGCAAGGGATTGTCCTAAATCTTTAATAATTGAATTGAATCTTTTAATTGGGAAATTAAATTGGAATTGATCAATGGTATAGTGCATGATAGCGTAGGGGAGAGGATTCGATTCCTAACCACTTTTAATTCCGAATTTTATTCACGAACAATTTGTTTCCGGTCACTTTCAATTACCAAATATTAAATCACCTTATAACTAAGAATTACCTATTTTGCTTAGTGGATAATAACTCTCAATCCCTGTGGATACGACTAGTGGTCCTTACTATTTTATTATAACTTGCAACGATTCGGTACACTTGCCGAAATCCTAACAATAATTAACAAACTTCAAATGTGAGAAGTTTAAGTTATCAGATTTCATATGCTACTAATGTTTCTTCTTGAGTGAAAAATAAGAACAGGAACATCCAAGCCAATATCAAGAAGGTATATGCTTATGAGAAGCATTAGATGTGAGAAGACTTAAAAGAATGTTGCTCACAATATTCTTAAAGAAGAAACCTTCTTATGACAAGACCAAAAGATCAAAACCATATGGTAAACTTGAGAAAGATCATCATGAGAAACCTCACCTATATAAGTGGCAACATGAGAAGGGTAGACTAGAAGGATCAACCTAAGAAGCATCATGACAGGACTACTATGGGCGAGTGCAACTATTAATAATTGTTCTGTACATTGCAGTTGTCCGGGCCGGATCTGGGGACTGTAGTTGGTAGGTCCCTTGTCGTCCAAGTGGAGTATTAGAGTGATCCCAGATGGGGTACCTTTGATGCCATTCTGACGCTCAAGTCAATATTTAGAATTGTAGAGTAGGGAAAGAGAATGTACCTATTTTTCGCAATGTATGTAATATTTTTAGGGATTCGTGCCTTTGAGTCGTTGGATTGATCGGGTGAATCTGAGTCGTTAAGGCATGATAGTCATAAATGGGCTAATTTATTGTGGATATGGATCTAAGCCATTAGGTTGATCCAGGTCCAATTGCTGGAACGGGCCTCATGGCCCAGTCCATAACAATAACTAATCCAAGGATATTCATACCCAACAAAGTACACGAAAGCATGCATCATTTTTAGGGGTGGGCATGGGTTCCCCGCAACTCAATCCAACCCGCAACTCAATCCAACCCAACCCACAAAATATGGGTTGGTTCGGGTAAGTGGGTTGGGTTGGGTTGGTTTTAAAATAGGGAGACCCATAGAGTCCGGGTTGGGTAGTGGGTCTGAAAATTTAGAACCCACCCAACCCAACCCAACCCAACCCATACCATTAGGATCTTACACACCCTAATTTTTTTATCAGTGATCTTACATATACGAATTGAAACTGAAGTCTAAGTGCTGAGAACTCTTAAATAAATTCCCAATTTCTTTCAACCAAATTTCAGTTTTTAAATTAACTATATTCTTGCTTGAAAACGTTTTAAAGAGAACTAACTTTAGTCTACATTGAAAATAAATTCAGTTGTAAAAATCAACCAAAGTCTAGGTGTAGAGTACTCTTAAATATTTAGTTGAATGTGACTTGTAATTTTTTTGTTTTGTTGATTGTAGAATTTGACGAAGAAAGCGACTTCATGTTGGGATATGATCTGTTTAGTTTCTTTTAGACACTTTCGTATGACAAAAAATTTCTTTTGCATGAGCTTCGCGGTTTTTCCGAAGACCATTTCCTTTTTTATTATGTTTAATTAGTTGTAATGGAAGTCCAAATTAAGACATATTATTCTTTCTTTATTTTAATTTTTTTGAAAAGGATATTTTACTAATAACCCAATGCCCAACCCAACCCAACCCATTTGAGATTGAGTTGGGTTGGTTTGGGTCACACAAAAATTTGGGTCTAATTTTACCGAACCCAACCCATGAGTATTTGATTGAGTTGGGTGTTTAAACTCATCAAAACCCACCCAACCCACCAAACGCCCACTAAACGCCCACCCCTAATCATTTTACTCACATAATAATTTTTGAGAGTGGGAACTTGTCTTCCAAATATAGTCATAATTAACTTCTTTCACACCTTTCTACATTCTCCTAAGCACCACAAATCTCTTTATATTCTCCTCCCAAAAATTAATTACTTTCACTATTAATAAAAGGGCAAACTACAACACGCTCATATTGTACTTTCCGCTGAAAAAGATAATAACATTTAATAATTCATTGGGACATAATAGGATTATTTACTAGGTGAGGTGAGCAAGCAGATGACATGGCGATGGTATATTACTCTTCCAACACGTACAAGAATCTACAGATGCTAGTAGAGGAATGTGCATGCAGATGACATCGTAAGTTATGTTTCTTCAAAAAAAAAAAATGGTTTAATTCATTTCTGCTAAGGTTTTATTTGTATATTAATGCAATTTGAATGTTGATAACCTTTGTTGACTTTCAAGCACTTTCAGAGTGTATCGCTTGGTTCTAGGGAGCTTAACTTAAGAGCACTCCTCGCATGATAGTTGGAAGGATATCAGAGGTGCAAAAAGATTATGTCATATTGTCTCACACTGTACATGATGAAATTGGACGACATCGCCAGGGATCCATACATAGCACATGGTTTCCAGGAAGTTACAACATGTAGCCTTGTATAGGGGGTTCATCTGTTGAGGCCGTGTCATGCGGCCATACTTTCCACGTACAGTCCTCTGCGACTTGAACACACGCAACACGTTCCCTCATGCCCACATGATACCAGGCAGAAATCAAGAAGTCAAGAGGCGATGGACGAGATATGGCTCAGCTTAGACGACTAGATGGTGGAGCCTGGTCAGAAATTAAGGCATGGAGATTGCTAAGAAATTGGCTCAAACCTCAAAGTGTTCCACGAGGGACCTAGACTCGACACTTATATTATGAACTTATCTAATTAGTAGGTGGACACCAATTCAATGGGCAGACTTATCCACGGAGGAGAGACGACGGCCCACAAACTACCCAATAGTAGTTTAAGATTGTTTCTAATAAATATGTATTACATACTGCTGACAGAGTCCTATGTGTGGTTGCATTTTTACTACACATTACATTTTTCCGACACATTTTAGACTATGTATATGACAAAATCCTACGTGACTTGGGTTATTTATATTTATTTCCATATTGCAAAGTAAAATCGAAGGTCAATAATCCTTTGATTGTTTTAACAACACTGATTTACTTCGATAAATTCGGATGCTGAATAATCACATATGCAAACCGTAAATTCATCTGTCATTCACAAAGTAAGTATTGGATCTCACACTAGCCTTGGTATACTACTTCGAAAGAATTACAACACTTTTTGATGGTGTAAAGTTTGAGTATGACAATCCTTCAAGATTTAGGATGTAGGAGAGCATGACCATTGATGAACTTAAGCTTAATACTCATCAAAATTAATAATGGATAACGATCACGCCGAGTAAGTGAGATCAACTATCGGCAGCTTGTGTCTATTGTTGGGTGGTGCATTCATCATAAATATACGCTTATCATCATTGACGACGACATATAAACGATGCTCGCCTCATTCCACAATTTAATCATCGCAGAAATCATAAAAGTCTATGTCGTCGACAGAGCAAATAATGGACGAGCTATGTGAACAAAGAAGTGTGGACGACATCATGGTGTGCTTGTGTCAACCTTAAAGTTGTGTGTCTGTAATTCATGCACTGTAATTGTTTATGAATACTAAAGTTTCTATGGTTTTAAGGTACGTGTTCAATAAATTGTTGTGTTTTTTTTAGACTAATGGAAAGTGCAATAAAATAAAGAAACTACAAATAAAAACAAATCATTCCTTTATAATGTCAGTTAAGTCGACAAGATGTTGCACTCTGGACTCAAAATGCAACAACCTCCAATGGTGTATGCGACTAACATATCTTTTCTCCCAATAATGTACTATATCCAATTTATGACGTCATATACCATTTGTCGGGGCTAGTGAACAAAAAAATTTCATCAATGCATGGTTAAAGGGGCATTGTTGGATGGTGACAATTAAAAGGGGAAAATGAGTAAGACCCACTCAGTGTCCAACAAATAATGACAACCTTATATTTATTAGTGACCAAGTAACCTCTATCTGAGCTAGTCCTTCAATTATCTATGGGCTCCTTGTTACATGCATACAATGATTTCATCTTGTTGATGACTCTATCGAATCAACCAAACAAATAAACGTTTTAGTTATTGGAAAATAAGTTGGTTGTTATCTTAATACTGAAACTACTTGGTACATATATAGCAAGTGAGAGAAAAATTTGAATTCCAAGTAATAGATCAACTTTTGCATGCTCAGTAAGTTGTTACCAAGCATTTTCGATGTTAAGATACCTAAAAGAACGAAATTTAAAGAAAAAAAAGGGTCATGTGGTATTGCCAAAACAAAAATCATGTAGGGGAAAGGTGAAAACCAAACCTTAGTTGATGAAGTGATCACAAATAGTGAAGGTGGAGGAGAGTTATGGTGGGTTAGGGTGGAGAGTAGGATTAGGAGGTGAGGGAAGAGAGGAGGATGTCGGGAATAGTGGGGAAGAAGATGGGTAGTGAAATTAAGTGAGCAACAAATTAAACATAAAAGTGTAGTTGATGGTGACCCCTCCAAAGTGCGTCCACCCACGACTTCACATGATAATAATTTGGTCATTTCAGTGGAATAAGCACATCCCAATCTTTTGAAGGGTGTGAACAATATGGTTTTATCATTGGAAAAGCTGGAAGAAAACCTAAGTCCTTTGATTGGAGTGGCAAAAAGTTTTGTTATTGCAGGTAAAGCTACGCAAAAAGATTTTTCTCCTCTTCTTGAAAGATCTCCCTATGTTAGACACACCCCTGTGGATACTTGTAATTTAGGTGATATGGTGACACCATCTTCAACAAATAGCACATCGAACCACTGTTTGCAAGATGTTGGTTCATCCTCCACTCTACCTCCCACAACCAAGTTAGATTCGCTAAATGCCTCAACGTCTACTGCTACTTCTAATCCATTAGTAGCACCTGACATGAGAAAATGAGGAAAGCCTTGGGGTGATGTGTTAGATGATGAAGACTCATCCTTCACTCAACCTCTCACTACCAGGCTAAATTCTCTAAATGTCTCAAAGTCTGCTACTACTAATACAGTAGTAGCATTGACATGAGAATATTAAGAAAGCTCTCGGGTGTTATGTCAGATGATGTTGGTGATCCTATGACGCAAAAAACGCAAAAAAAGTAATTGCGGCAAAAAAAGAAATTGGTTGTTTTCTATAATACTCGTTTAAAGGTAAACTCTGTCTCCTTTTGACCTAGGTATTTGTAATTGAATCCTATAAACTATCTTATAATTTTTCTTTAGGATGGTTTGTCTTAGGGGGTCTTCGTATTAGGGTTCCCTACTATTGCTTTCACTTTATTTTATAATCTTGCTAAGGGTATTGGTCCAGTCCCCCCTTGGCCTCTCTATTGTCTACTTTCTTTTTCTTTTTTCTTTTTTACTATAATCAGGAGGAATCACTGTTTTTCCTTCTTGATGTTTAATTTTAACATCAAAAGATTTTAATGAGACTTTTTGCATCTATTTTGCCGGAAAAAAAATTGGGGAGTGTGAACATTGGGAGTTGGAGTCAAAAGAAAATCCCATGGATATATAACATCTATATTGGGCTATATTATTGTTGGCTTGACATATTTATTGTAGTGATCTAACATGAAGAATCTGTTGTATAGACTTATAATGTTCAACTCATGGCAATGTGAGGGACTTAGATTAAAGTAAGATATGTACCGGAACTAACTAACTTCCCAATTAATGTGGATATCACATGGGGTATTTCTATTATGTGCATGCACACGGTGATATATTGTTGAGCATATATAAGTTTAAGAAGTCTCCAAATCAACTCTCGTTGTATTGAGAACTGAGCTTTGATGTTTGGATAAAAAGTTTAAGCAGCTAAAAGCATGTAGAGCGACACATGATGCTCATGAAGAGCTCTAAAATTAAATTATACTAACATGGAGCAATTCTGCTCAATCAAATTCCTACCAAGAACTTCAGGGACAATACTGATTCCTTGTTAGCAGAATATCATGAAAAAGTCTTCAGGGGAGAACGGAGAACTAGTGTTTTGAATGGTGCGGGGCATCCCCACAGTTTTAAAAAGAATGACATGGTTGCCATAAGGACAACACCATATCATATCTAGATTTAACTGAGTAAGAAAGGATGTTTGAAAAAGAGTTCTGCATGAGGTCATTGACTTATGACTAAATGGTTGTTTGTTGTTCAAGGTTGATTTTGAAAAGGCTTATGACTAGATATCATAGATTTTTTTGGCATATATGATGGGTCGGAAGGGATTTTGATATAAAGTGGATTGATTGGAACAGGGGCTTGGATTCAAGACACTAATATCCTACAAAAATCTAGTTAAATGTGATTCTAATTATGCGCCTTATATCGTGCAGGGTTGTTTCTTGAAACTAGCTGAGGAGACGTTCAACAACCTAAGGAAAGAGGTGACTTAGGAGGAGCTTTGGGATGTCATCAAGAGCTTTGGTGAATTCAAAGCACCTGGCCCCGATGGGTTTCATGCCATATTCTACCAATCCTAGTGGCAAGTAGTTGGAGACTCCATGTTTGAATTACTCAAGGCCGTGTTTGAGGACCCCACTCGTGTGGGGGAGGTAAATCTTTCTCTCATATCTCTTATTCTTAAATCGGAAACTGTTTGTAACATGAAACAATTCCATCCCATTGGCCTTTGAAATGTCTTTTCTAAATCCATTACAAAGCTTATAGCTCATAGAATTCGAGACTTTATTCCTGACCTCATTGGCCTGACACAATGTGCCTTCATTCCGAAAAGGCAGGGGCAGGACAATAATATGGTTGCCCAGGAAATCTTCCATTCTATGAGAAATAAGAAAGGCAATCTGGATGGATGGCAATTAAAATTGACTTGGAAAAGGCATATGATAGGCTTAGTTGGGATTTTATTCGAGACACTTTGATTGATATTGGATTCCGCTTAATATAATTTCTATAATTTTGTATTGTATTTCCACCCCCAAGATGAGACTTCTTTGGAATTGGGAAGCGTTGAAGGATTTTTGCCCTTCTAGGGGTATTCGGCAGGAGGAACCTATCTCTCCTTACCTTTTTGTGTTGTGTTTGGAGAGACTTTTCCACCTGGTGGATGTTACTGTTATGGAAGGATCCTGGAAACCCATTTGTCTTTCTAGGAAGGGGCCCAAGATCTCTCACCTTACATTTGCTAATGATCTTCTGTTGTTTGTAGGTGTTACTTTGGACCAAGTTGAATCTATCAAAAGAATTCTGGACTCTTTATGTACTAGCTCTGGCCAAAAAGTAAGCCTCGAAAAGACTAGAGTTTTCTACTCTAGGAATGTGAATTGGGAGCGAATGCGAGATATCAACGACGCTTTTGAGTTCTCCTTAACGAATGGCCTTGGAAAATATTTGGGGATTCCCATTCTTCATAAGAAAGTTACGCGAAGTACTTTCAATTATGTTCTTAAGAAAGTTAAAACTCGTCTAAGTGGTTGGAAGGCTATAACTCTCCCCTTTCCTGGCCAAGTTACTTTAACGAAATCAGTCCTTCAAGCCCTCCCCACCTATACTGTGCAGGCTGCTTGGGTGCCTAGAAGCATTTGTGATGAAATCAATAAGGGATGCAGGTCCTTTATTTGGGGAGAGGAGGACAATGCCCGTAAAGTTCACTCGGTGAAGTGGGAGATGGTTTGTTCTCCTAAGAAAATTGGGGGCCTTGGGTTGAGACCTTCCAGGGTGGTTAATAGGGCTTTCATATTGAAGAAAAGTTGGAACCTTTCCATACATACAAACTCGCTATAGGTCTCAATTGTTCGGAGTAAATATAAATGTGGGGATGCCAATCTACCTGTTATAAATACTAAGAGATTGGGATCTAATCTTTGGAGGGGTATTAGTTCCAATTGGAACACTTTTGGAGAGAAGCTCAGGTGGAATCTGGGCAAAGGCAATAATATAGACTTTTGACGTGATGCTTGGATCCCGAGTCACGGCCCTCCCTTACATACTATTCATAAGGGTG
The DNA here is from genome assembly GCA_963573325.1 of Astragalus glycyphyllos. Classification (NCBI taxonomy): domain Eukaryota; kingdom Viridiplantae; phylum Streptophyta; class Magnoliopsida; order Fabales; family Fabaceae; genus Astragalus; species Astragalus glycyphyllos. The sequence continues at coordinate 19,073,371 of OY754308.1, forward strand.
ACCAGTCAATGCAAGATCACCCCTTCCTTAAACTCTAGAGAGGAATGGGACCAAAAGAAATTGGATATTCTTAGAATGCCTAATATTATTAATACAATTCCTAACCTTTCCCCTCCTTTTGAAGATGCTCCAAATGATGAACTTGTGTGGGGAGCCAGCACACATGGGCTCTTCTCTATGCATTCTACCTATTCTAGTCTTCTTCAGCATTACAGCAACCTTTTCAACATGGAGGCTAAGCTTGCTTGGAAATGGCCTAGGTCGGAGAGGATCCGTTTCTTTATTTGGAAGGCCCTTCACTCCATATTGATGACTAACCTTGAGCTAGCCAGGAGACATATGGCATCTTCTGATCTTTGTCCAGTGTGCCAGAGTTCGCCGGAATCCCTTCTTCATTGCTTCTGCAACTGCCAAAGGATAGCCACGGTGTGGTTTCAATTATTAAACAAGCCAGACAGTGATTTTTTTAACACTAGTGATTGGAAGCAATGGATAGCAACCAATTTGGAAAAAACTAATTATACTCATACCTTCATTCAAAGAAATGTGTTGTTTGGAGTTGCCATGACCGAAATTTGTCATGCCCGCAATGAGTTTGTTTTCAAGCAATCGAACAGATCGTCTCGGTCAATTCTTCGCTCCATTCAGGGAAGAGCTAAAGTTGTGATGGATTTAAATGTTCAGGCGACGAAGCTACATCCTGCTAAGGTGATCCATTTAGCCCTGACTAGTGATAGAATGTGGATGGTACCTCCTCAGGGCTTCTTCTCGCTCTGTTATGATGGTTCAGTGTAACGCTCTCAAATATTGAAGTGAGATTTTTGAGGCTTATACAAATATATTATCAAAGGACATAAGACTTAAATGTGGTTTCTCAATTTTTCTAATGAGAGTCTAGATAGTGCCAAGAAATTCATGTTACTCACACTAATTAATTTATACTATTGGAAAATTATAATAACTAGTTCAAATTTTTTTTAGAGACGAAATTTATTTATAAAGTAGTTTTTATATAGTTGAAATTAATACGAGGAGTGGATAAAGTAGGATCAGGGGCATTAAGGCATATGTAGTGTATATATATATATATATATATATATATATATATATATATATATATATATTATAATAGTGTATTATATTTGTATTCCAATATAACTCAAAACTAAATCTTTAAAATATTAGAATAAAGTAGTGGACATCAACAAATGATCGAGAACCTTCTCTTAAATCCAAAAGGATAGAACGAAACCCTATAGAGCTAGGAAAAGAAAGGAAATCTTAGGAGAAGGTGGTAGCAGGATCTAAGCTAGTTAGATTGCGACAAGGAGAATACTTTGGAGGTAGAGAGAGGCTTGAAGAATTAATGAAGTTGAGAAATCATCAGGGAAAGAAGAGAAAAAGAAACAAAATAAGAGGTATCAGGTGGATAGTGTTTGAAGACGAAGCAAAATGGAAAGAAAGAGGTGCATGTCGATCTGCTAGTGAAATGAGGTTCATTGGGCTTTAAGACTAGTGTTCTCTGTTTCGTCGTTGTTGAGTAACAAAGTGAGCTACTAGCAATCTAGCATCATAAGAAAGGAAAGTCAGAGAGTGGAAGATAGTTAAAACTTGAAAGTAGATCAAGATGATTCACAGAGCTAAACCCTATTTACAGTAAGGTAAACTTCATCTCTTTGGTATTAGAAATTTATATATCAGGGCTTGATTGTAAGCAAATTAGAAATCTAGATAAGAGTTATTCATGAAGGTAGGAAGTTTTAAATTAAACTACTTGTAAAATGTTTTGAGATAGTAGGGAAGCTAGATATCTAGATATATTATATGTAAAGTAGGATGCATGGTTTAGATTACTTGATATATTAAGGGCATAACACTTATGTGAAGGTAGAGGTTGATAAATGAACCAAGTTAGTGAGTTAACAAAAATTAGAAAGAGTTTGAAATACAAAAAGTGTATGACAACATAAGTTAAATGTATTATCTATTTGATCTGTGCATTAGATGTCCTTGACCGCTGTTTTCCAGGTCTTAGATCTCTGTATGCCTTGGTCGTTCAGCTAGCTCTGCTCCAGAGGGCGGGTGTACCTGCGATAACACTCCGACGCCCAAGTCAGGAACGGACGAGCAAAATATACGTATTTATGAACAGTGTGTAACTGACAATTGACGCAATGAATGCTTATATAGTGAGCGTGAGTCGCGCTCGTCCGTCGGATGATCGTACGGACAGATCAGAGCCGTTGATGCGGTTCCTTGCTTTTGTGCCCCTCTTCGCTGGGCCGTGGGCTTCGCTTGCGCTCTCATGACACGTGGCTCTTGTCAGGAAGTGACATTTCAATTTTCCCCAGGGGTCATCAATGGTGTCTCGAATTTTGAAAAGGTGGTGTCTGGTTATGATGACGGTTTGGTTTCAAGGCGTGTGCCAGTGAAGGGTCGCGTCGTTTCACTTGCATGCTTCCCAAACCTTATAAATATGTTGCCCCCTCCCCTTCTCAGTTTCTACTTTCATATTCGGAGCTCGAAAAGCGGTCATAATTTCCTCCTGTTGCGGTCAAAAGCTTGCTTCTTTATTCTGGCCAGGTGTCTACCCGTGCACGAATTTCAACTCAGGCGGTCTTATTCTTCTGGTCGTTTGATTTTATTCATCAAGGAGTATACTACCCTTAGACCGAACTTCTCTCCCACTCCGGGTATGCCCCTTTTTGTCTTGTTTATTTTACCTCTAATTCTTGTTTGCATAGGGTGAGGAGGGGGTGTCAGGCTCGGGGTCGACCTTGTCGCCCCCTTCAGCAAATCATCGTTTAGGGTGAGCCTGACTTTCCTTCTCCTCACAGGGTAACGCAGTGGCGCGAACAAAGAAAACTGCGAGAATTTCTGGTCGTCAACCTGCAAGTATGGCCGAGCATACTTGCTCTGGAGATGTCGGCACGAGCGGGTTCCCATCTGAGACTTTCTCTTCTACCGATCTTTCTTCTTCATCGTCCTCTGGACGCTCGTCAAACACGGTTGATACCGTTCAGTCTCCCCGAATGAATCCTACGCCCCCTCCAGTTCCAGCCAACGAGGTACTGCCGGAGGAGCACGATTGGAGGGGTAGGCTTGATGTCGACCGTTCTTGGATATCCTCCGCTATAATCAACGAGCGCTCTGTCTTCCCACCCGGTGATGAGGTGTTACCTCTTTTCACCAAGTTAATAGGTTACGGTGATCAGGAATGGCGAGCGGAGGGCGTACAACCTGACGAGCACGCTGCCATAATCCCGAATTCTTTAAGATTTATCATGTACTCCAACGTCCTCCGTGATTTGAGGGTGCGACCTCCCTTCACATTTTTCCAGAGACGTGTTTTAAGGACTCTTGGTGTTGCCCCTTCTCAACTCCATTTTAATGCTTGGGCGCTGGTTAAGTCGTTCGAGATAATAATGGCCGCTCTTGATCGGGAGGTAAATTGTCGTCTGTTCTTCTCATTGTTTGATGTTAGTCGCACAGTGGAGATGAGGAGCGAACCCAGGCGATGGGAACAAGTTTCCTTGAAGGGACGGAAAAACACGATCAGGCTCTTCAAGCCATTCTGCGAGTCGGTAAAAACTTGGAGGCACGCTTTCCTCTGGGTCGTTCCTGTTAACGATCGTGCTAAGGCAATGGTGGGGACTGTAAATGACGAAGGCCGCGTCTCCTCGATGAAGTTTCCTCTAGGATGGTCGCACTCGCACTACGATCGCGACACTATCCATTACCGGCATCAAAGGAGGCTGAGCGACTATGATCTTGAGAGTATTCGTATGTTAGAGACCTTGGTTACTTGGCTGCCAGAAGGGGTCATACCTTGTAACAAATTTGCTTGCCTCCGAACATCCGAGCAGGCTGAAAACAAACTTGGTGTGCCTTTATTTTTGCTTTTTACTTTGATCGTGATTTACTTTGTTCTGTCTCCTAATTCATCTTTCTACTTTCAGCTGAAATGACGGGCATCGGTTTCGCAGCTCTTTTGGCGAAGACAAAGTCAAGGAAACAGAAGAAGGTGACTTTTGCCTCTCCGTCTCAACCATCCCGCGCTGAAGACGATCATGGGCCCGCTGGGGGCGGGCACGGAACGAGCTCAGCTTCTAAAAAGAGAGATCGGACTCAGAGTCCTCTGGACGCTATTCCGATCGACCTTGATCCTCCCCAATAGAGAAGAGAGGCATCAAGGAGGTCGTCCTTGGACTTGGACGATCTCAAGGACGTGGATTTTGAACGCCTTAAGGCTAACCCTCTCCTCTTCGTAGCTGACATTGCCCAGGCAGCTTCTCAAAAGCTTGCTCGTTACAAATCTGAGGAGGCTGGCCGCCAAGCAGGTATGCGCTTACTTCACAGAAACTTGTGGTTGGAGGGTGATCTTTTGGATAAGACTGACAAGTATAAGTCCGCTCTTGGACACATTACAGATTTGCGGGCAGAGCTGGAGAGTACCAAAAAGAAGCTCGAGGATGCTGAGGTCGCCCTCCAACCCACAAAGGACGCACTTGGCTCAGTTACTGCTGAGCGTGATGCGGCCATGACAGCCAGAATAGATGCTGAAGCCAAACTTGCCACTGCTAATGCGAGCTTGGCTGAGCGGTCTAACCAGGTTATACATTTGGAGGAGCAGGTGGTTGGTCTTGAGGAGAACCTGAGGGTTGTTGGGGGCGAGCGTGATCAGGCGAGGAGCGAGTTGGAGGCCCTGGAAGACATGACCATCTCTATTGCTAGCGGGCGTTTTGACGAGGCTGTAGCTCAGATTCGGTATTGCCATCCATCGCTGGAGATAAATCCAGAGATTGTGAACAACGATCATTTCCTGAGAAACGGGTAAATCGTTCGTCTCGCGGAGAAAGATGAGGATGGGAATGTCATCCAAGAGGAGACGGTTGTCTACAGTCGCCCTGAATGAGTTATTCCCTTCGTATTTAGTCAGCTTGTACTTTGTTTCTCTTTCCTTGTACTTTATTGAATGTATTGCTTTTTCTTGTAATCAACAAGGAGCCCGGCCTTTTCCGGCCTAATGTTTAATGTTTTAAACGTATTTTGTCATAATCGTTCTTTAGACCTTTATCTAGGCTTGTTTTATTCAATTTCCTCATGTCGCGAGGCTGCCTGCAAACAGCTTACCAAGTTTCTACTTTAGATTTAGCTCGCTTGCAAGCATTTTTAGACTTAAGGTCGCTTAAGTTTGGCCCTTGGCAGTTTATCAAACTCGGTTTGAACTTAACTCGCCTTCGGGTTTGTTCGTTATTCGATCGATTAAGAACTAGAATCAAGAATTTAAGAAATTCCTCGTCGTTCTGTTGACGGACGAGCGGGCCTCAATAAAAAACCCCGTAGGGAAAAAGAGTGTCTCGCCCGTTTGATTTTCATTCATTATTTAACTGGAAACATGACATTCTTTCATATTTTACATGGCATCAAGTAAAGTATCTTCTGAGGTTTGTTGCATTCCAGGTGTTCGCAATCATTCCTCCACTCATGGTCTTCAAGATATATGCTCCTTTGCCGGTCTTGGCAGCTACTTGGTAGGGGCCTTCCCACGTTGGGGCTAGCTTGCCCTGGCCAGCATTTCTCTGGCCGATATCCGCCCTTCGTAGGACGAGCTGCCCCACATCGAACGACCTAGGAACGACCTTAGCGTTGTGTCTTGCGGCCATATTCTGTTTGACCAATGTCTCTTTGAGGGCCGCCTTGTTCCGTAGTTCTTCTACTAGGTCGAGCTCTTCCCTTGTTGCCTGCTCGTTCTCGGACGGCTGCAGAGGATTAGCCGTTCTCCAAGTCAACTCTCTCATTTCCACAGGGATTAGTGCGTCCGTTCCATAGACCATCCTGAAGGGGGGCTCTCCCGTAGTTGAGTGTGGCGTGGTTCTATACGCCCATAGCACAGAGGGAAGCTCTTCTGCCCACCTTCCCTTGGCTTCATCCAGACTTCTCTTTAGCCCCCTTAGGATGACTCTGTTGGCCGCCTCCGCCTGCCCGTTTGTTTGCGGGTGTTCGACCGACGTAAAACACTGTTTTACGCCTAGTTCGACTAGAGTTTCTTGGAAATGTCGGTCCGTGAACTGTGTGCCGTTGTCTGACACGATGACTTCGGGAATCCCAAACCGTACCAAGATGTTTCTTTTGACGAACTTTAGGCAATTCTTCGAAGTGATTTTGGCTAAGGGCTCGGCCTCAATCCATTTTGTGAAGTAGTCCACTGCGACGACCAGAAATTTAAACTGACCAGGGGCGAGGGAAAAGGGTCCTAACAGGTCGATACCCCACCATGAAAACGGCCATGGAGAAGTCAAACAGTTGAGCTCGGTTGGAGGTGCAACGTGGGTATCTGCGTGCCTCTGGCACTTGTCACATTTCTTGACTAGGTCTTTCGCATCTGCCTCCATAGTGGGCCAGAAGTAGCCCGCTCTTAAAGCCTTCTTTGCCAAAGCTCGTGAACCCAAGTTGTTCCCGCAGATTCCTTCATGAATCTCCTTCAACACATAGGCCGCTTCTGCTGGGAGGAGGCACTTGAGCAGGGGCATGGTGAATCCTCTTCTGTAGAGTTGCTCGTTAATTATTGAGTACGACGTTGCTCGCCTGCGAATGAGTGCAGCTTCTTTTGGATCGCTGGATTCCTCCCCGTTCTTTATGTAGTTAAAGATGGGGTCGATCCAGGAAGGCGTTGATTCGATCGTACATATCTCTGCTCCTAAGGCCGTATCTAACCTCACACTTGGTTGAGATAGGACTTTTTGTATTACGCTTCTATGGTTACCATTTTTCTTGGTGCTCGCCAGTTTGGACAAGATGTCCGCCCTAGCGTTTTCAGCCCTTGGGACGTGCTTGACTTCAGCATGCTCGAACTTCTTCATCAACTCTTTGACCTTTGCCAAATATTTCTGGAGTATCTCGTCTTTGGCTAAAAAGACGTCTTTGATCTGGGAGACCGCTAGAAGTGAGTCTGATCGAAGCTCCACCCTTTTGACTTGCATCTCTAAAGCGAGCAACAGCCCAGCGATGCAGGCCTCATATTCGGCCTGATTGTTAGAAGTGGGGAACGAGAAAGTCAAGGAGACTTCAATGGTCGTCCCTTCTTCATTTTCAAGGATTAAGCCCGCTCCGGTGCCTTTACCATTTGACGATCCGTCAACGTGCAAAGTCCATGAGTTCTGAACTGGGTTCTCTGACCCTGGGGTTAATTCTGCGATAAAATCGGCTAAGACTTGTGCTTTTGCAGACGATCTAGGCTCATACTTTATTCCGAATTCTGATAATTCTACAGCCCATTTGATCAGTCTGCCCGCTAGATCTGGGCTATGCAAGATTTGCCTAATGGGTTGGTCGGTGCGTAAGGTGATCTGGTGGGCCACGAAGTATGGTCTCAACCTTCGGGCTGAGACAATCAATGCCAGAGCCAATTTCTCAATCCTCTGATATCTTAGCTCGGGTCCTTGCATAACTTTGCTGACAAAGTAGATTGGATTTTGCTTCGTTCCTTCTTCTCGTACCCAGACGGCAGCCAAAGCCTCGTCCGTGATGGACAAGTACAAATAAAGAGTTTCTCCAGGCTCGGGGGTCGTCAAAATTGGAGGTTCTGCCAGAGACGTCTTCAATTGTTCGAGGGCCTGGTCGCACTCGGGCGTCCATTCAAATGTGGTCTCTTTTTTCAACAATTTAAACAAGGGCAAAGATTTGTTTGCTGCCTTTGAGATGAAACGAGAGAGAGCGGCCACCATACCATTGAGTTTCTGTATTTCTTTTTTGGTCGTTGGTGGTCTCATCTCAGTCACTGCTCTACATTTGTCTGGGTTGGCTTCAATTCCCCTTTCGGTGAGATGGAAACCAAGGAATTTGCCCGCTCTAACCCCAAAAGTGCATTTTTCTGGATTGAACCTTAACGAATTCTTTCTGGCTTCTTTGAATACTTCTTTCAAGTCGTTTACATGGGCTTGGTCCTGCTTGGTTTTGACAATCATATCGTCCAAATACACTTCCACCGTTTTTCATATCTGATCCTGAAAGACATGGTTCATCATGCGCTGGTAGGTCGCTCCAGCGTTCTTCAGCCCAAATGGCATAACCGTGTAACAGAAATTCCCCTTGTCTGTCATAAATGCGGTCTTCTCCTGATCTGGTGGGTGCATGGCAATCTGATTGTACCCGGAATAGGCGTCCAAGAAAGACAGGATCTTGTATCCACTTGCATTATCGACAAGACGATCGACACTTGGGACGGGGAAAGCATCCTTCGGGCATGCTCGGTTGAGATCGGTGTAGTCCACGCACATCCTCCACTTTCCATTCGCCTTTTTGACCAAGACGACATTGGATAACCACGTGGTGTATTTTATTTCTTTAATGAACCCTGCTTCGAGCAGGTCTTCAACGGCTTTGCACGCTGCTCGTGCTTTTTCTTCCTTCTGAACTCTTCTTTTTTGAGCCACCCATTTTGCTCCTGGATCCATAGCTAAGTGGTGGCAGGCTACTTGGGGTGGGATACCGGGCATGTCGGCCGTACTCTAGGCGAACAGGTCTGCATGATCCTTCAAACATTGAACGAGCTCGTCCCGAACCTCAGGGGGAAGGTTTTTCCCTATTTTGATCGTTTTCTCCGGGTCGTCACCTAGCATGATGTGATAGAATTCCCCGTCTGGTTCAGGTCGCTTAATTCGTTTCTTTAGCTCTTTAGTCAGAAGGTCGTCCCCTTCTTCTTCTTCGCTATCAGGGTCATAGCGGGCATCTAGGTCGGCCAGGTTAACTTGCCCGCCGCTTTTCATTTCTTTCTCTATTTCTCTCGCTACGCTTTTCCCTTTTTCTTTAAGCCCCAAAAGGAAAACTCGCTTGGCGGACAATAAGTCTGCCTGGATGGTGGAAACTTCCCCTGCTTTAGTGTAGAATTTCATTTTCAAGTGGACGGTGGAGGGCACTGCTTCCAAGCGGGCAAGGGTTGGTCGACCAATGATACATTGATACACGGACTTACAGGGTAACACAATGAAATCCGTTCTGACAGTTCTACAGAGGGGATTCTCTACCGTGTCGTCCCCAAAAGTTACCATCAGCTCTATCCGTCCTATAGGAGTTGTCGAGGCTCCATTAAACCCGGTCAAGACCGTTTCTCTATACGGCCTCAAATCATCCTTTGAAATTTTTAGGACGTCCAAAAGGTCTTCAAATATTATGTCTGCTGAACTCCCTTGGTCCACCAATATTCTCCTAACCTCCATGTTTGCCATTACTGCTACTATGACTAAGGGAACCTCGTAGTTGGGGGTTCCATCAATGAGATCCTCGTCTCCAAAGGAGATGGATGGTCGCCCACTAAGTGGTCTTGGAGCCGAGGTCGAGGCAACGCTCATGATTTCGTCCCATCTCCTTTTGATCGATCTGTTGGTCGAGGCGTTGGTGGGGACTCCTCCCGAGATTACCATGGCGACTGGCCTCCCTCTTGACTTTCTTGTGTCTACTGGGTCTTCATCATCGTCGTCCTCCTCTACGACTTTGATCGTTTCATTTGCCTCTGCTTTCCCTTTCCAAGGTGAACGGGCCACTTGCCTTTCCCGTGTTTCACCGTTATCTCTTTTCACATATTGAGTCAACTTTCCTCTTCTGATCAGGGCCTCCACATCATCTTTAAGAGCCATGCAATTGTTGGTGTCATGCCCATTGCTCTTGTGGTATCTACAGTATTTTTTCGATGGGCGCTGCCCGTCTTTAAGCACGAGAGGTTCTGGTGGTTTAATATCCCTGAATTCAGTGTTCGCACATTCCGCCAATATGTTCGCGTACGAAGTGTTCAACTTGGTGCGCTCAGCAAACCTTTTGGCCTTATTTTCCTTGCTCGGGCGATTGCCGGTATACTCTTCCCTAATCCTTTGATCTTTTTCTGGTCGCGGGCGTTGACTCATGCCCGCCTCGGCGGCTTCTATGGCGGTCGTTCTTTCCTCGTAATTCATGAACCTTTGAGATCGCCTGAGGAACGTCTCTAGGTCTCTGGGAACGTGGAGTCCCACTTCTACTTCAAAACGAGTTCCTCTTAAGAGTCCTGTCCTTAGGAAGAACAACCTCTGGTTGTTGTCTAAGTTCCTGACTTGGTCGGCTTCCCGGTTGAACCTTTCCACATAACTCCTCAAAGACTCCTCCGGACCCTGTCTGATAGCGATCAGAACATCTTGGGATTTTGGTTTGACTCTAGAAGTCGTAAACCGAGCGGTGAACACCCTTGCCATCTGTTCCCAGGATGAAATGGTATTGGGTTTAAGTTCGGTGAACCAATCCAACGCTGACCCCTCTAAAGTAAGGGGAAAGATCTTGCATTTGACCGGCTCGGGCGCTCCACGATACTTCATCATAATATCAAAGTGCTTTAAATGAGCGTCCGGATCTTTAATGCCGTTGTACATCTTAAGGTCGGTTGGAGGCTTCTGCAAAGAGCGCGGGATGCGGAATTCGTCTATTTCTCTGGTATACGGTCCAAGTCCGGTGTCCCGTCTATCCTGACCGTAGTGTTTGGCGTAAGCTTTCGATCGATACGAGCATCGTTCGATAGATCGGCTTCGAGAACGGGCGGGCGAACCGGTCGAACCGTGGGAGGAACCTTCGTGCGACGATTCTTCGGGCCAGTAAGTATAATCAGTCGTGGACGGGGTCTTTCTTGGTGGGGTGGTCGCTCCTCCTCGTCCCCTCCTCGGGGGTGGAGATCGATGGACCAGTTGCCTTCGCGGAGGCGATCGATGGGCCCTTGAAGGGCGTGCCCGCATGGTTGAAGTTCCCTCATGGTGAGGTCGCTGCTCCGGTGCAGTGTGCGCTCTCCTCGAGGCGATCTGATCTTCTAGGTATGTGAGGCGGTCATCATTGCGATTCAGAGCCTGATTACGGTCGCGCAGTAGTCCTCGCAGCTCTTGGACCAGGTCGGCGGGGAGTTCCACCGTAACCTGTTGTGCGGGGGTGGCGCTGATGCCTTCAACACCTGCTGGAGGTGGTCGAGCGGGGATTTCAGCCACACTTTGTAGACGAGCGGTGGCCCTTGGTCGGCCTCGAGCTGCCTTTGGTGGCATCTGTACGAATGGTGGAAAGCGCGCGGTCTCCCATTGTGGTCGCCAATTGATCTGTGCCTTAGATGTCCTTGACCGCTGTTTTCCAGGTCTTAGATCTCTGTATGCCTTGGTCGTTCAGCTAGCTCTGCTCTAGAGGGCGGGTGTACCTGCGATAACACTCCGACGCCCAAGTCAGGAACGGACGAGCAAAATATACGTATTTATGAACAGTGTGTACCTGACAATTGACGCAATGAATGCTTATATAGTGAGCGTGAGTCGCGCTCGTCTGTCGGATGATCGTACGGACAGATCAGAGCCGTTGATGCGGTTCCTTGCTTTTGTGCCCCTCTTCGCTGGGCCGATCTAGCGCCAGAGCATTGGATTTGGGCTTCGGCCCACTCCAGAACACTATTTATAATGTAAATAGAGGTTAGAAATTGATTTGTTTTATCCATATTAACTAAAATGCTAATTTAGTCTTATCCTACTTTAGATTCGGGAATCCATTTCGTCGGTTTCGGTCCTCAACTCTTCAAACAATTGGATTAGGAAGTCGGTGAGTGAATAATGGGGACTATAACAAGTCCTTTTTACTTCTTTAAACTCATTTTATATTTATTTGATTGAATATCTATCTTATGTTTTTTTAAGCAATTTAAAGACTTTATTACCGTATATTTGAAACACATTTTTTTGGGGACATGGTAATATGATTTTATGGTTTGATAACTTGAATGTGAGGATTTTATTGAGATGTTTTGAACACTTGAATATTAAGATATTTATGAATTCATGTTTTAAAGAATGGATGAATATTTGGTTTGATGTTCGGGATTAATATCTTGAAACTATCAATTCACTATGATATTTGTTGATCGAGAGGTTTTTATTAATATATGTACATTTTATTGGAGTTTCAAATCTTTTTGGGGTAAAACTTTGTCAGAACCTGCATGCTAACAGCAGTATGTGTTAGATTTGGTGCACCCTGATTTACCTATCAGGCGGGGAGCCTATTATTGATATTTCAAGGCGGGGAGCCTATTATTGATTTCGAGGCGTGGAGCATATTATTGATATTTCAAGGCGGGGAGCCTATTATTGATATTTTCAGGCAGGGAGCCTTTGAGTTATATTTATCGGAGGGGAGCCTATTTTAGTTCCGTATAAGTATTACGCCTTATTGTCATATTATTATTTGATTTTTAAACGACTTACTCGATTACTTGATTAAACTATTTTTTTGTTGAATCGTTTTAAATTTTATATTATCGTGTCCAGCTTGTTATGCTCGTCATTATTTGCTCGCTGAGTGGTGACTCACATCGCCTCTCTTATATGTTACAGATTCCCAAGTCATGTGAACCGAGTACGTCTTCTAGTGTTCAGTCTCTTATTGCTTAGTGATGCCACCTTCTTGCTTTGGAGAGCCGTTGTTTATGTTATCTATATTTTCTATTGTGTCCATATGTAATTGACTTGTAAAAACCTTTAGAGGCTCTATTGCATTTTGTGGTTGTCTAATAGTAGTTATCTTTCCCTATGGTGGCCTTTGTGAGGGCCTATGTATGTTGGTATTCTATACCTTGAATATACAGGTGCATATCATATTGTGGGAAGTCCATATTTTAGGCGAGGTTCTGTCGAATTTTCGTTAGAAATTTCTTTGAAATATAGACTATTATAGCTTTTTATAAGATGACCGTTCTTTAGGTCAGTTGATCTTGTTGTGGCTTGCCAGATTAGAGTAATAGTCTGTGTGACGGTCATGGTCCGATTCGGGTTGTGACATTCAGTGAGTAATCAGGGAGCTTTGGAAGATTGCGGTGGCCTTCTTCGGGACGATAAGGGGGGATTTATCTTCGGTTTCATCCATCCACTGGATCATTGCTCCCCCTTGAGGCGAAGCTCTGAGGAATGTCTCACAGGTTAGCCATTGCGTGGGGTCGCGGCTTACGTGGTGGTTGAATCTGATTGTGAAACAGCGCTACAGTTACTCCTTGAAGGCGTGCCTTCCTCTCACGCCCTCTCTGAGCTTGTTCATGGTATTGAAGACATCCTTAAACCTCCGTGTGACATTCAGTGGCATCAAATTGGTAGAATATCGAACACCGCAGCAGATCGTTTAGCCAAAATGGTAGCATCTTCGTCCTTTGTGTGCGAGATTTTTGGGCTGATCCGGTTGGCACTGGTTTTGGCCTGTTCTTTTTCCCTTGCGATTTTAGCCCTTGTATTCACAAAAAAAAAAGTGGATTTATTGAATGACTGTGTGTATTTTTTCCAGCACTATATCAGCTCTTTTTTTTTCGACAGAAATGTTTGCTCTTGTTAATGGCAGTCCAACAGAGGAATTTAAAGTGATGGGTTAAAAATATTTTTGCTCCCTATAAAATTTGAGTTTTGATTGTAGTCTCTAAAAAAACTTAACCTACTTTTGGTCTCCTGAGTTTTTTTCATCGGTTTTAGTCCCTGGTGACTTTTAATAGTGCTTCATATGACTGTAATAACTCTTAAAAACACTACAAAGGGTCCAAAAAAGCGCTATAAAAACTTAGGAAGCGCTAATAAAAGCCACGGGGGATTAAAACTAATGGAGAAAACTTGGGGACCAAAAGTAGGTGAAACTTTTTTGAGGGATTAAAACATAACAATCCAGATTTTATAGGGAATAAATTATTTTGGGGTTTTTTTTGTACCCCCCTCATATACTCTATACCCCCAAATTGACCAAACTACCAATTTTACCCCTGACTTCTCAAATAAATTTCTGCAATTACCTGCTAAGACATAATTCCGGAACATATTTTTTTTATTTTCTCGGATTTACCTCTTAACACGTAATTCCGGAAAGCATTTTTTGAGTTTTTTCGGATTTACCTATCAAAACATAATTCCGGAAAGGTTTTTTTAAAAAAATGACTTTTACCTACAGACATAAACTGTAGGTAAAAGTCATTTTTTTATAAAAACCTTTTACCTACGGACAAAAGCCGTAGGTAAAAGTCAATTTTTTTATAAAATCCTTTCGTAATTATGTGTTGCTAAGTAAATCCGGAAAAAAATCAAAAACTGAGTTTCGGAATTACGTCTTAAGAGGTAAATCCAGAACAATTCTATTAATTTTGGAACTCTTTTTTTAAAAAAATTACTTTTACTTACGGACAGAAACCATTGGTAAAACTCAATTTTTAAAATTGACTTTTATCTACGATTTTTGTCCGTAGGTAAAAGTCATTTTTTTAAAATTGTTCCCAAAATTACATTTTCATTCTGGATTTATGTTTTTTTACATAAATTCGGAATGTATTTTTTTGATAAATCCAGAAATACCTTTTGGATGATAAATCCTGAATGTATTTTTAGTTCTAAAATACCTTTTGAATGATAATTCTGGAAATTTTTCAAAAAAACAGTTTCTAGTTAAATTTTTTGAAAATGTGAGAGGTATTTTGGGGTTAAAACGTATTATGGGGGTACAAGGTATATGTGGGGGGGGTACCAAAAAAAAGCCAATCATATTTAACCCTAAAGTGAGTAAGGGATTGAGGCAAGGTGATATATTTTTTGCATTTCTTTTTCCCAGTGCGCGGTTGATGGATTGACAGCTTTGGTCAAAAAAGTTGTTCAAACGGGGAGGTTTGAGGGATATGTGATATATGATAATATTCATTATCCCATTCATCAATTTGCGGATGATACCATAATGTTGGGAAAAGGGACTTGGGAGAACTTATAGAGTCCGAAAATCTTTTTTTTTTGCAGTTTTGAGCTTCTATCTCAGTTGCGTGTTAATATCCACAAGAGCGATTTAATCGAAATGAATTTGGTTGTTGCTTTTTTGGGGAGGGCGTCTGAATTTATTTCATGTTGGGTTGCATCTTTACCATTCAGATTTTTGGGGTATTTTGGTGGGCGCTAATCTTAGAAGGTGTTGTACTTGAATGCATGATCTTTATGCCTTAGGTTCCAAATTGTCAACTTGGAGAGGTAAGTACATATCTCTGGGAGATAGAGTTACTCTAATCTACTCTATTCTAAATGGTATTCCTCTTTATTTTTTCTCATTTTATAAATGCTCCAAAAACGGTTGATTTATGAAATGATGAAAATTCAGAGGAATTTTCTACGGGATGGAAATAAAGATAGGAGGAATATTTGTTGGGCGGCTTGGAATGTTGTTTGTAAGCATGAGAAGGAAGAAGGTATAGAGGTAAAAAATTGGAGGTGTTTAATATATCTCTTCTTTTCAGGTAAATTACCATATCTGACATGTAACACATCCCTCCATATGGTAATTTACCTGATAAATTTACATGTAGTGGTGGATCTTTATGGAGTAAAAATGACTCTATTTTATGGAGAGATTTGTGTAATGCAAGTAATTTCAGAAATGATAATGAAGTCACTAGTGGAAAAATGACTTTAGAAAGCATCATTTAGCATCGATTGTTTGAACAGTCGATGCTAAATGTAGATGCGGTGGCAATTTTGCAATTAAGTGCAAGTTTTCCATATTCCCGCCTACATTTAACATCGGTTGTTTAAACAACCGATGCTAAAGGTCCCATTTTATTCATAATTTTCACGCGTTCTCATCAGTCTCTCACTCATTCTTTCGTTCTCTCCTCACTCACGCGATCTCATCAGTCTCAAACTTTCACTCTCAGGTTCTCCCCTCATTCACGCGTTCACCCTCCCTCGCCGTCGCCGTCCTCCCTCCCCATCGCCGTCGCCGTCCTCCCTCCCCATCGCCGTCGCCGTCATCCCTCCCCATCGCTGTCGCCGTCCTCACTTCATTCACTGTTTTCGTTTTCGTTTTTGTTCAGAATCTTGAAGCTCAGTACTGTCATACCCTAATTTTGTCCGCCTAGTTTCAAAACCCTAATTTTCAGCAAAAATAAATAATTTTGTGAGTGATGCATTATTTGAGAAAGGGTTTAGGGTATTTACCCAAGCATTCTAAGGTTTTCAAAATCATTTTTGAGAAATTAAGGAATTTTGGGGCATTTAAAAGGGGCATTGTTTGGTCAATTTCAATTTAATAAATTTTTGCTAGCTGAAAATCCAATTAATTAATTTTTGGGAATTTATTTAATGAAATTGTATTATTTTGAACAAAAAATAAATAAAGAAAATCATTTTTCAAATTATGCGCATATTTTATATGTGTAGTAAAAAAAAAATCAAGTTCAAATTAATTCAAGAAAGCATTTCAAAAAAATAGTACAAGGAATATTCCCAAAAATTATATGATAAGATTTTTGGTGGCAATTTTGGTCATCTCTCATTTTCAAAAATGGCATATTCTTCAAGATACCTTGTAGATGGCTCAAAATGGTTAGATTTATGTACAATTATCTTGAAAAGAATAATCAAAATTGAGAGGATAATAGAGTGGTCATAGGATGGTACAATAGTACAAGATGACAACTTGGTGACTAAGGCTACACCCTCTCCCTTTGGCCGAATTCTCCCTCCCCCTCATTTCCCTCTCATTTTGCATTTTTTTGACCTCAATCCATGTGTGGTTCAATCCTCACCCTTGATTCAAAATTAAAATGCAATCCTAGAATGAGAAGAGGTACACAATGACTCAAATGCCCCTAAACCTAGTTGCTCTCTATATATACCTTAGAAACCTCACCTCTCACACACTTTTGGCCTCACAATTCATTCACAAAACCCTAGCACACAAACCTCTCCTCTCCTCTCTTCCCTTGGCCGAATTTCCCCCTCATTCCCTCACCTCATTTCTTCACTTTTTCACTTCAAATCAACATTCTAGTCCTAAATCCTTCATCATCCTTGCATTCTCTTCAAAGATCCATCTTCAAATCTCAAGAATCAAGCTCAAGATTGAAGATTAGAGGGTTGATTCAAGTGGTTTAGTGTTCATTCACCTTATTTCTTTTGCTATTCTAGCTTGGAGTTGAGGTATACTCTCACTCTTAACATCATCAAATTTTAGCATAAAAAATGTAGATCATCAATCTATTTTTGCATATCAAGCATTTCTTTGCATTTTAGTGCTATATTTTTTTGTTGAAATGTTGATATAATTGTTGTTGTTGAATGAGAGATGTGTTTCAAGCATTTTGACAAACACTTTGGGAGGTTTGGATGCTTGAAATGCATCTCTCTCTTGGAATAAATTGTGTGTTGTTGCTATTTTCATTTTGTGCTTGCATTTTCATGAATAAAATTGTGATTTGGGATTATGTTTCATTTCGCATATTATAGAAAAAATTAGGGTTTGTGTGATTTTAGTGCATTCCTTTGCTTAATCATGTGAATCCTTGCCAAAAAGTTTGATCTATGTCATTTGCTTGCATGATTTTGTTGCTTTCAAAGAATAAAATGAGCTTTTAGCTCTATGTTGGTGTCGCAAATCATGATTAGAATTAGGGTTTGTTGATTTTCTTGCGAAATGGGTTTGCAATTGTGATCAAAAATGTTTTCTCAAGTTATTTTGATGTTAATTGATTGTATCTTGCTTGCAAATTGTTATATGTTGATGATTGGCAAGAGGACTCACACTTGTGCCTTAGGCACTTCACTTTAAGTGTTGAGGATTGCCTAAGATGATTCAACACAACCTTGTGCTTTGATTGAATATTTTGGTTTGCTTGTTAGTAACTTGTTTGCAAAATTACTCTATGTTGATGATTGGCAAGAGGACTCACACTTGTGCCTTAGGCACTTCACTTTAAGTGATGAGGATTGCCTAAGATGATTCAATTTTCTTTGTGCAATTCTTGCTTAAAAATGCAAATGCTAGTTTTCTAACTTGATCAATCAATTTTGGTTACAAAATGACTTGTTAAGGCCCTCTTTTGGTCACTTTTGGTCTTGCAAATGTGATGTTCTTTCTAGGTCAATGTTATGCTTTAATGTTGATGATTTGGTAAAAGGACTAGACATTTATGCCTTTGTGCATTGTCTCAAATGTCAAGGATTACCAAAAGGGATTCAACCTTGTGTTTTTATCTTGTGTTGATGCCTATTTGAATTAAACTTTTGCATTATCTATTTGTGTGCCTATTCTTGCAATCTATTTGGTTAATGTTGATCTTGCATGTTCATGGCCATTAAATGTTAGATGACTAAGTGTCATTCTTGTGCTCAAATGTTGTAATTGGTAATGTTTATGCTTATGCTTACATTGTTGATTGCTTTGCTTGCAATTTGTTAAATGTTGCACTTTGGTTCTTGACTTGGAAATTGATTGAATGTTCTACTTTCTTTTCCTTTTGGATGCCACGCCATCCCAACAAACCTTTTGTGACCAATGTCACCCTCAAACTCCCTTCTCCTTTCTTCAAATCAATCATTTTCTAAAGCTTTTTCCAAACTCAATCTTTTCTCAAATTGTTTTCATAAGACAATCAAATTCTTTCTAAGATCAACAATAAACCTTTTTGAAAACTCATAAGGAGGCAAGTCGGACGTACGGCCGGTGTTGTCTAGCGTCCTAAGATCGGAGCTGTACAGCTCAAACATCTTGGGATACTTATGAGAATCAAAACAAGTAATTAACAACTTGAACCCTATTTCAAAAAAATGAGTAAGGAATCGAGTCGGATGTACATCCGGTATTGGTTAGCGTCTTAGGGTTAGCGAGCTGTACAGTTCGTGCGAGCCTAAGATACTTGCTCAAATAAAAGCAACCAACCTCACAACAAAATCTTTTTCTTCCTTAATCAAAAAAAACATTTTCAATAAGTAGGGGGCACGTCGTCTGTACAGGCGGGGTTGTCTTTGTTCTAGGTCTAGTGGACTGTACAGTCTAGGACCGAAAACCCCTACAATAAAAAACACCAACACAAAGTTTCTCGACCAGGAGAACTACGTAAGCTTTGAATTCTCCATCGCACCGGGAGATACGTAGGAGCGGGTCACATCCCGTCAAGCACACTTTTAAAAAAAACAATAAAAAGATTCTTCTTTTCCCCCGTTTTCAAAAACACTTTTCTCAAATAAAAAGAAGTAGAATGAATTGTTTCAAATCAACTCTGTCAAAACCGCACATCAAGTTAAAGGTTCCCTTTCGGTAGAAAGGAGGTGTGGGGTGCTAATACCTTCCCCACACCTAACCGACCCCCGAACCTACATCTCTAGTTCTCAAAGGACCACCCGCCTTAAAAAAAAAGGACCCTTTTTCAATGTTTTGGTCCCTAAATAAAAATGTTGATGGCGGCTTCACAAATTTTCACGTTGTACGATGAAAGGTCCAATCCGGATTTTTCGGGGTGCAACAGCTGGCGACTTCACTGGGGACTTTCTTTTTTAAAAAAAAACGAGGGTCAGGCCTAATTAACTTGATGTGCGGTTTAATTGTTTGATTTGAATGTGATCGTTCTATTTCTCTCTTTTCTTCTCCTTCTTTTTCTTCTCTCTTTCTGATGTTTGAATGTTCTCTTGCATTCTCGTGTTGTTATGTTGCATTCATGTGCATTTGACTCTTCTTCTTCTATGTTCGCTTCTTGTTCCTTCTTCTCCTTTCATCTTCTTTTGTTTATATGCTTAATATGATCATGCATTTCTCCAATCCCCATGTCCCCTTCTTCTTTGCTCCCTTTCTTCAAGGTAAGCTCATGCATCATTCCCCCAATTCTACTATGATCCCTTCTTCTTTGCTCCCTTTCTTCAAGAAAAGTTCATGCATTCCCCCGATTCTATTATGACCCCTCTTCTTGGCTCCCTTTCTTGAGGTAAGCAGTGCATATGATTGTTGTTGGAACCCTAGGTTAGTTTACTTGTTTGTATTGAAATGATATATGCTTGCAAAACCCTAGGGTAGACGACTCTTCGTATGGACTGTTTCTGGATTTTCTTTGCAGGTGGGGGGGTATGTTTGTCGTTGTGCTCCTACACACACGTTGCACTCTTTTTACCCTTATATTTCTTGGTGAGACAGCCCTATACCCGGGCTAGAGCATACCTTAGGCTAGAACGAAGTCATTAGTGGCTGCTCACTGGACGTACGTCTTGTTGGGTGGTTGCGAAGACTTCACCTAGAGTTTGGCTTTGTTTGAAGACATCATCACTTGGACGTACGTCCCTGGGATCGGTGCTCTCAGATGAGGTCGTTGGCTCTAGGAACCGTATTTAGGGTCCTTCTTTTAGTGCTATCCTTGAAGTGTGTACCCGTAGAAATAGCCATAGACCCTGTCTCTAAGAAACCTTGTAAGACACAAAGGAGCTGCATACCCCTGCATCTGAATAAAGATTTTTGCAAATAAACCGAAAATTTTCAAAAAAAAATGTATGTGAATTTCTAGCTTTTGAAAAACTGTTATGTTGAAAATATTATTATTTTTTTTCATCATGCATCCATTCATACACTTTGCATGCATTCTCACAAGTGCCGGGGAAATTGTAGATACCAAAAAAAAAACGCATTTTGCATCGCATGCATACACATATACTCATGCATCCATTCATTTCATGCATCCATGCATCTATTCATTCAGGATCTTACACAATAAATATTTAAACAAACAGAAAAGGCAAGCTGGTTCGCCGTCACCGTTACTACACTCGTCTACAGGCAAGGCTCATGGCAGAGAATCAAGAAAGTCCAGACATTGAGATTGAGAGTTATCACTCGGGTCCGGATGATCCGGTTATAGAGATACTCAACCCCGAGCAGCTAGCTCAAGAAAACCGGGTTTTGAAGGATAAGGTAGGGGCTATGGAGGCCCAGATGGTTGAAATGATGGGTATGCTGAGGAATCTGAAAGGTGGGGCCAGTGCTGAGGCCACCGCCGTTGTAAACCCTGATGGAGTTGTCACCTTCATTCCCCCTCCGAGGCCTGTTAATGCTGCAACTACTATTCCTCCTCCGGGAACAGGGATCCCTCATTTTGTCCACTCTCCAGGGGCAAACGGTCAGAGCCATCCAGCTGCTCAGAGGTACCCGTGGGGAATGCCAGTCGGTTATACGCCTCAAAATGTTGAATCCAATCCAGCTGGGGTAACAGGGCCAAGTCAGGCTGCTGTGGTCGTACCTGGTGGAGTTGTTGGTAGACCACAGCTCCACGCTCTTAATCATGATGCTGCGCTACAGAGAAATCCACTCAGTCCTACTCCTTGGATCACTACCAATCCTCAGAATGTTGCGTATCAAGTAGGAAGTCCGGCTCAGTTTGGGGGAAATTATTATGGCATGAGTAGTCATCCTCAGGGGCATGTGTTTGAAAACTCTCAGCCCAGAGACCAGTATCGTGTGCTTGAAGAACGGTTGAGGGCTGTGGAAGGTACAAGTGTTAGAGTCAAGGATGCCCGTGATTTGTGTCTCGTTCCAGATATAGTCCTTCCTCCAAAGTTTAAGGCACCTGATTTTGACAAGTACCGGGGTGTTGGTTGTCCATCAAGTCATATAACCATGTATTGCCGAAAAATGGCTGCGCATGCTAGTGATGATAAGCTGTTGATCCACTGCTTTCAGAATAGCTTAGCTGGGGCATCCTTAGACTGGTACATGCAGTTACAGTCTTCCGACATCCATAGTTGGAAGGACCTCTCAGAAGCCTTTTTGAAACAGTACCAGTACAATATGGATATGGCTCCAGATCGATCTCAGTTACAGCACATGGGCAAAGGAGATAAAGAATCTTTTAAAGAATACGCCCAACGGTGGAGAAGTACAGCCGCACAAGTAAAGCCATCATTAACAGAGAAAGAGATGGTATACATGTTCATGGAAACTCTTCCGGCAATCTACTACGACAGACTGATAGGGAGTGTCTCGTCAAATTTCTCAGACATGGTAGTTATTGGGGAAAGGCTTGAAAACGGTTTGCGTAGCGGGAAGATCGCCAACCACTTTGGTAGTTCAGGTAGTTCAGGCAGTTCAGGTGGACAAAGAAAGCCCTCTTCTCATTTCCCTAAAAAGAAGGAGGGAGAGACCAATGTAATTTCCGGAGGAAATCCATCTTTCAGTACTCCACCGCAGACGGTACCATTCTCGGCACCAGTGCAACCTCAACGAGCCAATGATGGTTATAAAGCCCAGAACTACCAGTATAAGAAGCGCGTCAGTTTTGATCCAATCCCGATGACTTACACGGAGCTGTTCAATCATCTGGTCTCCAAAAACCTAATCAACACTCGCTCAATGAAGCCTCTCCAGCCTCCTTTCCCTAGGAGCTATAATGCCAATGCTACTTGTAGTTTTCATGAGGGTGGAATCGGTCACACAGTGGAGGACTGCAAAGCTTTTAAGCACGTAGTTCAGGACTTAATCGACGCTAATTGGATTTCTTTCAAACAGAACAGTCCAAGTATAACTACAAATCCACTGCCAGGACATGGGAATCTGTCGACCAATGCAATAGAAGATTCTACTGGACAGGTGATAAGGGAGGTTGAGAAAATTAAAACTCCCTTGGACGCCATTCACGCTGAATTGTGTCGATTTGAGGTCATTGAGAAAGGATGTTGTCAGGAGAATGGGTGTGCTGATTCCCTGTGTAAAGGGGCCTGTGAAGTTTTTAAGCAGATCTTGCAAGACTTGATGGACCGCCGTGTAGTTCAAGTAGTTACTTTTGAAACAGAAGAAAGCGTGATGACCCTTCAGTCTAATAATGGCAGAGAAGACAGAAGGCCAATTGAGATTTTATATGATTACAATCCGAGGCAAGTTCAAGCCAAAGCTCAGCCCATAGTCATTGAGGTCCCTGCTCCCTTTCCATATGAGAAAGATAGTGTTGTGCCCTGGAAATATAGTACTTTGCCTCCAGTGGAGAGTTCTCCAAGTGCATCTGCTGTCACCAATATATCAGGAGTGGGTAGAATGACGAGAAGTGGCCGTATGTATGCTCCGGAAACTCTTCGGGTTGAAACGTCTAAAGATGCTGAGGACAGGGTTAGAAAAGGAAAAGAGAAAGTATCAGAGGATACCCAGGGCAAGAAAGTAACAGAACAGGAAGCCAGTGAGTTCTTAAGGATTATCAGACAAAGTGATTATCAAATTGTTGATCAGTTGAAACAAACTCCAGCCAAGATCTCTATGCTGTCGTTACTGCTCAGTTCAGAAGCTCATCGGACTGCCCTGATGAAAGTACTCAATGAAGCCCATGTCGCTGAAGATATCTCTGTGTGTCAGTTTGATGGGATTGTAGGAAACATCGTGGCAGCTAATCATTTGACTTTTGCTGACGATGAGTTACCCCCAGGAGGAAGAAAGCACAACCAGGCTCTGCATATCTCCGTCAAATGCGGAGACTATGTGTTGGCTCGGGTTTTGATTGATAATGGGTCCTCACTAAATGTCATGCCAAAGTCCACCATGGACAAAATGGATGTGGACTGCTCTTATATGAAGCCTAGTTCGACGTTGGTGAGAGCGTTTGACGGGTCGAAGAAAGAAGTGCTAGGGGAAGTGGAGTTCCCAATTCAGATTGGGCCGGAGACCTTTTATGTGAATTTCCAAATCATGGACATCACTTCATCATATAGCTGCCTGTTGGGGAGACCGTGGATTCACATGGCGGGAGCTATTCCCTCTTCCCTACACCAGAGGGTCAAGTTTGTGGTAGATGACAAGATTGTTGTTGTGTTTGGTGAAGAAGAAATGTTAGTCAACAAGCCATCTCCATTCCGTTATGTGGAAGCCGCTGAGGAATCTCTGGAGACCTCCTTTCAGTCCCTTGAAATTGCTAATGCTCTATTCGGAGGGAGCAAGCTTCTGTCACCAGGGTCAAAATTGTCAAGAAATGAGGAAATGGTCGCCAAGATCATGTTAGAACAAGGATACAAGGTGGGATGTGGTTTAGGCAAGACTGGTCAGGGGATTCTTGTGCCTATTCAACTGAAGGAAAATCGAGACCGTTGTGGGTTGGGGTACCAGCCGAATCAAGCCGAGAGAAAGGGGATGGCAGAGGAAAGAAAGAGCAGGTGGTTGGCCAAACTGAGAGGTCATGATCCTTGGTCAAAAAAGATCCCTATCTGTGATATTCGCCAGAGCTTTAAAAGTGCAGGGTTGCTGGACCCTAATCAAATCGCTGCCATTGGGGATGGTCCTGGAGTTGAAAAAGGTGATACCAGCCTAGTCCGCCGTTGCTTTGTCGGTGAAAAGTTGAAGAATTGGGAAGCTGCTGACTTTCCCGTGGCTTTTAATTCAAAGTAATAATTTGTAATGCACCCCTGTGGCTCTGCCCAAGGCCATAGGATAAGTTGTTAGGGGCACGCATGTTTTTATCTTCATTGCTATCATCATCAATAAAAAACGTTGTTTTTGAAATTCATCAATAAAATCATTTCCCTTAATTTCATGTGTCTTCTCCGCTTTATTTTATTTTGCCTGTTTGTTTCGCCTTTCATTCTGCTTTTTGCCTCTGCAAATGCAGATCAACAATAATTATCTCTGAAAATAACAATGCCGATGATCCATATTTTGACTTTGATCATCCAATTAATCAAACTGAGGGAGATGTTGAGAACAACTGGAAAACTCCTCCAGAACTGATAAGATTAATGGAACAGGAAGAAAGGGTCATTCAGCCTCACGGAGAATCAACTGAGGTAATCAACTTGGGTACAGATGAGAACAAGAAAGAGGTTAAGGTCGGTACCGCAATGAACGACAGTGATCGTATGAAATTAATTCAGCTCCTGCGCGATTACGTTGACATTTTTGCATGGTCGTATCAAGATATGCCTGGGTTGGATACCGATATTGTTGTGCACAAGTTGCCAGTAAAGCCAGAATGCCCGCCTGTAAAGCAAAGACTGAGAAGAATGAAACCAGAGATGTCGTTGAAAATCCGGGATGAGGTAAAGAAGCAGTTTGACGCCGGGTTTCTAGCGGTTGCCAAGTATCCTCAATGGGTTGCCAATATCGTCCCGGTTCCGAAGAAGGACGGGAAAGTCAGGATGTGTGTCGATTACAGGGATCTGAACAGAGCCAGCCTCAAAGATGATTTCCCCCTACCCCACATTGATATTCTGGTGGACAGTACAGCCCAACACTCTTTATTCTCCTTCATGGACGGATACTCAGGATACAATCAGATAAAGATGGCTCCAGAAGATATGGAGAAAACAACCTTCATAACTCTCTGGGGAACCTTTTGCTATAAGGTGATGCCTTTCGGACTCAAAAACGCCGGTGCGACGTATCAGAGGGCCATGGTGACATTGTTCCACGACATGATGCACAAGGAAATCGAGGTGTATGTGGATGATATGATTGCTTCATCCAAGACTGATGAAGAGCATATTGTGAATCTGCAAAAACTCTTTGAACGTCTAAGGAAGTTCAAACTCAGATTAAACCCAGCTAAATGCACCTTCGGTGTAAGATCCGGAAAGCTACTGGGGTTCATCGTCAGTCAGAAAGGGATAGAAGTTGATCCAGATAAAGTCAAAGCAATCCTTGAAATGCCAGCACCAAAGACTGAAAAGGAGGTCCGTGGTTTTCTTGGGAGACTGAACTACATCTCAAGGTTCATATCCCAACTGACAGCCACTTGCGAGCCTCTCTTTAAGCTGTTGTGCAAGAACCAAGAATCCAAATGGAACGATGATTGTCAGAGAGCCTTCGAGAGAATTAAAGAGTATCTTCAGAATCCACCAATTCTGATGCCACCGGTGTCCGGAAGACCGCTGATCTTGTACCTAACCGTGTTAGACAATTCGATGGGGTGTGTGCTGGGGCAGCATGATGAGTCAGGCAAGAAAGAACATGTTATTTATTACCTGAGCAAGAAATTTACTGACTGCGAGACAAGATACACAATGCTGGAGAAGACTTGTTGTGCTTTGGCTTGGGCTGCTCATCGTTTAAGGCAGTACATGCTAAGCCATACAACTTGGTTAGTGTCTAAAATGGATCCGATCAAGTACATTTTTGAGAAACCAGCTCTCGCAGGACGGATTGCCCGTTGGCAGATGTTATTGTCAGAATATGATATTCTGTACGTCACGCAGAAGGCAGTCAAGGGCAGCGCACTTGCTGAGTACTTAGCTTGTCAGCCTATCCCAGAATACCAGTCGATGCAGTATGATTTTCCCGATGAAGACATCATGGCACTATTCGACGAGGGGAAGTCCCAAGAAGATGAAAGATGGAGGATGATATTTGATGGTGCATCCAACATGTGGGGGCATGGGGCCGGAGCTGTGTTAATCTCTCCAGACAATCGCTTCATTCCGGTCACTGCGAGACTGAGCTTTTATGTTACAAATAACATTGCGGAATACGAAGCGTGCATCCTGGGTATTCAGGCAGCCCTTGAATGGAAGGTCAAAAGGCTTGATGTGTATGGTGATTCAGCCTTGGTTATTCATCAGGTGCGAGGTGATTGGGAGACCAGAGATCCCAAATTGATTCCCTATCGTGATTATGTTCAAGAATTGATGGAGTCCTTTGAGGAAGTCACTTTTCAGTATATCCCTCGAAGCGAAAACCAGTTGGCCGATGCTTTGGCAACCTTGTCGTCAATGTTCAACATCAGCTGTGACAAGAGTTTAGCTCACCTCAGAATCCAGCATAGGGATCTGCCAGCACATCATTACTGCACTGCAATAGATGAAGAGCCTGATGACAAGCCGTGGTACCATGATATCAAGCAGTACATCACCACCAGGGAATACCCTCCTGGGGCATCAGAAAATGACAAGAGAACGCTCAGAAGGCTGTCGAGGAATTTCTTCCTGAATGGTGAAGTTCTCTACAAGAGAAATTATGACATGGTTCTCCTAAGGTGTGTTGCGAAAGAGGAGGCCGAAAAGATTATGAAAGAGGTCCATGAAGGCTAATTCGGGGTTCATTCCAGTGGACACACCATGGCCAGAAAAATCTTAAGAGCCGGCTATTACTGGCTGCAAATGGAATCTGACTGTTACAGCTTTGTAAGAAAGTGTCACAAATGCCAAATCTATGCCGATCATATCCATGTACCACCTGCTTCATTAAACGTTCTGACTGCTTCTTGGCCATTCTCAATGTGGGGGATGGATGTCATCGGTCCTATCGAGCCAAAAGCATCAAACGGGCATCGCTTCATCCTTGTCGCCATTGACTATTTCACCAAGTGGGTTGAAGCTGCCTCATACTCAAGCATCACTAGCTCTGTGGTTGCAAAGTTTGTAAAGAAAGATCTGGTTTGTCGTTACGGCCTTCCAAACAGGATCATCACCGATAACGGCAGCAACCTGAACAGCAAGATGATGAAAGACCTGTGCACAGAATTCAAAATCCAGCATCATAATTCTTCCCCCTATCGACCCAAGATGAATGGGGCAGTCGAAGCAGCCAACAAGAATATCAAGAGAATAGTTCAAAAGATGGTGGTAACCTACAAAGATTGGCATGAGTTGCTTCCTTTTGCTTTGCACGGATACCGCACTTCAGTGCGTACCTCAACTGGGGCAACCCCTTTTTCTCTAGTATATGGGTCAGAAGCAGTCCTCCCTATTGAGGTTGAAATACCCTCCCTGCGGGTATTGATGGAAACCAAGTTGGAAGAAGCTGAATGGGTACAAGCTCGTCTGGATCAGTTAAATCTCATTGAGGAAAAAAGAATTGCAGCTTTGTGTCATGGACAGCTGTATCAACAGAGAATGAGGACGGCCTTCGACAAGAAAGTTCGCCCTCTAGAGTTCAACGAGGGAGATCTTGTGCTCAAAAAGATATTGCCCATTCAGAGCGATCCCCGAGGAAAATGGACTCCCACTTATGATGGACCTTATGTGGTCAAGAAAGCCTTCTCTGGAGGAGCACTAATACTCACCAACATGGACGGTGAAGAACTCAAAAACCCAGTCAATTCAGATTCGGTGAAGAAGTATTATGCCTGAAAGAAATAGACGAAAAAAGAGAAAGATAAGCCAAGTAAGAATTAGCTCGCTAGGTTGAAAACCCGAAAGGGCGGCCTAGGCAAAATCAGAGCGACCCGGTGGATTGAAAACCCGCAAAGGGCGATCCAGGCAAAAATTAGGGTCAGAAAACTTGGGCATGAAAATAAACAAGGGCATACAGCACTCCTGAAGGTTTGGATAGAGGGGTGATCAAGGTCAAGGACATAAATGTTTGGCATTGTTCCACAGAGACGGACATTTAGAAACTAGCTTTTCTCTCTTTTTCGTGTCTTTTTGCAGTTTAAATTTTCAAATGTATTGAACAGTCGGCGTAACTTTCTGTACGACCGGTTTCCACATCAATAAAGTTCAGTTTTTCTCATATCTGTTTGCTTTTCTATTTTCTGCTTTTTCAGCTCAAAATAAACGTTTTATGATGATGGTAATACTGAATTGTAAAACATGTGCATAAATCCTAGAGCATTGCAATCATTGCGAAATCCCCAAAAGTCACGGGAAGGAAGTGATTTCTCAAAAACAAATTAATGTTGCAAAGAAAATAATTGCGCCCATCAAACACTTCAGATGGCAAATCATAAAGCAACCTGCACCCGGCCCGTGCGCCGCAGCAACTCTAATAAATTCCCCAGTGTCGCGCCAGGAGTGTCGGGGTCGGTTGAACCAGCAAAAGAATAAGCCATTTATTAAAAAAAAAAAAAAGAAGAGCACAAAAAAGCAAATGATCAAAAAAAGCTGATCAGGCAAAAAGAAGAAAAAAACAAACGATCAGAAAACAGAAAGCTGATCAAAAGAAGAATTAAAAGATGAAAGAAAAAAAAAACGATCAGAAAAAAAGAAAGCTGATCAAGAAGAATCAAAAGAAAATCAAAAGCACTTTCACGGCATTCATCAAATCATCGCATCGCATGCATTCGCATAACAGGCCTTTGCATAACATGCATTCATTCCATGCACCATGCATTGCATCTGCTGACATGTGCAGGTACCGCCAACCTGAGAAACCTGAAGAAAAGTCCTGCGACCAGAGCAGGCACCCCTGGATCGATGTGAAAGCATTGACCAACTGAAGAAAGCTAATTGGATTTGCGGATCCCCCTTTGGACCCACGTGTCCCCCAGAAGATTGACTTCACTTCGTATCCGAGCTGCGAGTAAGTCCCCCTGACCTCAATAGGTCCAGTCGAAAAGGATAGCTGTGTTGGCCTAAAACATGGCGCAGTCCTAGGGAAATATCAAGATCTAGACTTGATATAGTACCCTCCCCCTGTCGCTCGAAAGACCACCCCTTTGAGCCCACGTGCTCCCCAGGCCCAAGTGCAAACTCGGATCGTTCGCGATTCGTTAAAAGGCTTTAGGCAGCCTCCTTCGCCGGCTTAATGAGGGCCGGCACCCTTTTTTTTGTTTTCTTTACTGCTTTCGCTGGCTTATTGAGGGTTGGCATCAATTGATTCCAAAAAAAAAAAAAAGAGAGAAAAAAAAAAATCTTTTCATTGCATTTGCATCATATTTCAAAAAGGAACAAAAAAAAAAAAGAGAAAAAAGAAAAAAAAGGAAAATTCTGGTTTTCTCTAAGTAGACAAAATTGGTATAATTTCTAAATTCTTTATTTCTATTTTGCCTCGGAATATGTTTCGGCCAATTCATATTCCTTGTTAAAATCCAAATAAAGAGGGGCAGCTGTCATACCCTAATTTTGTCCGCCTAGTTTCAAAACCCTAATTTTCAGCAAAAATAAATAATTTTGTGAGTGATGCATTATTTGAGAAAGGGTTTAGGGTATTTACCCAAGCATTCTAAGGTTTTCAAAATCATTTTTGAGAAATTAAGGAATTTTGGGGCATTTAAAAGGGGCATTGTTTGGTCAATTTCAATTTAATAAATTTTTGCTAGCTGAAAATCCAATTAATTAATTTTTGGGAATTTATTTAATGAAATTGTATTATTTTGAACAAAAAATAAATAAAGAAAATCATTTTTCAAATTATGCGCATATTTTATATGTGTAGTAAAAAAAAAAAAAATCAAGTTCAAATTAATTCAAGAAAGCATTTCAAAAAAATAGTACAAGGAATATTCCCAAAAATTATATGATAAGATTTTTGGTGGCAATTTTGGTTATCTCTCATTTTCAAAAATGGCATATTCTTCAAGATACCTTGTATATGGCTCAAAATGGTTAGATTTATGTACAATTATCTTGAAAAGAATAATCAAAATTGAGAGGATAATAGAGTGGTCATAGGATGGTACAATAGTACAAGATGACAACTTGGTGACTAAGGCTACACCCTCTCCCTTTGGCCGAATTCTCCCTCCCCCTCATTTCCCTCTCATTTTGCATTTTTTTGACCTCAATCCATGTGTGGTTCAATCCTCACCCTTGATTCAAAATTAAAATGCAATCCTAGAATGAGAAGAGGTACACAATGACTCAAATGCCCCTAAACCTAGTTGCTCTCTATATATACCTTAGAAACCTCACCTCTCACACACTTTTGGCCTCACAATTCATTCACAAAACCCTAGCACACAAACCTCTCCTCTCCTCTCTTCCCTTGGCCGAATTTCCCCCTCATTCCCTCACCTCATTTCTTCACTTTTTCACTTCAAATCAACATTCTAGTCCTAAATCCTTCATCATCCTTGCATTCTCTTCAAAGATCCATCTTCAAATCTCAAGAATCAAGCTCAAGATTGAAGATTAGAGGGTTGATTCAAGTGGTTTAGTGTTCATTCACCTTATTTCTTTTGCTATTCTAGCTTGGAGTTGAGGTATACTCTCACTCTTAACATCATCAAATTTTAGCATAAAAAATGTAGATCATCAATCTATTTTTGCATATCAAGCATTTCTTTGCATTTTAGTGCTATATTTTTTTGTTGAAATGTTGATATAATTGTTGTTGTTGAATGAGAGATGTGTTTCAAGCATTTTGACAAACACTTTGGGAGGTTTGGATGCTTGAAATGCATCTCTCTCTTGGAATAAATTGTGTGTTGTTGCTATTTTCATTTTGTGCTTGCATTTTCATGAATAAAATTGTGATTTGGGATTATGTTTCATTTCGCATATTATAGAAAAAATTAGGGTTTGTGTGATTTTAGTGCATTCCTTTGCTTAATCATGTGAATCCTTGCCAAAAAGTTTGATCTATGTCATTTGCTTGCATGATTTTGTTGCTTTCAAAGAATAAAATGAGCTTTTAGCTCTATGTTGGTGTCGCAAATCATGATTAGAATTAGGGTTTGTTAATTTTCTTGCGAAATGGGTTTGCAATTGTGATCAAAAATGTTTTCTCAAGTTATTTTGATGTTAATTGATTGTATCTTGCTTGCAAATTGTTATATGTTGATGATTGGCAAGAGGACTCACACTTGTGCCTTAGGCACTTCACTTTAAGTGTTGAGGATTGCCTAAGATGATTCAACACAACCTTGTGCTTTGATTGAATATTTTGGTTTGCTTGTTAGTAACTTGTTTGCAAAATTACTCTATGTTGATGATTGGCAAGAGGACTCACACTTGTGCCTTAGGCACTTCACTTTAAGTGATGAGGATTGCCTAAGATGATTCAATTTTCTTTGTGCAATTCTTGCTTAAAAATGCAAATGCTAGTTTTCTAACTTGATCAATCAATTTTGGTTACAAAATGACTTGTTAAGGCCCTCTTTTGGTCACTTTTGGTCTTGCAAATGTGATGTTCTTTCTAGGTCAATGTTATGCTTTAATGTTGATGATTTGGTAAAAGGACTAGACATTTATGCCTTTGTGCATTGTCTCAAATGTCAAGGATTACCAAAAGGGATTCAACCTTGTGTTTTTATCTTGTGTTGATGCCTATTTGAATTAAACTTTTGCATTATCTATTTGTGTGCCTATTCTTGCAATCTATTTGGTTAATGTTGATCTTGCATGTTCATGGCCATTAAATGTTAGATGACTAAGTGTCATTCTTGTGCTCAAATGTTGTAATTGGTAATGTTTATGCTTATGCTTACATTGTTGATTGCTTTGCTTGCAATTTGTTAAATGTTGCACTTTGGTTCTTGACTTGGAAATTGATTGAATGTTCTACTTTCTTTTCCTTTTGGATGCCACGCCATCCCAACAAACCTTTTGTGACCAATGTCACCCTCAAACTCCCTTCTCCTTTCTTCAAATCAATCATTTTCTAAAGCTTTTTCCAAACTCAATCTTTTCTCAAATTGTTTTCATAAGACAATCAAATTCTTTCTAAGATCAACAATAAACCTTTTTGAAAACTCATAAGGAGGCAAGTCGGACGTACGGCCGGTGTTGTCTAGCGTCCTAAGATCGGAGCTGTACAGCTCAAACATCTTGGGATACTTATGAGAATCAAAACAAGTAATTAACAACTTGAACCCTATTTCAAAAAAATGAGTAAGGAATCGAGTCGGATGTACATCCGGTATTGGTTAGCGTCTTAGGGTTAGCGAGCTGTACAGTTCGTGCGAGCCTAAGATACTTGCTCAAATAAAAGCAACCAACCTCACAACAAAATCTTTTTCTTCCTTAATCAAAAAAAACATTTTCAATAAGTAGGGGGCACGTCGTCTGTACAGGCGGGGTTGTCTTTGTTCTAGGTCTAGTGGACTGTACAGTCTAGGACCGAAAACCCCTACAATAAAAAACACCAACACAAAGTTTCTCGACCAAGAGAACTACGTAAGCTTTGAATTCTCCATCGCACCGGGAGATACGTAGGAGCGGGTCACATCCCGTCAAGCACACTTTTAAAAAAAACAATAAAAAGATTCTTCTTTTCCCCCGTTTTCAAAAACACTTTTCTCAAATAAAAAGAAGTAGAATGAATTGTTTCAAATCAACTCTGTCAAAACCGCACATCAAGTTAAAGGTTCCCTTTCGGTAGAAAGGAGGTGTGGGGTGCTAATACCTTCCCCACACCTAACCGACCCCCGAACCTACATCTCTAGTTCTCAAAGGACCACCCGCCTTAAAAAAAAAGGACCCTTTTTCAATGTTTTGGTCCCTAAATAAAAATGTTGATGGCGGCTTCACAAATTTTCACGTTGTACGATGAAAGGTCCAATCCGGATTTTTCGGGGTGCAACAAGTACTGTTTTCGTTCAGAATCTTCAAATGGTAAGCATCTTGGCTTTCGTTCTCTTCCTCTCCCTTTATTTGCGTTTTCGTTCTCTTCCTTTCCCTTGTTTTCGTTTTCTGCGCTTGAAACCCTAAGTTCGTTTTCGTGTTCTCCGCTTGAACCCTAAGTTTGTTTCGTTTTAATCATGTTTGGGAGGTGGTGAGTGATATCAGAAACAGTGAGTTGATTGATTTATTTAAAGGTTTTTCATAAAGCCTAAGCATCTGTGATGTTGCTAAAACCTGAATCAATGTTTGTCCTGTGAGGTTTATCAGTATACTGATAAATCTTCTATTAACATAATGCTCTGTGAGGTATTGATGTATATCAGTATACTAACATAATGCCCTGTGAAAAATCTGTGAGGATATAATGCTTTGTGAAAATTTATATTATAGCAGTATACTAATATAATGCCCTGTGAAGATTTATATTAATAGAAGATTTATATTGATGTTGCTATTAAGAATCTTCAAATGGTAAGCATCTTGGCTCTCTCTTCCTCTCCCTTTGCTTTCGTTTTCTCAACTTGAAACCCTAATTTTGTTTTTGTGTTCAAAGGGGTAATTTTGATTTTGTCAAGTTTGTTTTGTTAGGTTACACACAAAATGTGCAATTGCTTGAAGGATCTTGAGTAAAATCCTTCGTTTGGTTTTTCTTCTCTTGAAGAATATGAAAGAGCTACGCAATTAGACAGCAATCGTTCACGGCGGAGACACGATCTGCGGGTGTTGCAGCTACACGAACTACATTTTGTTACCGGGCTTCAAGGAAAAAACTCATACAGGTAACGATTAAAGAATTTGAGAACTCTTTTTTTGCTTAATCAGTTATAGATTTCTCAATGTTAAGCAATTTTCATTTAGAACTTCATTAGAACTGTTTTTTAGTTTTTTCTTTGAAGTTTTGATGTGGTTAAATTTACAGATGCAAAGTTTTGATCAGAATTAATCAATTACGATTTTTACAGTTTTGCATCTTTCTGTTTTCCTCAACTCACAGCTTCTGATGATGGCTTTTTTTAGTGTTTAATTGGTAACACTTTTAAAGAGGAAGATAAATTTAATGTGAAGAACCAACATAAAAACCACGGATCGATAGGACCTTAAGGAACCAATTAAGCAATGGTGGCTAATATGAAAACAAAGGTTATTCTTTTAAAGTAAAGATTAAACTGATGCAGGTTATAAACTATATTTTGAGGCATTATTTTTTAGACTTTTCTTCTCAAATTTATTGGCACATTAGAAAATTTGAGATATAAACTCAATCAAACAGATTTATGTGTAATTTAACTCAAAACGTTGAGACTTTCTTTTCAATTTAGTGAATAGATATTGCTTTGCACTATGCAAACTGAATTACAACTGTTGAATGTTCAAAAATAAGAGAAGAAAAGAACAATCATGATTTGAACTTTGATTCCAATTAGTTGTTTAATAGATATTAGCAAAAACATAGCCACGGTAGAAAAATTGTGGTCATAGTAAGATAAATTCACATCTGTACATTTTGATTTCCCATGATTGGTTAAGCAGATGCTGTTTTGTTCAATAGCCCTTTAGGACTTTAATGCATTGTTGATATTGTTGATCTATTTTCACTTTTTATCTCAAGAGCTTCGCCATGATAGCATTAATCTTTCTATCTTTCTTTTCCTAATTTTATTCTATGATAACAATAATCATTCTATCTTTCTTTTGATGTGATTGTGTGATTTTGTTTTAACAATTAATACTTGGTCTATTATTTTGGAGCATATAGTCATGGATCGTAGTTGGATGCAAAGTAATCGTCTGAGTGAGGAGTATGCGAAAGGAGTCGAAGAGTTTATAAATTTTGCTCAAGTAAATCTTCGCAAAACTGATGTTACCAAAACGGATGTTCCTGAAACTGAAGTAACTTATTCCTGCCCTTGTTGTAGTTGTGTGAATCGGGCCCCACAACTACCAGGTGTAATACGAGACCATCTCTTTGTTTATGGGATCTTACCCAGTTATACCACATGGATATGGCATGGTGAATCAACCGGCAATCCAAGTGTGTCCAAAAGTGAGAAAGCCGATGAAGATATGGATGATCGAATGGAGGACATGATACGTGACATTGGTCCTGAATCTTTTAAGCGAGCGCATGAATATGATACTTTGTGCAAAGACAAAGATCAACCTCTGTATTTGGGTTGCACAAAACACACACGATTGTCTGCTTCGTTAAAATTGATCAATCTGAAGGCGATACATGGGTGGACTGATAAGGGATTCACTGAATTGCTTGAGTTGTTGGAAGACATGCTTCCCATAGGTAACACACTGCCAAAACGTACGTATGATGCGAAGAAGATTCTGTGTCCGATGGGTGTGGAGTATAAGAAAATACATGCATGTCCCAATGACTGCATATTGTATCGGAAAGACTTTGAGGATTTACATAAGTGCCCTACGTGTAATTGGTCGCGCTACAAAGTGAAGTCGGGTGAATCTAGTTTTGAAGACAACAGCAGAAGGGGTTCCCCTGCGAAGGTTTTGTGGTATCTTCCAATAATACCTAGGTTCAAACGCTTGTTTGCTAATGCAAATGACGCGAAGAGCATTAGATGGCATGCAGATGAGAGGAAATGTGGGGCAGCTTCGCCATCTGGCCGATTCTTTGCAATGGAAGAAAGTTGATAATTTGTATCGGGATTTTAGCGCTGAATCAAGAAATCTTAGGCTTGCACTTGCTTCAGATGGTATGAATCCATATGGTAACTTAAGTACGAATCATAGCTCGTGGCCTGTTCTCCTTGTAATTTACA
Source organism: Astragalus glycyphyllos (assembly GCA_963573325.1). Classification (NCBI taxonomy): domain Eukaryota; kingdom Viridiplantae; phylum Streptophyta; class Magnoliopsida; order Fabales; family Fabaceae; genus Astragalus; species Astragalus glycyphyllos. Next base: position 19,109,150 of record OY754308.1, read on the forward strand.
ACCTATCTCCATGGTTGTGCATGAAGCGCAAATATGTGATGTTATCCATGATGATTTCTGGTCCGAGACAGCAAAGTAATGACATAGATGCTTACCTTAGTCCATTGATTGAAAACTTGAGGACAATGTGGGATGAAGGCGTGGATGTGTATGACGGGTATTGTAGTGAAACTTTTAAGCTGCGAGCCATGTTATTTTGCACGATTAATGACTTTCCAGCATACAGAAACTTGTCTGGGTATAGTGTCAAGGGGCATAAAGGTTGCCCTATTTGTGCAGAAGGCACGTGCCACCATCAACTCAAACATGGAAGGAAGACTGTTTACCTTGGGCATCGGAAATTTCTCAAACCAAATCATAGATATCGTAAGTTGAAAAAAGCTTTTAATGGGTACCAGGAAAATGACACTGCTCCGAATGCCTTGACTGGAGAAGAAGTTTATCAAGTGGTTAAGGACATCAAAGTTGTATTCGGCAAAAAGCAGAAGCAGTTCAAGGAGAAAAGCAAGTGGAAGAAGAGATCGGTGTTCTTTAATCTTCCATATTGATCCAATCTTGATGTAAGGCACTGTCAACATTGAAGGGACAAAGGATGGTATAAATTCTCGTCTAGATTTGCGTGAGATGGGCATAAGAGAACAATTACATCCAGTGGAAAGAGGTAAAGGCACATATTTGCCTCTAGCATGTTATACCTTGTCAAAAAAAGAGAAAATAAGCTTTTGTGAATGTCTAGGGGGAATCAAAGTGCCACATGGTTACTCTTCAAATGTAAAGCGACTGGTTTCAATGAAAGATCTCAAATTAGTTGGCTTGAAGTCGCATGACTGCCACGTCTTGATGCAACAACTACTACCTGTGGCAATTCGTGGCATCTTGCCGAAAGATGTCCGACATACCATAACTAGATTGTGCCTATTCTTCAATAGTATATGTGCTAAAGTCATCGACCCTCAAAAATTGGACGAGTTGGAAAATGAGGCTGTTATTATCTTGTGTCAGTTGGAGATGTTTTTTCCTCCCTCGTTCTTTGATATCATGGTTCATTTAATTGTTCACCTAGTTAGGGAGATTAGATTATGTGGACCTGTTTATTTAAGGTGGATGTACCCAGTCGAGCGATACATGAAGATCTTGAAAGGGTATGTGAATAACCAATATCGTCCTGAAGCATCCATTGTCGAAAGGTATGTCACAGAAGAAGCTACTGATTTTTGTTCAGACTACTTGTCAGAAGCGAAGTCTGTAAGACTACCAAAGTCTCGTTATGCAGGGAGATGCCAAGGTAAAGGTACACATGGGCCGGCCACTAAGAGCATGGGTCGAGCTGAAGTGCTTCAAGCACATTTGTATGTTTTGAATAACACAGATGAGGTTATACCTTACTTGTCTCATCATAAAGATATAGTAAAGGCCAAAAACCCTCGAATGAAAAAAATATCGTTATTGAACGAGCATAACAACACATTCATAGATTGGTTTAAATCACAGATTAAGAAAGATGCGACTGCCTCTGAGACTTTGAGATGGTTAGCACATGACCCTTGCTTTAGTGTCGTGTGTTGGAGCACCCAAAACATGTGTGCTTTGTCTCCTTCAAAGAGATCATCGACATGGTTTCTGGTGAAGCGTGGCTTGATTTGTGCCACTTGGGCATATGGTGCACGTAAGTAGTAAAGTTTATTTGGTTATATAAATTTCTCGCGTTTCTACATATATTAGTCAATTTGATATTTCCTTCATTAATAGATATCTGTATCGCCAAGTTGTTGAAAGAGGTGTCGATGACTTGTATGGATTTGTGTGTCCGCATAAGATGAACTTGAACGGGTATTCCAAACAGGATGTTTCTATATATATTCAACAAATATTGGCTACTACCAATAAGGAAATATGGTTGGCTCCATTTTGCAATAGGTACATGATTACATATTTGAAAGAATTGATAATACATTTTCCTTTATTTGTTTGTTTGTTTCTTAGTTTTATGTTTATCAATGTTGCAGCAAGCATTAGCAGCTAGTTGTCCTCCTCCCAAAGCAAAATATTGTGGTCTGGATGTGTTCCTTATGTCGCCAACCAACAAAAGCAATCAAAGAAATGTTTGGCAAGTAAGTTTTTAATTGTTTATCATGGTTTAGATTGTAGTATTTGAACTTCTAGTTGAAATTTTATAACTAATTTATATTATGTTGTTAATAGAGCTGTGAAAGGGGATTCTACATCAGCCACCAACTGGTTGTACCCTATAGTAAGTAGTTTAAAATATTGGGTTGATGTGTACAGTTTTAGTATTATATTATATGGTACAGTTGCAAATGGTTGGGAAAACTGAGAACTTTAGAGTTTGATATATATATATATATATATATATATTATATTCTTTTTTGGTTAACTTTGTTAATTCATTTGTGTAGATGCCAATACAACCGAATGGTTTTCATTGTGGCTATTATGTTATGAAGTTTATGCTGACCATTGTGAGCGCCGGTATTGTTGATAATTGGGAGAAGGTATTAAATTCTGTCAAAGCAAAGTCTTTTTTAGTAGGTATTTGATAATTAGGAGAAGGTATAAAAGTTTGAAATCTAATTTGTTTGAGTAAAATTTAAACTTGTAGGTATTTGATAATGCAAAGTCATACACCGATGAGGAACTTGAGGAGACTCGTCAGCTTTGGGCGGAATTCTTTTTCAAGATACGTACAGAGCAAAAGGATACACTATTTCGTGCGTAGTTTAACTTGTGTAATTAGGAAAGGGTCCCCACATTTTGTGCACAATAGTGTTATATATGTTATGATGGATACCACATTTTGTTATGTATTTTGTTTTCTAATTAGTTTAACTTATGTTCTCACTATGCAAGACATTATTAAGTTTAATGGAATTTTAAGTACTTTTATGTGTTGATGACTGGAATATCTCTCTGTATATAACAGGTTATTATGTATTAGATGACTGGTATGGACAAAACAAAACAAAAATATAAAAGAAATGAGACTTTTAGCATCGGTTGTACAGTATAACCGATGCTAAAAGTACCAACAGTAGACATTTAGCATCGATTTTACTGTACAACAGATGCTAAATGTCTCCTTCTGGTACATTTAGCATCGGTTTTACTGTACAACAGATGCTAAATGTCTCCTACAGGTACATTTAGCATCGGTTGTACAGTACAATCGATGCTAAATGTTTCCTTCTGGTACATTTAACATCGGTTTTACTGTACAACAGATGCTAAATGTCTCCTACAGGTACATTTAGCATCGGTTGTACAGTACAACCGATGCTAAATGTCTCCTACAGGTATATTTAGCATCTGTTATACTGTACAATCGATGTTAAATGTCTCCTACTGGTACATTTAGAATCGGTTTTACTGTACAACCGATGCTAAATGTCTCCTACAGGTACATTTAGCATCGGATGTACAGTACAACCGATGCTAAATGTACCAGAAAGAGACATTTAGCATCGGTTAAATAACCGATGCTAAATGTCCCACATTTAGTATCTGGGGATTTAGCATCGTCGAATAACCGATGCTAAATGTCCAAAACAACCGATGCTAAATGTCTTTTTTGCACTAGTGAGTAGAGCTTTAATTCAAGTAGTAAGGTATTGAGTACAATAAAGCTCTATAGCTATGAAAGCCGAGCAAATGAAGTACAAAGGGAAAGTACTAAAATGATGAGAGAGAGAGAGAGAGAGAGGTCAGAAGAGAAAGATGACACCACACCAATCATGCCTTCATTGAATTCTTCTCTTTCCATATATTCTCATTTGCTAACAAATTGGTCCCACCATGAGTGCACTCCCTTAATTCAGTTACTCACCCTCCTCCCACGTGATCCATCCATTCCTTGTGACTTGGCATCCACCTCAGCACTCATTACATTACCCTCCCCTTCAAAAGTAATATTGTCCTCAACATTGAGGTTTGGGTAATTCTCACACATCTCTGTAACATTTTCCTACGTTGCCTCCTGTATTGGAATGTGTTTCCACTTAACCAGAAATTGTTTTATCAGCTATGCACCTTTCATCATAGTACAGTGCTGTAAAATGCTCTCTAGAGTTAAAATTGGGCCTTGTTCAGTTTTAGTTAAAGGCAATGGCAGATATGTTTCTGTAGTAGAGCCTTTGAAAGGCTTGAGCTGTGAAATGTGGAAAACTGGATGTATGTGAGATGTCTCAGGCAATTTCAGTTTGTAAGCTACCATGCCCACCTTAGCTATTATGGGAAATGTGGAAAACTGGAAGTATCGCATCCCCAACTTCTGGTTCTTTCTCAGTGCACCTGAAGCCTATATATAAAGTTGAAGTCTAACCAGAACTTGCTCCCCTACCTCAAAGGAAACATCTGTTCTCTTTTTGTCTGCTTGTGCCTTCATCCTTTGTTGACCCCTTTGAAAATTCAGCTTCAATTGCATTTCTGGGTAGGTTCCACAGGCAGTCCGAAACAGTGGACAATTCGTGTTGCACAAAACTGTCAGAGCTTCCTCCATCTAGCAATATAGAGACATTAAGTGGTCCAAGCAGTCTTTTAAACCTAATAATACCAAATCTAGTTTCCCCATTCAATACATTCAATGATAGGTGATGCTCCACAGATTGGTCAGGGTCAATGTCTTTATTTGGTTGGGATTGTGAAGGTTCAGTTTGTAGTTCTTGCTCCTCTTCAATTTCCAAGAGCATGAGTTGTTTGTTTGGGCATTTATGGGTAAAAGAGAATTTCTCATCACAAAAGTAGCATAGCCCTTTTTCTCTTCTCCACTGCATCCCAACTGGGGAGATTCTCTTAATAGCAGGATTTTTTTTGGAACTGGCTCATAGGTCTCGTAGGTGGTGTGGGTAATAATGGTGGGTTGGGGGCTTTATCAGTGATATGTGTTTAGTCATTCTTATTTGGATTGAAGTGAGCTCGATTATTGTAATGTGAGTGTGAGGGTTGTGGTGTTTTGTGAGGGGTTTGCTTTAGGTTTGCTGCAATTTTCTCCTCAAACAACTTAGTTAGGGAGACAGCTTTAACAATTGATATAGTTGTATGGAGCATCACATCCCTGCAAATTTCATCTTTCAAACCACTAACAAAATAATAAATCAAGGCATCATTACTTAATCCATAGTCACGGTTAGAGAGAGCAGTGAACTCTAAGTAGTATTCGTTAACAGAGTTTTTTTGATTCAACATAAACATGGAAGCTCTAGAATAATCATACAAAGAGGGGTACAATTCAAGTTCAAGAGCTCTAGTAAAATCACCTCATGATTGAAATGGACGAATTCTATGGACCATTTGGAACTAGGGTACTACCTCTTGGTCCAAATGCAAAGAAGCAATAATCAATCGTTCAGGATCAGGGGTATTATAGTAACCAAAGAATTGCTCTGCTTTAAAGATCCGGTCAAGAACATTCTTACCATTAAACCGAGGAAATTCCAGCTTGATGTGTCTTACTTGGAACAGTGGAGGTGTGGTGCTCGAGGTACCTTGCGTCACTGTAGTGGTGTTATTTGTCGTGCCTGAGTTCGTGCTTCCTTGGGTGACTCTGATTCCCTGTAATTGCTGCATTATCTTATCTAACGCATCTGTGAGCAGGTTGAATCGTGTATCGAAAGACTTCTGTATCACTTTGAGTCGATCAAATCTCGTGGTGTTAGCTGCATCTGATTTTTAAGGCATTTCAACTTGACGTCGTAACTCAGCAGCAATCTCCTTCATTCGCGTGTTGTCGGCCATGGGATCAATGAAAACACCAATGTAATGCAAGTAATTTCAGAAATGATAATGAAGTAGAGCTTTAATTCAAGTAGTAAGGTACTGAGTACAATAAAGCTTTATAGCTATGGAAGCTGAGCAATTGAAGTACAAAGGGAAAGTACTAAAATGATAAAAGAGAGAGAGATAGGTCAGAAGAGAAAGATGACACCAATCATGCCTTCATTGGATTCTTCTCTTTCCACATATTATCATTTGCTAACAAACTGGTCCCACCTTGAGCGCACTCCCTTAATTCGGTTACTCGCCCTCCTCCCACGTGATCCATCCATTCCTTGTGACTTGGCATCCACCTCAGCACTCATTACAATTTGCTTTTATTGGGGAATGATTTAAACTTACAACGATATTTTTTTAAGGCTAATATTAATTGTGTCTTGGGAAGTGGTAATGTTTTGCGAATCCGGAAACATAAATTGGTAGGTAAGGAGCCTCTTCAGGATGTTTTTCCTAGTCTTTTGCTATCTCAGAATAGAAAAAATCATGGGTAGCTTATATGAGCTGTTGGGAAGGTATCAGTTGGAGTTAGAACTTTTGTTGGAATGCACATTTAGCAGGTAAGAAGTGAAGGATCGATAGAGATTTTTTCGAAAGTATTCTAAAGGAGGTAGCTTTGTGTAAGGACATTTTGGATGCTTGGGTCTGGAACGTGGAAAAAGTGAAACTTTTTTCTATCAAATCAAGGTTACAACTCCATTCAGTTGCGTGGATTGCTAACCAACAAAAGAAAATCAAAGAAATTGAGTAACATTACATGGTTACCCACGTTTGTTTTTTTAAGCTAAGATATCTTCCACGACGACTGTGGACACTAATCTTTCGAGCAGGGACAGATCTCCTTGGGAGCGGAACCATATAGTAAAGGATTGACCTCTCTCAACAAACGTTTTTTACGCACCAACCAATGATCGAACCAAGACCAAATGGTTAAGACCCAAGTATAGCACTTGTGCCACATCATGTTGACCAGTTTGGCATTTTTGGTTAGAGAGGAATAATATTTTATTTCGTGGTAAAGCGCCAAACGAGTCATCAGTGCTGAACTATATTATATGTAAAATAGGTAGAAGTTCTAGTTGTTATGTTTCTTACTAGTAGGACAGTATCTACTAGCTTGTTTGGAAAAAGTGTAATTGCTCAGAGCTGTAATGGGGTTGGAGTATCCCTGGTCATGAAAGAATCTCCAAGAGAGAACCGATGCTTTGAATGGTGCAAAGCACCCCATAATATTTTTTTATATATAAGAAAGTTTAGGTGAGTTGGGCTCATGAGGTACTTACAGAGGTACTTACAGATCACCCACCAAAGAGGTCCTCACGCCGGCAGCGGGAGTTGAACACACACACTTGTGGGATGATGAACCAAGTCCTTACCAACTGAGCCAACCTTCATTGGCATAATTTTGAGAAAACGACATTATTCTACTTCCCGCTTTCATTTGGATGGTGCAAAACATCCCCTTGGGAGGAGATTCTCTCAAGCGGACTTTCACTTGACACTCTCAAATATTAAATCTCCATCATTCAATCACTTCTCTATATTTTTTTAATATTTCTTTCTCACTCTTTATTTTATTCACTAAATAGTTGAGATTTTACTAGGGGTGGACACTGGTCGGTTACGGTCGGATTCGGTCCAAAAAAGCCCAATTCGTCACAACCCGCGGTTGACACCATGTGGCCCATCTCCGACCATTTTTCTATGTCGGTTTGTTCGGTTGCGGGTATGGCGGTTGGGCGGGTGGACGGGTGGGCTCCGTCGGTTACCAAGTGAAGAAGAATAGAAGAAAGGAAGCAAAATCTCTACCTGTTTGTGACTGGTTTTTTTTTCCACAGTGGAAGAAGAGTTGAAGAAGAAGAACAATTTAATTAAAACATAAAATATTAAAAACAGTGAGATGAAGCTATTCAAATACTAATAATTAATTAAATATAGGCCTGCATTTACAAAGCATAGGCGTCCAGAAGGTATAGCAGCGTAGCTGCCTATGCACTTTACTTTTGTACCTGTACCTGCTGGACTGCAACTCAACTTTTAGCTTGGACTTTCACATCACTCATCAAAACCAACGGCTAAAACACCTACTCCTCTAATTATTTCGGTCGGTTACGGGTACCATTGGATTATAGTAGGTGCAACCGCTTCCGACCAGTTAAACCCGTAGATACCCTACTTAATTCAACCGATTAATCCGACATCCGATTTAAACCATCCGCACGTCAAACAATTTTATCGGGTATTACGGATACGGTCGGATATTAATTTTCTGTCCACCCCTAGATTTTACTACACCATAAAATCATTAGAGAGGATCAATTCCCCTCTCTTTGGCCACAATACCTAGAATGCTCTTATCATATTCTCTTTTAAAAAGCCTCTATTAAAGGAAAACCTTGTCTTCCTTGATTTTTCTTTTTTTCTTATAGCGTACATATGGAAAACTGTGACTTATTCAATACTTTTAATCTTAGAAGGGCTGCCACTAATCCAAAGGACTTCATAATATTAGTCAATAATAAATTGTTTGAAAGCATGCGTGTAAAAGTTTTACAACAAAATTAATAATTTTAGTAAATTTTGTAGTCAATTTTTAATGATGGGTTAGTTTTTTGCCCCCCATAATATTTATTTTTAGTTTCGTCACTGCTCTACACGTTTCCAACTCGTAGAGTTTGACATCAAATATAACGATATATTTTAGATGGAAACTCCTTTTTGGTCGAGATCAGAGTATCCACTGCCAAATATAGTGACTAATCCATTCGCTGGATTAGAGACACCTCTAATACTCATTAAGTTTAATTTTATTGGGTATGACACGTAACAATTAATTAGTCAATGACATGCCACTTTTAATATTTAAATACTGTACAAACTTTGTCTATAAGATATCACACCTAACAAAATTCAATGAGTATCATAGAATTCTCCTATATATACTTTTATTAAAAATAACACTTCTCGCATCTCAAAACACCAGCCTTCTGATATTATGCAATTTTTTCAAAACATCAGCCTTCTAATATTATGTAATTTATTTTAGAAGTATATTCCAAAATATCCTGATATTACATGTTTTTTTTTAATTGGGGAAGAGAAATTTTTCATTAACTAAAATGGCACTGACAGTCATTTTTTTAACTATCTCTGAAGGGATTTCAACTTGATGCGTTTGAAATAGCATGTAGTTTAAGGTTAGACTTTGCATGCACTTTAATAATTTTAGCCATATTCATTCGTGTTTCATATGCATTTGTGTGTGATTTGTATAATGAACTTGGTATGAGTTCTTTTGTGCAGAAAATGAGGTATTTGATTTAGGAAAAGGGAGTTGAGGCACTTGGATGAAAGCGGGAGTCATTAGGAGGTTAAAGCGCGTGAACCGGGCAAATGAATGTGAGACACGACCTGGCCATGCTAAGCACCACGGCCGTGCCACGTTACCACATTGAAGAATTAAAGAAAACACAAGACAGCAAGCAACACGGCCAGCCTATGCTGGGCACCACGGCCGTATTGCGTAGTGCAGATTTCTTTTTATGGGCTTTTCGAATTTTACCGTTTTTGTTGGATATTTACCCTATTTTCCCCTAGACTATAAATAGGTTTGACAAACCTTTTGAGACCACTTTTGGACTGATTGAGAAAGACGGCTAGATTGAAAGGAGAGTTCGCGAGAGTGTTCTTCTTCTTCTTCTTCATCGAAATTCCGGGTTTGAATGATCTTATCTCTAATTTAGTCATAATGAATTTTATGTTTGAGTAGTTTTCTTGTTCTAGGATTGTGGGCAATGCCCTCTGATGTTATTTGGGATGTTGAATTGATAATCCTCTTTTGATTGGTTTTTCATTAATTTGATTCGGTTTCTATGCGTTTAGTTTCTCGTAACTTAGATTCCTAATTACTGCTAAGAAGAGAATTAGGGATTCGATCACTAGAATATTGTTCTTTACGTTTGAATCACGAAAGTAGATCAAATCTCTTGAGGAAGAAAATGAGTTATCAAAGTTCTTAATGGGTTTTGTTTGAATTGACAGTCACGAGAGTAGGAGTCAATTTTGATGCAACACGCTAGCGCAACTCGAAAGAGCCGTTGGGTATTTTAAGATAACTCTCCTTCAATTCATGTTTAAAACCAATTAAGAAATATTTCAATTTGATTTTCCAAAGCGTCAATGTGGTAATCCCTAATCCTAGAAGTCTTTTACCTTATTGCAATATCCTTTTGATTTGATCTTTTATTTTAATTACCGATTTATCCATTTATTAGTTGTTCTCATTATAACAACAAATTTCCTTTAATTTAGTTGTTTCCTTTTTTACTAATTTACTCTAGAAAAATAAATTATCAGTGAATTAATCTAATGAGCTTAAAGCAGTCCCTGTGTGATCGATATTTTATTACTTGACGACAAACCGTGCACTTGCGGATTTTTCCCATCAAGTTTTTGGCGCCGTTGCTGGGGACTGCGTCTTATTGATTTTTAAACTATTTCGTGCTATAAAAAATTTTGTTTGTTTATGTTCTGTTTATTTTGTTGCTTTGATCTGTTTTTTTTAGTTTTGTTCCTGCTAGGTATTGTATCATAAGGACTACTATGATGAAAATCCTAGTCATCATGCCCAAATCGACTACATTGTGTTTGATAGTATCGTGAATGAGAAATCAAAGACATATTCTAAGGAAGAATTGGAATCTTATCTATCATCTTTGCTTTTTTTTAGACAAATGAAAGGAGAGAAGCCTCATTAAAACCTTTTGATGTTAAGGAACATCAAGAAGGAAAAAGAGTAGTTCCCCTAATTTTATTAAAAAAATAGAAAAAAAAAGACAAAAGAGATATCAAGGGGGGACTAGACCAACACCCTTGGCAAGAAAAGAAACTAAAATCAAAACAGTAATAAGAAGCCCTAAGTTAAAGACCCCCTAAAACAAGTCATCCTAACGAAAAGGTATAAGACATAATAAAGAATTAAAAAACAAAATCAAATCAGAAGGAAACAGAAGCAGAATTTGCCTTTGAACGAGTATTGTAGCCAACAACCAATTTCTTTTTCTGCCTTAATTTCTTCTTTTGAGTCTTTGACACAACTGGTTCAAAATAATCATGCTGGGATATAAAATATCATCTTTGCTTCTATCACCACCATTAGATATAAAATTATGTCCCGATGTGTTGGGATTTCTTTGGGAGTTAGATGCGCAACTCGTAATCCACAGCATAGAGCGTCAAACTTCAAAAATGAGATGTCAACTTCAACATTTAAAAATACGATGTGGAAAACATTCTTCAAAAATAGTTTTGCAAATTAATGAAATGAAACTGCAGTTAAAGATGCAAGCTATGGAATGTTGCAAATTGCTAGTGGAAGAGCCTCATGGATCAAGAGATGTAGAGAATAGGATTTCGAAGGTGGACTTTAATGAAGTTGAAGTGGTGATAGAAGATGATAAGGTAGAATTTCCTTCTGTGCCTAGCGATGGACACGAGATTGTTGATTTGGTTAAGTATGATGGGTTGGATGCGTAAGTGGATGCATCAAAGTCAACTCCAAAAAAGTGAGCCTCTTACACTTCATGGAATATCAATGCAATAAGAGGTCACCATAATTCTCCAACCTTTCATCCTACGATCACCATGCTTCAAGCCATGGGATCCGGGAGGAAGCTCTTATGTGTTCACCATCACTAGGCTCTTTTTTCCAAGCTATGGGATCCAGGAGGAAGGTCTCATGTTGGGAGCACACCTTGGTCTTTCTACCACAAGCTATGGGATCCAGGTGGTTTCTCACCTTTTTTATCATTTGTTTGTTTGCTACTTTGAATAAATTGGTTACATTGACGTATTTCCTTTTCATCCATGCTTCAACTTTATTATTTACATTGGGGACAATGTATGTTTTTAAGCTTGGGGTGAGGCATTTCATTTTCTTTTGCATTTAGTCTTTGCATGCATTTCATTTTCTTTACCATTTAGTCTCTGCATGCATTTTATTTTCTTTTGCATTTAGTCTCTGCATCTCATTTTAGTTTCTACATTCTAGTTGTTGTTATCTCTTGTCTCTCATTCGCATTATTTTACCTCAAAATTTTCTTGCTATCCTCATGGTTTTTAATGTGTGCCACCTTCTCTTTATGGTAACAGATGTTTGCTATGTGATCTGGAACCCAATAATTTTATCTTGTAATAGATTTAAAAGTGGTTTGGTTTAATGCTCAGGGAGGCAATCTTTTGAAAAGTTGATAATTAGCTTGTGGTTCTTTGATTTGATGTTCTTTCATTGACTTTAACTTCTAAATGTGAGACTTGGGCTCGTATTTGGGCTTTTACATCATCTTTGTATGCCCTTTTTCCTTGAATGAGTGTGTTCCTCTTGATTGTACTCTCTAGAACTTGACTTGAAACCTTTTTGAGACTGAACAAATTTGTGGGCATATCTGAAAATGATCAAGGCACTTTAGGTATTTTCTTCAGGCCCCAGAGTTCATGCTTACTTGCTACCCCTAGTTACCCACTTTGAGCCTAATGCTAATTTTTTTTCTTGGTACCCAGATTGATCGGAAAAATATGTTTGGGGTGCCTTTTAGAGTACAAGTGAGCAGTGTGGTCGTAAAAAAAATAAGGATCCTCTCTTCTTATTGTGTACCTCCAAGAATGTTATTTGGTGCGAATATATTGAAAAAAAAAAGAAACAAAAAAAAATTGAGGAAGAAGAGTGGATAATTGTATGATGAGGACATAGACTGTGACCAAGTGCCCAAACTGGTTGGTCATCATTGTGATTGTTGAACATATTGCTTGTGAACTTTGAATTGTCTTAAGTATTCTAAAAGATTAACCATAATTGATTGAAGATATTGTATAGCCTTTTTAATATCCTTTTTTTGTTCTTCCTACCTGTTATCTATTACCCCTGGCCACGCTACAACCCTGAAAAGACCTCGTGATTTTGATGTGCTTTCAAATAACACAGTGGAGAATTGGTTAATAGTCAAGCTTATGGTAAAGTATTTTCTTTGATGGAACTTGAGCGAATCACTTTACCCTTAAACACTTTGAGAGTGGTAAGAAGAGTGCCCCTGTCAGTGAGAAGCATGATTTCAGAGAGCTTGCGTTTCTAGTTTGACTTGATTTTAATTGTCTCTATTTTCTTTGATAACCCTTTGACCTATTTCAAGTTCTCGCTTGTATCTCGGGTTTCTTATCTATTGCATCTCTCGTTTCCAACTTTCTCTTTGGCCACAATAATTGCTTGAGGACAAGCAAAATTCTATGCTTGGGGTAATTTGATGCGTTTGAAATAGCATGTAGTTTAAGGTTAGACTTTGCATGCATTTTAATCATTTTAGCCATATTCGTTCATGTTTCATATGCATTTGTGTCTGATTTGTATAATGCACTTGGTATGAGTTCTTTTGTGCAGAAAATGAGGTATTTGACTTAGGAAAAGGGAGTTGTGGCACTTGGATGAAAGCGGAAGTCATTTGGAGGTTAAAGCGCGTGAACCGAGCAAATGAATGTGTGACACGACCTAGCCATGCTAAGCACCACGGCCGTGCCACGTTACCACATTGAAGAATTAAAGAAAACACAAGACAGCAAGCAACATGGCCAGCCCATGCTGGGCAGCACGGCTGTGTTGCGTAGTGCAGATTTCTTTTTATGGGCTTTTCGAATTTTACCGTTTTTGTTGGATATTTACCCTATTTTCCCCTAGACTATAAATAGGTTTGAGAAACCTTTTGAGACCACTTTTGGACTGATTGGGAAAGACGGCTAGATTGAAAGGAGAGTTCGTGAGAGCGTTCTTTCTTCTCCTTCACCGAAATTCCGGGTTTGAATGATCTTATCTCTAATTTAGTCATACTGAATTTTATATTTGAGTAGTTTTCTTGTTCTAGGATTGTGGACAATGCCCTTTGATGTTATTTGGGATGTTGAATTGATAATCCTTTTTTGATTGGTTTTTCATGAATTTGATTCGGTTTCTATGTGTTTAATTTATCGTAACTTAGATTCCTAATTACTGTTGAGAAGAGAATTAGGGATTCGATCACTAGAATATTGTTCTTTTGGTTTGGATAAAAAGTTTAAGTAGCTCAAAACCATGTCGGGTGACTCATGTTTCTCATGAAGAACTCTGAAATTAAATTAATCCAGTATTGAGGAACATGATCAGCTAGTTTGGGAAGATTCTATGTTATGCCTTGAAGATGTTGCTAAAATACTTGCTACTAGATAGGACTTTCTAGAAGGATCCATAGTGAATCCACCATTTGTTTTCTAGCCATATGACAACTGTAGTAGTTTGTTTGTATTTGGGACACTGTGCTATATATGTACGTTTGATTATTTAATGAAGGCAAGCAAATCATTAAAGAAAGGTAGTTCTCTATTCTCTAGTGGCTCTCCTTAATGGCATAGTTTCTTGAGGTGGAAGAGTTTGTTCTTTTGTAACAATTTCTTTTATGGGGATTTCAACAATGTCTTGACTTGTGTTTTCAACAGGGTCAGGGAAAGGATCCTGATCAGTGTCAATAACACATATGGGAATATCAACATATTCTTCTTCAAAGACAAAGTCCCTATCTATATCCCCCCCTGTAAACTCGACATCCTCAAATCGAAATTCGACTTACTTGTTGGATCATAAAATCACGAAAAATCTATTTCAATGTCTGCAAGGAATTCCTTAACCATAATAGCTTTTTCAAATATTTTGTCCTTGAATGCTTCCGAAATGCCCTTCTTTGTGATCATCAAACACATGCGATTTGACTTCTCTCACCTTTCCATTTCATTTGTTTGTTCAAATGTACTCAAAACTGTAAGAGGTGGAGGAGAGTTGATCCTTATCGCAAGGTCAATAGTCATTACTCCAAGAACTATCAAGACATTGTCTTTCTATGACTTGAAGTTTAAGACAATTAACATTGCGATAGAATTGATGTTGGTAGTAATATTTGTAAGATCTTTCCTAATTAATCAGAGAACTATAAACAAACAAAATACGCTCACTTAAGCCTTAAAATAAAAGCAATATTAAATTCAAATAAAGGTAAACTCCATCTCAAGATAGCAGGAATCCATTAATATTTTATCTTTGGACAAAATATTAACTTTTCAGTGATACCATAACGAGATATCAATCTTTTAAACCCCACGAATTCATTCTTTAAAATCAGATGTGAACACCCAATTTTAACCGGTATTTTTCCACTTTTTCAGAAAAATCACAAAAGTATGTTTTTCACGTATATTCAATTCTTAATCCCCCGAATAGGTTGTTTTGCGCCCATTTACCAATTTTGCATTATTATTACATTTTTTTAGTGGTTAAAAAAAATACTAATTCAAAAATTATAAAAAAAATAGATTTAAATTAATTGTCTTATTACAATGTTTTTTTTATAATATTAAATATAAAAAATATTAAAAACGAAGATAACAAAAAAAGAAAAGGAGGTGGAAGAAAGCTTAATACAAAAAAGAGCATGTACATGACTTGGCCAAAGAAGGCAAAGTTAAAAAAAAAACTATAAAAATAGACCAAAATAGCCAAAACCGCAGCTACTGTGCGAAGACATTTTCTCTCTCCGCATACCTCATTTCGACGATCCGAACGGTTAAAGTGAACGAATCCAGAATCGCACTTTTACAGTAACAGGTTTGAGAAAAATTGAAATTGCTTTCTCTATCTTTTTTTTGTCCCACATCGCTGGGAAGAAACAAGAACTATCTAACAATTGGCTATAAAAGAGGTTGAGAGGCGAAGACTAAGGGGAGGTGATTGGCGGATTAAGTGATCTTTTGGGCTAGCTTTTCCAGTCCATTACACTAAAAATCTGTCTATGATTATTTTGCATGTTTTTTAGTCAGTTTTCCAATTTTCAAAGCGGTTTTTGCATAAGGTGGTGACTTTAGGGTCAAAACGGACCAGATAGGAGTCCAGTTCGCGGTTCACCCGGTCAGACTGCTTGGTCGTGTTTATCGACTTAAGGTTAGTTTTATTTTTATTTATTTATTTATGTACATATTTATTTATTATTTATTATTATTTATTCATTGTTTATTTATTTATGTATATATTTATTTGTTTAAAATCATAAAATAATAAAAATGAGTTTGATTGAGGTGTACGCCTTGGCAAATCCGGTTTAAAATCAATCAACAAACAAATATTCTCTAGAAGAACTACGTACCCTTTGATTCTCCAAGCGGGCAATTCCGTCAAGACAATTATTCTTTTCTAGTTTTTTCTCTTTAAACACCTATTTTGCTAAAAAAAACTAATCAAAATGGGTTTAATTGAGATGTATGTCAATCCCGGTTTAAGAGAGTTTAGTTGTACAGCTTTGATAATAAACCTCTTCAAAAATAAAATCAACCAACCAACAAAGATTTTTCAAGAAGTGGAGTTCCTCGTCGCACCATAGGATACGTAGGAGCAAGACTTCCTCGTCTAGTCAAAATTAAACTTTTCTAAATTAGTCATTCTTTTAATTTTTGTAAATAATTACTTTCTATTTTATTTTTGAGGTAAACAAATAATTAAGTAATTTATTAATATTTGAATAATCAATTTAGGGTAACTGTCTTAGGACAGGTGTATTAGGGGTGTAGTGTAATTTAAGTTTACGCCCTTCCATATGCATAATCGACTCCCGAATCCAACCTAGTTTACGGAGACCAACAACTCTTAGATAGGTTTTTCTCAATTTCTCCTTTATAAATAAATTGGGTGGTGAATCCTAAAATTGCTATTTTTGAGTCGTTTACGTTGGGATCATGACAGATGGGGACTCTACGGCAGGCTGGGTGAGAGTCGAGCCTATTTGTTTGTGCAAAATGTTTATAAGTTACACTATTATTTGTTAAACCCTAGGGTAGAAGACATTAAATATTGCTGCTTGGTTGCATTTTTCTGGTTATTTTGCAGGTACTATTTGATCTTTGTTTATTTTAGTGTTGAGGTTTGTTTGCTCCCTTCACACACTACACATACACTCTGAGCACACACTGAGAGTTGAGCTCACACCTGAGACGCAAAAACACATAAGTTAGAACGTGGATGAGTGGGACACATTTTGGATGTACATCCTGTGTGACTTCCATGAATTCCTCATGTAGAGTATAATTCTTCTATGCGGGTTTTAGACATTTTGGATGTACATCCTGGTGTGTCTAACCTTCTAGAAGAGTACTTGACTCTAGAGACCTTAAAACTCAATAGGTTAGAACAGCCCACCTTGTGAGTACTCACAATAGAAGACATTAGATCTATAGGGCTCAAAGCCCAATAGCATGGGCAAAACAAATTAGGTCACTAAGGGAGCTACTCTTCCTCTTCATGAAAAAAATCTTTTCCCCATCAACAAATTTTTGATTTTAAAAAAATTATTTACAGAAAAATCTCGTTCACATGCATTTTTCCACTTTCGTTTTTACCATCATAACAATTGTTATTTACTAGTCCAGGAAAGTTTGCTGAGGTATCTAAGTTCTAGATCTGAAAGTGAGTATCTTTGACAAGTAAAAAGCAAGACATGGAACAACCAAAGGAGAAAGAAAAGTCCTCAACAAGGAAAACTATCCAGTTCGTAGTCCAAAATCCTGAAATGTCCAAATTGAAAGACTATACTTCCAATCTACCTGAGCAATCGAAATCCAATTTTAAAAGGATATATGGGAAGTTATTCGACTTATTGGATGTAGAGGTTCAAGTGGGAGAAATCACTGCATTGGCCCAGTATTATGACTCCGAGTTGAGATGCTTCACTTTCTCCAACTTTCAGTTGGCCCTTACTCTATAGGAGTTTGCGCTGATCCTTGGACAACCCTTGACTGGGAGACCATATCATTACCGTGGGAATTATCCCGCTGTTGAAAATGTTGTTAAGGTGCTGGGAATCAATTCAGATTGGTTGACATATAAGAAAACCAAAGAGATGACTCCTAAGGATATATCGAGGGTGTGGTTGGAAGAGTTAATGAAGAAATTGATACATGAAAAAATGGGAAACTCTCGCAGATGTCTTGGCTCTTGCGATCTATGACTTGGTCTTGTTCCCGGGTAGTGGAAATTTGGTAAGCCCTATGGCGACTGATGTATTCATGGCCCGTAAATGTCGAGGGGAAAACTCGATGTTCAAAATCTTAGCAGACATGTACCACACATTGAGTTACTTCCATGAACTGAAAGGAAGAAGGAATGTATGTTGTCTTCTGGTACTGTATGTGTGGTTGGCTGCTCATGTGCTCAAGAGGAAAAATAATTCATTCAGCCCTATTTCGGAATTAACGAATATGCAATCACGAACTTATAGTAACAAAGAGTGGAGGCAAATATTCATGGGGCTCAATGAAGATTCGGTGTGTTGGTACTCACTGGCAACGGGTGTGGTACGAGTACTTTTCTCCTGTGGCAAATTCCCGAATGTAACACTCATGGGGACCTTGGGATGTATCAACTACAACCCCATTTTGGCATTGCGACAACTGCGTTATCCTTTGACGGGCTCGTCGGCTAAAGAATTGTTATTTCCTTTTACGGCTGATCTCAAAGATGAAATTATGCTAGACAAAATCCGCAAGGTGTGGAGGAATGTCACCTATAAGGCAGGAGAGTTGGGTACGGAGCAGGGCGGAAGAGATTAAGCTTCCATTTCAAGCATTGACACCCAACCCGCCACAAGAGACAGATACTATCATAGAGGAAAGTGATGAGGTGAAGATTTTGAGGGAAAAATTGGTCAGGTTGGAAGGTGAGAAAGAGGCCTTGGAAATCCAAATGAAGGAAGCCCGCTCCACTCTTGAAGACCTAAAGATGGAGTGAAATGAGAAAGCCCAGTTGCTTGAACGAGCCAACAAAACGGCCCGAAAAGAGAAAAATTCTAGGAATCATATAAGTGCTATGAACCAAGACCTAAAAGAACGGATTGCCAAGTGTGAAAAAGTTGTGGAAGAAAATGAGCATTTAGGAAAGGTCGTAAGAGAGTTGGAACAACAAATGACCACTCTCTAGGTCCGAATGGAGAAGCAAACAACCCAACACGAAAGGGATCGAAGGTTCGATGAACATACTTACACTGATATGATAAAAGAATATTCGGAACACCTAGAAGAGAACCATCTAGAAGTGCAAAGAATCTCCCAGGCAAGGGACCTAGAGAGTGGTCATTTGTTGTTCCAACTCTTTGAGGACCTTTCTTAAATGCTCATTTTCTTCCACAACTTTGTCACACTTGGCAATCCGTTCTTTTAGGTCTTGGTTCGCAGCACTTACACGATTCCTAGAATTTTTCTCAGTTCGAGCCCTTTTGTTGGCCAGCTCAAGCGACTGGGCTTTCTCATTGCACTCCATCTTTAGGTCTTCGAGAGTGGAGCGGGATTCCTTCAGTTGGATTTCCAAGGCCTCTTTCTCACCTTCCGACCTGACCAATTTTTCTCTCAAAATCTTCTCCTCATCACTTTCCTTTATGACCGTATCTGTCTCTTGCGGCGTGCTGGGTGTCATTGCCTAAAATGGCAGCTTAATCTCTTCTGCCTTGCTCCGTACCCATTCTTTCTAGGTAGCTACAGCTCCAATACCTGTTTTCCCCAACTCTCCTGCCTTATAGGTGACATTCCTCCACGCCTTACGGATTTTGTTTAGCATAATTTTATCTTTGAGATCAGCTGTAAAAGGAAATAACAATTCTTTAACCAGAGGGCCCGTCAGAGGATAACACAGCGGTCGTAATGCCAAAATGGGGTTGTAGTTGATACATCCCAAGGTCCCCCATGAGTGGTACATTCGGGAATTCGCCACAGGAGAAAAGTACTCGTACCACACTCGTTGCCAGTGAGTACCAATGCACCGAATCTTCATTGAGCCTCATGAATATTTGCCTCCACTCTTTGTTACTATAGGTTTATGATTGCATATTCGTTAATTCTGAAACAGGGCAGAATGAATTGTTTTTCCTCTTGGGCACATGAGCAGTCAACCACACATATAGTACTGGAAGACAACATACAATCCTTCTTCATTTCAGTTCACGGTAGTCACTCAATGTGTGGTACATGTCTGCTAAGTTTGGGAACGTCGAGTTTTCCCCTCGACATTTACGGGGCCTGAATACATCAGTCGCCGCAAGGCTTACAAAATTTCCACTACTCGAAAACAAAACCAAGCCATAGATCGCAAGAGCCAAGACATCTGCGAGAGTTTCCCACTTTCTTTCATGTATCAATTAGTTCATTAACTCTTCCAACCACACTCTGGATATACCCTTAGGAGTCATCTCTTTGGTTTTCTTATAGGTCAACCAATCTGAATTTATTCCCAACACCTTAACAACATTTTTAACAGCGGGATAATTCCCCCGGTAATGATACGATCTGGCAGTTAGAGGTTGTCCAAGGATCAGCGCAAACTTCTCCAGAGTAGGGGCCAACTGAAAGTTGGAGAAAGTGAAGCATCTCAACTTGGAGTCATAGAACTGGGCCAACGCAGTGATTGCTCCCACTTGAACCTTTACATCCAATAAGTCCAATAGCTTCCCATATATCCTTTTAAAATTGGATTTCGATTGCTCAGGTAGATTGGAAGTCTAGTCTTTCAGTTTCGACATTACGAGATTTTGGACTACGAATTGGATAGTTTTCCTTTTTGAGGACGTTTCTTTCTCCTTTGGTGGTTCCATGTATTGCCTTTTTCTTGTCAAAGATACTCACTTTCAGATCTAGAACTTCGATACCTCGGCAAACTTTCTTAGACAGATAAATAACAACTGTTAGGATGGTAAAAACAAAAATGGAAAAATGTCTGAAAGAGATTTTTCTGTGAATAATTTTTTTGAAATCCAAAATTTGTTGATGGGGCCAAGATTTTTTTCATGAAGAGTAAGGTAAGAGGTAGAGTAGCTCCCTTTGTGACCTAATTTGGTTTGCCCATGCTATTGGGCTTTGGGCCCTATAAATCTAATGTCTTCTATTGTGAGTACTCACAAAGTGAGTTGTTCTAACCTATTGAGTTTTAAGGTCTCTAGAGTCAACTACTCTTCTAGAAGGTTAAAAACACCAGGATGTACATCCAAAATGTGGAAACCAACATAGAAGAATCATACTCTACATGAGGAATTCATGGAAGTCACACAGGATGTACATCCAACATGAGTCTCACTCATCCTCGTTCTAACTTATGTATTTTTGCGGCTCAACTGTGAGCTCATCTCTCAATGTGTGCTCACGGTGTATGTGTAGTGTGTGAAGGGAGCACACAAACCTCAAACCCTAAAATAAACAAAGACCAAATAGTACCTGTAAAATAACCAGAAAACTGCAACCAGGCAGCAATATTTAATGTCTTTTACCCTGTTTCACAAATAATAGCTTAACTTATAAACATTTTTCACAAACAAATAGGCTTGACTCTCACCAGTCTGTCTTTGATTCGCCATCTGTCATGACCATGATCCCAACGTAGACGACTCAAAAATAGCAATTTTAGGAGTCACCACCCAAATTATTTATAAAGGAGAAATTGAGAAAAACCTATCTAAGAGTTGTTGGTCTCCATAAACTAGGTTGGATTGAGGAGTCGATTAGGCATACGGAAGGGCGTAAACTAAAATACACTACATCTCTAATACATCTGTCCTAAGATAGTTACCCTAAATTGATTGTGCAAATATTAATAAATTGCTTAATTATTTGTTTACCTTAAAAATAAATAGAAAAATAGTTATTTACAAAAAGTAAAAGAAGAACTAATTTAGAAAATTTTAATTTTGACTTGATGGGGAAGCCCCGCTCCTTCGTATCCTTTGGTGCGATGAGGAACTCGAAAGTCGTGTAGTTCTTCTTGAAAGATCTTTGTTGGTTGGTTGATTTTATTTTTGAAGGGGTTTAAGATCAAAGTTGTACAGCTAAAGTCTCTTAAACCGGAATTGACAAGGTGTACACCTTAATCAAACCCATTTTTATTATTTTTCATGACAAAAGGAAAAGAGAGAAAAATACTTTTTATGTGAACTAACATTTATTTTCATTTTTTAGAAATAGATAACAATAATAATAATAATGTAAAAAGGAAAGACAAAAATAAATAAATAAATGATTAAATAATAAATAATAAATAAATATATACATTGATAAATAAACAATGAATACTAATAAATACTAGGGAAAGACGGGCCCTCTGGGCCCGTCTTTCATGTGTTGGTGTGTTGTTGGGTGGTTATTATTATTAGAATTAGAAATAGAAATATCATGGTGTGTTAGTGGGTAGTTACAATAAGGACATTTTAGTCAGAAAAATCTGACACCAAAAAATCAGTTACAAAATGAATCTCCTTTATATATAGGTATAGATGTACATAATAAATAAATAAATAAATACAAAACTAACCTTAAGTCGATAAACACAATGGGTGCCGAACCGGACCGAGCAGTCTGACCAATTCAACTGCGAACCAGACTCTTATCTGGTCCATTTTGACCCTAAAGTCGCCTTATGCAAAAACCGCTTTGAGAACCGAAAAATCGACTAAAAAACGTACAAAATGATTAAAGACAGACTTTTAGTGTAATGGACTGCAAAGGTTAGCCCAAAAGGTCACTTAATCCGCCAAAGACCTCCCCTTAGTCTTC
The DNA here is from genome assembly GCA_963573325.1 of Astragalus glycyphyllos. NCBI lineage: Eukaryota > Viridiplantae > Streptophyta > Magnoliopsida > Fabales > Fabaceae > Astragalus > Astragalus glycyphyllos. Next base: position 19,131,575 of record OY754308.1, read on the forward strand.
GCCTTTCCACCTCATTTATAGCGAATTATTAGATAGTTCTCGTTTCTTCCAAGCGATGTGGGTCAAAAACAAGATAGAGTAAACAATTTCCATTTTTCTCAAACCTGTTACTGTAAAAGTGTGATTAACCGTTGGATCGTCTTCGTTTTTTGACAGCAGGTTCGTGAGACATATATCTTCACTTTCACCGTTCTGATCATCATAACGAGGGCTGAGGAGAGAGAAATTGTCTTCGCACACGAGCTGCAGTTTTGGGTATTTTGGTCTATTTTTATATATTTTTTGTAACTTTGGCATTTCTAGGCCATGTACATAGACATTCTCATTTTTGTAATAATCTTTCTTGCACCTCCCTTTCTGTTTTTCTATCTTCATTTTTTATATTTTTTTTATATTTAATACTATAAAAAAACATTGTAACAAGACAATTAATTTAAATCTACTTTTTTCTTCTAATTTTTTGAATTAGCATTTTTTTATTATTTTTGTTTAACCACTAAAAAAATGTAAGAATAACGCAAAATTGGTAAATGAGCGCAAAACAACCTATTCGAGGGATTAAGAATCGAATATACGTGTAAAACATATTTTTGTGATATTTTCTCAAAAAGTGGAAAAATACCGATTAAAATTAGATGTTCATACCAGACGAACAAAACCAAGCACCGACCGACTGAAACCATAAACTTGAAATTAACTATAGTTTGTTTCATGATTTAGAACTGGATATAAAAAGAATTATTTTCTCAATGATCAAACATGATTAGCTCTGATACCACTTGTTATATCTGGAATACTCTTTATAAAGCCTGAATCAATCATGTTAATCTTTAGAAAATACCGAAACGGAAGCGTACCTGAATCATAGCTGAAGCGTATCTTATCTTGATGTTGATTGGTTTGGCCTTCCAGGTCAACAGGTTCTCTCCGAGAAAACCCTTTAGTCTTCTCTCTGTATCTTCCTGATTCCAAAAGTTGTCATATAAGGCTAAAATTGGGCTTAATCTTAAGTGACAGTTCACAATACATAATTATTAACATATAATGCGAATGTTGAATTAATGATCCAACAGTTAGTACTTTTAGCACCATTTGGTTTTGGAGAAATAACGCCCTTTTTAATGATTAAAAGATAACTTTGCAGGTAGTGAAAAGCAAAATTATCACTAGTGTTAGTCTTTTATGAATAATTAGTTCGGCATGCATGTCTATCTCCATATAGTAGTTTGTAATTCTTTAAGTTTTTTATGTCTCCAGTGAGCCCAGTAAATGTCTAGAAATTAAGAAAGTCATTTGGGTCCCTCCTCCTTGCTCTTTAGATAAAATATTACACTAATGGTGCTGTAAAGGTTCCCTTAGGCAATCTAGTTGTGATGGTATATTTGGAGATGGTATGACAACTGTTCATGTTGTTTCCCAATAGATATCAATAATATGTTTGCTTTTCAAGCTGGTGTTTCCAGGGCTAAAAATATTGATGATAACTTATTACTAGAAGGTGAAAAGAAGGAAGGATATTAAAGGAAAATGAGAGAAATATGTGCTAGAACTGATTTTCTTTCACTGTGAAAGCTTTGAGAGGTAGCTTCTATCAGAACCGAATCTCCGTGGCTAAAGGGCTTTCCATAGAAGAAGTCCAAACATGATGTTGTAACGTGAAACCACAACAGGGAAATTGTTGTGTTTATTGTTTATTTAAAAACAATAATAAAATATATTCCTATTTAAGTTTGTATATTACCAACGTATCAAAATGTTTGCATGATTTTTTTTAAGAAAAAGAAAGGGCTATGGAGCCTCGTTAAAACCTTCTGATACAAAATCCTCCTTAGGAAAAAAGAACCAGGAACGAAAGAGTACTTCCCCCTTAAATTTTATTGAAAAAAAAAGAGAAAATATACAAAAAAACATGGGGGCTAGACCAATACCAATGAGCATAAACATCGTTATAACTGAAAAGAAATAAAACCAAACCTATAGAGGTGTCCACAAGCATCACTATAACGACTCTGATCCCACCACAAGCACCTAGACCAGTGCACCCTTTAACAGCACCACCTGTATTGCACTTAATCATGTAAGTAGTAGATGGGGTCCAAATTACCTCGTTGATGGTTGAAGAATTTCTGTAATTACCAATGACGTTAAAGGCATGTAGAATCATATATTCAGCAGCAGAGGAAGACATTGTAGATCTAGAGTCATTTACTACTAAAGTCACATTGAAATAATTAAATTGATAGCAGTATGTAAGTAAAGTCAATGATAAAATGCTCTGAAAAGAAGAAGGTGTCAATATGTAGGCTTAAGATTCCTCCGAGTAAATTCCAAATATGTTTGACAAATGGGCAGGCAAGGAATAGGTGGTGAGAAGTCTCTAAATCACTACCACAAATGCTAAAAACAGAAACCACAGTAGCACCTTAAATCCAAAGTGGGTCATCTGTTGGCATTTTATTATGAATAGCCCTCAATTAATTGTTTTGTCCAGGGAACTACCTGCCCAGCAGGAGCGTGAAAAAGAAAAGAATCCCTGAAAGTAATATCTCTTGAATTGGAACAATCCAACATCAATTGACCGTCCACCGGAATATTTGGGATAACAATTTTCTGAATTTCAAACTAAAGTTGGGGGAAGTGATTAATGAAATCCGTAGGGATAGACCATCTACCGTTTACTATAAAATCACTAAGAGTAGCTTTAAGACAAATTAGAAAGTATACCAATGATATCCACAATAGGCTTAGAGAGCCATGAGTCAGTACAAAAATTTATTCTAACGCCATTTCCAAGCTTCCAAGTTGAGTGCTCGAGAATCACAGAAATACAATATTTAAATCCAAGCCAAATAGAAGAAGAGACATAGTTCACCGGCTTATTGTTTTTATAGACTCTGGCTTTCAAAAGCAGAGCCCAATGTAAGTTGGTGGAGATGAAATTACAGGCAAGCTTTAACAGACCAGCCCTATTAATTGTTTTGATAGATCTAATACCCAGACCACCACTTTCTTGAAAGGGTTTGCACACCTTATGCCAAGCAATAGTGTCTTGATCGGGGCCCCGACGTAGACAACTCAAAAATAGATTATTTTTAGGAGTCGCCACCCAATTTATTTAATAGAAAAAAGGCTAAATTATAGTTTTGGTCCCTCTATTTTCAAAAATTCAGACATTTGGTCCCTCTATTTTAAAACTCAGACATTTAGTCCCCCAATTTTAAAAAATTCAGCACATTTAGTCCAAAGAGGGATTTTTCAGTTTTTTTGGCTGATTTGGCATTCTGTAAAATAAAAAATGCTGATGTGGCACTCATTAAATGACATGGCAGTTGCCACATCATTCAATAATCCACATGTACATGCCACATCATATTAATTAATTTAAATAATTAAAATGTTTTATATTATTAATACCGTAATTACTAGAGCAGTAATCATTAAATATAAAAAATAAATTATTTTAATTAAAAATCCATCAAACACCAGATTCAACCTTCTTCAACTCATCATCTCTCAACGTTGCTTAACATTAAAATCTTAAACATATCCATTTTCTTTCACTCTTATGGGTTTCTGTATTATATCTTTACAACAATCTGTGGCTTATTCATCGCAAACAACACAATATCCATTTTCTTCTTCTTCTTCTTCCAACAACAGCAACAAACCCATTTTCTTCTTCTTCCAACAACAACAACAATCCATAATAAACCTAACCAGAAACTCATTTTCTTCTTCTTCTTCTTCCAACAACAACAACAATAAACCTAACCAGAAATCGAATTGAGGGGTTTTTTAGAAAGAAGAGGAAAAAAATGGTGTGATTTAGGGTTCGTGTAGCTAACCAGACCAGAAATCGAATTGGGGTTTTTGAGAGCACTTGGTTTTGCAGTGTTGGTTGCAGCGGGATTGAATGTTGGGTCCAAAAATCCAAGCGCATTTAGGGTTATTACAACCTATGAATTTAGAGGAGGTGGAGTTTTTGGGGATGAATTTGGGGATTTTGGTTGGGTCAATGTTTGGGAAAGAGTTGCACTTGTGAGGGTATGAAATGGATCTGATGATGTTTTTGTGAATAGGGGAGATATACGAATGGTTATGGTGTGTTTGATTTGGATGAAACTTTGATTGTTTCGAACAGGATGAAACGTTCGTTGATGGTTGGAGATGAGAAATTATTTTTTATTTTAATTTTAGTTCTGTTTTTATTTATTTATTTATTTATTCAATTAGTTGTTAGTAATAAATAATAAATCTGATGTGGTGACTTATGTGGCATCATTAAATGATGTGGCAAAAACATGGTCAGTTGCCACGTCATTTAATGAGTGCCACATCAGCCTTTTTTATTTTATAGAATGCCAAATCAGCAAAAAAACCTGAAAAATCCCTCTTAGGACTAAATGTGCTGAATTTTTTAAAATTGGGGGACTAAATGTCTGAGTTTTAAAATGGGGGGACCAAATGTCTGAATTTTTGAAAATAGGCTGACCAAAACTATAATTTAGCCTAGAAAAAATTGAGAAAAACCTAACTTTAAGATTGTTGGTATGCGAAAATTAGGTTGGATTCAGGAATTGGTTATGCAAAGGAAATGGCGAAAACCTAATTTCACTACACCCTATTACATTTGTCCTAAGACAGTTACCCTAAATTTGCATATAAATTAACTTTTTTGTTTTACCCAAAAAAATTAAAATAGTAGAAAACAATAAATGACTAATTTAGAAAAATTTAATTTTAAAATAACGGAAAACTCCACTCCTAAGGGGGCGTTTTGTTTGGGAGTTATAAAGATAGTTCCAAGGAATCTAGGTTGGGAAAGAATGATTCCTATGTTTGTTTTGACAAAAGAGAAAAATACATTCCAAGGAATGTTGCTTGGTCTGGAAAGTTGCTTCCAACTTCTACAGGAATCTGATGCCATCCAAAATTAGTGGTAATGTTTCATTCCAAGATGGGGAGTTTCAATTTTTTGCACAAAATTACGTTATTAACCCCCACTTATCCCACTCACCCACTACCTAAAAAACACCCGCTAAAAACCCACCGTTACCCGCGTGTTCCCTTTTAATGAAACTGACTCATTTACCTTCCTTCTTTTGCTTTTTATAAGTATGAATTGGTATTAATATTAATGTATTCGTTCCTTTTTTTCACAGCAAGTGTATATATATATATATATATATATATATATATATATATATATAATTTTTCTTTGTTAAAAATGCATTACTACAAAATGTTATTGTAAAAAAAAAATTATAAGTAAATAATCACTTTAGTTTTATACTTTTATTTCACCTTTAATTACTTTTTTTTGAAGCACCTTTAATTACTTAGAAAGCTAAAATAACATGTCATATATAATCAGGGGTATTTCGATAAAATGTATAGTACTAACCAAATAAGTTTATAAATTATTCCAAAGAATTGGATTCCCGAGCTTGCAGCTAACCAAACATGTTTTAGAAAATACACAGCAATTACATTCCTTGTCATCGGATTCTAGAGCATGAGATTCCTTGGAGTGTAATTTCTATTCGGGAAACAAACGCGCCCTTTAATTTAGAAAAAAAGAAGTGGTCGGATTCCCACTTTTGTTATTATAAAAATAAATGATTAATTTTAAAATAATGAAGATAATAAAAAAATAGTAAAATCTAAGAGAAAGAGGTTGGGGATGTGAGCCATGTGCTCAGATGAGGGGGCGTGAGAGAGAGTGTAGGTGCGTTAATCTTAACGGCTTCTACCTATATGCTTTTTGTTTATTATTTTTATTTTTATTTTTAAAACAAATGAATAAACAAATCTAAGGGAAAATTTTTCCATTTCCTCTTCATCAGCGCCGCACAGCATCAACAAGGAGAGTGAGAGAAAATTTTTGGGAGACAGAAAGAGTAAGGGAAGATGAATAAAAGAGAGTGAGGAAGTGAGGTAGAGGGAGAGACATCGGAGAAGACGATGCCGTCGGTTCACGCCGGTGACGGCACCGCTAGTGGTGGTCGGAATCTGCAGGTCTTTTTTTAAAAATTTTTTTTCTAACCCATTTCTACCACTACTCATTCCATTTCTTTTCTCTTACCTATCTAAAACAAAACTGATGTTGGCTTGACTTTAGCAATAACGATAATGTGTTCTTATTTTCCTTTTTCATAAAAAAACTTCTACTTTTCTCCTACTCTTCTAAGTTTTCTCTTTTTTTTAAACCTATCTCGGTTTGTTTTACTCTCAGGTTATTTCAGATCTTATATTTTTTTTGACAAGCTATAATATTTCTGAAACAATAATAACAAAAGAAAAAACGAAAAGAGTAGAAGAGGCCAACCAAATTCTCCAGCTTCTGAAATGACTCCTTTTTGCTACTGAAACCGAAACTGCTACTTTCTTTTCTTTGTTTCTTTTTTGTGCGGATTTTTTCTTTATATTTTCGGCCCTCTTTTGTGTTGATTTTCGTCTGTTTTTATAGGTAAGAAAAAGAATCAAGCATTTATGTTCATCACATATTTTCTTTCTACTTTCAGGTTTGGGCCAGCTGGGAAAACTTCCTCAGCAATATTAGGGTTGGCTGATGAAACTTCCACAGTAAGGAAGGCATGAAGGAAAAAGGCGTAATTTACCTTTTAGAAGAATTAGGGTTTTGAAAATCAGCTCTCTTTTTTGGCCTTTTTTAGATGTCTACTTTTTATTTTTGTAAGGGTTTTTTTCCTACCCCACTGATCTGTACCTTTGATGTCTTAGACCGCTGTTTTCCAGGTCTTAGATTTCTGTATGCCTTGGTCGTTCTGCTAGCTCTGCTTCGGAGGGCGGGTGTACCTGCGATAACACTCCGACGCCCAAGTCAGGAACGGACGAGCAAAATATACGTATTGATGAACAGTGTGTACCTGACAACTGCCGCAATGAATGCTTATATAGTGAGCGTGAGTCGCGCTCGTCCGTTGGATGATCGTACGGACAGATCAGAGCCGTTGATGCGGTTCCTTGCTTTTGTGCCCCTCATCGCTGGGCCGATCTAGCGCCAGAGCGTTGGATTTGGGCTTCGGCCCACTCCAGAACAGTTGCCCCCAAGCCAAGGTCGCTCATGCGGGGCGCAGGCTTGTTTTACGATCATTTCTATGCCCGCGTCTCCGAGCGTGAGACCGGTCGGCTGATCATTTCTGATTCGCGGTGGGCTTCGCTTGCGCTCTCATGACACGTGGCTCCTGTCAGGAAGTGACGTTTCGTTTTTCCCCAGGGGTCATCAATGGTGTCTCGAATTTTGAAAAGGTGGTGTCTGGTCATGATGACGGTTTGGTTTCAAGGCGTGTGCGAGTGAAGGGTCGCGTCGTTTCGCTTGCTTGCTTCCCAAACCTTATAAAAATGTTGCCCCCTCTCCTTCTCATTTTCTACTTTCATTTTCGGAGCTCGAAAAGCGGTCATAATTTCCTCCTGTTGCGATCGAAAGCTTGCTTCTTTATTCTGGCCAGGTGTCTACCCGTGCACGAGTTTCAACTCAGGCGGTCTTACTCTTCTGGTCGTTTGATTTTATTCATCAAGGAGCATACTACCTTTAGACCGAACTTCTCTCCCACTCCGGGTATGCCCCTTTTTGTCTTGTTAATTTTACCTCTAATTCTTGTTTGCATAGGGCGAGGAGGGGGTGTCAGGCTCGGGGTCAACCTTGTCGCCCCCTTCAGCAAATCATCGTTTAGGGTGAGCCTGACTTTCCTTCTCCTCACAGGGTAACGCAGTGGCGCGAACAAAGAAAACTGCGAGAATTTCTGGTCGTCAACCTGCGAGTTTGGCCGAGCATACTCGCTCTAGAGATGTCGACACGAGCGGGTTCCCATCTGAGACTTTCTCTTCTACCGATCTTTCTTCTTCATCGTCCTCTGGACGCTCATCAAACACGGTTGATACCATCCAGTCTCCCCGAATGAATCCTACGCCCCCTCCAGTTCCAGCCAACGAGGTACTGCCGGAAGAGCACGATTGGAGGGGTAGGCTTGATGTCGACCGTTCTTGGATATCCTCCGCTATAATCAACGAGCGCTCTGTCTTCCCACCCGGTGATGAGGTGTTGCCTCTTTTCACCAAGTTAATAGGTTACGGTGATCAGGAATGGCGAGCGGAGGGCGTACCACCTGACGAGCACGCTGCCATGTCATACCCTAATTTTGTCCGCCTAGGTTTAAAACCCTAATTTTCCGCAAAAAATAAATAAATTGAGAAGTGTGGTTTTATTTTGAAGAGTGAAGAGCATTGTGCATGCATTTTTGGGTTTTAAAAGTCATTCTAGGGCTTTTAAATTCATTGTTAGAGTGGAAATGCATTTGTTGTTAAAAAACAAGGTTTTTAGGGCAAAAGGGTATTTTGGTCATTGTCAAAAATAAGATAATTTCTCATCAAGAATCATTGTGCAATTTTAGAGAAATTTATTTGAGGCAAAACATTTTTGGTCATGTATGTATGGATGCGCATGCATGCATACATTGTGCACAAAATTTCAAAAAAGGATCAAAAGGGAATATTCTACAAAAAGTTCCAAGATGTGATTTTTATGACATTTTTGGTCATGGTGATCACATAAAATGGCATATTCCTAAGATTCCTAGTATGTGGCCTAAATTGGGTGTATTTTTGTACAATTATCCTAAGAAGAATAATCAAAAATGAAGGGATAATGGAATGGTCATATAATAGTACAATAGTATAAGATGACAACTAGCAAAACTTGGTCACCAAGGACCCCTCCCAATGTTTATGCGCCACCCCCTTCTCTATTCTCTCATTTTGTGTTTTCTCAATGTCCTCAATCCATGTGAGCCTTAATCCTAGCCTTTGATTCAAAATTAAAATCAAATCCTAGAGCACAACTAGTGCACAATGACCTAACTACCCTTAAACCTAATTGCTTTCTATATATACCCTATTAACCTCACCTCACAAAAAAAGAAAAGGCTTTTGGCCTCATTTTCACTCACACAACCCTAGCACACAACTCCCTCTCCTAATTCCCTCTCTTGGCCGAAATTATACTACCTTCTTCCTCCATCAATTCTTCACTTCTCCTTCACCAAATCACCATTTTCTCACCTCATTTCCATTCCTACTTCATATATCTTCCTTCTCTCCTAATTTAATTCAAGCTTCCATCATCAAAGGGCATTTTTAAGCAAGCATTTCGTGGGTTTCATTGAAGTTTGGTGAAGATTCAAGTTGATTTGTGGTCTTGTTCTTCATATTAGTCATTCCTTAGCTTGGATTTGAGGTAAACTTCTTAAAACCTAGCATCATCTTCAACTTTTTTGCATCAAAATGTAGATATCGTGTTTCTAATCTTGCATCCTACCATATTCATGCATTTTAGTGTTGTTATATTGTTGATTTGTTGATTGTTGTTGGTGAGAGGTGTCTCAAGCATTTTGACAAACACTGTGGGAGGTTTGGGTGCTTGAGATGCTTCTCACCCTTGAATAAATTGTGATTTATGTTGTTTTCACTATGATCTTGCATTTTTGTTGAATAAAATGATGTGATGCTTCGCAAATCATGATTAGAATTAGGGTTTGTTAATTTTCTTGTGAAATGGGTTTGCAATTGTGATCAAAAACGTTTTCTCAAGTTATTTTGATGTTAATAGATGGTATCTTGCTTGCAAGTGATTGTTATGTTGATGATTGGCAAGAGGACTCACACTTGTGCCTTTGCGCACTTAACTTTAAGTGTTGAGGATTGACTAAAATGATTCAACGCAATTGATTTGATGTTTTGATTGCAAAATATTGTTGCTAATTGATTGTATCTTGCTTGCAAATTGTTATATGTTGATGATTGGCAAGAGGACTCACACTTGTGTCTTTGTGCACTTTACTTTAAGTGTTGAGGATTGCCTAAGATGATTCAACACAACCTTGTGCTTTGATTGTAAACTTTGGTTTGCTTGTTAGTAACTTGTTTGCAAAGTTATTCTATGTTGAGGATTGGCAAGAGGACTCTCACTTGTGCCTAGTGTACTTCACTTTAAGTGATGAGGATTGCCTAAGATGATTCAATTTTCTTTGTGCAATTCTTGTTTGAAAATGCAAATGCTAGTTTTCTAACTTGATTAATCAATTTTGGTTACAAAAATGACTTGTTAATGCCCTCTTTTGGTCACTTTTGGTCTTGCAAATATTCAAACCTATGTTGTTAATTGTGAAATTTGTGATTTGAGAAAAATGAATTTGGGTTTTGGTTCATTTATGATCCACAAATGATCTTGGGTTATGCTAAGTTGGCAAGAGATAGGTTACTTCAACCTTGATGCCTATGCTTGTAAGCATTTAAAAATTCAATTCCCATTTGATGTGCTTGTGAAATGTGAGCAAAAAGGGGTCTATAAACAATTGAATTTGCGCACATGATTGGTCTCCAATGACCTTGATGCATCCTCAAGTTTAATCATGCTTTCTTTGCTCTTTGAGTTTATTATAAATTGTTGTTTGAAGCTTGTGAAGTTTCGGCAAAGGATAGGCTCACTTAACCTTGATGCACATGCATTTTGCATATTCATGCATTCTTACCTATTCTTGCATCCTTGCCTACTCATGCATTCTTGAATTGAAGCTTGGTACTTCATGCTTGATATACTTGTTTATGTGCTTGTGGTGCATTAAAATGTTGAATTGGTGTTCACAATTTGCTTGTTTTGATTTCCACCAATTGTTACTCGTTAGTAACTCTCCAAAACTTCAAAACCATGTTGCATATAAAGAACAATTTGTTACTCGTTAGTAACGTTCCAACTTCAAAACATTTTTTTGCATTTACATAATCATTGATAAACAACTTCACTTCTTCTCAAAACAATTTCAAACTATTTTTCACAAATCAAACTTTGTTGAGGATAATGCGAAGTCTTTGCTTGCACGATTGTCAACAATGGGGTGCTAGTGGTGATCACTTGGAGTCTTTGCTCAATTGATTATCATGAACACTCATTTTTCAAAAGAACTCTCATTTCACAAATTAAAAACTTTGTTGAGGATAATGCGAAGCCTTTGCTTGCACGATCGTCAATAATGGGATGCTAGTGGCGATCACTCGAAACCTTTGTTGTTTGATCACTGTGAACATTCAATTTTCACAAATTAAACAACTAAAAAATAAAAACCTTTTCTCGACAACCGAGAACTACGTAAGCTTTGAATTCTCCATCGCACTGGGAGATACGTAGGAGCGGGTCACATTCCCGTCAAGCACGACAAATGAAAACCATTTTCTTTTCAAAAAAACAAACCCTTTTCCAAAACAAGGCAATTTCTAAAAACAAAACAATTTTCGAAAACAAGAACTACGTCGCTTTGATTCCCTCCCCAGGATACGTAGGCACGGTGCCCTCCCGTCAAGCGCAAAAGATTAAATTTTCCTTAAGTTTTTCCATAAAGTAAGGAGAGATAAAGAGAGATAAAAACAAAGCATTTCTTAAATCAACCTTTTAAATCACACGTCAAATCGAGGTTCCCTTTCAGTAGAAAGGATGTGTGGGGTGCTCGTACCTTCCCCATGCATAACCGACCCCCGAACTCAAATCTCGTGGTTCCAAGGACCATTGTCTCTCAAGAAAGGTTTTTTTCAATGTTTTACCTCTAAAAAAATATTGGTGGCGACTCCAATTCATGTTGTGCGAAGAGAAATCCCTCCAAAGGATTTTTCGGGGTGCAACAGCTGGCGACTTCACTGGGGACCTTTCTTTAGTGGGTCGAGCCAATCGATTCGACATGTGATTTATTTCGTTGATTTGAATACTTTGTTATATCTCTCCTCCTTTCCCTTTCTTCTTTCTTTCCTTTGCCTTTAAAAACATGCTTGCATTATTCTTAGAATTGTCGTGTGCATTCTTGTGATGTTGTGCTTGCGTGCATTGTGTGTTAGCCCTCTTCCTCTTCTATATTTGCTTCTTGAGTAAAATAAGAGTAGTTTCTTCTTCTTCTCCTCTTACTTTCGTCGTTTATATGCTTTTCTCATACATTTCCCCAATCCTAGCATGTTCCCCTCTTCTTTGCTCCCTTTCTTGAGGTAAGCTCATGCATTTCCCCTAATCCTATTATGTCCCCTCCTCTAGGCTCCCTTTCTTAAGGTAAGCAATGCTTGCGATTGTTGTTGGAACCCTAGGTTAGTATACTTATGTTGAAATGATATTGAACCCTAGGGTAGACGACATGCTGTTGCTTGATATTGTCTGGACTGTTTTGGTTTCCCTTTGCATGTGGGGTTTGGGTAGATTTTTAGGTGTTGTGCCCTCATCACACACTGCACACCTTATATTTGTGAGCATCGAGTGGGGTCTAAAACCCAAGGTCTGCAAAGAACCCTAGGAGAGTGGAAATGAGTAGTGACTGCCATTCGTAGACCGTTGTCTGTCTGGCTCTCATGAAAGTTTCGCCCAAGAGTGCGCTTTCTTCATGATACCTCACAATCGGTAGCTCTCTACGATTGTGGGTGTATTCATGAGAGAGACTTTAGCTCTTGGTTGCCATTGTGAGGCAGTGACCAAAACCCACATGGGAGGATTACCCTTGTCGTTGACTTTAGAGCCTACGATCCTTATCCATTTGTAGGACACGGGGGCATGCAAATTGTGTGTTGCATTAGCTTAGGCATCCTCTTTCGAAACTCTTTTACCAAAAATGTAGAAAGTAATTTCCTTTTTCCCTCATAAACACCTATATGAGGTGGCATATAGCGGGTATTTTCAAAAATGTTTTGAACCGCCACCAATAAACATCATTTTCTTCTCTCTTTTCTATGTAAATAAAAGGTCATAATCATCACATCTGCGTCATTTTGCATCATCATCATTGCATTCGCATCTAACAAAAATTTTGAAAAAAAAACCTCCATTCTTTGCATCCTCCATGCATTAAAGTTGTTTGCCGGAGATCGCAACGTAACACAAAGTCTTGTCATAGGTGTGTAAGAAACGGAATGGAATCAAAAGGCAAAACCGTTTTCAATTCAAAAAGCACCTTTTTCTAAAAACCTTTTTCCCCAAATAAAGCCCCTTTTTCTAAAAAATTTTTTTTTTTCAATAAATCACTTGCATCTTCAAATCATTTTTAAAATTATTTTCTAAATCATTTTCAAAAAAAAAAAATGAAATGAAATGAAATAAGAGAAATTCCTTATGCAATCGTTCCATGGGTAGAAGTGCATCTTCGAATGATGAAGGGTAATATCTCAAATTTGTTTGTGCACTACAAATTTGAGATGATACTCTACGATATCGGGGCACTTTGACCCAATCAGGCGCAGTTTGTTTTCAAATAAAGTGAATAATTGGAGTCAACCAAATGTCGAAGCATTTCAGTATATTGCGTGAAGTATTGAGTCAGGATCCACTCAATGTTTCATGTAAGTTACTCAGAGTAACGACAATTGGTTGCCTCACGTCATCATTTTCGCAAAAAGGGGCATTGGTATTTCAGATCTTGCCGTGCCTCTAAAGAATAAAAATCATTTTGAAAAGATATCATTCTTGCATCTTGCATCATCCAAAAATGCATTGGAGTTTCGTATTTCATCTTGCATCAAAAACAAACAAAAAAATCTCCTTTAGAATAATTACACTTTTCAAGTGGTCATTTTTCATGCATTTGCTTATCATGATTTGTTCATTCATACATTGCATAAACCAAATAAAAAAGTTGTGATGAGAGACGAGACGCTTTTGCAAAATAATCTGTTGAAAAAGTTTACCCTTACTTATTTGCAAACTCAAGATGTTCCAAGGCACTCAGTTTTTCAAATCAACAGTTCATTTGCATCTTCTTCAAAAAAGGCATTGCATCTCATCCATTCCATGATAAAAGACTGAAACAGTTCATCAAAAAATTTTCCATCATGTTTTAACCAATGTTAACTCTCTACGAAGCATTCTTCTAGTGGGCGTGCATGCCATGTGCAGTTTCTCTTGTTTGAGTCTGTCAGTTTCCTTCCCTTATCATCATTCTCCATCCAAGTTTGATCCAACCCCATCCCCGTGTCATACGCCGACCTATGCAGCTATCTAATCAGTCATGGATGGATCACTCCTCGCAAGATGAGATCAGTTCAACCTCCATTTCCAAGCGGGTACAATCTAGAAGCCACTTGCGAGCTCCATGCTGGGGCAATTGGGCATTCTGCTGAAAATTGCTATCTTTTGAAAAGTTTGGTTCAGGGCTTCATTGATTCCAAACAGTTAACTTTTGAGAAGGGGGGAAGGATCAAGTTCTCAGGGTCTGTGGACTATTAAGCAAGGATAGCAGTTGTTGAAGAGGGTTGAAGTGGTGAAAGCGGCATCATCAAAACGTTTGTGTCTTTGTCATGCATTTCATAGCATTTATGAGTGATTGTTGATCTTCATGTAGTTTTTCAGTTCAAAACAATTTTCTGTAATGCAATCCTTTGGCTCTGCCCAAGGCCTTAGGATATTTCAATAAGGGCACACATGTTTCCTTTTAGTATCATCATCAATAAAATGTTATTTTGAATTCCTCAATAAAATTTCTTTCTTTCATTTTGTCATGTATTTGCTTTTCAATTCCTCCCAACGCGGATCAAAAATAATAATAAATGAAAATAATCTTTGAAAACAACGACGCCAATGGTTCATATTGTGACTCTGATTACCCGATTAACCAAACTGAGAGAGAGGCTGAAGACAACTGGGATGTTTCTTCGGAGTTAATAAGTGAAGAATTGGCTAAGGCTGTAGAAATTCATGATGCCACAACTAGGTTGGGCAATGAAGTCAAAGCACAAGTTCAAGCAAAGTGGAGCAATGCTGAGGAAACCAAACAAATGTTACAAGCGAACCTCTTTCGCGACCAAACCCTTTCCCTTCCTCAGATCAACCAACTTTCCCATTTCCCATTACAAGTACCCCATCACAAAAAAAATTTCATAACTAAATGCCTGCCATCGCCACCTTCCTCACTACCATGTGGCCCTTCTACAAAATCAACCCATCTCATTTGCTCCTCCCTCTGAACCTCCTGTCACCCCAGTTAATACCAGAACCCAATCAAGCATCCTCCAACCGCTGCAGGGGTTTCATTGCCATTATCTCTCCAATCACCCCAGACAAGGATCACTTCAAATATCCAAAAATAGTGTATCACTTTTATCAGCTCACTCAACTCAAAAGCAAAAAAGGAAAAAATCAGAAAAAATGAAACAAAAAAGAACAGATTCAAAAAAATGAAAATCCTAAAAATGAAAAAACAAGGGAAAAAGAGACGAAAGAAATATAAGTTGTGAGCTGATACATTTGGCCATAAAGCGTAAGAGATCCTTGTCTCAATGAACCTTCCTACACCTTGTTGTGTATGACCACCCTTTCTTCCATAAACCTTCAAACACTTCATCATTCCTATACATCTCTCCTTTCATAAAACCGCAAACACTACCTCGACCTCGTCATCCCGGCCTCCACAAACCCTCAGTCATTCCTCAGACTCCACCATCAAATTTGCAATCAAGCTGTTGTGCAAGAATAAGAGAACAAAGTGGTCCGTCCTCATGAGGAATCAAGTGACATGATCAATTTGAGCAAAGGAGAGGATTGACGCCATGATAAAGAGCAATGAATCAACAAGTTTGTGTAAATCACCCTTCTGACATAAGACACTTGCCATTATAACAAAGTCTGTAATTACCAAAGTTCGGTCTGTTGCGCAGCTTTCCAAGCTAAGGTAGTCACAAATGACAGTATGAAGACTCTAGGTCAAGCATCATGATCCCTCCCTACGCCACCCTAAAAATGGGGCAGTTAGAGACAATCAACAAAGGATATCAAGGACGATGATGACCTTCATGGAAATCAGGCTTCGTTTTACACTCTAACAGGGGCAAACCCCATATGATGGAAGTAATACTTTCATTGAGCCTTATCAAACCAAAGTACATTTGTCTTATGTCAGAAGAAGATTAAGAGAAAGCTCAAACCGAAGAAAGCTCATCTTCAACAATTTCAAAGAAGACTCAATGCTCAAAAAGATCATGAACCTCCAAAGGGATTCCCATGGAGATGAACCCAGTATCATGAAGACGAAGAACTTATTCTCCGGAGGGGCCTTTAAATCTCGCAAAATGGGATGCAAGAAAAGAAAACCCCAGTTTCCAGTAAATTCAGATGCAGTCAGAAAGGAGTATGCCTAAAGAAACAAATGAAAAAAGAGAAAGATGAGCCAAGTAAGAATCAGCTCGCTAGGTTGAAAACCCGCAAAGGGCGGCCTAGGCAAAACCAGAGCGACCCGGTGGATTGAAAACCCGCAAAGGGCGATCCAGGCAAAAATTAGGGTCAGAAAACTTGGACTTGAAATGAAAAAGGCGATCAGCACTCCCAAAAGTTTGGATAAATGGGTGATCAAGGTCATGAGTATGGACGACTGGCATCGTTACTTCAAAAGAAAAAACACGAGATCTGCTTCCCCTTTTTCTTGTATTTTTCCAGTTTAAAAATTTTTCAATGTACTTTCAATTGGCGTGACCTTCTGCAAGTCCAGTTTCCATAACAATAAGAACTCAACTTTTTCTTCCATGTGTTTGCTTTTCGTGTCTTTTATCTTCACTAATTCTGTCTCTTTGTTTTAAAATAAATGTTTTTATGATTGATGATACTGAATTGTGAAACCTGTGCATGAGTCAAAAAGCATTACAATCATTGCGAAATTTCTGAAAATCACAGAAAAGAGGGGATCCCTCAAATAAATGAATTGGCAAAAAAAAACAAACGCGGGCACAATCACTTCAAATGGCAAGCAAACTTATGCGCGGCTCTGGCATTGCTATTACCCTAGATGGTCCTCATGTCTCAGGCCCAAAGGAAAAGATTTGCACCAAAGATTAAAACAAGGATTAGTGATCACCAAGTGAGGCTTCTTTCGTGCCAAAAGTCAAGACATTCATAGAGAACCAAAGATTTGCACTGAGAACACCACTCAGATCCAAAAGTTGGGGCATTCTCTTCACCACCCACCCACCCTGGTCTTGGGAAAGTTTGTTCATTTTCCATCCCATTCATATACCACCCTCAGTTCATAACCAGTACCATAACTTCATCCCCTTTCACAAACCCACTCAAAGAACCCATTTGAAATTGTCATTCTAAAGTGGGGCATTTCCATAACTGTTCACTCCCGCTCAAATGAGCAGAGTTCTCCCTAAAGTCATTCACATCCATAAATTCCTGTCGGGGCAGTCTCTCAACTCACTGTCCTAAACCAATCCCAAGTTAACTGACTCACTCGTCCACATCTGCACTCTTATGCATACTTACTAGTCAATGCTTCAAAGAGAGAGAATACAAATTGATCATGTGGTGTTTAAAGTTCAGTCATCATGGAAATGGAAAGGAAAATAAGTGAGCTTGTTAATAAAAACCTTGAGAACACCAGAGTTTGAATCAAATCTAGTTTTTCCAAAGAATGGTCCACAGCCATCTCAATTCCTTGCATTCAAAGTCTCGCGTCTCATCATCATAAAAATGTTTACAAAAATGTTTAAATACTCCAATCATTCATCCTCCTCATGCATGTAGGCATTTCATGTTATTCAAAGCATTACATTCGCATCATCCACATTCATCACAATAAAAGCAAAAGAACACAGACATTCCATAGAATTATCATCATCACATCAAACATCAAATCAGTTTTCAAAACAAAAAGAGGCATTCTTAATAAATAGTCATAGTCGTCACGATAGGACGCTTGAATTGATCACTCAAGAATCCTAAAGTCCCTATGCTAAAAGAAAATTAAAAACATATCATTGCATCCATGTGCATCCCAGCATCAAAAGCCTGCATTCCATGCATCATTCAAAGCTTCCCAATTTTCAAAAAGAAACTCAGTTGCTTTGGACTCGTTAGTCCCCAAAATTTTCAAAAAAAGTCAGTTACTTTGGACCAATGGGTCCCCGAAATCTCATTTTCAGAAAATCATCATGACACCGAGTTAGTGAACTCCATCAGCACAGAGTTAGTAAACTCCCACAGAGTTAGTGAACTCCTTCCACAGATCACAACGTCGCGTACGAGCGCGCGGCAGATCCTACAGACTTCGTTAAGTCCATCGGATTAATTGTGTCAACCTAAGGCATAGCGTAGATCCATTGATCATATCAGTTCCGGACCTGATATTGATCGGCCGCTCGAAAAGGCCACCCCCAGAGCTCGGACTCGACGAGAGTCCGTTAAAAGGTTTTAGGCAACCTCCGAATCCCCAATTTACGGCACTTCCCATTACTGCTTTCATTTACTGCTTTACGCAATTTACTGCTTTCTCGTCGACGCGACAAGTGTTGACTCTCTCTCTCTAAAAAGAAGAGAGATAAAAAAAAACAAAAAAAAAAGAGAAAAAAGAAAAGGAAAATTCGGGTTTCTCTAAGTAGACAAAATTAGTATTATTTCTGAATTCTTTATTTCTATTTTGCCTCGGAATATGTTTCGGCCAATTCATATTCCTTGGTAAAATCCAAATAAAGAGGGGCAGCTGTCATACCCTAATTTTGTCCGCCTAGGTTTAAAACCCTAATTTTCCGCAAAAAATAAATAAATTGAGAAGTGTGGTTTTATTTTGAAGAGTGAAGAGCATTGTGCATGCATTTTTGGGTTTTAAAAGTCATTCTAGGGCTTTTAAATTCATTGTTAGAGTGGAAATGCATTTGTTGTTAAAAAACAAGGTTTTTAGGGCAAAAGGGTATTTTGGTCATTGTCAAAAATAAGATAATTTCTCATCAAGAATCATTGTGCAATTTTAGAGAAATTTATTTGAGGCAAAACATTTTTGGTCATGTATGTATGGATGCGCATGCATGCATACATTGTGCACAAAATTTCAAAAAAGGATCAAAAGGGAATATTCTACAAAAAGTTCCAAGATGTGATTTTTATGACATTTTTGGTCATGGTGATCACATAAAATGGCATATTCCTAAGATTCCTAGTATGTGGCCTAAATTGGGTGTATTTTTGTACAATTATCCTAAGAAGAATAATCAAAAATGAAGGGATAATGGAATGGTCATATAATAGTACAATAGTATAAGATGACAACTAGCAAAACTTGGTCACCAAGGACCCCTCCCAATGTTTATGCGCCACCCCCTTCTCTATTCTCTCATTTTGTGTTTTCTCAATGTCCTCAATCCATGTGAGCCTCAATCCTAGCCTTTGATTCAAAATTAAAATCAAATCCTAGAGCACAACTAGTGCACAATGACCTAACTACCCTTAAACCTAATTGCTTTCTATATATACCCTATTAACCTCACCTCACAAAAAAAGAAAAGGCTTTTGGCCTCATTTTCACTCACACAACCCTAGCACACAACTCCCTCTCCTAATTCCCTCTCTTGGCCGAAATTATACTACCTTCTTCCTCCATCAATTCTTCACTTCTCCTTCACCAAATCACCATTTTCTCACCTCATTTCCATTCCTACTTCATATATCTTCCTTCTCTCCTAATTTAATTCAAGCTTGCATCATCAAAGGGCATTTTTAAGCAAGCATTTCGTGGGTTTCATTGAAGTTTGGTGAAGATTCAAGTTGATTTGTGGTCTTGTTCTTCATATTAGTCATTCCTTAGCTTGGATTTGAGGTAAACTTCTTAAAACCTAGCATCATCTTCAACTTTTTTGCATCAAAATGTAGATATCGTGTTTCTAATCTTGCATCCTACCATATTCATGCATTTTAGTGTTGTTATATTGTTGATTTGTTGATTGTTGTTGGTGAGAGGTGTCTCAAGCATTTTGACAAACACTGTGGGAGGTTTGGGTGCTTGAGATGCTTCTCACCCTTGAATAAATTGTGATTTATGTTGTTTTCACTATGATCTTGCATTTTTGTTGAATAAAATGATGTGATGCTTCGCAAATCATGATTAGAATTAGGGTTTGTTAATTTTCTTGTGAAATGGGTTTGCAATTGTGATCAAAAACGTTTTCTCAAGTTATTTTGATGTTAATAGATGGTATCTTGCTTGCAAGTGATTGTTATGTTGATGATTGGCAAGAGGACTCACACTTGTGCCTTTGCGCACTTAACTTTAAGTGTTGAGGATTGACTAAAATGATTCAACGCAATTGATTTGATGTTTTGATTGCAAAATATTGTTGCTAATTGATTGTATCTTGCTTGCAAATTGTTATATGTTGATGATTGGCAAGAGGACTCACACTTGTGTCTTTGTGCACTTTACTTTAAGTGTTGAGGATTGCCTAAGATGATTCAACACAACCTTGTGCTTTGATTGTAAACTTTGGTTTGCTTGTTAGTAACTTGTTTGCAAAGTTATTCTATGTTGAGGATTGGCAAGAGGACTCTCACTTGTGCCTAGTGTACTTCACTTTAAGTGATGAGGATTGCCTAAGATGATTCAATTTTCTTTGTGCAATTCTTGTTTGAAAATGCAAATGCTAGTTTTCTAACTTGATTAATCAATTTTGGTTACAAAAATGACTTGTTAATGCCCTCTTTTGGTCACTTTTGGTCTTGCAAATATTCAAACCTATGTTGTTAATTGTGAAATTTGTGATTTGAGAAAAATGAATTTGGGTTTTGGTTCATTTATGATCCACAAATGATCTTGGGTTATGCTAAGTTGGCAAGAGATAGGTTACTTCAACCTTGATGCCTATGCTTGTAAGCATTTAAAAATTCAATTCCCATTTGATGTGCTTGTGAAATGTGAGCAAAAAGGGGTCTATAAACAATTGAATTTGCGCACATGATTGGTCTCCAATGACCTTGATGCATCCTCAAGTTTAATCATGCTTTCTTTGCTCTTTGAGTTTATTGTAAATTGTTGTTTGAAGCTTGTGAAGTTTCGGCAAAGGATAGGCTCACTTAACCTTGATGCACATGCATTTTGCATATTCATGCATTCTTACCTATTCTTGCATCCTTGCCTACTCATGCATTCTTGAATTGAAGCTTGGTACTCCATGCTTGATATACTTGTTTATGTGCTTGTGGTGCATTAAAATGTTGAATTGGTGTTCACAATTTGCTTGTTTTGATTTCCACCAATTGTTACTCGTTAGTAACTCTCCAAAACTTCAAAACCATGTTGCATATAAAGAACAATTTGTTACTCGTTAGTAACGTTCCAACTTCAAAACATTTTTTTGCATTTACATAATCATTGATAAACAACTTCACTTCTTCTCAAAACAATTTCAAACTATTTTTCACAAATCAAACTTTGTTGAGGATAATGCGAAGCCTTTGCTTGCACGATTGTCAACAATGGGGTGCTAGTGGTGATCACTTGGAGTCTTTGCTCAATTGATTATCATGAACACTCATTTTTCAAAAGAACTCTCATTTCACAAATTAAAAACTTTGTTGAGGATAATGCGAAGCCTTTGCTTGCACGATCGTCAATAATGGGATGCTAGTGGTGATCACTCGAAACCTTTGTTGTTTGATCACTGTGAACATTCAATTTTCACAAATTAAACAACTAAAAAATAAAAACCTTTTCTCGACAACCGAGAACTACGTAAGCTTTGAATTCTCCATCGCACTGGGAGATACGTAGGAGCGGGTCACATTCCCGTCAAGCACGACAAATGAAAACCATTTTCTTTTCAAAAAAACAAACCCTTTTCCAAAACAAGGCAATTTCTAAAAACAAAACAATTTTCGAAAACAAGAACTACGTCGCTTTGATTCCCTCCCCAGGATACGTAGGCACGGTGCCCTCCCGTCAAGCGCAAAAGATTAAATTTTCCTTAAGTTTTTCCATAAAGTAAGGAGAGATAAAGAGAGATAAAAACAAAGCATTTCTTAAATCAACCTTTTAAATCACACGTCAAATCGAGGTTCCCTTTCAGTAGAAAGGATGTGTGGGGTGCTCGTACCTTCCCCATGCATAACCGACCCCCGAACTCAAATCTCGTGGTTCCAAGGACCATTGTCTCTCAAGAAAGGTTTTTTTCAATGTTTTACCTCTAAAAAAATATTGGTGGCGACTCCAATTCATGTTGTGCGAAGAGAAATCCCTCCAAAGGATTTTTCGGGGTGCAACATGCCATAATCCCGAATTCTTTAAAATTTATCATGTACTCCAACGTCCTCCGTGATTTTAGGGTGCGACCTCCCTTCACATTTTTCCAGAGACGTGTTTTAAGGACTCTTGGTGTTGCCCCTTCTCAACTCCACTTTAATGCTTGGGCGCTGGTTAAGTCGTTCGAGATAATAATGGCTGCTCTTGATCGGGAGGTAAATTGTCGCCTGTTTTTCTCATTGTTCGATGTTAGTCGCATAGTGGAGATGAGGAGCGAACCCAGGCGATGGGAACAAGTTTCCTTGAAGGGACGGAAAAACACGATCAGGCTCTTCAAGCCATTCTGCGAATCGGTAAAAACTTGGAGGCACGCTTTCCTCTGGGTCGTTCCTGTTAACGATCGTGCTAAGGCAATGGTGGGAACTGTGGATGACGAAGGCCGCGTATCCTCAATGAAGTTTCCTCTGGGTTGGTCGCACTCGCACTACGATCGTGACACCATCCATTACCGGCATCAAAGGAAGCTGAGCGACTATGATCTTGAGAGTATTCGGATGTTAGAGACCTTGGTTACTTGGCTGCCAGAAGGGGTCATACCTTGTAACAAATTTACTTGCCTCCGGACATCCGAGCAGGCTGAAAACAAACTTGGTGTGCCTTTATTTTTGCTTTTTACTTTGATCGTGATTTACTTTGTTCTGTCTTCTAATTCATCTTTCTACTTTTTCAGCTGAAATGACGGGCATCGGTTTCGCAGCTCTTTTGGCAAAGACAAAGTCAAGGAAGCAGAAGGTGTCTTTCGCCTCTCCTTCTCAACCATCTCATGCTGAAGGCGATCACAGACCTGTTGGGGGCGAGCAAGGAACGAGCTCAGCTTCTAAAAAGAGAGATCGGACTCAGAGTTCTCTAGACGCTATTCTGATAGACCTTGATCTTCCTTAGAAGAGAAGAGAGGCATCAAGGAGGTCGTCCTTGGACTTGGACGATCTCAAGGACGTGGATTTTGAACGTCTTAAGGCCGACCCTCTCCTCTTCGTAGCTGAAATTGCCCAAGCAGCTTCTCAAAAGCTTGCTCGTTACAAGTCCGAGGAGGCTGGCCGCCAAGCAGGTATGCGCTTACTTCACAGAAACTTGTGGTTGGAGGGTGACCTTTTGGATAAAACTGACAAGTATAAGTCCGCTCTTGGACACATTACAGATTTGCGGGCAGAGCTCGAAAGTACCAAGAAGAAGCTCGTGGATGCTGATGTCGCCCTCCAACCCACAAAGGACGCACTTGGCTCAGTTACTGCCAAGCGTGATGCGGCCATGACGGCCAGAGTAGATGCTGAAGCCAAACTTGCCACCGCTACTGCGAGTTTGGCTGAGCAGTCTACCAAGATTATACGGCTGGAGGAGCGGGTGGTTGGTCTTGAAGAGAACCTGAAGGTTGTTGAGGGCGAGCGTGATCAGGCGAGGGGCGAGTTGGAGGCCCTAGAAGACATGACCATCTCTATTGCTAGCGGGCGTTTTGACGAGGCTGTAGCTCAGATTCGGTATTGCTATCCATCGCTGGAGATTAATCCAGAGATCGTGAACAACGACCATTTCCTGAAAAACGGGCAAATCGTTCGTCTCGCGGAGAAAGACGAAAATGGGAATGTCATCCAAGAGGAGACGGTTGTCTACAGTCGCCCTGAATGAGTTTATTCCCTTCGTATTTGTTTGTTTGTACTTTGTTTCTCTTTTCTTTTTGAAGAATGTATTACTTTTTCTTGTAATCAACAAGGAGCCCGGCCTTCTCCGGGATAATGTTTTAAACGCCTTTTGTCAATCGTTTTAGACTTTTTTCTAGCCTTGTTCTATTTGATTTCTCATGTTCGCATGGATCGGCCTGAGTTTCGCGAGGCTTCCTGCAAACAGCTTACCAAGTTTCTACTTTAGATTTAGCTCGTTTGCAAGCAT
Organism: Astragalus glycyphyllos; assembly: GCA_963573325.1. Taxonomy (NCBI): domain Eukaryota; kingdom Viridiplantae; phylum Streptophyta; class Magnoliopsida; order Fabales; family Fabaceae; genus Astragalus; species Astragalus glycyphyllos. Next base: position 19,155,547 of record OY754308.1, read on the forward strand.
TTTTAGACTTAAGGTCGCTTAAGTTGGGCCCTTGGCAGTTTATCAAACTCAGTTTGAACTTAACTCGCCTTCGGGTTTGTTCGTTATTCGATCGATTACGAACTAGAATCAAGAATTTAAGAAGTTCCTCGTCGTTCTGTTGACGGACGAGCGAGCCTCAATAAAAAACCCCGTAGGGAAAAAGAGTGTCCCGCCCGTTTGATTTTCATTCATTATTTAACTGGAAACATGACATTCTTTCATATTTTACATGGCATCAAGTAAAGTATCTTCTGAGGTTTGCTGCATTCCAGGTGTTAGCAATCATTCCTCCATTCATGGTCTTCAAGATATATGCTCCTTTGCCCGTCTTGGCAGCTACTTGGTAGGGGCCTTCCCACGTTGGGGCTAGCTTGCCCTGGCCGGCATTTCTCTGGCCGATATCCGCCCTTCGTAGGACGAGCTGCCCTACATCGAACGACCTTGGAACGACATTGGCGTTGTGCCTTACGGCCATATTCTGTTTGACCAATGTCTCTTTGAGGGCTGCCTTGTTCCGCAGTTCTTCTACTAGGTCGAGCTCTTCCCTCGTTGCCTGCTCGTTCTCGGGCGGCTGTAGAGGATTAGCTGTTCTCCAAGTCAACTCTCCCATTTCCACGGGGATTAGTGCGTCCGTTCCATAGACCATCCTGAAGGGGGACTCTCCCGTAGTTGAGTGCTGTGTGGTTCTATACGCCCATAGTACAAAGGGAAGCTCTTCCGCCCACCTTCCTTTGGCTTCATCCAGTCTTCTCTTTAGCCCCCTTAGGATGACTCTGTTGGCCGCCTCAGCCTGCCCGTTTGTTTGCGGGTGTTCGACCGACGTAAAACGCTGTTTTAAGCCTAGTTCGACTAGAGTTTCCTGGAAATGTCGGTCCGTGAACTGCGTGCCGTTGTCTGACACGATGACTTCTGGAATCCCAAACCGTACCAAAATGTTTCTTTTGACGAACTTCAAGCAATTCTTCGAAGTGATCTTGGCTAAGGGCTCGGCCTCAATCCATTTGGTGAAGTAGTCCACTGCGACTATCAGAAATTTAAACTGTCCAGGGGCGAGGGAAAAAGGTCCTAACAGGTCGATACCCCACCATGAAAACGGCCATGGAGAAGTCAAACAGTTGAGCTCGGTTGGAGGTGCAACGTGGTTATCTGCGTGCCTTTGGCACTTGTCGCATTTTTTTACTAGGTCTTTTGCATCTGCCTCCATAGTGGGCCAGAAGTAGCCCGCTCTTAAAGCTTTTTTTGCCAAAGCTCGTGAACCCAAGTGGTTCCCGCAGATTCCTCCATGAATCTCCTTCAACACATAGGCCGCTTCTGCTGGGAGGAGGCACTTGAGCAGGGGCATGGTGAATCCTCTTCTGTAGAGTTGCTCGTTAATTATTGAGTACGACGTTGCTCGCCTGCGAACGAGTGCAGCTTCTTTTGGATCGCGGGATTCCTCCTCGTTCTTTATGTAGTTAAAGATGGGGTCGATCCAGGAAGGCGTTGATTCGATCGTACATATCTCTGCTCCTAAGGCCGTATCTAAACTCACACTTGGTTGAGATAGGACTTTTTGTATTACGCTTCTATGGTTACCATTTTTCTTGGTGCTCGCCAGTTTGGACAAGATGTCCGCCCTAGCGTTTTCAGTCCTTGGGACGTGCTTGACTTCAGCATGCTCGAACTTCTTCATCAACTCTTTGACCTTTGCCAAATATTTCTGGAGTATCTCGTCTTTGGCTAAAAAGACGTATTTGATCTGGGAGACCGCCAGTAATGAGTCTGATCGTAGCTCCACCCTTTTTACTTGCATCTCTAAAGCGAGTAACAGCCCAGCTATGCAGGCCTCGTATTCGGCCTGATTGTTAGAAGTGGGGAACGAGAAGGCCAGGGAGACTTCGATGGTCGTCCCTTCTTCATTCTCAAGGATTAAGCCCGCTCCGCTGCCTTTACTATTGGACGATCCATCAACGTGCAAAGTCCATAAATCCTGAACTGGGCTCTCTGACCCTGGAGTCAATTCTGCGATAAAATCGGCTAAGACTTGTGCTTTCGCAGACGATCTAGGCTCATACTTTATTCCGAATTCTGACAATTCAACAGCCCATTTGATCATTCTGCCCGCTAGATCTGGGCTATGCAGGATCTGCCTAATGGGTTGGTCGGTGCGTACGGTGATCTGGTGGGCCACGAAGTATGGTCTCAACCTTCGGGCTGAGACAATCAATGCCAGAGCCAATTTCTCAATCCTCTGATATCTTAGCTCGGGTCCTTGCATGACTTTGCTGACAAAGTAGACTGGATTCTGCTTCGTCCCTTCTTCTCGTACCAAGACGGCGGCCAAAGCCTCGTCCGTGATGGACAAGTATAAATAAAGAGTTTCTCCAGGCTCGGGGGTCGTTAAAATTGGAGGCTCTATCAGAGACGTTTTCAATTGTTCGAGGGCCTGGTCGCACTCGGGCGTCCACTCAAATATGGTCTCCTTTTTCAACAATTTAAACAAGGGCAAAGATTTGTTCGCTGCTTTTGAGATGAAACGAGAGAGAGCGGCCACCATACCATTAAGTTTCTGTATTTCTTTTTTGGTTGTTGGTGGCCTCATCTCAGTTACTGCTCTACACTTGTCTGGGTTGGCTTCAATTCCCCTTTCTGTGAGGTGGAACCCAAGGAATTTGCCCGCTCTGACCCCAAAAGTGCATTTTTCTGGATTGAACCTTAATGAATTCTTTCTGGCTTCTTTGAATACTTCTTTCAAGTCGTTTACATGAGCTTGGTCCTGTTTGGTTTTGACAATCATATCGTCCAAATATACTTCCACCGTTTTCCCTTTTTGATCCTGAAAGACATGGTTCATCATGCGCTGGTAGGTTGCTCCAGCGTTCTTCAGCCCAAACGGCATGACAGTGTAACAGAAATTCCCCTTGTCTGTCATGAATGCGGTCTTCTCCTGATCTGGTGGGTGCATGGGAATCTGATTGTACCCGAAATAGGCGTCTAAGAAGGACAGGATTTTGTACCCACTTGCATTATCGACCAGGCGATCGACACTTGGGACGGGGAAAGCATCCTTTGGGCATGCTCGGTTGAGGTCGGTATAGTCCACGCACATCCTCCACTTTCCATTCGCTTTTTTGACCAACACGACATTGGATAACCACGTGGTGTATTTTATTTCTTTAATGAACCCTGCTTCGAGCAGGTCTTCAACGGCCTTGCACGCTGCTCGTGCTTTTTCTTCCTTCTGAACTCTTCTTTTCTGAGCCACCCATTTTGCTCCTGGATCCACAGCTAAGTGGTGGCAGGCTATTTGGGGTGAGATACCGGGCATGTCGGCCGCACTCCAGGCGAACAGGTCTGCATGCTCCTTCAAACATTGAACGAGCTCGTCCTGAACCTCAGGGGGGAGGTTTTTCCCTATTTTGATCGTTCTCTCCGGGTCGTCCCCTAGCTTGATGTGATAGAATTCCACGTCTGGTTCAGGTCGTTTAATTTGTTTCTTTAGCTCTTTAGTCTGAAGGTCGTCCCCTTCTTCCTCTTCGCTATCAGGGTCATAGCGGGCGTCTAGGTCGGCCAGGTTAACCTGCCCGCCGCTTTTCATTTCTTTCTCTATTTCTCTCGCTACGCTTTTCCCTTTTTCTTTAAGCCCCAAAAGGAAAACTCGCTTTGCGGACAATAAGTCTGCCTGGATGGTGGAAACTTCCCCAGCTTTAGTGTAGAATTTCATTTTCAAGTGGACGGTGGAGGGCACTGCTTCCAAGCGGGCAAGGGTTGGTCGACCAATGATACATTGATACACGGACTTACAGGGTAACACAATGAAATCTGTTCTGACAGTTCTACAGAGGGGATTCTCTACCGTATCGTCCCCAAAAGTTACCATCAGCTCTATCCGTCCTATAGGAGTTGTCGAGGCTCCATTAAACCCGGTCAAGACCGTTCCTCTATACGGCCTCAAATCATCCTTTGAAATTTTTAGGACGTCCAAAAGGTCTTCAAATATTATGTCTGCTGAACTCCCTTGGTCCACCAATATTCTCCTAACCTCCATGTTTGCCATTACTGCTACTATGACTAAGGGAACCTCGTAGTTGGGGGTTCCATCAATGAGATCCTCGTCACCAAAGGAGATGGATGGTCGCCCACTAAGTGGTCTTGGAGCCGAGGTCGAGGCAACGCTCATGATTTCGTCCCATCTCCTTTTGATCGATTTGTTGGTTGAGGCGTTGGTGGGGACTCCTCCCGAGATTCCCATGGCGACTGGCCTCCCTCTTGACTTTCTTGTGTCTACTGGGTCTTCATCATCGTCGTCCTCCTCTATGACTTTGATCGTTTCATTTGCCTCTGCTCTCCCTTTCCTAGGTGAACGGGCCACTTGCCTTTCTCGTGTTTCACCGTTATCTATTTTCACATACTGAGTCAACTTTCCTCTTCTGATCAGGGCCTCCACATCATCTTTAAGAGCCATGCAATTGTTGGTGTCATGCCCATTACTCTTGTGGTATCTACAGTATTTTTTCGATGGGCGCTGCCCGTCTTTAAGCACGAGAGGTTCTGGTGGTTTAATATCCCTGAATTCAATGTTTGCATATTTCGCCAATATGTGCGCGTACGAAGTGTTCAACTTGGTGCGCTCAGCAAACCTTTTGGCGTTATTTTCCTTGCTCGGGCGATTGCCGGTATACTCTTCCCTAATCCTTTGATCTTTTCCTGGTCGCGGGCGTTGACTCATGCCCGCCTCAGCGGCTTCTATGGCGGTCGTTCTTTCCTCGTAATTCATGAACCTTTGAGATCGCCTGAGGAACGTCTCTAGGTCTCTGGGGACGTGGAGTCCCACTTCTACTTCAAAATGAGTTCCTCTTAAGAGTCCTGTCCTTAGGAAGAACAACCTTTGGTTGTCGTCTAAGTTCCTGACTTGGTCGGCTTCTCGGTTGAACCTTTCCACATAACTCCTTAAAGACTCCTCCGGACCCTGTCTGATGGCGATCAGAACATCTTGGGATTTTGGTTTGACTCTAGAAGTCGTGAACCGAGCGGTGAACACCCTTGCCATCTGTTCCCAGGATGAAATGGTATTGGGTTTAAGTTCGGTGAACCAATCCAACGCTGACCCCTCTAAAGTAAAGGGAAAGATCTTGCATTTGACCGGCCCGGGCGCTCCACGATACTTCATCATAATATCAAAGTGCTTTAAATGAGCGTCCGGATCTTTGATGCCGTTATACATCTTAAGGTCGGTTGGAGGCTTCTGCAAAGAGTGCGGGATGCGGAATTCGTCTATTTCTCTGGTATACGGTCCAAGTCCGGTATCCCGTCTATCTTGACCGTAGTGTCTGGCGTAAGCTTTTGATTGATACGAGTATCGTTCGATAGATCGGCTTCGAGAACGGGCGGGCGAACCGGTCGAACCGTGGGAGGAACCTTCGTGCGACGATTCTTCGGGCCAGTAAGTATAATCAGTCGTGGACGGGGTCTTTCTTGGTGGGGTGGTCGCTCCTCCTCGTCCCCTCCTCGGGGGTGGAGATCGATGGACCAGCTGCCTTCGCGGAGGCGATCGATGGGCCCTTGAAGGGCGTGCTCGCAAGGTTGAAGTGCGCTCATGGTGAGGTTGCTGCTCTGGTGCTGTGTGCGCTCTCCTCGAGGCGATCTGATCTTCTAGGTGTGTGAGGCGGTCGTCGTTGAGGTTCAGAGCCTGATTACGGTCGCGCAGTAGCTCTCGCAGCTCTTGGACCAGGTCGTCAGGGAGTTCCACCGTAACCTGTTGTGCGGGGGTGGCGCTGGTGCCTTAAACACCTGCTGGAGGTGGTCGAGCGGGGATTTCAGCCACACTTTGTAGACGAGCGATGGCCCTTGGTCGGCCTCGAGCTGCCTTTGGTGGCATCTGTACGAATGGTGGAAAGCGCGCGGGCTCCCACTGTGGTCGCCAATTGATCTGTACCTTTGATGTCTTAGACCGCTGTTTTCCAGGTCTTAGATTTCTGTATGCCTTGGTCGTTCTGCTAGCTCTGCTCCGGAGGGCGGGTGTACCTGCGATAACACTCCGACGCCCAAGTTAGGAACGGACGAGCAAAATATACGTATTGATGAACAGTGTGTACCTGACAACTGACGCAATGAATGCTTATATAGTGAGCGTGAGTCGCGCTCGTCCGTCGGATGATCGTACGGACAGATCAGAGCCGTTGATGCGGTTCCTTGCTTTTGTGCTCCTCATCGCTGGGCCGATCTAGCGCCAGAGCGTTGGATTTGGGCTTCGGCCCACTCCAGAACACCCACATAATTTGATAAAAAAAAATAAATACGCCCCATGAAAAAGTTCCAAACGGATTTATCTCCCTATGAGGTAAATCTGCTTTGAATTTTCAAAACGGATTTATCTCCTGTTAGATAAATTCGCTTTTGAAATGCAAAGCGGATTTACCTTATAGGGAGATAAATCCGCTTTGAATTTTTTCAAAACGGTTTTATCTCCCTATGAGGTAAATCCGCTTGCAAAGCGGATTTACCTCATAGGGAGATAAATCCGTTGGACTCAACTTTTTGGGAGTATTATTGGGTTTTCAATTTTGGTGGGGTATAACCTCAAAGGGTGTGGGTAAAAAAAAACCTTTTTGTAACTTGGATCAAGTCATGTAAATGGACACTCCTTTTTTGTAATAAGTTTTCCTTCCACCTCCCCCTTATTATTATTATTTTCGTTTTACATATTTTTTATTAAAAACTTTGTAACAAGACAATTAATTTAAATCTACTTTTTTGTATAATTTTTTGAATTAGCATTTTTTTATTTTTTGTTTAACCGCTAAAAAAAGTAATAATACTCCCTCCGTCTCATAATAATAGTCGCTTTAGCAAAGAAATGTTGTCCTAAAATAATTGTCATTTACTATTTTCAATGCAATATTAATTGCTTTTTTTCAGTTGTACCCTCTAATTAAAATAATATTAATCACTCTCAAGTTATTATATTCATCACTCCCAATGTTTGATAAGGATAATTTGGTAAAAATACTATTTTCTCTCGTTTTATGTTCTTTTCTTAATATGCGTGAAATGAGCTAAAACGACCATTATTTTCTGTCATTTGTGATTTTTTCTGAAAAAGTGGATAAATATCGGTTAAAATTGGGTGTTCACAAACAGTAACAATTTTTCTTGTAGTAACATCTCCTGATCACACAAAATTTCTAATCCATGTGTCAACAGTATTAAGGAGATTAGCAGGCCAAACATAAATGCGAAAGCTATAAACCAACATGCTCGGAATAACGGAATTTACCAGTTGAACTAAACCCATAATAGATAATAACGAGTCTTTCCAGGAGGATAGTTTAACCTTAATTCTATCTGCAATAGGTAACTAATGAATTCTCTGAGGCTTTCCTTCGAATAAAGGAACACCAAGATAAGTAAAAGGGAGAGATCCTTTAGTGAACCCGAGCAAAGCTGAGATGGCGTTGATACGAGGGGAGAATATGCTGCCAGTGAAAATTTAGACTTCTCTTTACTAGAAATCTGGCCAAAGACTTGTTCATAAGAGGAAAAGAGTTCCAGCAAACTAGAGATACTCTTTTTAGTAGCTCTACAGAAAATCATTATATCATCAGCATATAACATATGACTTGGCATATAGAAATCACGCGGGCCTACCATAAGCTGAAGCTTACCATCTTCCACAAGTTTGGAAATACCTTGACTAAGAACATCTTCAGCCAAGCAAAAGAGAAGAGAGGACAAGGGATCTCCTTGTCTAACTTCCCTCTTGCAACCAAAGAAACCAACAGTAGAGCCATTAACAGAAAAAAGAGCTTAGCTGAGTGAAGAATCATATTAATCCAAGAACAAAACTTCTCATTGAAGCCAAAAGCAGCCAGAACTTGAAGTAAGAAATTCCAGTCAATAGTAAGAAATTCAAGGCTAATTGGCCGCCAAAAGACTTTTTCTGAAGCAGATTGATAGATTCAGAGGCTGTGCAGATGCAATCAGAGATGTTTCTACCTTTCACAAATCCCCTTTTATTATGGCAGGAGCGACTAGAGCAAGTCCGTCAGCTATAACTTTAGTAATAAATTTAAATTTAAAATTAGCTAGAGCTATAGGTCTATAGTGCTCTATTCTATCAGCTCCATCAACTTTTGGAATCAAAGCAACAATATTAGAATTAAAGCTAGGGAGCAACCAACCTTGTTCAAGAAATTGCAGCACAACATTATAAACATCGTGAGCAACAATATCCCAATAGTGCTGAAAGAAGAAACCGCAAAATCCATTAGGACCAGGGCGCCATCACCATTGAGAGAAAAAACTGCAGTTTTGACCTCATCAAGAGAAGGTAAATTAGTAAGCATAATATTGTCCTTATCCGAAACTAAAGAAGGAATAATTTCTCGAATAAGATCATTGAAGCGACAGTCGTTGTTCACCGAAAATAAAATCTGATAGTAATTCAAAATACAGTTCTCAATATCAGCAACATTGGTAAGAATACTATCTCCATCCTTCATAATACAAATCCTCTTGGTAACATTTTTAATTTTTGTCATTTTATGAAAAAATCAGTATTTCTATCCCCAAAGTTGTGCCAGTTAACTCTAGATTTCTCATTCCAATAGGCTTCTTCATAATTTAACGGATATTGCATATTTGTTTGAGCCTCCTTCTCAAGAGAGAATAAAGCATCAGAACCACCTAAATTATTAATCTGATCTTGGATATTATCAAGTTTGGCAAAAGCCTCATTAACATTAGTGAAAACGTTACCAAAAACGGTAGTATTCGAGTCCTTCAGCTTTGCTTTCAAGTTTTTTAACTTCTGCGATAAGATATGCATGTGGCAGCGAACAACAAGACTTTGTCAAACCTTAGAGACAATCCTCTTACAATCAGGATGTTGAGCCCACATTTTCATAAACTTAAAAGAAGATTGTGTCTGTAAAGACTCCCTTTTCATAAGGAGGAGAAGCGGAAAATGATCTGACTTACTTCTAGTAAGAGTGCAACAATCAACACTATCCCAAAAATTAAGTCAATCCTCGTTACATATGGATCTATCGAGTCTCTTCTCTGTATAAGAAATTGTGAAAAAGTAGGTTTGGTTAATGGCTTAAAAAACTTGTTAATTTGTATTGTAATGTGTTTTTGTCTATTTTTTGCCGGAAAACTTTGGCTGAATAACATTACTCAAAATGGTTTTAAATAAGAGACCAACGAGTGGAACATTAGAAGGAAAAGAAAAATAGAAAAAGTGATTTCCGAGCAAGTAAAAAAGAAATATAGAGGGGAAGTGAAAAATATCTTACAACTCTATCTTCCGAACATTTTACAACTCGTTCAGGTAGATCTAAAAACAATATTTTGATTTTTTTTCTACCTAGTAAATAGTTTGATAATTTTTTGACTGAAAAATATTTTGATATATATTACAAATTGCCTTATATGATATTTTCTTGTTTTCAAACTAAATTAAAAGTAATTAAAAAACAAATCAAGATCCAATAATAAATATTAAATGAAAGAGATAAATAAGAAAATAGGACTCTATACAGTTGTGGTGTGAGTTGACAGAGGGGTCATTCCGCATGAAACTATGGATCTCGTTACATTATGTGATCTTGTGGTCGATATGGAATGTTAGAAACAAAGTGGTGTTTGAGCAAGTCAAGATAGATTGGGACTGTGAACTCTACCATATAAAACTAAGACTGGGCTTTTGGATGAATGGCTAGGAGACAGAATGTCCTTATAGTGCCAATGATTTGGTAATTAGTCTTGAAGGATTTGCCTCACGGAAAAAGGCGGAGAAAAGCCAGAGCCACTTACCCTTGCAACCCCCTACCCCAAGAACTTGGAAGTGGAATATTGATGGGTAGACCATTGGTAAGCTTGGCCTGGCTAGTATCAGAGGTGTGTTAAGAGATGACAAAGGTCAGGTGTTGGCTAAATTCTCGGCCTCTATTGGTATCAAAGACTCTAACGAGAAGGAATTCAATGTAGTTGTTTTTGTCCTTAAACTATCCCTTGAGAAGGAATGGCTAAAGTCGGGCAGTCTTATAGTGGAGTCTGTAACACCCTAAATTTTACTTCCTTTGTGTGATTATAACTGTGTATTTATTTTAAGTGATAAAATAATTAGTTTAATATCTAGAGAGTGTTTTTAAGGAAAATAATTTTGTAGGACTAGAGAGAAATATTATGGAAGGTTATGAAAAATATTTGAGTTTGAAACTCTATCAAATTATAGCTAAAAAGTATCTGTCAGTGCAAATTGTACTATACTAAAAAGTCCAAACTTATCAACTTTTTTTGAAAGTTAGTTCGTTAAGTTGTATAAAATATAAAGATCGAAATTTTATCTGCAAAATTTTATTTACCTGAAAATACGTCTTTTATTATTACCAGTATAACAAATAAGTAACTAGTAAAAGAGAAGGAAGAGAGTGTGTGGCCAGTTTTTCACCAGCCAAACCATATGAAAAGTAATATTTTCTTACCGGTACGTGTACACTCCTTTTATCAAATGACCTGTTACACTAGTATAAATAAACAAGCTCATCTCTTCAAATCACACCAACTTCTCTGAAAAAGAACTCTCAGGTTCTAATCTCTCTCTCTCTAATCTTTCTACTCTTTCTCTTTTCCAGTTTATGTTTCTTTCAAATATTTTTCCCTTATGAAACTTTGGGTATTGTGTGTATATAATATAATAATTAAATAGTTGAAACTATACACAATTGGTGGCAGGAACGTGGAACATTGGTTTTTTTTATTTTTTTTTTATTTTATAGCATTTAGTTAGTAGCATTGGTTAGTAGCAGCATTACTTTATTTTTAGTTAGTACTATTAGTTCCTCTCTCTTTAAATCCTTTCAAAAACACATTCACGGTGAAGCAAAACAAAATGAAAATCAAACTCTTAAACAAATATATTTTTCCTTGACAGTCTTCTAAATTTAGGATATGATTTAAGATAATATTTATTTTGAAAACCTTGATTAAGTAGAATTTTAGTTATGAAATTTATAGTTATGGATATAGTAAAGTAAGACATAGTTGTTTTGATGAGTAATAGGTATTGTGGAATTTGAAGCAAGTGCTGACCAACAAACTCTTTTGGAACAAATTCAAGGTAAGGGGAAATACTAATAATAAGTTGATGGGCACAAATTATGTGTTGCTTGTATATATATTATTTAGATATCCTTAAGTGATTTGTGTGATTTTGATTGGTTTGAGTTAATTACAAATGTGTCAAAATAAGTACATTTTGAATTTAGTCGAGAACATTAGTTGTTACTTAGTGGTATGACTTATGAGGATTGATTAGTTAAGGTGTATATCATAAATTGATCTATGGATTCTAAGGATTGATTTGTCAAGTTGATTATGGATTAGATTAGTAAGACTGATGATTTTACTAAGAGCTATTACAGGATGTTTCTTATAGTACTATCAAGTATATAAGACTGAGGATAGGTTCGGTTGGGTCGACTACAGACCTTCTGGGGGCACTTGTGTTTCGAACTCCTACCAATGGTCAGATTGTAGCATCTCTGGCTGGGGGAAATCGTATTACCCGACACGGTGAGCCTGACTGTACAGAACTATCTATAATAAGGTGCAGCGCTCGGGCCAGAATGATTGGAGTATGGATTGGATATCATCTCATTGCAAACAATCATGTTATGGCAGTTGAAACGGCCTTACGCTCAAAATGATAGAGAAATCTCCATGGAGTAGGTTGAGTATATTATTTTTAGATAGTAGACTAACTTCATTGATGGATTACCAGATAAGTGTGATATCTATCTTTATTTGACTAACTATCGATAATTGATTTCACTAGAATGTTAGTCATGTTTTGCAGGATTTGGTGATTGTGTGTGGTTAATTGTCTTAGTTTGATTGCGTTTAATGTGTGTCACTTATTATGTTTATATACTATTATTACTTGTGATTGTATCCTATTATCTGTAACTTGTGTAACCATCGTGTTGCAAACTTGTGTACGAGTATTTCACCCCTTACATTTCAGATGGCGACGGGGGAACCGATGAGACACTCTGGGCACCGTCAGATTAGGTTTCTGGAAGGTGAGGAAATTTCCTCCTGGGAAATAGATGGGGTAGCGCAAACTATAACATATACTGGAGTAGTACAGATCACAGATGGAGTCGGGAGAGTACCCATGACCACGATTACTTCTTATATGACTTTAGAGATCCAGTTACCCATGAACCTCATTATAGATGCTTTGTTTCCTGGTGTGGAAATACCTGAAGTAGTAGTACAGGATGCCGTGGTTACTGAAGTACCTGTCCCTGTTGTGCCGGAGTGGGAGCCGTCTGATGGTTCCGCTAGTAGTGGTACTATTGGGGGTCTCCCTAATGGTTATCATTAGTACTTATGTGATGTTAGGATGTTTATGACTTTTTGGAAGTTAGAGTGTGAGAGTTTTTGTGGAAATTAGTATGGTTTGTAATCTCTTACAACTCTATATTTTGACAGGTGTTTCGGTTTATTAGTCTGACATCCTGATTTATGTTATATATATATATATATATAACCTTGTAGGGTATACCAGCTTTTAGATACTTTGGGAGACGTGGTATTTAGTTATTAACCCTATGTAAGCCCAAGGGCATGATTATGATTCGACAAACAGTGATCAATATATGGTGCATATTTATATATATTTCGATGATGTATAATTATGCTTTATCCTTTATGCTTCTCATATATTTAGAATTTTTTTTCATAAGTTAAGAATTTGAATTCAAATCTACTTTGAATCAATATATTTTCAAAAGGAATTAGAAATGGGATTATTATTTAAGTGTAGCACCACTTTTAAAGGTTAGAAAAAGGGGGTGTTACAGAGTCGAACTCCAAGAATGCCCTAACATGGATTAAGACCGTGTGTCCTTGGAACCTTCGATTCTTGGCTAATAAACTCTGAAACACCCTTGGGTGTTTGAAGAATGTAACATTCATTCAAAAACCTAGGGAATCAAATCATATAGCTAATAGTTTGGCCAAGGAACACTACAAAAAATTGGGTAATTTCCGGCGGTTTTATTAAGGCAGTTAATTATAAACGCCATTATATACCGTAAAAAGTGGCAGTTCCTTGAACCGCCTTAATAAGAATGAAAATATTGGCGGTTTGAACTGCCAGAATTTACTTCCTTCTTTTACTGATTAACGCGCGCTATCTTTTGGTCTCTGCGCTTGATATTTCACTTTAGAGCTCTTTTTTTCACTCCGTATCCACTCTCCCTCTTTTTTTTATTCTCCGTATCCACACTCTCCCTCTCTGCGCTCTCTTCATTCTCCGTATCCATCTCCGTTAATCTCTGCGCTCTCTTCATTCTCCGTATCCACACTCTCCCTCTCTGCGCCCTGTTGACGGCTCCACTCTCCATCTCCGTTAATATCTGGTGACAGCGCCCTGTTGAACAAGATGGCTCCATCTCTGCTGACGACGCCCTATTGAAGACCATCTCTGGGCAGTTTCTTGACGGCTCCATCCTCTGTGCAATTTTGTGAGTTTGGGTTCTGAATCACTAATATCCACTTTCATCTTTCATTCTTATGTTTTAGCTTCAAATTGGTTCTCCATTGTTGAATGTTTAATTGAATCCCTAATTGAGTCCCTAAGTCTTATGTTCATTCTTATGTTTTATCTTGTGAGCATTTTCTTGATTGCTCCCTCTCTCCATCACGTTCAGCTTTTGTGTGTTAGGATTTTTAGGGTTTTGTTTATCTTTCGTTTATGGTGAGTGACATTGAAAAACCCGTCGCCGCTGAAGTGTTTACTCGCTGTATTCTCACCAACTTGTTTATTTGTGGTGTTGGATTTCATCTTTCATTCAGTTCAAGCTACTTTTTTGATTTTCCCCTCTATTTTCTGAAACCCTATTTTAGAGTTTAATTTTCTGGTTTAATTTGCTGCTGATTTAATTTCCTCCCATTCTTTTTTAGGGATTGTGCTTGGAATTGTATGTATTAATTTTTTGCTGGTTTGATTTTGGGGCTTGCTGCATGTTTAATTTTCTTGATGTTGTTGTATTGTCTTGGCACCTTCCTTCGATGTTGTTGTATTGTCAAAGTTACTTGAACAAAATCAGAGGGTGAAAGCCATTTTGGTTTATGAAGAGAGAGAAGTGTTTGGTTTTGTTGCAGGACATTTGAGCTTCACTTTCTTTCTTTCTTTCTTTACTTCAAACATGAATTTTGGTCCAACTGGGCTATTGATGAAATAGAGAAAAGAGTGGTGTAGATGGAATGGAAAGAATGCATGTAGTTTACATCTTTCTTCTTTTATTACATTTGCCATTTCCTAGCTGTTGTTGCCCTTTGGTGTATTGAAATTGAATTGTTTGTTCACCTATGAAAAGATTCTTATAAGTTTATAAATGTTATGGAGAAGATGAGTTGAACAATAGAGCTTTTGAAATAAATTATAAGATGCAGAAGCTAATGTCTTCTTCTGGTTGAGGTTTCAGATTTAATCAAGGATTCTCATTCGGTTGGCTCTTGAGTTGATGTTCTTGTTTTTGAAGCAACTTGATCAAGAATTGGTAAGTTCTTTGAAACTAAAATTGTATTTACACCTAAGCATCACATATTTTAAGTGCATATTTATTTTTTCTAACATATTGTCTTCAACATTGTAGGTAAGAAGGAACACTTTGGAACTCAACTTTAAATTAGATCTCTATTGATTTTGTTGGCAAAGAACTACCAAAGTAAGTTCTTATTATACTATTTTATTTCTACTATATGATATAATGTTATCTCCTCATGTATGACTATTTAATTATTGACACTCATTATGCAATATTATCTTTCCTTTTGTAGTCATGTCAATTGATAAGTCATGGATTCGCAAACCGCGAAATACTATTGAATATAAAGTTGGATTAAATGTTTTTTTGGATTTTGCATTTCAACATAAGTCTATTGATGGTCGTGTCATTAACTGTCCATGTTCAAAATGTGGTTTCACGAAATGGAAAAAAAGGGGTGTAGTTCATGAACACCTAACTCGTAGACCATTCCCTAGAAATTACAAGTTTTGGTACCGACATGGCGAAGTATCAAATGTAGTCCACTCTGAGGCTACTGAAGGAACACATATTGAAGATGTTTTACAGCCTCAAAATCCAATGGAAAACATGATCAACGATGCGTTTGGGTTTGTGAGTCACAATCGTTATGACCTTGGTGCATCTTTTCAGCATTCTTCCGAAGGGCATAACACGGTGCATGATGAAGATAACACAGAGTTTTATGAGTTGCTGAAAGACAGTGATCAAGATTTATATGAAGGGTGTAGAAAGTTTTCAAAATTATCATTCCTTGTTAAATTGTATCATATAAAGTGCTTGTGTAGGATGAGTGACAAAGCAATGACTATGATTCTAGAATTGCTAAAAGATGCGTTTGAATTTGCCAAGATTCCTAGTTCATTTTATGAGGCCAAGAAAATCATCAACAAACTTGGTCTTAACTACATCAAGATACCAGCATTCCCAAATGACTGCATGTTGTATTGGGGTGAAGAGAATGAATCTTTAGAAGAATGCAAAAGATGTAAGATATCTAAATGGAAAGATAAGAAGAAGAAGCAACCCGCAAAGATCTTGCGTTATTTCCCACTAATGCCAAGATTGCAAAGACTCTTCATGTGTTCTAAGACTGCCGAATCTATGAGATGGCATGTGTTGGAAGGTAACCAAGACGGATTGATGAGGCATCCTAGAGATTCTAAGGCTTGGAAAACATTTGATTTACTTCATCCAAATTTTTCTGAAGATCCACGAAATGTACGACTTGGCCTTGCTAGTGATGGTTTCAACCCTTTTGGAGCTATGAGTACTAACTATAGTATTTGGCCAGTGGTTCTTATCCCATACAACCGCCTTCCTTGGGAGTGCATGAAGCAAACATCAACCATTCTCTCCATGATCATTCCTGGAAAACTAATGCCTGGAAATAACATAGATGTGTACTTACAACCTCTCATCAAATAGTTGAATGAGTTATGGCATGATGGGGTGCAAACATTTGATTCCTCAAAAAATGAAATGTTCACAATGCGGGTAGCTCTAATGTGGACAATTAGTGACTTTCCTGGGCTTGGTACTTTATCTGGTTGGAACACACACACACAGTTTGCTTGCGCCACATGTAATTTTGACACCGACTCTTGTAGACTAAAGCATGGAGGAAAATGGAGTTTTGTGGGCCATCGACGATTTTTACAAGAAGGTCATAAATTTCGATTGAATTGATCTCGTTTTAATGGAAAAGTTGAGCAAAGAGATCCACCGGTAACTTTGTCCGGGTCAGACATCTTGAAACAACTTGAGGGCATTAATGTTACCTTTGGAAAAATACTAGAGCCTACTGATAAAGGTAAAAAAAGAACTAGAGGAAAGAAACTTGTTGAAGATGGATCGGGTCAATGGAGGAAGAGAAGCATATTTTTTGATCTTCCTTACTGGGAGTCTAACTTTTTGCGTCATAATTTGGATGTTATGCACATTAAAAAAACGTGTGTGATAATGTGTTGTTCACTTTGCTTAATGAAACTGGAAGGTCAAAAGACAATCTTAAATCTCGAAAGGATCTAAAGGAAATGGGCATAAGGAAGGATCTTTGGCCAGATGATAATGGAAGATTTCGTTCATCTTTGTTCACAATGTCAAATGCAAAGAAAGATGTCTTTTTAAGGACTTTGAAAAATGTCACAGTGCCGAACGGGTACTCAAGCAATATTTCAAGGTGTGTTGACTTGAAAAATCGGAGGATTTTTGGAATGAAAAGTCATAATTGCCATATTCTTATTGAGCAATTACTACCACTTGCCAACGCAATGTGTTACCAGACAACGTAACCGTAGTGTTAATAGAGTTATGTTCATTCTTTCGACAATTATGTGCCAAAAGTGTAAGTTGCTTAGATATTGACAGGATCCAGTCTCGAATCGTTGTCACTCTTTGTCACATGGAAATGTTGCTCCCTCCTTCATTTTTTACAATCATGGTTCACTTGACTTGTCATTTAGTTGGTGAAGTAAAACTTGGAGGGCCTATACATTATCGTTGGATGTATCCTATTGAGAGGTGAATCTCTTATATATCTCTTTGAAGATTATTCTTTTAAACTCAAGTGTTATGAGTAGAGTTTACTAATTCTCAATCATTTTAGGTATTTAGGACATTTGAAGTCTTATGTTCGAAATAGGGCAACACCCGAAGGTTCTATTGCTGAAGGATACCTAGCTGAAGAGGTTCTTACCTTTTTCTCCAAATATCTCGAAGGGATTGAGACAAGAATCAATAGACCTGCACGTGTGGATGATGTTCCTGATAATAGAGATTTTACCCCATTGTCTAGTATTTTTCCATCTATTGGTAAAGCTGTTGGAGCTTTCTCAACCTTTGAGCTATCAACCTTGGAGAAAACTCAAGCACATCGATATGTGTTATTAAATTGTCCACAAGTCAAGCCATACATTGAGTGAGTACCAATTCCAAAATGACATTAATCTTAGTTAAACTCTAAATAACATCAAATACATTACATTGATATATAATGTTTATATAGTGAATTTAAGGACTATTTGCGGAGACGGTCTAAAGGGAGAAGGCCTAAAAACTACAGAGATAGAAAAGATAGTTAATAAAGATTTCATTGATTGGTTTCCTCGAAAGGTAAGTAAAATTCGCAACAAAACTTGGGGCTATTTTTTAATGAAAGTTTATAAATTTGTCTAAGGTAACTAAGACATTCTATGAATTTGTTTTAGATTATGAACCCAGACATTTCAAGTGGAATGTTAGACGATCTCAAGTATCTAGCTAAAGGTCCAACATCACAGGCTCGAAGATTTTCAGCATTTAATATTAATGGGTTCAAGTTTCGCACTGCAAGGCAAGAGCATGGGTTGAAAACCCAAAATAGTGGAGTTTTTCTAACATCTTCAACATCTTGTGTTGCTAGTAGCGTTGATGGAAACCTTAGAGAAGCAGATTTGTCATACTATGGAAAACTAGAAGATATCATTGAGCTTAATTATTATGGTCAGTTTAAGGTTACTCTATTCAAATGTAAATGGGCTGACACCACTAGAGATCGGGGTTTTAAAAAGGATGCATGGGGATTCACTTCCATTAATTTTTCGCGAGTGATTCACATCGGTGATCGTGAAGAACATGAACCATACATTGAAGCTTCACAAGCTCAGATGGTCTATTATGTGGATGATGAAATGAATAAAGACTGGAGTGTTATTGTCCATATGAAGCCAAGAGACTTGTATGATATGGGAGACCAAGAAAATAATGATGTTTGTGAGAATGATCCATACCCAGAACAAAACTTGAATCAATTTTTCGTAGACACTAATGATTTTCCATTGATAGGAGAAGACGCAGATGACGAATTATTAAGCTCGGATAATGCCAATAATGAAGTCGAAGAAAATGAGCATATGTCAGAATAGAGTTACAATTTGGTGCCTTTAGTATAGGATTTTGTATGACATTAATTACCATATGTTCAGTTGTGACATTATTTAGTATGACATTGTGTATTCAATTTGCATTGGACTTTTTACGACATTATTATCATATGTCCAGTTATTTAGTATGTTATTTTGATTTTGATGAAAACTCCACTGGAGTGTTGGTGTCACAGCTCTCAATAGACATAATCAGTGTGTCCTTTGCATTTAATTAGAAACTAACCCTTGTTGCAGCTGATGTAACTCCTTTAACATGATCATTTAGTCCTTAATGTAGTTTATTATTAATCGATTATTTGATCTTTATGCGCAGATATGACAAAGCAAAGGAGAATTAGGAATTTCCGCAAAATAGTTGGCAGGAGCTCCACACATCAGGAACCATCCTCCTTGGACACATCTGGACAACCTAGTTTGATTCCCAATGATCCAGATTTTAGTCCACCTGCTATTGGTAATGTGGCTTCTCAGCCTAAACGACATTCCACTCATTACTGGTTTGTAGATGCTATAGGTAAAATACATAAATAAATCTAAGTTACTTTTATTTTCTTATTTATATCTAGTACTTATTATAATGTTGGTATGTGATAGATGAACATGGTACTACTCATAAAGAGAAGGTGACAGTGAAGGGTATACATGACTTGGTTGATGGTCTACGTGTTGTGGTGGAATTTGATGATTGTTTTGAACCTATTGGAGAAGCTGCTGGATTACTCTCTGGAGTTTGTGGACAATCAACAAACGATACTACTGCATTTCCTATAAGTTATGAAAAGTGGTCTGATATGTCAGATGCTTTCTTTAATAAAGAGTGGAATTCTCTCTACATGGTAACTCCAGTTTATTTTTGTTTTTAGAGTTTACACATGTGAAAGTTTAAGGAACTGACACTTTTTATTTTAAGACTCGATTTTTTTTCAAGGACATTCACATGGATCTTGCAAAAAGATTTGTTGACCGTTCAATTGGAAAAAAGAGGAAGGAGAACAGGCTTAAGCTTTGGAATGAATTCTATGACCCGACTCTTAGTAAAGAAGATATCATCTAGAATGTTCCTGAAGGTGTCAGCAAGGACCAATGGGCATCATTTGTTACATATCGCTTAAAACCAGCGACAATGGTAAATACTTCATAGATATTGTTGAATTATTCATTTATAATTCATTATTAATTTTAGAAACTATGTTATGGTTACAAATTAAGTTAATCAGTTAATGATAAATAGATTTATATTGGAATTAACAAACTAAGCCACTTTTGTTATAGGAGCTTTGCAAGAGGAATCGAGAGATAAGGGGAAAGCAAACTCTTCCTCATACTTGTGGTGCCAAGACTATAGCAAGAAGAAGGCATGAAGTGGTAGTTTAAAATTACTCATGTCAAATTAGTTGTTTACATAATGATAACTTTATTGTTTCTGAATTATATTTTTGACTATAAAAATTAGAAAATCAAGACCGGCAAGAATTTGGGTCGAGGCCCAATGTGGAATCTGACTCACAAGAAAAAGGATGGGAGCTATGTGAATGACAAAGCAATGGAGATAGGGGTAAATTATTTATCTTTCTCCTTATCATTCCTATTTAATTAGTGTTTATTGTTTTGAAATTAAAGAAGACTCATTTTTCTTGGTCTTGTGTGCAGGAGAAAATTGATAAGTCAAAATTTAGAAGCTTCTTACGAGATTTCTCCAAACGATCCTGTTGGTGTACTATTTGGCCCAGAACATCCTGGACGTATTCGAGTATTAGGCCTAGGAGCAGTACCTACCCTTATATTTAAGGATACTACCAGGCGACTTAGTGGCGTGGACTTTGCATCATCAAGCAATGCTCCATCTTATGAAGAGTTACAAAAGAAGGTGGAAAGTATGGAATTTGAATTGAAAGAGGTAGCAATTGTGAAATCTCAAATGAAAGCACTGGCTGCATATTGTATTGCACAGTTTGGAGGAAAAATACCTGATGACTTAGTTGACTTGTTTGCTAGTTCATCACAACAGGTATATCAGTAAATGAGTATCCAGCTTTAATTCTTGTAGCAATTTTTTTGCCCTTCCAAATTCAGTTTGCTGCTGTGCTTCTGCTCTTTCCAAATGACTTGGTTGGCTTTAATTTAAATTCAGTTTGCTGCTGTGATCTACCCCTATTTCAGTTTAAATATTGTTCTATGATTCATCCTATATTTGTGTATGAAACTGATGATGGAAGTGAGAGTTCATCACCAACTAATATATGTTACAAAATATTTTGTTTTGTAGGCAACTGATGATGGAAATGAGAGTTCATCACCAAGTAATGTTAGAATATCATCAGATGGAAGCAATGGAAATTAGCGGATCTCTCAAGTGATCCTCACCCTCCCAATGACATGACTTATTTTGGATATATATCAAACTTTGACATAAGATGTAACATTTGAATTATTAAACACGTGTTTGTACTTATTACATCGACTATATGTCTTATTTAAGACATCTATCAAACTGACTTATTATGTAACTTTTGAAATGTTAAACATGTGTGTTTGTGTTACTTATATTGACTATCTAGTTTAATTATTATGAGTAATTTCATCTTATTAAGTGTGATATTAATTTATAGTTATTATATTTATATCTTAGTGAATGGTAATTGTAGTTGCAACTAATAATAGAGCCTCCATGAGGATCAAACACATGTATAATAATAGGACCAAAAAATAATGAAATGTAATTTTGTCAAAAAAATAATTAGCAAATTATTGCCGAGTGGCGACCGTGATTCTGGCGCTTGAAGATACTGTCGCTGTCGAATAAATTGGCGGTTAAAACCGCCACAATTAGCAAATTAGACCGCCACAATTTTATCATTTTTTTGTAGTGGAAGGTGTGTCCTTGAAGGGCTCATGGGTGAAATGGCTTGAATCGCCATGATGTAATGAAAGGGTTCACTCTAGTTACTCAAAGTCTACCCCAAAAACCACTACGAGACTTCTATCTAGTCGGGTGTGGTGTTGGAGTGCTGGTGTGATGTTGGTGCTCCTAGATTGTAGCATTTTTTAATCGTGTACACGGTGCTCCACCTGCATCCATGACTCTTTATATTCCCCTGATTTTGTCTCAGCCTAAATATGTTATCATGCTCATGGATGCATCTTGGTCTGATATGCTCATGGATGCATTTTGGTCTTCTTTACTTGTTTTGTTGTTCTTGTTCTTGGTGCTTTTGCCATGTCTTGTGCAGGTGTTCTCCTTGTCCATCATTGCTGGTGCATTTATCATCTTCTGGTGTAGTTTATTTTGGCACTTCTAGTGTAGATAATATTTTGCAATTATCAATTCACATGCAATAGTCTTCAGTCAAGATAATGGAGTTCACTTGTTGAAAAACATGGCATCCATGGAAATTACAGAGAAAAACTTTAAAGATCTATTATGTTGAAAGTGGTAGGATATTACAAATGAGAAGAGATAACCCTAAATGAGTCTACCATCTACCTTATATACTAACCAACTAATGGACCTTACTATCTAATGACCTTACTATCTAATGGGCCTTACTAACCAACTAATGGACTTACTACTTATATTTTAACAGCCACCCGCAAGCTGGACAGTGTTCACGACACTTACAGCTTGAGATAAGCAATACAAAGATACAAAAATACTATAAAAGTAAGGAAAATAAAGAACAATCTTCGAATTGGTAGTAGTTGAGGTGCATAGCTCCTAGAAGTCTTCGACCAACTATCGGGCCCCTTCAAGCTTCTTCTGGCGTCTCCCCAACATTCACTCCAATCAACAAACTCCACTCTTAGGCATAACCATCCAAGTGTCAAAGAAGTCAACAAAAGCTTAACCATTGAACAAAAACCACAACTCAAGATTTAACTACTCGGAGGAAGCAACAAACCAACACTTAACCATCAAGCAAAAACCACAACTCAAGGCTTAATCACTTGAAGGAAGCAAAACGCTTAACCACCATAGGGCAGAAGCAAACATCAACAAGGCCATAGGGCCAAAGGCTTAACCACCAAGCAGAAACTATACCTCAAAGTTTAACCACTTGGCAGAAGCACATCAACGTTTAACCATCAAGAGTACTCAATCACTCAAGACAGAAGCAAAAGCTCAATGCTTAACCATTAATAGCAAAAGCATCATGCTTAACCACCACAAATAGAAGCTAAAAAACAAGCCAATAAGGCTAATGAAATTAACAATCAAATTCATAACCACGAGAAGCAGGAACGATTCTAACAATAACAGAACCACACTTACTAGTAACCTCACAAAGAACAGTGTGAGGCTTACCAATCTCATTACCCCAATAACCTCTCCTAACTGGAATCAAAGACAACTTCGCCAATATAATAGCACCACGAATAGCAGTTGACAGTTCCTTGCTACACTTCACACCTAATCCAACATGACCATTATTGTCACCAACCACTGCAAATGCAATTGTTGCTGCCCCAGACACTTCAGCATTCCACACTCAATATATATTGTGTGTGATGTGACTGCAATTATCTTCAAAGTGAACATGGGGTGTTAAGAATCATAGGATCATACATGTATAGATCAAAGCCATAGGAGAGATATTGAGCATAAGAATACTCATTAGGTAAAAGAGGTAAAAACTCTTCATAAGGAATCATATTGAAAAAGGTAGTGAAAATGATTACAATGTGCTCTACATATAGAGCTCTAGGAGATACTAACTAACTAGCAAATTACTAATTAGTCCCTAAGAGAATGTAATATCTTCTAAGTCACTATTATTTTTAATAGTCTCCCTCAAGCTGATATTGAGATCACCAAATCAGCTTGAAATACAACCAATTATTCCCAAGCACTAAAATATGAAACACTGAACAAACACTAGCAAACACAAATAGCAATTGAGCCCAATCCAAATTTGCTTGCCATGGTGGATACTCCTTGGCCCAAAACATTTTTAAAGAATGGACAGTGGCCCAATAGATAGAAGCAGCCCAAGCATCTCCTATCAAGGAAACCAAGCCCAATATGTGACCCAAAAACACACCAAACATGTAAACAGCAAGACGCAAAAAACGAACGAGAAGCTTCTCGACGTGGGTGGAATTCCCACCGGGGTTCCGGCGAGAAAGCCAGATTCCACAAATCAACAAACAACTTGTCTTCCTCCCTCTTCTTCCATGGCGATGACCAACGGCATGAACCACGAAGCTCACGAGGTGGTGGAGCTGCCGGCTTGCGCAGTGGAGGTTGTGGTTTTCTCTTTGGCACTTTCATCTTCCTTCTCTCCATGCTCGCCTCGTGTCCATCTTCGACGAGGGAAACAGTCAGTTTTGGTGTGGTAAAAACGAAATCGAACCATACAAACACGGAGCGATTGAAGACGAAAGCATCAATGTAGGGAAATGAGATCGAAACCATACTTGACTGAAACAAGAACTCAACCAGAGAGTAGGAAATTTCTTGGAGAGTTCCACCGGGATCAGTGAAGGTGGCGAGTTGCGGTGTTGCGTTCTCAGCAAAGAGGTGCTCCGTCGTCTTCTTCAACGATGACGCGGTAGTTGTCAAACGAAACAAATGCAATACATGATAAATCAGATCTGATGCTGCGAAAACGAAAACAAACTGTTTAAAACGAACTGAATTTGATGTGTATTGTAACACCCCCCTTTCACTATTACGACTAAATAGACAATTATCAGAGTCACCTCGAAGGGCGCTACATTTTTCACCATTTTAAAAAAAAAACACCATTTATTCCAAAAAAAAATCTCCAAAATAATTTATGTAAAAGAAATCACCAAGCAGCGGAAATATTAACCAGTTTAAACATCTCCAGAATTAACAATTAAAGACATCTCCAAAATTAATTAAAACAATTTCCAATAACTAAAATAATAGTTCAAAACGATAACTAACGACTCCCCGGTGCTACATATCAGAGCTGACACAGACCCAAACGAGAGAGGAAGCAAAACCTAGCAATTCCTCCACGAGCACTAGCGATCACCTGCAGCGTTGCCGCATGAGAGCAACATTCCAAGCAGAAGGGGTGAGTCTAACAGAGGTAATAAGCAGATGATAAAAATATGCTAGCATCAGGTAACTACAGCAACACAATACAATTACACCATATCACAGCACCTGATACCAAAGGAAAAGTCCATTTGACAGTGAACCACCAAAATTATAACATTCATAGACAATGGGATGATATGCAACCCCTCCAGTGGGCATATGCATGCGGTACCGATCACCAAAATGAGCCACGACGGGCATATCACCAATAAACACCAGAGGCAGAGCCTATATCACCAAAACATGCATATGACAATGCGACACCATGATTATGCACCAACTCACCATAACAAGTATTTAAAATAAATACTATATCACCAGAATCAAAACAAATGATTTCACCAAAAATAGCACCAAGTTGTAGCATCACAGCTACCACTAAACTCTCCTGAGCATACCAGCACCACACCTGAAATATTAACACCAGACGGCTCCACAACGCGGACATAACGCACGCACACCACGCACAAGACTGGCACACAGCGCCTAGGCACATCGCACCTACTTCAGCGAATTAATTAAAATAGCAAACGACATCGGATTTCAACAAATAAATACTTGTTGGAAAGCCCTATGGGTCTGGTTATCATCCCTAAGTTCAGTTTTTGAAGGAGAGTGTCCAATAGGTACAGTTTTCGAAAAGCACACAGGCTAGTTGCAAAAGAGGACAGTTTCTGTCCTTCAAATTCAAGCAATTCCAAAGTGACCAAAACTCAATCAAATAGCATGAAACTTGTGCATAAACTGGGGCAAATTTTGTCTAGTTTTCAAAGAAATTGGATTCGTTCGAAAAGGAGTTCTTTTGAAAACGTGGTAACCAAAACACTGACCCTGTGTCCAGATTGTTTCCAGAATCTTACTCTAACTTGTGGAATTCATATCTCGAGCTACACAACTCTAAACGCAACCAAACCAGTGCCAAATTAACAAGCATTAAGTCTATTTTCCAGAAAAATAAACCACATAATTTTAACCTAACTTGTATCGCCTATAACTCGAGCTATACAACTCCGAATTTGACGAAACCAGTGCCAAAACGACCGGCGTTAAGTCTATTTTCAAAAACAATCAACCTCATAATTTTTGGATCAACCAAACAGCGCCAGTTTTAGAAAAACCGAACCTGTGTCCAGAATCGCTAAATTGCCAAACACCAAACCCTAACGGCAACGACACCGCAACCACCACAACAAAAACGACAATTCGACAACGCGACAACAACAATCAACCACGCACAGCAACAACAAAAACACGAACAATAACAACACCATCATCGTGATACAACAATCACGCAACAACAAATAACGAAACAAATCACAATAACGTGCAATAATCATCAAAGCACCAATCTCAACGAAAACACGATATGCAACAACACGAACAATTCAACAAAACCCTAGACTACCCACACATAATTATCATCAACCCATTATCAAGGTTAAGCCCACCCTTACCTCGAATAACGTAAGCTCCGGAACACGACGAACGAGACACGAACAAAACCACAGCAACACGAACGATCCCCTTTTGAAATTCTTCGCGAAACCCTCCTCTTCTCTCCCTCTTTGCGCCGCGTGCTCTCTCTCTCACTCTCACTTTCGTTTTTCTTTTGCTTGCTGCGAATGAGGGTTTGGCTTAAACCCCCAGGGTTTAAGTTGAGGGCTCAGTAAACACTGGGCTCTCTACGTCACCACCTCCTTTACTCGTTTCACCTCCTACGCATATAAAATATTAACCTTTTAATTTATCTATATCTCGCCTCCAAATTATTTTAATAATTCAATCAACTATTTTAATTAAATTATTTCCGGGGTGTTACAACCCTCCCCCACTTAGAATCTTTCGTCCTCGAAAACATACCTGATTCAAACAGCTCCGGATAGGACTCTCGCATCTTGCTCTCCAACTCCCATGTCATGCTTTCACCAGCAGCTCCTAACCAGACCACTTTCACCAGGTTTATCTCTTTGCCACGTAAAGTCTTTGTCATACCCTAATTTTGTCCGCCTAGGTTTAAAACCCTAATTTTCCGCAAAAATAAATAAATTGAGAAGTGTGGTTTTATTTTGAAGAGTGAAGAGCATTGTGCATGAATTTTTGGGTTTTAAAAGTCATTCTAGGGCTTTTAAATTCATTGTTAGAGTGGAAATGCATTTGTTGTTGAAAAACAAGGTTTTTAGGGCAAAAGGGTATTTTGGTCATTGTCAAAAGAGGATAATTTTTTTATCAAGAATCATTGTGCAATTTTAGAGAAATTTATTTGAGGCAAAACATTTTTGGTCATGTATGTATGTATGTATGCGCATGCATGCATACATTGTGCACAAAATTCAAATTCAAAAAAGGCATCAAAAAGGAATATTCTACAAAAAGTTCCAAGATGTGATTTTTATGACATTTTTGGTCATGTAGATCACATAAAATGGCATATTCCTCAAGATACCTTGTATGTGGCCTAAATTGGGTGCATTTTTGTACAATTATCCTAAGAAGAATAATCAAAAATGAAGGGATAATGGAATGGTCATATAATAGTACAATAGTACAAGATGACAACTAGCAAAACTTGGTCACCAAGGACCCCTCCCTTGCTATTTCGAATTTCTCCTCTCTATTCTCTCATTTTGTGTTTTCTCAATGTCCTCAATCCATGTGAGCCTCAATCCTAGCCTTTGATTCAAAATTAAAATCAAATCCTAGAGCACAACTAGTGCACAATGACCTAACCACCCTTAAACCTAATTGCTTTCTATATATACCCTATTCACCTCACAAGGAGGGAAACTTTGGCCTCATCATTCACTCACAAACCCTAGCACACAAAACCCTCCTCACCTCCTCTCCATTTTATGCGCCACCCCCTCTCCCTCCTCTCTAACTCACTTCTTCATTTCTCATCTACCCACACACATTCAATCCATTTTCCAAGCCTAAAACACTAATTTTTAACCATCAATCCTTCATAAAATCACACAAAAGTTCAAGATCAAGGGTCATTTTTTGGAGATTGGAGACCAAGCTTGAAGATAAGTTGATTTGGTTGATTGTTTCTTCATCTATTGTGTTTATTTAGAGCTCATCTTAAGGTATGTGATTCTTAGACCCCTTCTCTTGTAAATCCTTGCATAAAGTCATCATTTTTTGCATATTTGTGAGATTTCCACTTCCAAAAATGTAGATCCTCTCTTTTAACTTCATTTTTATGCTTGTACATATTTTAATCTCATGAATCTTTGTTTTGATGCTTTGATTTTGGGGTTATATGCATGACTTTGTTGTTTTAGTTGAAATAAAATGTTATTGGCTTTGATAATAATTTCGCATGTTTTAAATAAATATGTGTTTTATGATTTTTGTTGGTTATCATGGTTGAATCTTGTGAATAGATGCATCTATGTTTTGGTTATGTCACTCGCTTGCTTGATTTGGTTGGCTTGTTAAAATAAATTGATGATTGGCCATTAAACTTGCAAATATTCAAACCTATGTTGTTAATTGTGAAATTTGTGATTTGAGAAAAATAAACTTGGGTTTTGGTTCATTTATGATCCACAAATGATCTTGGGTTATGCTAAGTTGGCAAGAGATAGGTTACTTCAACCTTGATGCCTATGCTTGTAAGCATTTAAAAATTCAATTCCCACTTGATGTGCTTGTGAAATGTGAGCAAAAAGGGGTCTATAAACAATTGAATTTGCGCACATGATTGGTCTCCAATGACCTTGATGCATCCTCAAGTTTAATCATGCTTTCTTTGCTCTTTGAGTTTAATGTAAATTGTTGTTTGAAGTTTGTGAAGTTTTGGCAAAGGATAGGCCACTTAGAGCCTTGATGCATTAAATTGTTGTGGTGCATTAAAATGTTGAATTGGTGTTCACAATTTGCTTGTTTTGATTTCCACCAATTGTTACTCGTTAGTAACTCTCCAAAACTTCAAAACCATGTTGCATACAAAGAACAACTTGTTACTCGTTAGTAACGTTCCAACTTCAAAACATTTTTTTTTGCATTTACATAATCATTGATAAACAACTTCACTTCTTCTCAAAACGATTTCAAACTATTTTTCACAAATTAAAAATTTTGTTGAGGATAATGCGAAGCCTTTGCTTGCACGATCGTCAATAATGGGGTGCTAGTGGTGATCACTTGGAGTCTTTGCTCAATTGATTATCATGAACACTCATTTTTCAAAAGAACTCTCATTTCACAAATTAAAAACTTTGTTGAGGATAATGCGAAGCCTTTGCTTGCACGATCGTCAATAATGGGATGCTAGTGGTGATCACTCGAAACCTTTGTTGTTTGATCACTGTGAACATTCAATTTTCACAATTAAACAACTAAAAAATAAAAACCTTTTCTCGACAACCGAGAACTACGTAAGCTTTGAATTCTCCATCGCACTGGGAGATACGTAGGAGTGGGTCACATTCCCGTCAAGCACGACAAATAAAAACCATTTTCTTTTCAAAAAAAAACAAACCCTTTTCCAAAACAAGGCAATTTCTAAAAACAAAACAATTTTCGAAAACAAGAACTACGTTGCTTTGATTCCCTCCCCGGGATACGTAGGCACGGTGCCCTCCCGTCAAGCGCAAAAGATTAAATTTTCCTTAAGTTTTTTTCCATAAAGTAAGGAGAGATAAAGAGAGATAAAAACAAAGCATTTCTTAAATCAACCTTTTAAATCACACGTCAAATCGAGGTTCCCTTTCAGTAGAAAGGATGTGTGGGGTGCTCGTACCTTCCCCATGCATAACCGACCCCCGAACTCAAATCTCGTGGTTCCAAGGACCATTGTCTTTCAAGAAAGGTTTTTTTTCAATGTTTTACCTCTAAAAAAATATTGGTGGCGACTCCAATTCATGTTGTGCGAAGAGAAATCCCTCCAAAGGATTTTTCGGGGTGCAACAGTCTTCACTTCACGATCTTCAATTCGCACAGGCATTGTCTCCACAGTGAGATTATCCCGCACATGCACATCATCCATCGGAATCACATGGGACGGATCCGAAATATACTTCCGAAGTTGCGACACATGAAATACATCGTGCAAATTCGAAAGATTAGGCGGCAAGGCCACCCTATAAGCAACATTACCAATTCTCTCAGTGATCTGATACGGTCCAATGAAACGAGGAGTCAACTTCTTTGTCTTCAATGCACGCCCAACACCAGCCATAGGCGTGACTCTCAAAAACACATGATCACCAGCTTGGAATTCTAAATCCTTCCTTCTCTTATCATGATAGCTCTTCTGTCTACTCTGCGACGCTTTCATTTTCTCACGGATCAATTTCACCTTTTCAGTAGTCTCTCGAACAACCTCGGGTCCAAGAACAATACTCTCCCCAGATTCATGCCAACACAACGGAGTCCTACATCTCCGACCATACGATGCCTCAAACGGTGCCATCCCGATGCTAGAATGGTAACTATTGTTGTAAGTAAACTCGATCAACGGAAGGTGAATATCCCACGCACCTCCCTGCTCAAGAACACAAGATCTCAACAAGTCTTCCAACGACTGAATCGTCCTCTCTGTCTGCCCATCAGTTTGAGGATGATAAGCTGAACTCAACCTCAATTTAGAACCCAACGCTTCTTGCAAACTCTTCCAGAAATCAGAAGTGAACCTAGGATCTCTGTCAGACACAATGCACAAAGGAACACCATGCAACTTCACAATCACCTGAATATAAATCTCTGCCAATCTCGACACCGGATACGTGATATTGATAGGAATAAAATGAGCAGACTTCGTCAATCTATCCACAATCACCCAAATCGAATCGTGCCCCCTCACAGTATTAGGTAACCCTATCACGAAATCCATAGAAATACTATCCCACTTCCATTCCGGAATCTCCAACGGTTGCATCAACCCAGCAGGCTTCTGATGCTCAACCTTCGATTTCTGACAAGTCAAGCAGGAATACACAAACTGCGCCACATCACGCTTCATACCAGGCCACCAAAACATCTTCTTCAGATCCTGATACATCTTTGTAGCTCCCGGATGGATACTCAACTTACTCCTATGACCTTCTTCTAAAATTGCTCTTTTCATCTCCTCATCATCAGGAATGCAGATTCTTCCACGGTACTTCAATACATTCTGCGCATCCAACTCAAAGCCTTTATTCTCGGATCGATCAATCCCAACCATCAGGTCAACTAATTTAACATCTAACTTCTGAGCTTCTCGAATGCTAGCCATGAATTCATTATCAATCTTCAACATCCCCAATCTAACACTCTGAGGCGTCACTTCACAAACCAAACTCATATCCCTGAACTGCTCAATTAATTCGAGTTCTCTAACCATCATTGCTGACATATGCAACGTCTTTCGACTTAAAGCGTCAGCTACCACATTAGCCTTTCCCGGATGATAGTTCAAGCTAAAGTCATAGTCTTTCAGCAACTCCAACCATCTGCGCTGTCTCATATTCAACTCTTTCTGATCAAACAGATACTGCAAACCCTTATGATCACTGAACACCTCAAACCTCGAACCATACAGATAATGTCTCCAAATTTTCAACGCGAACACAACTACAGCAAGTTCTAAATCATGGGTAGGGTAGTTCTTCTCATGAGTCCTCAACTGTCTCGACGCATAGGCAACTACCTTACCATTCTGCATAAGCACACCTCCCAACCCCATCTTGGAAGCATCACAATACACCACAAACGACTCTTCCGGATTAGGCAACGTCAGAACAGGAGGCGTCGTCAACCTCTTCTTCAATTCTTTGAAGCTCTCTTCACAACAGTCATCCCAGATGAAAGCTTTACCCTTGCAAGTCAACTGAGTCAACGGAAGTGCCAACTTCGAAAATCCTTCTATAAACCTCCTATAGTAACCTGCCAGACCCAGAAAACTTCTAATCTCAGTAACTGACTTCGGAGACTCCCATTGTAACACGGCATCAACCTTAGACGGATCCACGGCAATTCCATTCCCCGAAATAACATGACCCAGAAAGCTAACCTCCTTCAACCAAAACTCACACTTAGACAGCTTCGCATATAATTTCCTGTCCCTCAGAATTTCCAATACCAATCTCAGATGTCCTGCATGCTCCTCTTCTGACTTAGAATAATTTAGGATGTCGTCAATGAATACCACCACAAACCGATCCAGATACTCACGAAAGATACGATTCATGTACTCCATGAACACTCCCGGCGCATTAGTCACACCGAAAGGCATCACGGAATACTCATAATGCCCATAACGGGTTCTGAAAGCTGTCTTCTGAATGTCTTCGTCTTTCACCTTGATCTGATGATAACCCGATCTCAAATCTATTTTACTGAACACCTGAGCACCCACCAACTGATCCATTAAGTCATCAATCCTCGGAAGCGGATACTTGTTCTTAATAGTCACCTTATTCAGCTGCCGATAGTCTACGCACAACCTCATACTACCATCTTTCTTTTTCACCAACAACACTGGAGCTCCCCACGGCGACACACTTGGCCTCACAAATTTCTTGTCAAGCAGATCCTCGAGTTGCTTCTTCAGTTCTGACAATTCAGATGCAGACATTCTATACGGTGCCATAGACACAGGTTTAGTATCAGGTACCAGATCAATAGCAAACTCAACCTCTCTCTCTGGTGGTACATCCGGAATCTCGTCGGGAAAAACCTCAGAAAACTCTCGCACCACCTGCAACTCATCAACCTTCGCTTGGCTCTCAGCAGACAATGACGCCATTAATGAAAACAACTGGACGTCTTCCCTCATTACCCTATGCAACTGACCAGCAGACAACAAACCAGACTCTTCCTCTTCAGGAGAAAAGAAACTCACAGACCTTTCATGACAGTTGATATGAACATGGTTATCAACTAACCAGTCCATACCTAGAATAACATCCATTCCGCTCAGCGGCAAACAAATCAAGTCAACGAGAAAATCATTACCGAATATCGATAAAGGGCATTTAGCACAAACAACCGAGGTAGTCACCGAACCCTTAGCCGGAGTATCGATAACCATCTCCCTCAACATAGGAGATAAAACAAGATCTAATTTCTCAACACATGCAGTAGCAATAAAACAATGGGTAGCACCAGTATCAATAATAGCAATGAGAGGAGAATTATTAATATAGCATGTACCTCTGATCTCATTCACTGCATCTGACCCCGCCAGAGCGAACACCTTCCCAACGGACCTTTCTTTCTTCGGTTTAGGACACTGAGTGCTGATATGACCACCCTCACCACAGTTGTAGCATAACACATCCTTTCGATCACAGCTAGACGCCATATGACCTTCTTTACCACACTTGTAGCACTTCTTCACATCACCTGGACAGTCAGGACGCTTATGACCGGGTTTACCACACTTGTAACATACCACACTAGCAGCAGCATCTCCCCCACTAGGTCTCTTACCCACAGCAGTTCTCTGATTGCCCTTACCAGCTGGAACCTCATACGGCTTCCCATGACTCGAGAAATTCTTCTGCCTATCCCTCATGACTCTAGAATGAGCATTACTGTCTTCCTCGAAGATTCTGCAGCTGTCAATCAACTCCGAGAACACCCGAATTTTCTGATACCCTATCGCCTTCTTGATATCAGCCCGCAACCCATTTTCAAACTTGATGCATTTGGAGAATTCAGCACCAGCCTCACCATAATGTGGATAGAACTTCGCCAATTCAATGAACTTGGCAGCATACTCAGTCACCGACATATTACCCTGCTTCAGCTCCAGAAACTCAATCTCTTTCTTCCCACGGACATCTTCAGGATAATACTTTCTCAGAAATTCTCTGCTGAACACAGCCCAAGTGACCTCTTCATTCACAGTCGCCAACCTCTGCCTCACCTCCAACCACCAGTCATCAGCCTCCTCTGCCAGCATATGAGTACCATACCTGACTTTCTGCGCCTCAGAGCAATCCATAACACGAAAGATTCTCTCCATCTCTTTCAGCCACGCCAAAGCACCATCAGGGTTATACTTGCCCTTAAAGGTAGGAGGATTCTCCCTCTGAAACATAGCCAAACTGCGCGACCCAGCATCACCAGCAGCACCTGGGTTATTCTCCACAGCTTGAGCCACAGCCTGCAAAGCAACAGCGAGTGCAGCATCGTTCCGTCCTGCCATCTCAACCTAACACTGCAACAGAAACTATAATCAGAAACGAGTAACAATTACTCAAGTGTTACTCGACTCGACGAGTCGACAACTTGGCCGGACAGACCGAACTGCTCTGATACCACTAATGTAACACCCCCCTTTCACTATTACGACTAAATAGACAATTATCAGAGTAACCTCGAAGGGCGCTACGTTTTTCACCATTTTAAAAAAAAAACACCATTTATTCCAAAAAAAAAATCTCCAAAATAATTTATGTAAAAGAAATCACCATGCAGCGGAAATATTAACCAGTTTAAACATCTCCAGAATTAACAATTAAAGACATCTCCAAAATTAATTAAAACAATTTCCAATAACTAAAATAATAGTTCAAAACGATAACTAACGACTCCGCGGTGCTACATATCAGAGCTGACACAGACCCAAACGAGAGAGGAAGCAAAACCTAGCAATTCCTCCACGAGCACTAGCGATCACCTGCAGCGTTGCCGCATGAGAGCAACATTCCAAGCAGAAGGGGTGAGTCTAACAGAGGTAATAAGCAGATGATAAAAATATGCTAGCATCAGGTAACTACAGCAACACAATACAATTACACCATATCACAGCACCAGATACCAAAGGAAAAGTCCATTTGACAGTGAACCACCAAAATTATAACATTCATAGACAATGGGATGATATGCAACCCCTCCAGTGGGCATATGCATGCGGTACCGATCACCAAAATGAGCCACGACGGGCATATCACCAATAAACACCAGAGGCAGAGCCTATATCACCAAAACATGCATATGACAATGCGACACCATGATTATGCACCAACTCACCATAACAAGTATTTAAAATAAATACTATATCACCAGAATCAAAACAAATGATTTCACAAAAATAGCACCAAGTTGTAGCATCACAGCTACCACTAAACTCTCCTGAGCATACCAGCACCACACCTGAAATATTAACACCAGACGGCTCCACAACGCGGACATAACGCACGCACACCACGCACAAGACTGGCGCACAGCGCCTAGGCACATCGCACCTACTTCAGCGAATTAATTAAAATAGCAAACGACATCGGATTTCAACAAATAAATACTTGTTGGAGAGCCCTATGGGTCTGGTTATCATCCCTAAGTTCAGTTTTTGAAGGAGAGTGTCCAATAGGTACAGTTTTCGAAAAGCACACAGGCTAGTTGCAAAAGAGGACAGTTTCCGTCCTTCAAATTCAAGCAATTCCAAAGTGACCAAAACTCAATTAAATTGCATGAAACTTGTGCATAAACTGGGGCAAATTTTGTCTAGTTTTCAAAGAAATTGGATTCGTTCGAAAAGGAGTTCTTTTGAAAACGTGGTAACCAAAACACTGACCCTGTGTCCAGATTGTTTCCAGAATCTTACTCTAACTTGTGGAATTCATATCTCGAGCTACACAACTCTAAACGCAACCAAACCAGTGCCAAATTAACAAGCATTAAGTCTATTTTCCAGAAAAATAAACCACATAATTTTTCGGTCAATACAACGTTCCCAGTCACCGAAATACCGAATCTATACCCAAACCGTTTCCAGAATTTTAACCTAACTTGTATCGCCTATAACTCGAGCTATACAACTCCGAATTTGACGAAACCAGTGCCAAAACGACCGGCGTTAAGTCTATTTTCAAAAACAATCAACCTCATAATTTTTGGATCAACCAAACAGCGCCAGTTTTAGAAAAACCGAACCTGTGTCCAGAATCGCTAAATTGCCAAACACCAAACCCTAACGGCAACGACACCGCAACCACCACAACAAAAACGACAATTCGACAACGCGACAACAACAATCAACCACGCACAGCAACAACAAAAACACGAACAATAACAACACCATCATCGTGATACAACAATCACGCAACAACAAATAACGAAACAAATCACAATAACGTGCAATAATCATCAAAGCACCAATCTCAACGAAAACACGATATGCAACAACACAAACAATTCAACAAAACCCTAGACTACCCACACATAATTATCATCAACCCATTATCAAGGTTAAGCCCACCCTTACCTCGAATAACGTAAGCTCCGGAACACGACGAACGAGACACGAACAAAACCACAGCAACACGAACGATCCCCTTTTGAAATTCTTCGCGAAACCCTCCTCTTCTCTCCCTCTTTGCGCCGCGTGCTCTCTCTCTCACTCTCACTTTCGTTTTTCTTTTGCTTGCTGCGAATGAGGGTTTGGCTTAAACCCCCAGGGTTTAAGTTGAGGGCTCAGTAAACACTGGGCTCTCTACGTCACCACCTCCTTTACTCGTTTCACCTCCTACGCATATAAAATATTAACCTTTTAATTTATCTATATCCCGCCTCCAAATTATTTTAATAATTCAATCAACTATTTTAATTAAATTATTTCCGGGGTGTTACATGTATCCTGAAGCAGAATCGTTGTTGAAGATAGACATTAAAGGAACAATTTCTGAAAATATAATATGCTTCTGTAACTAATTTCCTATATCTGTATCTGTTGGCTTTCTGGTTGTTGCAAGTATGAAATCGGTCATAGCAATGAAGGAATCGTTCAATTCGGTGATAATCTCCTTCTTCGCGATTTCTGTTGCTAACGTGGTCGCTGCTGCTTCACCTTTGCTACGATTGTCACAATCAGAGGAAAATTCAAAGATACAATCAGTTTTGATCTCCTCCGTAGTGTTTGATTGCAAATCTGTAAAGTTAGATTCAAAATCCAGTGATCGTGTTGCAACTACCTTCTCAAAAGAACCTCCATCGTTTCTTTGTTTGACGTCAGCAAGCGAACAAGTTATTTCACCGATCTTGACCGAGCATTCATCAAATTCTAGTTCAATTAGAATCGGTGGAGCAACTGGAATCGTTTCAAGGTCGGATTCTTGACAAAAACTGCCGAACACAATATTGAATTGATCGTTTTGTTGGATCAGCAAGGCATCTTCTTCTTCAAGATCGGCGAACAACCATGGTGGAACTTCTCCGCAGAAATCAGAGTCGTCGTCTTCTCCGGTGACCGAATCGGAATCGAAAACGGAATCAGAAGCGTAATCCTCATCTCTAGGGTATCGCTCTGATACAATGTTAAGAATCATAGGATCATACATGTATAGATCAAAGCCATAGGAGAGGTATTGAGCATAAGAATACTCATGAGGTAAAAGAGGTAAAAACTCTTCATAAGGAATCATATTGAAAAAGGTAGTGAAAATGATTACAATGTGCTCTTCATATAGAGAGCTCTAGGAGATACTAACTAACTAGTAAATTACTAATTAGTCCCTAAGAGAATGTAATATCTTCTAAGTCACTATTATTTTTAAGAAGGGGAAAAACTCATTTACCAAAATTGCCAAATAAGGCAAAACCTTTTTTTATTTTTATTTTAAACTATCGCAGCCTTGAAGAATCCAATCTACCAGTTGAGTATAAATTCAAGTGCCCATTCAACAACCTCTAACACATAACTTGAATGAGCTAGCTCTTACGTCCCACCATTGTTGGAGTCAAAAACAACCTGAAAGGAGCTAATTGCCAGGCCAGCAGCATCCACAAGAACAAACTCACCAACCCCATAAGCTTCCAATATAGACTTCCTTCCAAACGGGATTTGTGAATGAATCAACACCAACAGTTCTTTCTCAAGTTGATTGCTCTGTCCAAAGATAAACAATAGATTCACCAATGACATTCATTATCCTTTGCTCTTTCTCTAATAAGCAGCAGAAACAGAGGAAACAAGGCAAATATGGACACAAGAGACAATGACAAATCGCACGTCGTCATGCGGTCGCACAAAACCACATCACCATAACACAAACACTACGCAGACGATGCAAGAACGGTGATGAAGAAATCGTAAAACCTAAAATCATAAAAGTCCAATAATACAAATCTTTGTCACCCATTTCATCAAACAGCATCTGGGCATCCACAAGGCTCCCACATTTGCAATACATTTCCAGCAGCCAGAGCGGCATCGGGAGAGAGGACGAAATGATTTCAGATCAAAAACTAGAACTCCGCTTCAGATCGCGATTGGAACCCAAAAACAAAATTGATAACCAGAATCAATGCTCATGAGACAATTCGAAAAATCAAAATCAAAATCGAACCAAATAAATAGGGAGAAGAAAGGCGATGCACGAAGTGTCAAAGGCAAGCTTAGGAAACACAATCGTAGAGACGACTACTCCACGATTTAGGTCAAACCGAAAAAAAAATCCACGAACAACGATCCAAAATCAAGCATCGATTTAGGAAAGACAAAGTAAAACCAGAAAAAGCAAAATCGCAAAACGCAAGAGGAAACAATGCAAACGAAAAGGTAGAATATGATTTCCCGAAGGCAACCCAAGAACAAATAGACTATGAAATAAATGGAAAAAAATAAGAATAAAATAAAGAAAGTGACCTAGATGCGTCGAAATTCATGGAGGATACCATGTTTGCTCTGATACCATGTTGAAAAACATGGCATCCATGGAAATTAGAGAGAAAAACTTTAAAGATCAATTATATTGAAAGTGGTAGGATATTACAAATTAGAAGAGATAACCCTAAATGAGTCTACCATCTACCTTATATACTAACCAACTAATGGACCTTACTATCTAACGACCTTACTATCTAATCACTAATGCAAAAAAGGCTTTTGGAATCGGTTGTTTGGGACTTTTGGAATCGGTTATTGGCCGATTCATGTACTGCCGATTCTAAAAGTGGGGACCTTTTTGAATCGGGTAAATAACCGATTCAAAATGCAACATTTTAAATCAGTTATTTAAACAACCGATTTCTAATGTCCCTTTTTTAAAAAAAATTTTTAATTCATACCTATTAACCAATTTGCAATGCAAACTAATTAGTCAGATACAATTTAAAAAAGTAGCCAGAAATGGTTTAAATACTAAGCACAATAATAATATACTAATCTTGTTATGGATGATTATTGTTAGTAATATAACTTAAACTAAGCAAGAGAAATGAAACAAAGACAGTGTATGGATAGGATCTTGAATGAAAAGTATCCGAATAGTTTCCGGCTTGTAATTTGCAGTACATAATAACTTTGGCTACTAATTCCACTACAGATAACTGTATAAAAAACTCAATAATGTACAATAAAAATATGGTGCTCATAACTGCTAAGTGGGCAAAATTATAGACACCAGGACATCACATCACCTTCACCATAATAACTAGAATAAACTCAAACAGAATTTCCCTTCAAAAACTACTGACAGTTGATCCTGCTTGCTTGGACTCCTCTACTTAAGAATATGAATAGATCAATGAATCAAATGATCCAAAAATATGGTAATTGTTTATTGTCTTAGCAGCCCATGACAAATCCTCTGATAAGTTTTATCACTCATTAAAACAGCAGCAAAAATGCAGAAACATTAGAACAACAAAGATGCCAACATGCCAATAGAATATTATTGACACGAAAAAGTTTATAAATTGGTGTTGAGTGCTGACGTAAGATAGCAAGAATAATTGCCTAAAAGTAATGAATTTTGCTATATATTCACAATTTGAGCACCATTCTTAGTAAAGTAATTGATACCTGCTTGCATGCAATCACTCAAAAGCATGAACAAACCCTGAAATTGGCGATCGAGGAAAAGACATACAATGATTTCAACTATCTCTTCAACTTCTATAGTAGATAAGATAACTTTCTTACTCCTGCCATGAGAATCAAGAGGCATGACTTGAAAATGCCATACTTACAAAATGCTACACTTGAATAATCAACAGGCAATCTAGCTAATCAATGCAACTTCAAACTCAAATGGTAATAAAAAACAAATAAATGACAGATAAATCATTTAGGTTATCCCCTGGATTAGATGCACTTATGTTGCTTAACATATCCAACAGCAAGTGACAAATCTTGACCCAAGCTCTAATATTTTGGGGCAGCCCTCCACAGTCAGAATCTAAAAATTAAAATGCAAAACTGAGTGCATTAGCTATCTGGCCAAAGTTTCGCAATTCAAATACTTGAATAACATTACATTATTTTCTAATTCACATCATCCCCACATGATCATAGCACACAGCCCAGAACAAAACAAAACTACATCAACTTTCACAAGACAAATTCACTCTCACTAACTATCAATGGTAAATTGAATAATCAACATCTCAAAAAAGAACAATTCAGATCACTTAACTAAGCAATAAAATAATTAAATTAAAAAAAAACTTGTCCAATTTGTATAAAAATATTGTCACACTAATGATCTCATATGGGGACTCAAACCTGGAACACTAGCTCGCAGACTCATTCCAACACACTATATGATCTCAAAAATGAATCCCATATATATCTTACTGTCTTGAAAGCCCCATTCCACACACTCCAATTTCCTTCTTCCATGCAACTAACAAAACTAATTTATATCCTACTCTTCTTAACTTTGTGCGTCCTTAAAGAGGAAAAAGAAACACTGCAACTGGTTCACTCTCAACACCTTGAGATTTCATTGATGCACATTGAACTGAACTGACTAAAAACCGAAGCATTATTATCAATGTTTGAACTATTTAGATTTTAGATACTAGTCAAAATTTCATCGCACAAAGAAAAAACCATTCCAATAATAAAATACTCTCATTGTGAACAACACAGATAATACTCAAATCAGCATAGAGTTTAAAACAGATCGAAAACTACAAAAAAAAGATCTAAGAGATTAGCGATAGAAACTAGTACCTGGTACTTGCGAAATCATAGAGTTTTCCAGTGCTGGAGAAAATCATAACTCCTACTTCAGCATCGCACAAGATCGCAGGTTCCTTCGCCTTCTTCAACAATCCATTCCTTCCTTTCGAGAACGTCACTTGCCTACTTGTCAATTTGTCAATTCTTCTAATCACGATCTTTCCTCTCCCCATTTCTGTTCCAAAATAAACCCTAACAAACCAGAAAACTGCTTTCTGCAAACAGATCAAACGAAATCAAGCATCAATTTCATGTAACTTAAAGAAACTGCGAAAATCAAAAGTAAAAACTGAAGAAAAGAGTGAAGAGAGCGAGAGGGAGAGAGAAAGAAGCGTCGTTTCCTCCGAAATTATATATTGTTTGTACAGAAGAAAGCAACAGAAAATGAAGGAAGAAAATCGGATTAATTTTCCGAGAAAGACAGAGAGAATCTAAAAAAAACTCAGGGTTTCGAAGTTCTTTGCACTGAAAGCGACGGTGAGCAAGGCGACGCCGAGAGTTGAGAGTAGTGACGGCGAGGAAAACTTAGGTGTTTATCGTGTGAGAGAGCGAGAGCATCGGGTGAGAGAAGAAGCAGTGACGGCGAGGAAAACTCAGAAGCTTCTTCTGGCGGAAGGGACGACGACGAGAGTTGAGAGAAGCAGTGACTGCGAGAGTTGAGAGTTGAGAGTGAGAGACTCAGAGAATACGAGAGTTGAGAGTGAGAGACTTTCAGAGAAGAGCGCTTAACCTTCAAAGACCATCGCGAGTTCAGAGTGAGAGACTTTCAGAGAATACAGGAGAGAACGCGAACGTTAGGAAAAAAATAGGACCTTTAGCATCGGTTGTTTAAACATCCGATGCTAAATGTAGATGCAAAAACTGAAATCTTTCATTTAATTGCAAAATTGCCACCGTGTTTACATTTAGCATCGGCGGATCAAACAACCGATTCTAAATGGTGCTTTCTAAAGTCATTTTTCCACTAGTGAATGGGCCTTACTAACCAACTAATGGACTTACTACTTGTTCTGGAATGGGCCGAAGGCCCAATCCAATCAAAGAGCTGGCCAAAAACAGCCCAATAGCAAGCAAAGAAGCAAATCAGATCTCGACGGTCAGGATCAACCCACGCTGATCTAACGGCTCCCCCTGATTCATTGGCCCTATAAATAGGGGATTGACCCCACATGTCAGGTACATTATTCACTCTTACTGTTACTCTGCAGAAACTCTACCCCACTGACTTGGGCGTCGAAGTGTCATTGCAGGTACAACCTGATGTGCTGCGGACGACCATCACCTGATCAATCTGGACGACCAGCACCCAATTGATCGACCTGATACGTCAGTCATCTACTACAGCTCGAACGTGAGGTACAGTTCAGTGGCGACCATAATGGGAGCCCACGCGCTATTCCACCAAAACTCCTCATGCCTCCTCGAGGCAGACCAAAGGTGACGCCCCCTCAAACTGTGGCCGAAATCCCAATTCGACCACCACCCGTCCTGGGGCGGTTCAACAAGTCACAGTGGCCCTTCCTGCAGACTTGGTTCAGGAGCTTCGAGATTTACTCCGTGATCGTGAACAATCCTTGGCTCGTCAGATGATCGCCTTACCCAAGTAGAAGATCAAGCAGTCTCCCGATGGGCAAACACAGCCCCTGAGCTACATCGCCGCAACAACGGGTCACCCATTCCCCGGGGAAACCCAGCCAGAGGATATCGCTCGCCCCCTCGAAGACAGCTAGTCCATCGATCTCCACCCCGTCAAAGGGGACGAGGAGGAGGAATCACACCGCCAAGGACAACCTCGTCCACCTCTGACTACACCTATTGACCGGAGGAGTCTTCACATCAGGAGTCCTCTTATGATTCATCCAGTTCACCCCACTCGATCGCGTAGTTGATCCAACGAGCGGTACCCACACCATTCGAGTGACTATTCTAATGAAGAGCGACGTGGTCATCGGGGGAGACACCTCGAGGACTGACCATATCGCAAAGGAAGAGTTGACATGATTTTGGGGCCCTACACCAGAGACATAGATGAATATCGTATCCCTCGCTCCCTGGAAAAACCTCCCCCGGACCTTAAGATGTACAATGGCGTCAAAGATCCAGACGCCCACCTGAAACACTTCGACCTGATGATGAAATATAGGGGTGCACCCAGACCAATGAAATGCAAGATTTGGAGAGATTGGCCTTAGAATGGTTCACCGAGCTGAGACCTAACACCATTTCCTCTTGGGAACAGATGGCTAGGGTGCTCACCGCCCGCTTCACAACATCGAGGGTTAAGCTTAAGTCCCAAGATGTTTTGATTGCAATCAGGCAAGGCCCCAATGAGTCATTACGCAGCTATGTGGAGCGGTTCAACCGTGAGGCCGACCAAGTGAGAAACCTAGATGATAACCAGCGGTTGTGGTTCTTGAGAACAGGGCTCCTCAAGGGAAGCTGATTTGAAGTTGAGGTCAGCCTGCATTTTCCAAGGGATTTAGAAACGTTCTTTTGGAGATTTCAGAGGTTCATGAACTATGAAGAGAGAAGAATGGCCGTTGAAGCCACCGAAGTAGGAATGAATCAAGGACCAAGAGGGGAGCGCGACTAGAGGCCAAAGGAAGATTATGGCCGGCCACCCAGGGACCCCAAGACAAGAAAATTCGCAGAACATACCAAGTTGAACACCTCCTATGCAAACATACTTGCAGAATGTGCGAACACCGAGTTTAGAGACATCAAAAGACCAGAACCACTCGTCCTAAAGGAAGCGCAACGCCCGTCCAAGAAATACTGTCGATACCACAAAAGCAATGGGAATCGCATGAACAATTGCATGGCCCTCAAAGACGACGTTGAGGCATTAATCAAGAGAGGGAAGCGGACCCAGTATGTGAAGAAGAACCAAACCGAGGGGCGAGACGACAAGCAAGTAAGTCGATCGCCCAGGAAAGGGAAAGCACTGGCCGACGAAGTGGCCAAAGTAATAGAAGAAGATGAAGACGAGGACGAAGACATCCCAGATACTAGAAAATCAAAGGAAAGACCGGTCGCCATGGTGATCACGAGAGGTATTCCCACCGATGCAGCAACCAACAAGTCGATGAAGAGAAGGTGGGATGAGATCATGAACATCGCATCTACCTCAGCCCCAAGGTCCCCGTCAAAGAGGTCGCCCATATCCTTTGGGGACGAGGACCTCATTGACGGAACACCTAACTATGAAGTACCACTAGTAGTGGTTGCTGTGATGGCCAACATGGAGGTCAGGCGAATACTCGTAGATTAGGGAAGCTCTGCAGATATCATCTTTGAAGACCTCTTAGACGTGCTAAAGATATCAAAAGAAGATTTGAGGCCATACAGAGGCACAGTCTTGACAGGATTCAACGGAGCATCCACCACCCCAACAGGGCGGATCGAGTTGATGGTCACCTTTGGGGGCGACACTGCAGAAAACCCTTTGTGCCGAACGGTCAGGACAGATTTCATAGTGCTACCATGCAAGTCTGTTTATCAATGCATCATAGGTCGACCAACCCTAGCTCGATTGGAGGCCGTACCATCCACAGTCCACTTGAAAATGAAGTTCTACACTAAGAGTGGGGAGATCGTCACCGTTCAGGCTGATCTGTTATCGGCAAAGCGAACTTTCCTCCTAAGTTTGAAAGACAAAGGCAAGAAGGTAAGAAAGGAAATAGAGGACATGATGGACGGAGGAGAGCAAGTTAATATAGCTGACCTCGATGCCCGCTACGACCCTGATAGTGAAGAAGAAGAAGGGGATGACCTCCTGACCAGAGAACTGAAGAAAAGAATAAAACGGCCATAACCTGATGGAGAATTCGTACAAGTACAATTGGGGGGCGACCCAGAGAAATGTGTGAAGATTGGGAACGACCCCCCCCCCCCCCCCCCCGGAAGTACGGGAACAGCTCGAACTGTGCCTAAAAGAACATGCCGACTTATTCGCTTGGAGTGCAGTAGACCTGCCGGGAATCCCACCTGAGGTGGCTTGCCACCACTTAGCTGTCGATCTTGAGGCCAGATGGGTCGTTCAGGAAAGGCGAGTGCAGAAAGAAGAAAAGGCATTGGCCGCAATCAAGGCAGTTGACGATCTAATTGAGGCTGGTTTTATCAAAGAAATAAAGTATACAACCTGGGTGTCCAATGTGGTCTTAGTGAAAAAAGCTAATGGGAAATGGCGAATGTGTGTCGACTACACGGATCTCAATAGGGCCTGCCCGAAGGATGCATTCTCAGTCCCCAGCGTGGACAGACTGATTGACAGCGCAAGCGGTTTCAAGCTGTTGTCGTTCTTAGACGCCTACTCGGGGTATAACCAGATCGCCATGCACCCCCCTGATC
This sequence comes from Astragalus glycyphyllos, assembly GCA_963573325.1. Taxonomy (NCBI): domain Eukaryota; kingdom Viridiplantae; phylum Streptophyta; class Magnoliopsida; order Fabales; family Fabaceae; genus Astragalus; species Astragalus glycyphyllos. The sequence goes on from OY754308.1 coordinate 19,200,400, forward strand.
AAGAAAAGACCGCTTTTATGACGGAAAAGGGTAACTATTGTTATCGGGTCATGCTCTTTGGTTTGAAGAATGCAGGGGCAACCTACCAAAGAATGATGCACAAAGTTTTCCATGCACAAATAGGCAGAATAGTGGAAGTCTACCTGGATGACATGATAGTCAAAAGCAAAGAAGACAAGGGACATGTGGACAACCTAAGGGAGATTTTCAAAGAAGCAAGAAGAAACTCACTCAGGTTTAATCCTAAAAAGTGCACCTTCGGCGTAAGGGCGGGCACGTTTTTAGGCTTCTATCTCCTCGAAAGAGGAATCGAGGCTAACCCAGACAAGTGCAGGGCTGTGACAGAAATGAAACAACCCACAACCAAGAAGGAGATCCAAAACCTGAACGGCATGGTGGCCGCCCTCTCACGCTTCATAGCCAAAGCAGCAAACAAGTCGTTACCACTATTCAAGTTGCTAAAGAAGGAAGCTGATTTCGCATGGACACCCGAGTGTGACCAAGCACTGGACCAGCTTAAGGTCGCCCTGCTTCAGCCTCCAATACTGACCACCCCAAAGCCAGGAGAAATACTATGCCTATACCTGTCCATCACCGACGAAGCTTTGGCAGCGGTATTGATAAGAGAGGAAGGGCCCAAACAAAACCCCATTTACTTTGTCAGCAAAGTGCTTCAAGGACCTGAGATCAGATGCCAAAAGATAGAAAAGCTTGCATTGGCCCTATGTTCGCACGAAGACTACGACCTTACTTTGTGGCTCATCAGGTCGTCCTGAGAACAGATCAACCCATAAGACAGATCCTGCATCGACCAGACCTGGCAGGCAGGATGATCAAGTGGGCAGTTGAACTATCTGAGTTTGGGATCAGGTACGAGGCCAGGTCGACCACCAAAGCTCAAGTCTTGGCCAATTTCGTAGCTGAGATGACCCCCGTTCCAGAGCACCCAGCGCAAGCTCAATGGACCTTGCATGTGGATGGTTCATCCAATAGCAAAGGTAGTGGCGCAGGACTGATTTTAGAAAATAATGAAGGAACAACGATAGAAGTGTCACTTGCATTCTCATTCCCCACATCCAACAATCAGACAGAGTACAAGGCGTGCATTGCCGGACTTCTGCTCGCCCTTGAGTTCAATGTAAAACGGGACGAGTTACACTCAGACCCCCTTTTAGTAGTATCCCAGATCAAGGACATCTACGGAGGAAAGGACGAAATCATTCAAAGGTATTGACGAAGGTAAGAGAGCTACTAGAGCGGTTTGAGCATGCGGAGGTAAGACACGTCCCAAGAATAGAGAATGTTAGAGCAGATGTGTTGTCAAAAACCCAGGGAACCACTGAAGTGTGATACAGAAAACACTCTCAACACCCAGCATACGACTTGAGCAGGTTGCTCTAGACCCTGATGTCTGCATGATCACTTCAAAAAAGAGCTGGGTCGACCCCATATTCAGGTACATCAAAGAAGGGGAAGAGCCAAACGACCCCAAAGAAGCAGCCTTACGTACTTAGAGAAATCCACGAAGGGATTTGCGGAAATCATTTAGGAGGACGAGCCTTGGCAAAAAAGGCATTGAGGGCAGGATACTATTGGCCTACCATGGAGGAAGATGCAAAGACTTTAGAAAAAAAGTGTGACAAATGCCAGAGGCATGGAGATATCAACCTCGCTCCCCCAGTCGAACTCAACAACATGACTGCTCCATGGCCCTTTGCCTGGTGGGGGATCGACTTGCTTGGACCATCTCGGTCGCCCCTGGACAATTGAAATACCTGGTAGTAGCAGTAGACTACTTTTCTAAGTGGATAGAGGCCGAGCCTTTAGCCACCATAACTTTAAAAAACTGCCTCAAGTTCTTTAAGAAAAACGTCCTCGTACGCTTTGGAATCCCAAAGGTAGTGGTGTCCGATAACAGCACTCAGTTCACTAACAAAAAGTTCCAAGAGTCTTTGGTCGAACTCGGGGTAAAACAGCGTTTTTACTCAGTAGAGCACCCGCAAACGAATGGACAGGCTGAGGCAGCAAACAGGGTGATCTTACGCGGTCTCAGAAGACGACACGATGAAGCAAAGGGAAGATGGGCTGAAGAACTCCCCTATGTGCTTTGGGCATATAGGACGACCCCCCACTCAACCACAGGGGAGTCGCCCTTCAAGATGGTGTATGGATCAGACGCTTTGATCCCTGTTGAGATAGGCGAACTAAGCTGGCGGATGGCAAACCCCAAGCCACCTAGTGAAAACGATCAAGCCCTGAGAGAATAGTTAGATCTGATAGAGGAACTGTGGAGGAAAGCCACTTTGAGAGAGGAACTGGTCAAACAAGGGATGACAGCAATGCACAACGCCAAGGTGGTCCCAAGAAGCTTCGAGATCGGGCAGTTGGTACTTAGAAAGGCAGACATAGGAAGATAGAACGCAGGACAAGGCAAGCTCGCTCCTAACTAGGAAGGCCTCTATCGCATCGTCTCGAAGACAGGCAAGGGCGCTTACTCATTGCAGACCTTGAGTGGCGGGGTGATCCCAAGTACTTGGAATGCCATGAACCTGAGAAGATACTTCATCTAGTCTATCATCTTGTAAACACTGAAAGATCATCATGTTTTCAATAAACGAATGAAAAAATCAAATGGGCGGAACACTTTTTTTCCCACAGGGTTTTTTATCGAGGCCCGCCCATCCGTTGAATAAAGACGAGGCATTTCTTACACGTTTGTTTGTCTCTTAACTAATTGCAATAATTCTCGATGAACCGAAAGCTCCCGAGCGCCAAGAAGAAACCGATCCCACTACGCGAGTTAAAATCAAACCGAGTTTGATAAACTGCGTGTGTGGATACCACTTAAACGAATTAAGTAGAAACGAAGCGGCCAAAAGTTGGTCGCACCCCCAAAGGTGAGCTAAATTCGAGTAGAAACTTGGTAAGCTGCCTAAAGGGAAGGGTCAAAGATCTGATCGATCGATCACATTACGAGCCCTCAAGGGGGCGACCGCTTTTCGAGCGGTTTTCGACCGCTTTTCGACCACCCAAGTGGGCTACCGCTTTTCAAGCGCTTTTCGACCGCTTTTCGACCACCCAAGGGGGCGACCTCTTTTTGAGCGCTTTTTGACAGCTTTTCGACCACCCAAGTGGGCGACCGCTTTTCGACCGCTTTATGAACCCTTAGGGGTGGCCACTTCGTGAAGCAAGATGAATAAAAAGATCAAAGTCATAAAGCGGTGAGAACGATACGCCGGGTTTCATAACAATACGAGTTACAACATAAAGCGACAACCAAGAGTATGAAATACAAAGCAAGGGACGACCTAGAGGTCACCCCACTAAGTTACAAAAACAAACACAAAAAATAAAGAGACAAGGTTCAACAAAAGCGCAAGTAAAAGATGAATCATGCTGAACGAGGCCAAACGACCATCTCCTCACTAACGACTCTCCCCTACTCATCCATCTGCTCCGGCCTGATGATGCAACCGCCCTCCACAAAGTGTGAATATTGGATGACTTCACGATCAAACTCAATCTCGGGCTGCATGCACTTAACCTGTTTAAGAGCCTCCTCATAGCGCTCCTCGCAATAGCCCACGATCTGATCCTTCAAGTCCTCATGAGCATCGACTACTTCATCTCGTTCCCCCTCAACCTCGCCAAGTCTCTTACCCAAGGTCTCAACCTGACTGGAGAGCTTAGTAGTCTCAGCTCTAAGCTTAGCCTCAGCTGCTTGCTGAGCTGCCACAACATCATCTTGTTCCTTCTCAAGGACAGCCACAGACTGTTCGACCTCACCTAGCCTCTTAGAGGTCGGCTCCAAAGCGGCTTCAGCTTCTTCTATCCTTCTCTTGGTCGATTCCAACTCCTCCCTCATCTCTGAAATGACACCAAGACATGCATGATATTTGTCAGTTTTATCCTCTAAGTCTATTTCCAACCACAAGTTTTGATGGACGAGTTTAATACCTGTGCGTCGACCCTCCTTTTCCTCCTTAAAACGAGCAAGCTTACGATCAGCCGCCTTGGCCAACTCAGCCATGAAAAGAATAGGGTTCTGCTTGGTGCGCTCCATATCAGCATCATTGAGGTCATCCAGATCATGAGGTTGGGGTGACCTCTTTGATTGTTTCCTTGGACGGGTCTCGACATCCTCCACATTAACTATATCAACATATTTTTCCTTGTGTTTTCCCCCATCCTTTTTCCTCTTAGATTGCACGTTCGATCCCCCTTCTCGATCGGGGTCAACGTCGGCCTGAGTGACCTGCCCATCCTGGGTAGTGAGAAGAGGAGTAGGGGAAGAAACAGTAGGTTTCCTACCCTTCTTCGACTGCTGGAACAAAGCTTTGAAACCAGCCTTAGACATCTCACCTGCAAAAAGAGGAAAGAAGCGATCAAAAACATGTAGAGAAGCGATCAAAAACATGTGATATAACAAGAGAAGTAAAAGGCACAACAGGAAATATAACAGGCACAACAGGGCGAGCTTAAAAAAAACTGAAAACGACATTTAGCCACCCAAGAGCCCGATAACCAAACCGCCCCGAGAATGCCCTCAAAATCATCAAGAGTATTCACCGGGGCGACATACTTGCATTCGATCTGACGATCTGGGAGCCAGGAGACCAGATTCTTCAAAAGACGAAGACTCTCCTCATCATACTCGTCAAGTTCCGCAGACGTCCGATAGGTTGACGGTAAGCGATCGTATTGAGCAAACGTCCACCCGATGGGGAACTTCGTACCATTCACACCCTCATCGTCCAAGGAAGCGATATACCTACAAGCATCAGCACAAACGGGGACGACCCACACATATCCCTTCCTCCAAGGCTTCGATGAATCACAAAATGCTTTGAAGAGTTTAGGAGCATCCTGTCGCTTCTTCAGACTAACCTGCTCCCATCGCTTGGGATCACTACCCATCTCATGAGTCCTACTCAACTTGAAAAGTTTGAAGAAAAGACTATGAGACATCTTGCGATCCAAGACAGCCATCGACACCTCGAAAACTTTAAGAAATGTCCATGCATTAAGATGAAGTTGAGAAGGGGCAACCGAGAAATACCTAAGAGTCGATCTCTGGAAGGGAGTAAAGGGAGGCCTAATCCGAATATCCCTTAAGACGTTGGTAAACATGATGAATCTTAACGTAGCAGGATTGGTAGCAGCATGCTCACCCGCTTTAAAACCTTTGACACACCATCGTTGGCCCTTTCGCCGCACCAGTTTAGCAAACCATTTCTCCATCTCATCCCCGCGCGGCATAGCAGGCCGAGTATTGAGTACCTTGGAGGACACCCAAGAACGATCTGATTCAACTTCACCATCCCAATCCTCCTCATGCAAAGGGGTAGTAGCCGTACCACTTTGATCAAGAGTGTTATCAGTGTCTTCGAAGGAATAAGAGTCCTCCCCTCTTTGGGACGACACCCCAACCAATGCAGAAGGGCCCGTATCCCTCGGAGGCGAAGAGCATTGAGAAGAGTGACTCGCAGAAGAGCGATCAGAAGAAGATGATGATGAAGAAGAATCGCTCATGACCTCAGGACCCGTAGGACGGGCGGCGTGTTTAGCTGGACTCACGGGAGGTGTTCCATGATCAGCGGCGTGCTTAGCTAGACTCACGGGAGGTGCTCCAACCCGACGGGTAGTCTGCTTCGTACACGCCAGAGTCAAGGCGCCCTGCAAGGAAGGGGCAAAGAAGTCAAGGCCATCCTAGATGATGATTCGTAGAAGGGGGCGACAAGGTCAACCCCGGGCCTGACACCCCTTCCTCGCTCCAATCAATTAGAAAACAGACTAAAGTAAAGTATGAATCAAAGAATGGGTTGGAAAACTTACATTTGGTCGAAGAGAAGCAAAGAGGGGCGGCCCCTTTGATAAGTAGCACCACGCGAGCAGTGGTCGAGTCAGGCCGAAGACCAAGATCGTCCTTAGCAGAACACCTCGCCAGAATACCGAGGAAGAAAAACAGGTCGATCTCAAAGCAAAGAAGCTATAGGACAATATCCAAATGAGAACGAATGAGCCTCTTATATAGAAAACCTCAGGCAAGCAAAGTAACACAACACTCCACTTCAAGCATGGATGATAGCGTCAGAAAACGCAATAGACCAAATCACCCCTATTCATGAAAAGAAAAAGAAAAAGAAAATCATAAAGCATCACGTCAGGTCAGGAACCAATCAACAAGTTTGATAAACAAAAGCATCAGAACATTCTAAGTCTTTTATGTCCTTCCCCTATCACTACGCCAACACATAGTGGTACGCACGAGAAATGAGAAGTAAAAATACCGGGAATCAAGTGTGAAACCGTCCCCCACTCCTTCAGCACTCCTGGGTCACTCAATCGGACTACTCCACGCCCGCTCCACCAAGGTGGCCACCCGCAAAGAAACAAAACGGGTCGCCCACCAAGCAAAAAGCGCAACTCACGCCAAGAAGAAAGGGGTCGCACAAGTGGGTGCCGACCGCTTGAAGAAAAATGACCCAAGGACAGCTCGCCACGTGAGATACCCCCCGAATCTGATGGATCGCGCGCTTGATGGAAGGGGTCGCCCACGACCAGATCTCCGAAAGCGGTCGCTGGTTGCCGAGGGCCTGATCCCCAAGAGCGGTTACCGGTCGTTGGTTGCTGGGCACTGGTTGTCGAGGGTCAAATCTCCAAAAGCAGTCAGTTGTCGATGGACGGATCTTCGGAAGCAGTCGCACTAGCCGTGATATGAACGCTGGTCGCGCTAATCAAGCGCTCGCTGGTCGCCCCGTGAAGCGTTGGAAACCAGCCGAGACCACGTAAAGAATGTGGGGAGAGGTCGCTGCAAGCTTTAGTGTTAGAAAAATTGAGTCCTTTAAGAAGTGAATGGAGAGATTGAGGTAGAGGCAAACTCTACCACCCATTTATATAGGCCCATGAACAACTAAAATACTCAAAACAAGTCAAAAAGGAGCTACCATGCACACCCCCTTTTCTTCCTTACTAACGACCGGGCGTCATCTCGAGCACTGAGAAATTCGCCAAGTCATGACTGGGGGAACAACGATCAGGGTCATGCATCAAGCCTAAGCCCGCTCAACGATCGACCTTGGCTTGGGGGGAAATTGTTCTGGAGTGGGCCGAAGGCCCAATCCAATCAAAGAGCTGGCCAAAAACAGCCCAATAGCAAGCAAAGAAGCAAATCAGATCTCGACGGTCAGGATCAACCCACGCTGATCTAACGGCTCCCCCTGATTCACTGGCCCTATAAATAGGGGATTGACCCGACATAGCAGGTACATTATTCACTCTTACTGTTACTCTGCAGAAACTCTACCCCACTGACTTGGGCGTCGGAGTGTCATTGCAGGTACAACCTGGTGTGCTGCGAACGACCATCACCTGATCAATCCGGACGACCAGCACCCAACTGATCGACCTGATACGTCAGTCATCTACTACAGCTCGAACGCGAGGTACAGTTCACTACTTATATTCCCCTGATTTTGTCTTAGCCTAAATATGTTGTCATGCTCATGGATGCATCATGGTCTCATATGCTCATGGATGCATTTTGGTTTTCTTTACTTGTTTTGTTGTTCTTGGTGCTTTTGCCATGTCTTGTGCAGGTGTTCTCCTTGTCCATCATTGCTGGTGCGTTTATCGTCTTCTGGTGTAGTTTATTTTGGCACTTCTGGCGTAGATAATATTTTGCAATTATCAATTCACATGCAATAGTCTTCAGTCAAGATAATGGAGTTCACTCAAGTGGCATTGCTCATCTTATGGAATGAAGAGTACTAGGCATGCATTGATGCTACATGAGGTGTCTAGGTACTTGTTTGCGCTATATCAGATTTGTGGTGTCATAGGACTTTGGTTACTACTGCATGCAAGCTTAGAGTTATGAAATTGGCCTCTCTTTGTAATATTATGATACTGTCATCATATCAACCTTGATGTTAGTCACCTAACATGAAGTGAAACCAAAATTCTGATCGGGGCATTCAATAGACGTCTTGGTATTCGTTTAGGAGTGTTGAGTAACAAGTGATACTTGTTAGAATTTTTTGGGTCATAAAATTATCAAACATTGACATGATTATATATACAAACTTGTGATGGTAAACATGTGATAATTATAAGGTTTTACATGTGAATGATAAATCAATCCAAAGAAGGGTTTATTATTAGACATGTTTTATTATCAATGTTTGATCATTACAACAAGACTACCACTAACAATTAATATTACTGTCCAAAGAATTAATAATTGTGTGCACTAGGTATTTTGAGATGGGTTGTGCCATTATTTGAACATATTGATGATTCAATTTTTTTATGATGTGAGTATATTGATGGTGTTATTTTGTTCTCTCTAAAGCTACTATTGCTTCAATAATGCTAATCTGAATTCTGTTCTGGTCCTTAATGGAACAAATTTTAAAGACTGAAAAGAGAACATGAAAATTGTTCTTGGCTAAATGGATCATTGGAAAGCAGCCAAAAGGGTTATGAGGTAGTTAAAGAGAACAAGATTATATGCTCACATATAGGAGTCAGACCAGTTGGAGATCACTGGATATTCTGACTCTAATTTTGCTGGATGCCAAGTTAGTAAAGGATCCACTTCGTGCTATATCTATATGTCGACTGGTGGTGTAGTTTTTTTGGCGTAGTGCCAAGCAAACTCTTGTAGCTTCATCCACCGTGACAACATAGTTTATAGCATGTTACGAGGCATCAAACCTTGGGTTTTGGCTAAGGAACTTTGTCACAGGGCTCCGAATTATAGAAGGGATTGAAAGACCACTTAAGTTATATTGTGACATCTAGTTCCTAGTTGTTAAGAAAAGGGTATAAAGTAGACAGATTTGCATAGAACACTTAGAGACAAACTCCATGATAGTAGATCATCTGACAAAGGGTCTTCCACCCAAGGTCTTTCATGAATACACTGCTCAGATGGGTCTTATACAGTTTAAGGATTCTTTGGTTTAGTGGGAGTTAGTCATTGTTTCAAGTAATGTTCTATGTTAATTTTGATATCATGTATACATACTCATATATTTGTATTATGTTCTGATCAGAAATAAAGTTGGTTATTCAGTTCATATCTCACTAAAGTAAGGAGGACCAGTTGAAAATTGACATGTATAGATCACCTTCATGTGATTTTCATGCTACACATTTCATGATTAATCTATGTCATTTAGTTGTATTATATTAGTGATCATTAATGGGTTTAATTATGATGATATGTCGAATGTTTATAATGGAAATTTTTTAGCTAAAAAATTCAAACACATTTATAAGTAGAGCTGGCAAAATGGGCCGAGCCCGCAGGGCCGGGCTAGCCCGCAAAAGTATAGGGCTTGGGCCGAAGAAATTGAGCCCGTTTTTACATTCGAGCTTTTTAGCCCTACCCAAAAAAGTCCGAACCCGTATCGGGCTAGCCCACCCGGGCCATGAGTAGCCCGTAGGCCCGAAATTTTTTTTAAAACATAGGATACATGGCTGCCAAAAGTCCAAAAATTAGTACGTTGCCTGGTTTTTTACATGTCAATTATAAAGAAATAAGTTTGGTTGGGTTTTTCATGTTACAGTAAAAATTATGATTGATTTAGTTAAATGTTCTCCATATATAAAGAACATATATTTAAGAGAAGTGCTAAGCACAGTCGCTTTAACACTCGCTCATCTGTTATGTAATGCAACATTAGCATTTAAAAAAAAGTTTCGTTCAACTGCATGAGCTTTGTGTATCCTCAAACGGGATTTGGGTTTAAAATCCAAATAAAATCAATGTTTTATTGAATATAAATAAAATCAGTTTTGAATGCCTTTTTTTGAACTTACAGTAGGCATTATTTGAATTGAAATATGCTTTTTTCCATAATGTGGTACATGAAAATTGAAATGTATTCGGCCTTTTTATAGTTACAGTGCAACATTGCTAAAAAATCACGCGCGGGCTAGCTTGAAAGCCCGCAGTTCGCATAGGGTTCGGTTTGGGCCGTAAAAGGTGAGCCCGAATTTCAACCTGCGCTTTTTGGTCCCGACCTGAGCTTTTTAGATGCACTTTGTATATATATACATCGGTTTGTGTGTGTGTGTGTATATATATATACACACACACACGTGGACCTCAAAAATTGATATTGAAAGATTAGTAGTTGATACAAACCAGTATAAAGACAAGATAATAATCGATTGTTTGCTTGAAGCAAACAAGATGAAAATCGATTAGTGGCTTATATGACAGAGTTGGAAATCGATTAATGGCTTGAATAATAAAGAAAACAATCGATTCCTTGCTTAAATTACCAAGAGAGAAGTAGATTCTTGACTCGATAACAACAAGAGAGGAAATCGATTCTTGACTCAACAACAATTGGGGTGGAAATCGATTTTTGACTGAACAACAATGGAAAAAAATAAGAAGCGTGATAGAGAAAACGTGGAAACAATCCTAATTTAGATTTGTAACTGTCCTTAAAAAATAGGGACTGCATTAATGGTTGATTTATTTTAATTATTTAATTTAATTAATACAAAAAATACTATGACATCAATGCCCTTACTCAATACTATCCAGTAGATTCAATTTTCCTAAAATTTGGAGAATCCAATGGCTATAATGTCTTTACTAATAGTTACTAAGGAAAATGCTTAGTTACATAAGCCAAATCCCTTCGTTTTGCTTTTCGTTTTTTTTCGTTCTATATATCATGATTTCCGTATATGACAATTGAATTCAATTGATTTTATTAAATCAGTATGATGCCATTTTTTTTTGACAAGGAGTATGATGCCATTTTTATTATTATTATTATTATTATCATTATTATTATTATTAATTAACTCATCAAAAAATCATGAATCATGAGTTCAGATTTTGGTATGTTATGGCGGATTAGGTTTGTGGCTGCGGTATTCTTTTTTCTTTCGGCTAGGGCTCTGTTTGGCGCGTCCCATCCGCTAGCGGATAGCGGATGAAACTAGCGGATGGAAGTAGCGGGTGAAGAGTATGCGTGTTTGGTAAGTTACTTTATTCTTGATTTTCTTTATCTGTTTGGCGCGTCCTAGGGGTGGCTGTTTCTACCCGCAAATGGGGATCCCCGTGGGGATTGCCCCGTTTGGGGCCCCGTGGGCGGGGAATTTTCCCCCGTAGGGATGGGGATGTGGAGAAAATCCCCCCGCAGTCCATTCGGGGATGGGGACGGGTTCATATCCCCCGCCCCCGAAAACATTACATAAATGTTTGTATGATAGATATATATTATATTCTAAGTAATAGTTTTTTTAGTCTTTTATTATGTTTTTAAATAAAAATACTAATAAAATATTAAATTGTGCTAAGTTTTATAATTTTATTCTTACCTTTATACTTTTTAAATATTAAAATATTAAAATAAGACTAAATTTTTTACATTTTTTCAGTTTTATTATATTTTAATTTTAATTTTTGCTAACTTAAATTCATTATATAATGTGCGAGAGGTTTTCTTTCTCGTTGGTCCCATTATTGCTTTTGGTGTGTGATATTATTCAAATTGAATGAAGATGATTCACCTCCTTTATGGTGTTGCGGCAGTTTTATTTTCTGGTTTGGTCTCTTTTATTGATTATTAAATTATTACAGATAAAGTTTGTTTCAGTTATACGAATTTAGAACATTAGCCGCGAGAATTGTCTAGTATCATTTATTATTTTGGATATATTTTTTGGACGAATAATTCTGAATTCAAATATTTCACAGTTTATGTATATATATTTTGGGACGAGGTGATTGAAGTAACAAGTCACCAAAGTGACATCTCTTGTGGAAATTAATTTGTTTTAAAATATAAAAGGTTGTGTGCTTGTAATGTATGTGAATATTTATCGACCCAAAGGAAGATATCTATTTTGCAGAATTGCAAGTGCACTTGTGGTAATAAATACGTGATAATTATTCAGTTTTACATGTGAATAGTAAATCGGCCCAAAGGAAGATTTATTGTTTGACATGTTCTTTATTATCAGTATTTGATTATTACACCAAGGTATCACTGAAAAGTTAATATTTTGTCCAAAGATAAAATGTTAATGGATTCCCGGTATCTTGAGCTAGAGTTTACCTTTATTTGAATTTAGTATTACTTTTATTTTGAGGCTTAACGGAGCATATGTTGTTTTGCTATAGTTCTCTAATTAGTTAAGAAAGATCCTGCGAATATTACTACCAACATCTAAAGACAATGTCTGGATAGTTATTGGAATAATGACTCTTGACCTTGCGTTAAGGATCGACTCTCCTCCACATCTTATGGTTTTGAGTATATTTGAACAAACAAATGAAATGAAAAGGTGGGAGACGTCAAATCGCGTGTGTTTGATGATCATGAAGTAGGGTATTCCATAAGCATTCAAGGACAAAATATCTGAAAAGGCTATTATGATTAAGGAGTTCCTTGCAGACATTGAAATAGATTTGTCATGAACGTAAAGTTTGAGATATGTACGCTCTTGACAAAACTTATTTCAGTCAAGTATGAAGGCAAGAGAATGAAAGAGAAGAAGGATAAAGAAGCTGCAGGTACGCCATTTAATTAGAAACTTAATTTGGTTTTCCTTGAGGTTATTTTAAGATTTTGGTACACGACTCATGTTAGTATGTCAATAGAGGGTTGGCTGAATTGTTGTAAGCCAAGTGATGTTGAATGATTTATGTTGAGGCAATTGGAAAATTTAGATTATCATTTAAAAAAAAGCTGGAATTTATTTGAATCTTAGTGAAACTTTTAAAGTACCGTCTTTTAGACGAAATTTGATTTCTATTTCTGCTTTGGACATATTTGGTTTTTCGTTCATTTTTTTGGGAATGGAAAATATATGTTGGTTCTAGTTCTTTGTCAGGTTTCGATAATCTTTATTCTATTGTGACAATTGCTTCCTTTAATGAATCATTTCATGTGAGTACACGGGGTATAAGTTTTATGATCCCACAAGTAAGTCGTTTTTCGAATCAAGAAATGCTTGTTTCTTTGAGGATGTTGAGTTTACAGGGGGAGATATAGTTAAGGACTTTGTCTTTGAAGAATAATATGTTGATATTCCCATATGTGTTATTGACACTGGTCAAGATCCTTTCCTTGACTCTGTTGAAAACACAACAAGTTAAGACAATATTGAAATCCCCATACAAGAAATTGTTACAGAAGAACAAACTCTTCCACCTCAAGAAACTTTGCCATTAAGGAGATCTACTAGAGAAAAGAGAACCGCAATACCAGACGACTATTTTGTATTTCTACAAGAACATGCGGTTGACATTGGAATGATGAAAGATGATTCAATCAACGTCCGTCAAGCGAAGGAAAGTTCTAATTCTCAAAAGTAAGTTGATGCATTGAAGAAATTGTTACAGAAGAACAAACTCTTCGACCTCAAGAAATTTGCCATCAAGGAGATCTACTAGAGAAAAGAGAACTGCAATATCAGACGACTATTTTGTATTTCTACAAGAACATGCGGTTGACATTGGAATGATTAAAGATGATTCAATCAACTTACGTCAAGCCATGGAAAGTTCTAATTCTCAAAAGTGAGTTGATGCATTGAATGAATAGATCAAGTCCATTAAGGACAATGACGTTTGGGATCTACTCCCATTGCCACAAGATGTGAGACCCATTGGTTGCAAATGGATATTTAAGACTAAGAGGGATTCAAAAGGCAATCTGGAGAAGTACAAGACTATTCTTGTTGCAAAAGGATTTACACAGAAATAAGGCATTAACTATAAAGACTCTTTCTCTTCAGTCTCTTCGAAAGATTCTTTCAGGATTATAATGGTATTTGTGGCGCATTTCAATCTTGAGTTACATCAGATGGATGTAAAGACAATGTTTCTCAATGGTAACATTGAAGAGACAATTCATATGGTGCAATCAGAAAACTTTGTTTTGGAAGACTCAAAGGATATGGTTGGCAAACTAAAGAAATCCATTTATGGGCTCAAACAAGCACCTTGACAATGGTATTTCAAATTTCATCAAGTGATCATCTCGTTTGGTTTTGAGATGAATTTGGTTGATGGTTATGTATACCATAAGTTCTGTGGGAGCAAGTATATTTTTATGGTTTTATATGTGATAACATTTTTCTTGCCAGCAACGATATAGACTTATTGCACGAAACCAAGATATTACTAAGTAGGAGTTTTGAGAAGAAAGATCTTGGTAATGCATCTTTTGTATTGGGCATTCACATACACAAATCGTTCTCAGGGTATTCTTGGATTGGCCCAAAAAGGCTATATTGAAAAGGTTCTCAAGAGATATGACATGCAGGATTGTAAACCAAATGATTAACCTGTGGTTAAGGGAGACAAGTTTTGTCTCAATCAGTGTCCTAAGAATGACTTTCAAGAAAAGAAAATGCAAAAGATTCCTTAGGCTTTAGCAGTAGGGAGTTTGATGTGTGCTTAGGTTTGTACGCAATCCAAATGTGGCATGCATTATGGGATGTTGGGAATATTTTTAGTAACTCAGGATAAGACTTTTGGAATGCATCCAAATGGATCATATGGTACTTTCAGAGAACAAAAGAATATATTCTCTCATATCGAATATCAGACCAGTTTGAGATCATTAGGTATACTGACTCCGATTTTTGTGGATGCCAAGATAGTATGAAATCTACATTGGGCTATGTTTATCTGCTGAATGGAAGTGCAATTTCCAGGAAGAGTGTTAAACAGTGCATTATGTAGCCTCTTCCATTGTGGTAGTAAAGTTCATAGCATATTATTACGCACCCAATCATGGAATTTGACTGCGAAATTTTGTCATGGGGCTGCATACAGTAGATGGTATTAAAAGACCACTAAGATTATTTTTTGACAGTAAATTTACAGTTCTATTTTCCAACAACAACAGGAACACGAAGATGTTGAAGCACATAGACATCAAGTTCGTTGTTGTTAAGGAAAGAGTTCAGAGTGAAAAGTTGTCTATAAAGCATATAAGAACAAACTCATTTTTTGCAAATTCGCTCATTAAAGGATTGAGACCCAAAAGGTCTCATGAGCACACCGCTCATATGGGTGTCACATCATTAGGAGATATTCAGTTGTTGTGGGAGTTTGTTATTTTTAATGCTTTTATGAAATAGACATATTTTGGTTTATGTAAGGTTTTTCTGCAGAAATTAAGTTTTGGTATTTATTACACTCTGATTTTGTTACAGTTTGATCTCACTAAGGTTTTAGGAGGACCAATTGGAATTAGGCATGTTAAGATCACATTAAATGAAAGTTCCATGCTACACATTCACATCATGATCTATGTCATTCTTTTGTGCCAACATATGTGACCATTGATGGGTTTAGTTACGATAGATGTAACGAAGACTGCTTTGATCCTATGTTGGTATGATTGATGAACCGGATTGGTTATAGATACATTCAGTAATGACAGTCCTTTGATGTATTGTGGACTGTCACTTAAGGTTAAGCCCAATTAAAGCGATCTAATATGGTTAGGCTAAGTGGGCTTATGAGTATTTAATAGGGTGTGGGCCTTTAATGTGTAGAAATTAAAGGGTAATTCTAATTTTGTGATGGGCTAAATTAGAAACACCAATAGACAACCCTAGTTAGGGTTCTATAATAAGGAGGTTATGGTCCCCAGGTCACACTACAACTTTTGGATCCGTTCTTACCTGACATCCCATTATCAGGAAGATGCAGAGAGAAAGCTAAAGGGTTCTCTCGGAGAGAGTACGTGTTGACCTGGAAGGCCAAACCAATCCACATCAAGATGAGGTACGCTTCCGCTAGGATTCAGGTACGCTTCTGCTTTGGTATTTTATAGTGATTAACATGATTGATTCTGAATTTATTAAGAACTATTCTGGTCCCAACATGGTACACTTGATGGTGATGACATTTGGCGAAATGCCTCGGGCCTTGTGCAGTACGTAGGAGTTTGCTTCATGCATTTATTAAGTCATATTCCTTGTACA
The DNA here is from genome assembly GCA_963573325.1 of Astragalus glycyphyllos. NCBI lineage: Eukaryota > Viridiplantae > Streptophyta > Magnoliopsida > Fabales > Fabaceae > Astragalus > Astragalus glycyphyllos. The sequence goes on from OY754308.1 coordinate 19,216,381, forward strand.
ATAGTGTTGGTTCTTGGATATTCCTTTTACTACTTTCATTAGTGTTCTATATTTTTGGATTTGGGGTGTTGGCTTGCTCGCCTCTTTAGTCTAGTTGGTGTAATCTTCCTTGTCCATTTGGGGTTTGTAATCAATATTCTTCGTGTCTCTCTGTCTAGCTATTGCAGCAAATGATAGTGTATCCTCTGCAACCCTTCATAGAAGTTGGGTAGAGTGGTGCACGGCGATGCTCAAACTAGTTTTTTTTTATTAATGAATATTTCACTTATCAAAAAAATAGAACACTCAGCAGTGCCACAAAATTTTAGCTATCGACTAACTATAAAGTTGCTACGGCCATATCATAGCTATTTAGCAAGAAAAGAAAATATGACCAACACATTTATTAAGGATTGATTCCAAAATTGCTAAATTCATAAGATTATTATGACTTAGCTACGTGAAATTTTCATAGCTAGTTTGCCATTCAATTTATGCTACGACCAATTGTATAACTATTTCAAATATCATTTATAGCATAATTTATTAATTTGCCCATGATTTTCTTTTGTACAATGGAAATGGAAATGAAAAGAGGATAATCACATTTATCTGGCTCTCCTGGAGGTATATTAAAAATTCTAAGAGGATAATCACATTTAGCTCCCAATTTAGCCAGGTAGTCAGTCTGCACCATGATTTGATTCACGATAAGAGTGCTCCATCGTCACATCTCAATCCTCTTGCGGGAACTTTTGAAGAGTTGCATTATCATTCATATACCTTTGGTATCTCGTGTCAAGCTCTCCATGATTACATAACCCCTTGTCCAAACACTGCTAGGAGCGGTTCCTAGGGTAACAATGGGGTAGCCAGGACTACCCCAAAAAATAATATAAGCATTTGAATAAACAGTGACATGGCTTCTCTCTCTCTCCCCTTCCCTCTTTCCTCTCTCTCTCTCTCTCTCTCATCAAGAACACCAAGAACAACAATAATTTCAAGAATTCTCGATTCTTCACCAAATCAAGTAAATGTGTAGTGCATTTCATGCGAAATTTCACAAGGAATCAGAATCCATCACCAATTGGCACAAAAAGTTGAAGAACTAAATCGAAAACGTGATTTTCAGAGTCAAACACATTTTCGGTTTTGCAAATTGGGGAAACGTTCAAACTCAACCAAAATTCACCAAACCACTTGCAATAGACTCGAAATTAGTGCAGTAACTGATTGTTAGCAAAATATTTCAACAAAAATGATAAAGAATTGAGAATAAATGGAAATGTAGATTCTCGTTTTACGGTTTTGTTGACACTTTCATTGACGAAGGGAGAGAGAGGGGGAAGGGGAGAGAGAGAGGGGCGATGTCACTGTTTGTGGTGATGGTGGTGGCTCGCCGGAGAAGAAGAAGATGAATATTGGGGTGTTTTTCCAAATTTGTTAATTTTTTCAATTTGGTCCCTCGTGTTTTTTTTAAGTTTCATTTTGGTCCTTTACATGCCACATCATTTAAAGAATTCCAAGTCAGCAGTGACACTTAAGACCCCACATCAGCAGTTAACTGTCAGCGTGGCGTCTGTTAACAAAAAGTAACGGCAGGGACCAAAATGAAAGAAAAATGAAAGATGAGGGACCAAAACGGAGCAAAAAAAAGATAAAAGACCAAAGTGAAATTTAGAGTAAAGATAAAGGACCAAAAGTATTATTTAGCCCGTAAATTTAGTAACGGTAAAGATGATTGTACTACAAAAACAACACCAAAGCTGATTTAAGAATTAGTGAAATTAAATATTAAAATATTACTCCCTCCGTCCCATATTATACGACTCTCTAGCAAAAAAAATGTGTCTCATAATACATGACTTCTTAGAATCCCAATGAAACATTAATGTTCCTTTTTCTACCATACCCTTCATTATTTAATAATATCTCTTCTTATAACTCTACTAATTTATCTTCCCAGTGTCATTAATGAATGTTAATTTGGTAAACTAACTCACAATTTCTCTTTTCTATACAAAATTAACTATTTTTCTTAATATATGTGAAATGATCCAAAATGACATGTAATATGGGACGGATGGAGTATTAAGTAGACTAACTATGGCAAAAAGTTCAAATAAAGAATAATAGATTATTTTATTTCCATTAGAGTTGATTTTTCAATACCAACTCCTTATTCTAGATTTCTAGTTTGACTTTGACCCCGGAGTACCAGCCAAATTCCAAGTCATGATCTTTTTGGAACTTATTAAACTCTTCAGATGATTCCACATTTTGCTTATAATAAAAAAAAGGATAATTCGACAATTGGATATAAAGAACTAATAATTCCAGGTCATGTTTTTGGAACTTATTACACACTTCAGATAATTCCACATTTGGATATAATGAACTAGTCAATGGTTTCTATTTAAAAATTGAGTAATTCTATTATTATAATGAAATGTTAAGATTATGGCTTAAGATAATGATTTTTTTGGTGAGGATGGCTTCAGACAATGATTAGGAAATGGAATCCAAACATCATTAGGATGTTCTGCGCACGTCATATCCGTAAAAAATTGAATCACAATTTGATAAAGCTGCAGTTAAGCTGGGATACCAAAATTGTAGATTTTATAAATCTGGGATACCAAAATTACCTGAAAATAAATGGAGGGACGAAATTGGATTTGATAAAATTGGGGAAACAAAATTACAAAAAAAAGGGAGATTAAAATGCGGATTTGATAAAATAGAGGGACAAAAACTGCTGTTAAGCCTAAATTGTTTAACGAATCCACGCCGGGAACATCTGGTGTGGTATGTTAAGCGTGTTAAAGTTTATTTCTATCCCAGATATTATGGTGGCAGTCTTCTTAAAATCAGCACCGACTTTAAGGCTAGTAACGAACTATAACAAGATATAAAATTTTATTTACCCTAGTCATTAAATTTTGGTTTAAAACGGACTTTAATGTAAAATCAGTGTTAAGTCACAAAATTTTAATGTTGCGTGTACTAGTGGATGGACCCATAGCTTTTTTGGTTTGTTCGCGTTTAAGAATTGGTTAGGGTCTACAAAAAGCTCGATCAATATTGTGACAAGGTTAGGTTTAGTTTATAACCCATCGTTTTTCTTCACCAGCTTTCTGACGAGGTTCAGGGCAAAGATATGTTCCAAGTATTCTCTAACCATGGAGAGTGATGGAGGTCGTGATCCCGGCATGGAGTGAGGGTAGAGGGAAACATTTCAGCTTTGTGCGTTTTCTTGATCTGAAGGAACTGGTGTGACTGACTACAATTTTAGACAACATTTTTGTGGATGATGTGAAACTTCACGTGAACATGCCTAGGCTCAACCGTGAAGAGCGAAAGGAACTTAAGAATTTTGATGCTCAACCGAAACCTTTACTAAAACAAGTGAAGAAGGTGAATCAACCAAAGGTGTGGGTGCCGAAGACGTCCTTTATGCCTAATTAAGGAAGATCTCACAAGGACGTGGTGAAAAGGGTGAAAAAGTGTGATCTCGGTGTTATTCTGAACATGGAAGGATCACAAGATCTCTCCAAAGCCATGGTTGGAGAGGTGCTCATTTTGGGAAAATCATATTTTATTCACAATGACTTAGCTCATCAAAGAGTATTCTTTATCAAAGCGACTCTGATGGGGTCTAATTTGGTACTCCTAGAAGGTGGTAGTGACGAAGAGGATTTGGCAGGGTATGTCGAAGAAGAAAGGGAGTGGTTGCTCCAATGGTCTAAGTGTATTCGTCGTTGGGAACCCATACATTAAACGCAATGTGTGGATTCAATGTTTTGGTGTTTCGATGCACGCTTGGAATGCTGAGTTTTTCTCTGATCTCAAAGCTTTAGTGGGTACTTATCTTTTCTCAGATGATAACACAGATAAAAAGGAAGATGGACATAGCGCGTGTTATGATTCGTACTCAATCCTTTGCGAACGTGAACTATGTGCTGCAGGGGCTATCAACAAGGTAATGTTCAACATTAGATTTTTAGAGGATTGGAGTGGTCCTCTTCAATGGAGTGGTGGTATGAAAGAGAAGGTTGATGTATCGTTGCCTACCACTTCCCAAGTTTCTAGATACGAAGAGGGGGAGGGAGTCGTGTTGGTGGTAACCGTTTTACTAGTGATTTGCACAAATCAAGGAAGGTGTTGCCTAACAATTCCCAAGTTTCTAGGCACGAAGTGGGGGAGGGAGTTATTGGTGGTAACAATTTTACTAGTGGTTTGCAAAAATCAAGGAAGGAGTTGCCTATTTCTTGTCTAGTAATTCTCAAGCCAGCAAGCCCTTTAGTGCATAAGGCTGCAAGGCGTTATCTCAATTGGGCCAAACTGAAGAAGAGTGTGCACCCAAAGAGCCCCATTCAAGGCCAAAGCAACAAAATCTTGGCCCAACTGCACAACGCAAAAAGATTCCCAAATTACGTCTGGTGGGGTGCAAGAGACCTCCGCGCTCGGGCAAAATTGCTCGTGGGGTTCATGAATTGGCGAAAGTTCCTGACAAATCTTGTCACTAGGGTATTGGAGCTGAAGCTGGATATAGTGGTATAGTGGTTCAAGCAAATACATCTTCGTTATTTTCCGTGGGGACTATTCTTTGTGATGTTCTATCAGTAGTTCAGACATCGCTCGTGTGAATAACAGGTTTTGGGCTCTCCAAAAAAGACAGTGGCTAGGAAGGTGTGGGAGGAGGCCAAGAAGTTAGGTGTGGAGGGAACTCATGAAGACGAGCACTATGTAGACTTGATTGAAGTAGATGAGAAGTGCGACCAGGACGCTAGGGAGATGGGGTGGCTACCAATGGTGCTCCGTAAATATTATTTCTCTGAATATGCGCGGGTGGGCCGACGGTGCAAAGCGTCGCCAACTACCGTCTTTGATAAGAAGAGGTAAGTTTGATTTCATTTGTTTACAAGAGACTAAGAGGGAGACAATGAAGAGCTTGCATATTGGGCTTTTGTGGGGTAATTAGGCGTATGATTGGTCATTGATGCCCTCTCGGGGTTAGTTGGAGGTATCTTGTCATCTTGGTTGATAGACTAGTGGTCGGTTAGTTTCTCTTCTAAAGGCACTAGTTTTGTGGGTGTGTGTGCTGAATTTCGTAATGTTCTTATTTATGTTGTGAGCATTTATGCTCCGTGTGTTATGGATAAACGGAAAGTTTGGGAGGATATGAAGGGGATGAAGTTGAGGTTTGCTAGGGGTGAATGGTGTGTGGTTGGGGATTTCAATCATGTATCTTGTATTGATGAGAGAAAAGGAAGGAGGGGTGGTAGTAATTTACAATAAGTCGTTGAGTTTAATTCTTTTGTTTCTGACATGGATCTTGTTGATGTAATGGTGTCGGGAAAGAATTTTTTATTTTTTTTATTTTTGTTCCGACAGAGTCTCTATGAGTTGTCTCGACCGGTTTCTTATATCGGAAGGGCTTATTATATTGTGGAATTTTTCGGGGCAATGGATTGGAGATCGTGATATATCAGATCATTGCCCAATTTGGTTTAATCGTTCTTTAAAGGACTGGGGGTTAAAACCACTACGGTTCATTAATGGTTGGTTTGATCGTTCTGACTTTCGTTCTTTTGTGAGCTCTTGTTGAGCTTATTTTGATATTGAAGGCAACGAGGCTTATGTATTGAAAGAAAAGTTGAAGTTGCTTAAAACTAGACTGAGAAGTTGGAATAAGGAGGTATTTGGAATTCTTGATTTGAATATTGAAGATGATGTTAAGGATCCTAATGAGTTAGATAATACTCTAGTGGATTTTTTGATGTTGAAGTGATGTGGCAGAGGAAGGAGGTTTCGGCAAAGTTTTGGAGAGATATTAGATTGAAGGAGAGCTTGTTATGCCAAAAATCTAGAGCTTGGTGGATTAGAGAAGGGGATGCCGATACTAAATACTTCGACTCTCTTATGAAGCAAGAAGTAGGAGGAGTAACTTGTTATTGTTGGATGAGAATGGGGCATTGATTGAGGACGTGGAGGAAGTGAAGTTGAGAGATAAAAACCATTATGAGAAGTGCTTTGAAGAAGTTCATGCTTGGAGGGGTAAATTTCAAGCAAATTTCTAATGATTGTAATGCACTCTTGTTGTTGCCTTTTACGGAAGAGGAGATTAAGGAGTAGCAATGTTATTAAAATCGGACCCGACCAGTCGGTTGAACGGTGAACCGGGTTGTTTTACCGTTCGGTTATGTGCGATTAACTCGTTGGAAGTAAGAACTGGGGAAAAATATGAATAACCGCGTTGAACCGCCTTAAAACCGGATAACCGGTGAACTAGGGGCGGTTTTCGAAAACCACCGGTTCAAAGAAAAACACGCTGCTAACTTTGTTTTTTCTATCAAAAACTTCCCTTTGACAACTTGAATCTGTTTCTTCAAAGATTTGTTTGTGATTCTGAGTCAAAGAATAAATGTAAACGCGCACATAGAGACAGAAAAATCGAAGTTGAAGAAGAAGAAAAGAAGTAGAAGAAGAGATGAAAGGTTGAAGAAGAAGAAAGCAAAAGATGAAAGAGAAGAACAAAAGGGAGTCATTTAGCGCACGCGTAGACTATCAATTTAACTATCAATTGAAAAAAGAAAAAAAAACTTGAACCATTATATTAATTCATTTTTAAATGTTATAGGAAATGATAAATATTGATAGCCTCACAGGCTACTGCTTGGTAGTACGGGTACAGCTACCAACTGCTAAGTCTAACAAGTCCATTCAATGTGGGACTTTTTGGACTTGTTGCGTGTTGATATAGTGGGTATCTCCAATGAATTTTATTTTAAGGCATCTCTTCCAAAAGCTTTTTCGGCATCCTTTATTGCATTAGTTCCCTAGTATGATAATCCTAAAGGTTTGGGGGAGTTTCGGCCCATCTGTTTGATTGGTTGTATTAACAAGATCATAGCCAAGGTGCTAGCTAGTAGATTGAAGTGTGTTCTCCCCAAAGCGATCTCCAAGTGTCAATCCACTTTTTTGGTGGTTCGTAACATTTTAGATGGCGTGTTGGTGGTGAACGAAGTGGTTGATTTCGCAAAGAGAAAGAAGGAAGATTGTTTGATATTCAAAGTGGATTTTGAAAAGGTGTATGATTCTATTTCTTGGGGTATATGATGGAAATGATGGGGTTTAGTTCCGAGTGGACTAGATTGGTGAAGTCTTGTGTGTTCTCTAGTTCTATGTCAATGTTGGTTAACGGTAGTCCAACAAAAGATTTTCAAGTTCGAAGAGGACTCTGGCAAGGGGATCCTCTTTCCCCCTTTCATTTTTTGATTGTGGCCGAGGGGTTAATAAGTATGATGGCTAAGGCGGTGGAGTTAGCTTCCTTTGTCGAGTATAAGGTTCATGATTCTTCACACTATTCAATATTACAATTCGCTGATGACACTATTATCATGGGGAAGCCCACGTGGGGGAATATTTGGAGTATTAAAACGATCCGTAGAAGTCTTGAACTTGTCTCAGGGTTGAAAGTCAATTTTCACAAGAGCAAGCTTATTGGTATTAATGTTTCGGAGGACTTCTTCGTTTCTTCATTGTCAAACGATGTCTGTTCCATTCAAGATTTTGGGTGTTCCGGTGGGGGGAAATCCAAGAAGGAGTGCAACTTGGAAACCAGTGCCTGATTAGCTTCATAAAAGGTCGTCTTTGTGGCAAGGGCGTCATCTTTAAATGGGTGGTCGGGTTACTCTTATCAATTCTATTCTAAATAGTATTCCTCCTTACTATTTATCTTTTTATAAGGCGCTGATTAGTGTGATAGGCCGCAAGTGCACGGTTCTATCGCGTAATAAAAAGTATCGATCCACAGGGAGTTTTTGTGATTACCAATCTAATTTTTTTGATGGTGATTAGCTGAAAGGAATCGTTTAAATAAAGAGAGTATTTTTGTTTTGTAAAATTCAGAATAAAAGACGCCTTGGGATCATGGTTAGATCACAATGATGGAAATAAATAACCCTTTAACTATTCTCTATCTTATTTTGATATTGTTTTAAGGACAAGGTATTCTTTTGGTGTAATTCAAGCTTCCTTTCGGAATGCAAGAATGTGTCTCGAAACAATGATCAAACCTATTCTCATGGTTGATCATCGCAGAGACCCATTAAGCACAACCTTATTGTCCCAAGGATAGCAATGCTATTCTCATGCTTTGCTTTGCCTTGTCTAATTCCATTTGTTCCAATATCAAACTTCACCTCTCGGTACTTCGTTTGATATTTGTTTTATAAAATTCAGTTCTATGGAATTAGATTAAAATTCAAGTTCTAAATAAGATAGAGTTTAGTCTTGGATTTGTTTAGGGACCCATCATTGGATTGTGTCCCACAATCCCAAGACTAAAGAAGTCTACTCACACATGATCATAGTAGACAAGGGAGTAGAAGAGAATGACATAAAAGAAAATGACATAAAAATAAATAACAGAATGTAAATGACAAGAATGTAAAGAAAGCAATAGAGAACTGAAATGTAAAAGTGCTAGAAGATAAATGGCAGAAAAATAAAGAACAAGAAAGTAAAAGAAAACAAGTAAACAAGAACTAAAATGAGAGCAAAAACTTAGATAAACTTTGAGTGTAAATTTCAAGTATGCAAAGGTGAGATTACAACTGAAATAAGATCCTATTTATAGGCTAGGATCAGTAGACAAGCTGATCAATTCGCATCAAATAGAATAAAGACCATAAAGAGAGAAAGAAAATAGTTTTGAAACTGTTTTCTGGGTCCTGAATAGTTGCACGGTCCGTGCAACATTGGCAGGTCGTGCTAAGTGAGAAAACAAGCGAAACTGGAGATTTTAAGGTCTGCATGGGTCGTGCAACATTAGCACGGGTCGTGCAATGTTTCAGGTGCACTTTAAAAGTGACTTTTCAGCAACCAACTTGATAGAAATTGATAGAGTCTATGACGCTTGTTTATAGGTTTGATAGATTTCAGTTATGACGTTAATTGTGTTACTGACGCTTGTTCACGATCACGATTGATTGAATAAATTGCTTTGACGCTTGCTTTAAAACGGTGCGAATTCGCATAAACTGACTGACCCTTGTTCGCTTAGATTATGATCAATCAAGAATTATCAAACCCTACATGAATCTTTATTTTAGAACCGATGATAAGTCCAAGATGCGCACCTGAAACCAATAGATTGATTGACTCTCTAAATTGTTAAACTCCCTTAAGTAAATCTGTTTTCTTCAAAAACCCCTCTTTTATTGTTTATTTTGGTTCTTGATTTTGGTAATTTTAGTATTTAGAGGTCCTTGTGAGACGACCAAGGTTAACATACTTTGATACTACATTTTAATACTTTCTAATTATTTTGACCCGTGTACGACCGCTGATCAAATTGGCGTCGTTCCCGGGGACCTATAATTAGGGATTACCAACTTCAGAACCCCCACTAACCACTAATCTTTGTCTTTTAGTTTTTTTTCTTTGTAGGTTCTGTCGACTTCAATTCAGCCTCAGATTAGGTGAAAAAATAAATTGATTTTCGGGTGATCTAGTCTGATTGCTCAAAAATTTAGTCAGAAAATTAGAAAAAAATCAAGGAGTAGGACTCCCTTTTGAGAGCTTAGGACAATAAATCCGAAATTCCTTCTTTTACATTTTCGTTTTTATTATTTTAATTTTTATATTCTTAAAGAAATCCTAAAAAAAATTTACATAATCTTTTTTTTAGTTGTGTTTTTATATTTTTTAGATTAGGTATGATTCGTTTTCTATTTTATACGTTAATTTTAGCATAACCTTTTTGATTCTAATCTTGATTCTGCTGACTATAACATGGGTGCTGTTTATGAACCTTCACTGGAGGTTCTCATTAAACAGATGGCTATTCAAAATCTCCAATTCCAACAAACAACAGATTCCACACTTAAGAAATTGGAGATAATAGTTGGACAGTTGACCGCTGCAGTTAATAAGATACAGGCCCAAGGATCAAACCAACTGCCTGCCCAAGAAGTAGTGAATCCTAATGTGCCAAATACTCTCAATGCAAATGAAATTCCTCTTGTGGAAACCTCAAGGGTGTGTAAAACGGTTACTGTGAAAAGTAACAAAGTTGTTGTTACTCCAACAGTACCTGATCCTGTTGATGATAAACAGGACAAACCACTCCCTGGAAATTTTAAATATGCATACTTAGAGGGAAGTAGAAATTTATCTTTGAGTATTTCAGCTAACGTTGATCTGAATAGGAAAAGTTGCTGCCAACTCTAAAGGAACATATGAGAGGTATCTAACGGACTTTGGCGGACATTCCTTACAAGAAAGTATGGAAAATTCAGCAACAACTTAATCCCTTGATTCTGGATGTGTTGAAGAAGAAGGTGACCATACAGGTGTGCGGTAACCATAAAAGAGTCTTCTTTGGCAAATAGCAACCATGCAGAAGCTTCAAATTCTCCACCTTCAAGAGGGAGTATTGTTTGCTTATTCTTAAGATATATTTGTTGCTTACATTGAGGATATTTTGTGATTTATGTGTGGGGGTGTGTCTTTTAGTATTTATGTTTTTAATTTTTAACTATAAAAAAAGAAAAAGAAGTTGTTATTTGTGCATGTTTTTCCAAGAGTTCTTAGTTTGCATAAGTTGTAAGTGATTTTACTATTCTAGGACCATAGGTGTTTTGACATGACTTGATTGATTTCTTGTTGCTCTTGGTATAATAAGTTGGATATGAGCACTAAATTTTGCATCATTTGTGATAGTCATTGTCTCCGGTGAGAATTAAGCCTTTTAGTGGATGAACTACATTTTTTGATTCTCTCCTTTCTTGTGTGTGACTCACTCATGTTTGTTAGTTACTCTAGAACTTAACTTGATTCTTGTTGAAACACTTGTTCACATGCATGTTTGAAATGATCTAGGCAATTTTGTTCTTTTCTTAGCTACTAACCAAACAAGCCTACCATGAATTTATCCCTTTGTGTAAGCTCCTTTGAGCCTTTTATCTCATTCTTTGTTTTATAGCTCATTTCAAGCCCAAAAGTGAAAAACAATGATGTTACCCAATCTTAGAGGGTGAAGGAGCTTTGAATTGAAAATTATCAAATCCATAAGTGTAGGGGTGTCCAAATTGTTGCAATTGTGGTTCTCATTGGGTTAGTTCTTGGGTTCTCAATAAAAAGTTTGGAAAGTATAATTGTATAGAAAAATATTCCCCAAAAAGAAAAAAAAAGAGAACGAAAGGAAAAAAAATGAAAAAAAAAACGAAAGGAAAAAATGAAAAAAATGAAAAAACCAAAAGAAAAGAAAAAGAAAAAAAATGGAAAGTGTATATATCTTTTTCTCTTTGTATCAAGAAGAGTGAAACTTGTGTGGAGAGAGTTATGTGGAGAAGTGTCTCAAAATAGAGAAGTTATTCATATTTTGTTGAAGTTGGATTCTCCGATGCTCACTTTACAATTGATTTTCCCCCCTTAGGATTATCCCACCTTGACCTTGGCCCCATTACAACCCTTATAAAGACATTTTGATCTTATGTGCATTTGTTTTTAAGTGTGGATGTTAGAACCTTGTCAAGCATATGGTAGTGCTAACTTTCATTGATGTGCTTATTATATATGTGAGAGTAAACACAAGCTAAACACTTGAGTGATTGAGAGCAATACTTATACATATCCTGTGAGGACTCATCACTTATGATTCACTCTTTGGTGCTCTATTCTCTTGTTTGCCTTGTTTGTAATTAACTTCTATCTCTGATTCTCATTCTCCTCGAAGCCTCGGAAAAGCATCTCTCTCATGATTTTGCATTCTTTGGATTCATTGGAAACTCATGCATTGTTTACGTGTCTTGTTTTGTGTGTTTTGCCCGGAGTGCAAAAGCTTAAGTGTGGGGGAATTTCACTTGGTATTCTCGATTGTATTTTGTTCTTAATATTTAAATCTTAGCACGTTTCTAGACTTTGGGTCTTAATTGAGCATTATAGCAAATTCTTGATTAATTTTTGTTTTTATTGCTCATTGACCCCTTTTTACTATGTAGGCCATAACTTTGGCTGTGGTTATCAGATTGAGGCGTGCGAGCATGCCTTGGAAAGCTAAGGAACAGAGATACAATTATTCTGTTGAGCTCAAAATCCAATTCTGAAGTATGGAAGGTCAAAACTGCGAATTACCGAAGCAGTTTAGTCAATTACAGGTTTTTGAGCCTATTACTAATTGTTATCGGGCTTTTATCCAAGAACCCCATTTAGGGATTAAGTTTTTCGCTTTAGTCTTATACGTTTGGCTATTCAGCAGCTGTTTTACTTTGCTACACGTTATTATACAATTTTGAGGATTTGGTGCTCTAACCTCCATGGAAGCGTAATGCCCTAGATCAATTTCATCTCTGTAATTCATGCTGCAAATTCGGTTTGTGTTTTGCTTAATTTCTGAAACAGTCATTTGCTTATGTGATTCGTTTTATAATTCAGTTTTGCTTAAACAATTAATCATGATTCTGTTTTGCAACGTTCATTATTCAAACTATTTTATCGCTTATTTAATTTAGTTTTGGTAGAAATTGATAAAGTCTATGACGCTTGTTTATAGGTTTGATAGAATTCAGTTATGACGTTAATTGTGTTAATGGCGCTTGTTCACTATCACGATTGATTGAATACATTGTTTAGACCCTTGCTTTAAAACCTTGCACGAATCTTTATTTTAGAACCGATGATCAATCAAGTAAAACTGTTTTCTTCAAAACCCCATTTTTTATTGTGTATTTTGGTTCTTGATTTTGGTAATTTCAGTATTTAGAGGTCCTTGTGAGACGATCAATGTTAACTTACCTTGTTACTACATTTTAATACTTTCTAATTATTTTGACCCGCGTACGACCGCTTATCAGGCGCCAAAGATGGTGGTCAAGAGTTTGATTAAAATACAAAGAGACTTTTTGTTGGGTATAAAAAAGATGCTAAAGGTATGTATTGGGTGGTTTGGGATATGGTTTGCAAGTCTAAGAAGTAAGTGAAGTGACTAAGTTACACAAGAAATGGGGGGATTGAATTGTGTACCCTTTTTAAAACTTCGTACCTGAAACCTTCTCAAACAATGAGTTCTCAAGATAGACTTGGGATTGAGAAGGTAAATGTTAGTTTCACTAACAAGAGACTTGGATTAAGTAGACTTTAACTGGTAAGATAACGGTTTGAGTTAAACTAATTTGATGATGAAGGAATTAAGTATTAGTTTGTAAACTGTCTTGTGAAGGTTAATTGAATTAACCTTCACTAGGTTTTGAAAGCGTTAACAAGTACGGGCAAATAGATAGATAGTATGGAAAGCAAGTAAATGACACAGTAGAGTTATAAAGGTTCACCCAACAATGGCTACGTCCTCTCCCCACTTCCCAAGTGAGTATTTCCATTATCTTTCAAATAGCAGTTACACTTGCTTTTGTTCAACCACAAAAGACTTCAAACACCACTTGCTAATGATCAACACACAAAAGCAACGTGCTCTCTTACACAGCTACACCAAGCTGTTCCTACTACAAAACTCTCCTAGTTTCCTAAAGGATTCCTCTATCAAGTAGATTCTCACCAACACTCACCTCTCTCTAGGTAGTTTGAGAGAATGCTCACTAGATAGCTTTTGACAATCAAAGGTTTGGGTTTGGGATATACAATAGCTCGAAAATAAAACACACTAAGTGCTTACAAGCTAACACACACTCTATAAGAAAATCCCAGGCTTGTGAAACTTGAGTGTGGGATGAGTAGGATGGAAGAACTTTGCGAAGCTTTAGTTGTGTAGGTTCCAATTCACTCTCATGATTTGCAACTTCGAAGTTCATCCTTTAAATAGTCATTTGATCTGAATATAGCCGTTGGAAACTTGAATATAGCCGTTTGGAGATGTCCAATGGTCCATAGAATTATCTGGGTAAACGGTTCGAAAGTTAACAGTTTTTGAAACTTCACAAGAAGACAGTTGTACCTTCTGCTAGCTTTTCAACTTCACAAGCTGACACAGTGCTTTATGTTCAGAATTCTGACTTTCCTTAGTTGGCTTGTACTTGCACAGCAGATTTACAGTCGTACACGAAGCTTCACATCCTTTAACCTTAAACACATTTTGTTTGGCCTAGGAATAATCAAGGAGTTCCTCCTTCATTTATTGCAAGATTCCAGCAGGAGCTACTCTCTGATTTTCAATAAATGAGAGCTAACATGTTTGTCATATTGAGAAGCTTTATTGATATGATCTTCATATTATGTTCTTCAACTATATCTTTAACCTTCACAATTCTAGATCTTCGTAATAAATGTGGGGCCACATTCTTTTTCAATTCTGGTCAATGCTACGTTGCTTTTGGTCAACCTTCACATAGGTCAACATTCACATGACTTTAACTTTCACAACTCTTTTCTACCTTCATATTTCTATGCTCTTTTTAGTTCAAGGTAGTTTAACATTTTGCTATATCTTTGAAGCTTGTTCTTCACACTTGAAATAAACTTGTTAGATAACATTAACAAGAAAACTTAATGTCTTACTAAGTTTGTATAATCAAAACATGGAAAGAGAATTTCATTCCAACAATCTCCCGCTTTTTGGTGATGACAAACTTGTGAGTAACTTTTAAGTTTTCTGTTTTCATGGATAAACATTTAAGCATACAAATAGAATTATTTCTAAGAGATATAACATTCACAGCAAGCATATAGCAAAAGATAGTTATCGTTAATCATTCAATGCATACATGATGAACATACTGTTTGATAATTATCACATACTTAGGACAAAATTTAAAAAACAGAAATTTAAATATGCAAAGTTGTGTGACAATCTTCACAAGTCAGACATAGCAAAATGTCCCAAACAGATTACTAGATTGTCAACACAAACCCCAAAATACACTAACACCTAACTAAGTAGCTAATTAAAACTTAATCTCCATTCTCCCCCTTTTGTCAACAACAAAAAGGGAGAACGAAGCAGAAATTAGGCTGCTACTTTGTAGGGGAGGAATCATCAGAAGAGTTGGTTGAAGCTGCTGGTTGAGGAACATCTTGGAAAGGTTTTGGTGGTGGAAAATCTGGTGGTGTGATGGTTTGTAGAATCAGAGGAATAACATGTTCAGTGACCCATTGCTGATATGCAAAATTCCTTTGAGCCTCAATTCTATTCTCTTGTTGCAAAATACCAATACTCAGCATTAAATTATTCTCCTTGAGTTTCATTTTCTTAATCCGTTTCTAATGCTGTGCCTTCATTCTCTTCATGGATTTTTCCATGACCTCCAATCTGTCAAGTGAAGGATGAGAGTCATCCTTATCTACAGAAGGTTTGCTGTTGTTTTGGCCCTTGTCAGAGGAGGAGAGAGGAGCAAATGAGGTTTTGCAGAATGAACTAAGTGAACCAAATTGTGTGGGCAAATCAGAAGGAAATTTTGATGTACTAGAGGCTTCATTTACTCTAGGAATGGAGGAATCATAGATGGGAGTTTGTGAAGCAATGAACCTGTTTACGTTTTTAGAAGCCAGAGTATTTCCTGTTTTGGCAGGGGATTGTGTAGGTTGATCACGCCATTGAGTGAACAGATCATTGTTGTCGTTTGTGGGAATGGGGGAATTTTGTTTGGCTTGTTTTTGGTTGAGTTGAGTGAGGGCCATGGAAGCTAGGATTTCAGAGTTGGTTACTTGGAAGAGTGGGGGATTCACTGGTGCAAACTCAGTGTCAATGTCATGACACACTTCATGAACACCTCTAGACAGAGGTGAGAGTTGATTGAAATTCGGGTTGAGTTCTTCTTCTTCTTCATCCCTTGCTGGAGAATGATTCATGTCAAACACCCTCTGAGCTTGACCATCTGCTGTTTCTTCTTGAATTCCATGTTCTCCTGGTGAGGAGTCATAGGGAACCAAGGGCACTCTTGGAGAAGGAGAATTTTCAATTTGCTCAGATTCAGCAGAGGTTTGAACAACAACAGAAGGTTGTTCAACAATCACAGGGATTTCCTCAGTTTGAGGTGGATGAAAAGGTAAGAAAATTACTCCAGAAGCAGAAATGAAGGCAGAGGGTTGATGTGATACCTCTTGTGAAGGTTATTTTTCATCAGTGTTGATCTCTCCAGCATTTCCTTCATGTGAAGGTTCATCATTCTCAGCTGGGGGTTCTTCATTTAGATCATCAATCATTCTTTCACTACCTTGCTTATTCACAAACTCTTCTTCTAGCATAATTGGGGATTCTTCTTCAGGAATTTGATTTAGTTCAAATAACTCCTTCCAACTTTCAGCAGGTTCAGATTCCATAATGGGTTCTTGTGAAGGTATGACTGGCTGTGGGAGCTTGTGACTCTCAGGGAATTGAAGATGTAAGAGTTCAGCATCAATGGCTTCTTCATTGTTCAGTTGCTCCCCC
Source organism: Astragalus glycyphyllos (assembly GCA_963573325.1). Classification (NCBI taxonomy): domain Eukaryota; kingdom Viridiplantae; phylum Streptophyta; class Magnoliopsida; order Fabales; family Fabaceae; genus Astragalus; species Astragalus glycyphyllos. The sequence goes on from OY754308.1 coordinate 19,232,747, forward strand.
CTGAGGAGTTGCTTCCTCTTTCTCATCTTCTTTGGGAGATGGATCAGTTGGAGTGGTATTTGAAGCAGTTTTCTTTAGTGAAGGTTTGGAGGTTCTGAGTTTGGCTGTGGTTTTTGTCTTTGGAGTAGGCTTGGCAGTATCTTTGACTTCGAAGGGGGTGTAGTTTCATTAATACATTCCTCCTTTTCAAAAGGAATTTCATTGAACTTAAAGATTTTGGTGAGAAACATCCCATATGGCAGAGAGGTGGTTTGTCTAAGGTTTTTGACGACAGCTATCATATAGTGAAGGATGGTATAGGGAAGGTTCACACCATACCTCTTGTACACATGGTACATAAGGAGTAGGTCAGCAAGCTTGATTCTTTCATATCCTCCTGCTCTGGGATAGAGGCAATGAATGACATGCTCCCTTGTGATACTTGATTTGTCAAAGCACTCTTCACCATAGATTGATACACCATGTAGAGGGATTTCTAAGGCATCAGACAACATCTTTGTAGTGATGATCATCACTTTTCCTTTTACTTGAGTAGTAAAGCATGTCTGTTCTTTATTGACCACCATGCCACCGTAGAACTCTCTAACCAGGCTTGGATAGATAAGTTCTTCTTCAGTCAGCAGTTTGTACCATCCTTGCTTGGCAATGTAAGGAATGAAATCCCAACCAGATAATTTTAATTCCTCTAAAAGGTAGTTTCTTCCAGTTAAGATACCCCTTTTTGTCCATTTCTTATGATTGAACCCTTGTGAAGGTTGAATTTCATCTTGAGGTTCGTCATTGTTTTGCTTCTGATCATCATCAATCTTATCCTCAGTTTCCTTTTCTTTTCCTTTGGGATCTCTTTTTGGTTTCTTTGAAGAGGGTTCAGGAGGAGGAGATGATTTTCGCTTTGAAGATGATGACTTCTTCATCGATGTCAGAAGATCAGAGATAGTAGCCTCTGAGTCTTCTTCAGTAACGATGATGGGTTCTGTACTTTTAACACCAGGACCTTCAATAGGTAAGGATGAAGTTTGTTTGATCCTAGATGATCTTCTAGTGGGAGTTTGGGAAGATTTTGAGGACTTAGAGCCCTGAGAGGATGGATTTGAAGGAACAGGTTCTTTTTCAATTGAGGGCTTCATGATTTCTGGTTCTGGGTTTGGATTTTTTTTAACGTTTGGAAGTTTGATTTTGACCATGGAAATGGAAGTGGTTTTGTAGATGAAGAGAGGAATGGATAGACGGAATGAATTTTTGGTGGAGGGGATTGGATAAAGAAAGACGTTTCCAAGACTAGCCGTTATTGATTTGACTAGGTTCAGTTATGATGGGACATAACTGTAGCGCTTTAACCCAGGGATTTTGACATATAAGTGGTAACGGTTACTTTATCCCATCAACCGTCCCTTTTTAATTTTTCCTCAATGAACCTTCACAAATCTTGTGAAGGTTGGGGTTTTTGACAATTCTTGTAATCTTAAGGACATTCTAAAATGTGCAAGGCCTTTTTAATAAAATTAAAATTTTCTTCTAATAAAGGCTTTGTGAAAATATCAGCTAATTGATGCTTGGTGTCAACGAAAATTAATTCCACATCCTTCTTTTGAACATGATCACGAATAAAGTGATGCTTGATATCAATATGTTTAGACCTAGAATGTTGGATGGGATTTTTTGATAAATTGATAGCACTAGTATTATCACAATAAATAGGGATACAAGAATACATCAATGAGTAATCTTCCAACTGATTTTTGATCCACAGAACTTGTGAGCAACATCCAGCAGCAGACACATACACTGCTTCAGTTGTTGATAAGACAATTGTCTTCTGTTTCCTACATGACCAAGAAATCAAAGATTCTCCCAAAATTTGACATGATCCACTAGTACTTTTTCTGTCAATCTTCACCAGCATAATCAGCATCACAGAAGGCAGTTAGATCAAAATGAGTATGTTTCTTGTACCACAAGCCAACACTTGTAGTACCAATCAGGTATCTGAAAATTCTTTTCACAGCAGTTAGATGAGATTCCTTTGGTGAAACTTGAAATCTAGCACATAGGCCAACTGAAAATACAATATCTGGTCTACTGGCAGTTAAGTACAATAGGGAACCTATCACACCCCTGTATTCCTTCTCAGATATTGGTTTTCCCTCTTCATCTTTCTCAACTTGTGATGAAGGATGCATAGGTGTTGCCATGGCTTTTGCCTCATTCATTTTGTATTTCTTGAGAAGGTCTTTAATGTACTTTACTTGACAAATAAAGATACCTTCATCAAGCTGTTTAATTTGCAAACCAAGGAAAAATCTTAACTCACCCATCATACTCATTTCAAACTCACTCTTCATAGATTTCCAAAATCTTTGCACAATTTTTCATTTGTTGATCCAAAAATGATATCATCCACATAAATTTGAACAATCAACAAATCTTTGTCAAAAGGTTTTTTGAATAAGGTAGAATCTATTTTTCCTCTTGTAAAATCATTTTTGATCAAAAAGCTACTCAACTTTTCATACCAAGCTCTAAGAGCTTGCTTGAGCCCATATAGAGCTTTGGTAAGTTTAAAAACATGGTTAGGTTTCTTTTGATCAACAAAACCAGGAGGTTGATTGTCATAAACTTCTTCATTTAAAAAACCATTTAAAAAAGCACTTTTCACATCCACTTGAAATAATTTGAAATTTTTTTGAGCAGCAAATGCAAGTAAAATTCTAATTGCTTCCAATCTTGCAACTGGAGCAAAGGTTTCATCATAGTTAATACCTTCCTGTTGATTATACCCTTGTGCAACAAGTCTTGCCTTGTTTCTCACAACCTTACCATTTTCATCTAGCTTGTTTCTGAACACCCACTTTGTTCCTATGACTGATTGATGTTTGGGAGGTTGAACTAGATTCCATACCTCATTCTTTTCAAATTATGAAAGTTCTTCAGTCATAGCTTCTATCCATGACTCATCTTGTATGGCCTCATTGATAGATTTTGGCTCAAAGTCAGATAGGAGTGTCATTCCAGCAACATTGTTTCTGAATGAAGTTCTGGTTCTAACAGGATCTGAAGTGTCACCAATGATTTGGTCTTGAGGATGGTGAACTACCAATCTCCAACTTCGTGGCACTTGAGAAGTTTGGTCAGAAGCTTTAGTGGCCTTGTTTGAGCCTTGTGAAGTTTGAGAAGAGGTGTCTTGCTCATCCTTCTCAACTGCATTTTCTGTTGCTTTACCATCTTCTTTGCCAATATTGAGTTCATCAACATCAATCACTTCACCTGTACTGTTAGTTTCACTAAAAATGACATGCATGCTTTCCTCTACAGTTTGAGTCCTAAGGTTGTACACTCTATAAGCCTTAGATGTTGTTGAATAACCAAGAAAAATTCCTTTGTCAGATTTTGAATCAAATTTTCCCAAATTGTCTTTGTTATTTAAGATAAAGCAAGTGCATCCAAACACCCTAAAATAGGAGATGTTTGGTTTTCTATTCTTCCAGATTTCATGAGGGGTTTTCTCAACATTCTTTCTAATGGAAACCCTATTTAAAATGTAGCATGCTGTATTCACAACTTCAGCCCAAAAAAAAATTCAAAGTTTGCATCATTTAAAATAGTTCTTGCCATTTCTGGTAAGGTTCTATTTTTCCTCTCCACAACACCATTCTGTTGTGGTGTTCTTGGACAAGAAAAGTTATGAGAGATTCCATTTTCATCAAAAAAGTTTTGAAAAGATATTTTCAAATTTTCCCCCATGATCAATTCTAACAGAAATAACATTTGTTCCTTTTTCATTTTGAACCTTTTTGAGAGAGACTTTGAAGGCCTCAAAAGCTTCATCCTTGTTTTTCAAAAATAAAACCCAAGTATATCTGGAGAAGTCATCAACAATCACAAACCATATTTCTTCCCACTAAGGCTAGCAGTTTTAGTGGGGCCAAATAAATCTATGTGTAATAGCTCAAGTGGTTTTTGAGAGGTGATCATATTTTTAGATTTGAAACTTGACTTCACATGTTTTCGATGAACACATGCTTCACACACTCTATCTTTTTCAAAGCTTATTTTAAGTAGCCCCCTGACTAGTTTCTTTTTGGAAAGTTTTGAAATGGTTTGCATGCTTGTGTGACCAGCTCTTTTGTGCCAAATCCATTTGTCATTTTCAGAAGACATAAGGCAAGTTTCTTGAGACAATTCATCAAGACATAGGCTATATAGATTTTTATTTCTAGATGCAGTAAATAACACTTTTCCAGAAGAGATTTCCTTAATAAAACATTTATCAGATTTAAAAGACAATTTATGACCACTATCACACAATTGACTAATGCTTAAAAGATTATGCTTCAAACCTTCTACATACTGAACATTTTTTATTTTGGGAGAAGATAAATTACCTATAGTACCTATACCTTTGATGTAAGCCTTGTCATCATTGCCAAAGACAACACAGCCTCCATCAATTCTCTCCAGGGAGAGAAATTTATCCTTTTCTCCCGTCATGTGCCTCGAACATCCACTGTCTAAGAACACTAGCCTTTTCTTGGATGCTAAGAGGCATTCATGTTTCAGAAGTTAATTGAGACTTAGGTACCCAGAATTTCTTGGGTCCTTCATAGTTTGTTTTCTTCAAATGATAGTTCTTCTTAACTTTGAAACATGCAGAAATATCATGACCAAAGTTTCTGCGGTATGTGCATCTCAATCTTGGTTTTCTAGCCTTTGAGACTTTTCTGGAACTTTGTCCAATGTGTCTCTTTCTAGGGTCCTCAATCATGTTTTGATTTGAGATGGCCTTTCCTTTAGTCATCATTGAGATTTTATCCTTCAGAAGGTTGTTCTCATTTTCAAGATCAGACAAAGATAATTTCAATTCTTCATTGACTCTCTCAATGGACAGTGTGTGTTGTTCATTGTGTGTGTGACTAAGAGTATGAATGGTTTGAATCAAATGTTCATTTTGTTTTTGAAGATCTTCATTCATTCTTTTAGCTTCATAAAGTTGATTTTTGAACATTACACATTTTTGAGATAAAGTGTTTGAATCAGTTAATAGATTTTCAAAAGCATATTCAATTTCTTTGCATGAAGCACAAAATGGTTTGAAAGTGATTACATCATCTAGATCAAGATCTGCCATGAGACATGAGTTAGTTGATTCAATGTCTGATTCAGGATTGAAGTTCTAACTGCATTGTGAAGGTTCTTCAATGTCTGCCATTAGACAGAAATGAGCAGCTTCTTATTCCTTTCCTGATTCAGATTCTTCAGAGTCATCCCATGTAGTTAGTAGAGCTTTCTTCTTGGTGTTGAACCTTCTCTTGTCACCTTTGAGTTTTGGACATTCATTTTTGAAGTGTCCAGGTTTGTTACATTCATAGCACACCGGAGGATTTTTGTTTGAGCTTTCTCCCTTTGATGTATCCTTCTTGAAGAAGGGTTTCTTTTTGTTCTTCTTGAAAGCCCATCTCCTTAATCTTCTAGAGATGAGGGCTAACTCATCTTCTTCATCAGTATCATCATCATCATCTTCATTTTCTTCATAAGTTTCACTTTGAGCCTTTAGAGCCATTTCTTGTGAAGGTTGAGCAGTTTTTTGTGAAACTTTGAGTGCAATAGTTTTGACTTTCTTTGGATGAAATTCATCCATGATTTCTTGCTCATGCCCCTTGAGAGATCCCAGTAGATCTTCTATTTGAAGAGTTGATAGATCTTTTGCTTCTGTTATAGCAGTCACCTTGGGTCTCCATACTTTAGGCAAGCATCTCAAAAGTTTTCTGACTTTAGCTTGATTAGTGTAGGTGTTCCCAGTGAGTTCAGGTCATTTGTAATGGTTGTGAATCTGCTAAACATTTCTGAGATTGTTTCCTGCTCCTCCATTTTGAATGTCTCAAATTTATGGATGAGAAGGTTGATCTTAGCTTCCTTGACTTGATCAGTTCCTTCATGAGCAGTCTTTAATGTGTTCCAGATTTCTTTGGCAGTTTGTTTCCCAACTACTTTATCATATTCACTTCTACCTAAAGCACATGTTATAAAGAATTTTGCTTTGGAGTTTAGAAGTACCATGCGTTTATCTTCAGCATTCCAGCTGGCTTTGGGTTTTGGAGTGATTGCTGCTTCAACATTTGTTGTAGAGGGAACATAGGGACCATCTTCAACAATACCCCAGAGATCAGTATCTTGTGATTCCAGAAACAGCCTCATTTGATCCTTCCAATAGTAATAATGTTCAGCAGTGAATCCAGGAGGTCTGTTTGCAGATGCTCCTTCAGGGAGTAACATAACAGAGTTTGGGTTGTTCATCACTTCCTTCAGGATCTTTCCTTTGTCACTGTTAAGTGAGCTCAGCCCTTAGAGGTGAGCTCTGATACCAATTGAAGTGACTAAGTTACAGAAGAAAGGGGGGATTGAATTGCGTACCATTTTTAAAACTTCGTACCTGAAACCTTCTCAAACAATGAGTTCTCAAGATAGACTTGGGATTGAGAAGGTAAAGGTTAGTTTCACCAACAAACAGCAAATGTATGAAGTGATCGATGAATAATAAACATGGATTAAGTAGACTTTAACTGGTAAGATAACGGTTTGAGTTAAACTAATTTGATGACGAAGGAATTAAGTATTAGTTTGTAAACTGTCCTGTGAAGGTTAATTGAATTAACCTTCACTAGGTTTTGAAAGCGTTAACAAGTAAGAGCAGATAGATAGATAGTATGGAAAGCAACTAAATGACACAGTAGAGTTATAGAGGTTCACCCAACAATGGCTACGTCCTCTCCCCACTTCCCAAGCGAGTATTTTCACTATCTTTCAAATAGCACTTACACTTGATTTTGTTCAACCACAAAAGACTTCAAACACCACTTGCTAATGATCAACACACAACAGCAACGTGCTCTCTTACACAGCTACACCAAGCTGTTCCTACTACAAAACTCTCCTAGTTTCCTAAAGGATTCCTCTATCAAGTAGATTCTCACCAACACTCACCTCTCTCTAGGTAGTTTGAGAGAATTCTCACTAGATAGCTTTTTACAATCAAAGGTTTGGGTCTGGGATATACAATAGATCGAAAATAAAACACACTAAGTGCTTACAAGCTAACACACACTCTATAAGAAAATCCCAGGCTTGTGAAAATTGAGTGTGGGATGAGTAGGATGGAAGAACTTTGTGAAGCTTTAGTTGTGTAGGTTCCAATTCACTCTCATGATTTGCAACTTCGAAGTTCAGCCTTTAAATAGTCATTTGATCTGAATATAGCTGTTGGAAACTTGAATATAGCCGTTTGGAGATGTCCAATGGTCCATAGAATTATCTCGGTAAACGGTTCCAAAGTTAACAGCTTTTGAAGTTTCACAAGCTGATAGTTGTACCTTCTGCTAGCTTTTCAACCTTCACAAGCTGACAACAGATTTACAGCTGTACACGAAGCTTCACATCCTTTAACCTTAAACACATTTTGTTTGGCCTACGAATAATCAAGGAGTTCCTCCTTCATTTATTGCAAGATTCCAGCAAGAGCTATTCTCTGATTTTCATATTATGTTCTTCAATATGTTCTTCAACTTTATCTTTAACCTTCACAATTCTGGATCTTCATAATAAATGTGGGGCCACACTCTTTTTCAATTCTGGTCAATGCTACGTTGACTCGGTCAACCCTTTGAGTTGACTTTTTCGTTGACTTTTGGTCAACCTTCACAGTTGACTTTTGGTCAACCTTCACATTGGTCAACCTTCACATGACTTTAACCTTCGCAACTCTTTTCTACCTTCATATTTCTATGCTCTTTTTAGTTCAAGGTAGTTTAACATTTTGCTATCTTTGAAGCTGGTTCTTCACACTTGAAATAAACTTGTTAGATAACATTAACAAGAAAACTTAGTGTCTTACTAAGTTTGTATCATCAAAACATGGAAAGAGATTTTCATTCCAACAGTAAGGTGTCCTTGACATTAAAGATATTGAGTTGTTTACCATTGGTCGCTTGGCTAAGTGGCAATGGCGTATTTTGTCAAACGAGGAAGCTTCATGGAGGGACATTCTTTCTTACCGGTACGGTGATTTGGGTTTTAATTTCTTTACCAAAATACCACCAGCTAGAAGGTCACACTCATCTTTATGGTGGTGTGACCTCAGTTGGGTGGGTGAGGAGTGGTTTTCGGAGGGGTGGTTTGAGGCGAATGTCAGGAGGGGGTGGGAGATGGCTGTGGTATGAGTTTTTGGCATCACCATTGGATTGAGCAACGTCCTTTGAAGATGGATTTTCCTAACATTTTTTCAGGTTGTTCTCAGCAAAATGCAACGCTAGATGATCTTAGTATGTGGCGTCAAAGCAGTTGGTCTTGGAACTTGTTCGCCTCTTCGTTCGGATCGCAGCTTCTCAATGACGAGAGTGTTCAGTTGATCGATATTTTAAGGGAGATGCATTTTAATTGCGATCGATCAGATTCTTGGAGCTGGATTTTGCCTACTTCTTATAACTTACACCAACTTTTCATTCACTTTGGAGAGCTATGTAGTTGGAAGAATTCCAGGAAGGTTAAAATTTTAATCTGCTTGACAACTTGTTAATGCATCTGGCTAAATCACAATGGTGTGTGTTTTAGAGGTGAAGAAGCCAAGCTAGACTCTACTGTAGCTCATATCAAATATATGTCTTGGTGTTGGTTTATTTTTGGAGTGGGAAGAGATTCTAGTTTGTCTATGCTACTATGGTGGAACAATGCTCTCACTTGTATCAACAATCTTTTATTCCTTTGTGCTATTTTGGTTTTGAGCATACCTAAGGCTCTTTTTGGTATAAACCGGATATCCTCTGCGTGCAACTGCAGAGACTAATCCCTCGAGCCGTGTAGGACCATAATAGGTGGAAAACCTCTCCCTCAAGAGATTTAACAATGATGCACTCGAACCCAAGACCTTAGTTAAGCTGGAAGAGACTCCTACCATTGATAAGTCTTATTTTATTGTGTTTTTGGCATTTGAATTAAATAAAAAGTGTGGGATTTTAGTTCTACTTTGGAGCTATTTTACTACAAAATGTTGGTTTTTATTATCAGGGTCAAATAATGAAGAAATGGAAGAATTTGGGTGATTAAAAGCAAGGATTAAAAATGCAAGGTCAAAGGAGCAAAATCAAGTAAATAGAACCAAATATCAAGCCTACACGCACGGTCCGTGCACATCTTAAGCGTGGTCTGTGCGCACTGTTACAAAAAGAAGCTCAAAAGATTGACGACACGCACGGTCCGTGCTCCCTACCTGCACGGTCCGTGCTCCCTGTGCTGAATCAGAATTTTACAAGTTTTGCGTAGCGCATGGTCCGTGCACCCCAGCAGCGTGGTCCGTGCACCTTTGTCTGAAGCTAAAAATGTTACAAAACTCTTCCAATTCTTTCATTATGGCTTGTAATTCGAATTTACTCCTTTGTCTACTGATCGTAGGCTATAAATAGGGCCTCATTTCAGCTGTAATGGTACCTTAGCATATTTGTAATCTCACTCCAAAGTTTAATCTATGTTCTTGCAATTTTCTTAAGCTTTTGCTCTTTTATTTTCATGTTCTTTACTTTCTTGCAATTTTAATTTCTGTTCTTTACATTTCCAGCACTTTAATTTTCAGTTCTTTATCGCTTTGTTTATATTCTTGTCATTTATCTTTATGTCATTTTCTTTTATGTCATTCTCTTCTACACCCTTGTCTACTATGATCATGTGTGAGTAGACTTCTTTAGTCTTGGGATTGTGGGACACAATCCAATGATGGGTCCCTAAATAAATCCAAGACTAAACTCTATCTTATTTAGAACTTGAATTTTAATCTAATTCCGTAGAACTAAATTTTATAAAACAAATATCAAACGAAGTACCGAGAGGTGAAGTTTGATATTGGAACAAATGGAATTAGACAAGACAAAGCAAAGCATGAGAATAGCATTGCTAGCCTTGGGACAATAAGGTTGTGCTTAATGGGTCCCTACGATGATCAACCATGAGAATAGGCTTGATCATTGTTTCGAGACACATTCTTGCATTCCGAAAGGAAGCTTGAATTACACCAAAAGAATACCTTGTCCTTAAAACAATTTCAAAAAAAGATAGTGAATAGTTAAAGGGTTGTTTATTTCCATCATTGTGGTCTAACCACGATCCCAAGGCTTCTCTTATTCTGAATTTTACAAAACAAAAATACTCTCTTTATTTAAACGATTCCTTTCAGCTAATCAACATCGAAAATTAGATTAGTAATCGCAAAATACTCCCTGTGGATCGATACTTTCTATTACGCGATAGAACCGTGCACTTGCGGCCTATCAAATTTTTGGCACCGTTGCCGGGGAGTAGTGATATTAATCAACCTTTTGGTACCGATTAGACTGAAAATTTTTGTTTTCTTTTATTTTGTTACTTTTTCCCTTCTTCTTTGAATGCGAAGAGCACACAGTTTCGGAGAAATTGTTGAAGCAATTCCTGAAATCGAAAGATATCTTCACCAAAGAAGAAGAGAACTGTGCAATAACCAAAGAATGGCTGCTAATCAAAATCGTGCTCTTAAAGAGTACGCTACGCCTTCTACGGTTGAGCCTCATGCAGTTATTGTGCATCCTACGGTTGATACTAATAATTTTGAGCTTAAACCTTCTCTACTTTCTATGGTTCAGCAGAACCAATTTTCTGGTTCAGCAACTGAGGACCCAAATCTTCATCGTTCTATTTTTCTTGAATATTGTGGTACTCTCAAACTGAATGGAGTAACCCCTGAGGCCATAAGACTAAAGCTTTTCCCTTTTTCACTAAGGGATAGAGCTAGAGCATGGCTACATTCATTACCAAATGAGTCCGTTACTACATGGGATCAACTAAGGCAAGCACTCCTTGCTAGATTCTTTCCCCCAAGCAAAACTGCTCAATTGAGGAATCAAATCACACGATTCACTCAAAATGATGGGGAATCTCTTTATGATGATTGGGAGCGTTTCAAAGAAATGCTAAGGCTTTGCCCCCATCATGGACTAGAGAAATGGTTGATTATCCATAGTTTTTACAATGGACTGCTGTATGCTACAAAAATGACCGTGGATGTTGCTACGGGAGGAGCTCTAATGAACAAGAACATTGAAGAGGCTTATGCACTGATTGAAGGCATGGCTCGAAATCACTACCAGTGGACAAGTGAGAGAATCATCACTGCTACACCTCCATCAAAGAAAGAGTCAGGTAAGTATGAAGTCTCTGCTCTTGATCATTTAGCTTCTAAGGTAGATGCATTGTTTGCTAAATTTGATAAGCTGAGTGTAAATGCTGTTTCACCTTCTACTCCTTCTGTACCACCCTGTGAAATTTGTGGTGTTGTTGGCCACACTGGTGTTGAATGCCAACTAGGGATGTCTGTTAATGTTATTGAGCAATCTAATGCTCAAAAGGGGGATCCTTTTTCAAACATTTATAATTCCGGATGGAGGAATCATCCAAATTTTTCCTATAAAAATCCTCCATATCCAACCCCTTTTTTCAACCAGCGTCTAGAACACCACCCGGTTTTCAAAATTTTCAAAAAAGTCCTCAAAAATCCAACTTGGAAATTATGTTGGAAAACTTTGGGTTAACTCAAACTAAGCAAAATGAAGAGTTCAAAAATCAAACTTCTTTTTTGAATGATACTCTTATCAAGTTAACATCAAAGGTTGATTCCATAGCCACACACAACAAAATGCTTGAAAATCAAATCACTCAAGTGGCTCAACAAGTCGCTTCATCCTCTAGAACCACCGGTATCTTCCCTAGACAGCCAGAACCAAATCCTAAAGCCCAAATAAATGTTGTCACCCTTAAGAGTGGAAAATAATTAGAGGAACCAAAGGGCACCATTGGGAAAAATGTGAGTGAGAAAGAAAATGAACAAAGTGAGGTGGTAGAAGAAGAGAAAGAAAAACCTTATGTCTCTCCACCACCATACAAACCACCCATACCCTTCCCCCAAAGATTGGCCAAATCCAAAGTTGAGGAGCAATTTAAAAAATTCGTGGATCTTTTGAAAAAGCTCTACATAAACATTTCTTTCGCTGAAGCTTTGTCTCAAATGCCATCTTATGCTAAATTTTTGAAAGAGATTTTGTCTAAAAAAAAATAGATGACAATGAGACAATATCTTTGACAGAAGAATGTAGTGCTATCATACAAAATAAATTGCCTCCTAAGCTCAAAGATCCTGGAAGCTTTTCCATTCCATGTGTTATTGGTAGTGAGAGTATTGAGAGAGCCATGTGTGATCTAGGAGCTAGTGTGAGTCTAATGCCCTTATCCATTTGTAAGAGACTAGGGATAGGTGAACTCAAACCCACAAAGATGTCTTTGCAATTAGCAGACCGTTCCATCAAATACCCGGTTGGAATTTTAGAGGATGTTCCTATCAAGGTAGGACAATTGTATATACCGGCTGATTTTGTGGTGATGGAAATGGAAGAGGACTCCTAAGTTCCAATTCTCTTGGGGAGACCTTTCCTTGCTACAGCTGGGGCCATCATTGATGTTAAAAATGGTAAACTTTCTCTTAATGTGGGTAAGGAGAAAATTGAGTTTGATTTTGGTAATCTTATGAAAAGCCCTTCTCTTGAGGATTCTTGTTGCAGGGTTGATATAATAGACCATTGTGTGGAAGAATGCATTTTGGAGCCATATTCAAATGATGGGATGAAAACAGGTTTCATAAAAAGCAAGAATAAAAATGTGGCTGAGAAAACTCAAACTGATGACAAATTGTTGAATGAAAATCCTCCCATTTCTCACCAAGCTCGTTAACCATTTCTCAATTCCCCTTCTATGTAAACTACGAAGTACGAACCCTAACATATCCCATTGTCATCCGCATTCAACATCATTCAGATTTCAGCATCAGTTCCTCAGTCGCATTCAACATCAATCAGCAGTACCACTACACTAATGCTCCCCAATCGCAAATCGTAACAGATCGCTTTCCACTCCCCAATCGCAAATCGCATCACACACAGTCCCACACCTCAATCGCAAATGAAGCTCCTACTTTGCAAATCAAATCTATAACCTTAATCCCTTTGCAAATTGCATCGGTCCCTACTTCACTTCGCAAATCGAAAGAACCATAGTCACTGCGGCAAATAACGCTACAGATTTTCCTTCAATGGTTTGAATAGAGCCTGACTGAGGCATCTTTATTGGAGTTTTTCAAGAGGTAATATTGATTAGAAATTTGTAAGTCTCTATTCAGTTACTTCTTTCCATAAGGTTTCTATGTTGATTAAGAATCAGTTTGAAAGGTTCAACTGATGTGAGAGAGAGAGAGAGAGAAAATGAATTTCATTCAAGATTCAGAGTTGCGTTACAATACTCTGGTTTGAGTCCAACAACTAGAGCCATTAGAGGAGCTCCACTTCTACAATTCTGTTATGATCTTCTGACCAACTGTATTACAATATTCTGTTGTTTATATTCTCTATTTCCTGTCTAATTACAACATTGCCCCTGTATTAGACATCTATTTACAGAAAATACCCCATCTAGGGCTCACTAGAGTGCTTATTTCTCCTATAGTAGACTTTACAGGAAAAGACATATGACTCAACAAATTCTCACCTCGAGAGCAAACAGAGAACAAGCCGAGGCCGACCTCACGCTGCCCCCGTCCTCGACTTGGGGGCCACTATTCCGGACTGGGCCAACCCTTCACTGGCTTGGGCCTAGCCCACTTCCGTACTTCAGAACACCAGCATTCGCGCTTGATCCGTACCCAACGGCCAGGATCTCTCCCATGCATTCAACGGCCCAGGTACGACACTCTGTGTATAAATAGAGGCTCCGCCCTCCAATTCAGGTACGTGAACGACGAATATAACATAATGCAACTACTCTTTCATTAGCTCTCACTCTTCTCTCTTAGTTCTCTCTCTTCTCTTTACTAACTTGGGCGTTGGAGTGTCTTGTAGGTACCCCCCACCCGACGTGGACAAAGGACTACCTCAGACCGTCCGACCTCCAATTCCAATCTACCGAGTTTAATCTTCATCCTTATGAAGCATTACGACTGGAAGCACTTTTACCTATCCTGAACGCCTGGCTCGAACACCCCATTTTTCATGCGTTGTGATTATTTTAGTATGTGCTTGCTTTATGAATTATTTTGAAAATGAAAAGAATAACTTATTTTAATTTATCTTTGTTTGAGTTATTAAAATTAGTTGAAATCACATTTAAGGGTATTTTTATAAGGTATTGGTGATATATGATTATTATTGAATATTTTATATTTATTTTATATTTATGAAATGTTAGTATTTTAGATGTTATTGATTATAGAAATTATTTTGGGCTAATGAGTTGTTAAAATAATAGTTTTAGTGAAATTGGGATCTAAAAAGGAATTAAAATGAGTATTTGAGTCTTTTTACTGATAAAACTCTCTGTTTTACTTTCTGCACCCCCTGTCACTTACACAACCAGTCCAGCGACCCATTCACGCAGCCCACGCCCCAATGGACCCCAAACCCGACCCGGTTTCTTCTTCTTCTTCCTCCAACCCTACAACAACGCCTAAACCCTAACAGCAGCTTCTCTCCCACTCGCTTTTCACCATCCCACCACCATCTCCATCAGAGTCGGATTCTTGCATCAATTTAATGGATTACAGCCCCTCCGTAACTCCGTGTTGCGTTCAAACCCATACATTCAACTGTAGTCGCCGTGTTGTCCATTCGGGTACTTTATGATAGGTACTCTTTTTTTGAAAGACTAGTTAATTTGTTAAACGAGTGATTAAGTATTTCTAAATTTTTGTGACTGGGTAAGTAATCGGATGTTCTTGTTATTTAATTGCACATACACGACTCAAAGATGTTGCCGTTGGAATTAGATCACAATCGAGATTTTCTGACCGATCCTCATCATTGTTTCAAAGGAACGATTACAATTGATTATCAGGTACAGGGGAAAGGGTTTCTATTCTATATGGGGAATAGGGGATAGGACTATAATAGTATCGATTATCTCAATATCTCAATTCCTATTTGTGTTTGATTATCTCTATTCAATTTGGATAACTGTAATTATTCCGGATTACTGTAATAATTTATATATCTGTAAATGATTGGATAACTGTAATTATTCTAGATGGCTGTAATTATTTAAATGTATGTAGATAATTTGGAGAACTGTAATTATACAGGATGACTGTAATAATTTAAATGTCTGTAAATAAAGTGCTAATGAATTAGAATGATAGGTACTAAATGATACGAAGTTAATAGTGTTTAAGTTCTGGATCGATATTTTAATATCGGTCAATGTAGCCAAGTTTGACTTGGAATTAGTAAAGTCATCAAATGACTTGACGTTCGTAATTGTTGCGATTCTTGGTTTGCGTTATGTGTATTGTTATTGGAGACTTGCCGTACAACGGGCAAGTTATCTTTCGTCGAAGATTAACGAACAGGTTCGTGTTGAAGAATCTTGTCGCAGCAGGGGCAAGAACTTGTTGCAGTATGGACGAGCGATATCTTCGTGATCGAGATTTGTTGAAGGAACCTTGTCGCAGCATGGGCAAGGACTCGTCGCAGCATGGGCAAGCCGTACCTTAAAAGTTGATGATTGTAAGAGGAACCTTGTCGCAGTATGGGCAAGAACTCGTCGCAGAATGGGCGAGCTGTACCTCAATAGTTGAAATTATATAGGAGGAACCTTGTCGCAGTATGGGCAAGGACTCGTCGCAGTATGGGCAAGCCGTACTTCAAGGATGGTAGGGATGATGATAGGTGGGGTGGTAAGAAAATGATTATGGGAGTAGTATTAGAGACGGCCACGACCCGGCCTTGCAGGTAGGCCCAATGGGGGGGTCCTAAGTGGGGCACTGTTGGGGCGTTCCATAAAACACTGGGGTACCCTGACTAGACTCTATCTATTTCTCGGGATGTGAGGGCACTTGCATCTGCTTACCCGAGTTAGATGGATCCAAATTTATCGCGGAGTAGTGGGTAGGATCTTCTCAACGTTGCACCAGATTGAAGATGATGACAATAGTTGATGAACGACCAAGCATGCGTGGCATGTTTGTTGGATTCCCCGTGGTGGTATTTGCCATTCGTTGAGGATGATGATCTTAGTTGATGATTGACTGGGCATGCAGGTTATGTTTGTCATATATACTATTGTGACTGTTACGGTGTGATGCGATCTCATTGCTCCTTACGTACGAGCCCTCTGTGGCTTCACTTTGTGGCATGTTGTGTTTATCACTCTTTTGAGAGTCACTATTTGATGTTGATTTGATGGATTGTGGTAGTCTTTGCTATTTTAGTTCGGTCTTATATTCCTTATATGGTTTGGACACTCTTTCTCACCCATGCACCATTTTTTTAGATCGAATTCCAGGTCTTTGTTGGAGCAGCCTTCTACGATCGGGCAGCGACGAAGATGTGGTCTCTACGATCACCCAGTGACTTGAAGTAGGACACCCCGCATTGATGTTACTTTATTTTTATTTAATTGATTATAGATTTATTACTCTGATTATGTGATATCAGGATTTGGGTTGTATTTTCAATATTATATTTCAGGTCATTTTCGGTTACTGTATTAAAATAAATGTTTTATCGCTTTAGTCGTTAATGTTAGTATAAATCATGTTTATATGATTTAAGGAGTTGGTTTACATTTTCTACTTGCGAAAGGTATTTCGAAAATAGATTGACAATTTTGATTTGAGAAAAACCAATTTACTCGTTTTCCGCATTTTTCATCTATAATTACTTTCGGGGTAAAGGGTGTCACAACAACCACCAATAAGCAACCAAAAAAAGAAAGATAAACTCATCGTCAATGCCTTGTATCAACCAATCAAATAAACTATCTCCTTGAAAAAAAAGAGGGTACATGAAACGAATCGATTTCCAAAAGCAAGTAGTGAATTCACAGTCTCTCAGGCAGTGCATAGTAGTCTTAGCAGCCTAGTTGCATCTAGGACAAAGATTCATTTGGAGCATACCACGATAACACAACATATATCTCGTAGGAAGGGAATCATGTAAAGCTGTCCATAAAAAGAATTTCAACTTTTCGAGAGCAGGAATATGCCACAGCCAGCTCCCAGAAACGTTGTCTGCCGCACTTCTAACAAAATCATGCCTGTTGAGCCAATAATAGCCATCCCTTGCAGTATAAATAACATCTAAATTCCCTTTCCAGGATAACCGATCCGGCACTAGAGAATTCAAGCAAATAGGAAGTGCTTTCATGCAGTCACAAACATCAGGAGGAATATTAGTATAGAGTAAATTGAAATTCCAGTGCCCATCAGATCATGGATATCCACAAAGAGAACCTGCTCAGCTAATCTCCCCATGTCCGAGGAAAACCCGAAGGAGGAGTTCCCATCACCCAATCTAAATTCGAAGCCATCCTTAAGAGCAGCGAGAGCTTTCATAATTGCATTCCAAGTTAGCGATCCTGGTTTCTTCTTAATAGTAAAGAAAATTTTCTCTTTATTGTACTTATGTCTCAGGACTTGGACCCACAGAGAATCACAATCTTGATGGAGACTCCAAACCAACTTACCCAATATTGAAGTATTAGCCTCTCTAGCTTTCTGGATCCCAAGGCCTCCCAACTTTTTAGCCTTAGTAGTTTTGTTCCAACCAACGAGATGAGCATCAGAGTTTGAATTACCCTTCCAAAGAAAATTTCTTGACATCCTATCAATAAAATCACAAGTAGACTGGGGTAACCAAGCGACTTGCATACAGTAATTGAGGATAGAGTTCAAGATAGACCGTACTAGAGTCAAACAACCAGCTTTTTTAAGGAGCTTATGCTGTCAAGAAGCTAACCGCTGGCTGATTTTCACCTCAGGAACTCAAAGTCCTTACACTGAAGTTCATCCATGAGTAAAATTGGGCAGTCGTCTCCCATTCCAAAGAATGGACATAGAAAAGCTAGTTACACAGTGCATAATCAACTTGATGGTTATGGGAGGGAACCCTTGTCTCTGCCAAAAAAAACTACAAGAAGTGACAATTAACATGATCATAGGCCTTTTCAAGGTCTATTTTAAGCACCATATAACCTTTTTTTCCTTTTAAATTTTCTTATAGAATGAATTGCTTCCTGAAGGATAATACCATTATTAGTTGTTCCTTTACCTGGCAAAAATCTACGATGCAAATGTCCAACTATCTGATCTAAGAAAGGAAGTAATATGTTCACCATAATCTTCGTAATAAGCTTGTAAATCGTATTGCACAAGCTAATAGGCCTAAATTCCTTAAAATTATGAGGGCAGTCGACTTTAGTAGTTAAAGCAATTAAAGTCTCAAAAAGGGAGGAGTGAAAAACACCTGTCACAAAAGCATCTGAAATAAGCTGAACAATGTCATCTCCAACTACATGCCAATACAGCTTAAAGAATATACCCTAAAAACCATGAGGTCCAGGAGGCTTGAAGGGGTGCATTTGGTTCAGCGCAAAAGAGACTTCTTCCTTTGTCACCTGTTCAATGAAAGATTGCTGGGCTTCTTCATTAAGGATCGGAGCCATAGGTAAGTCCTCCACACTAGGGAATTAACAGAGTTGGAGAGTAGAAAATACTTTTAAAAAAAATTCAATATTGCTTCATCCCAAAGAATAGTGTCATCGGTGCACCAGATACCATTGGGGAGGTGAAGGCCATGGATTTTGTTCCTCTTCCGCCTGATAATAGTCTAGGTATGAAAAAATTTGGTGTTTCGATTCCCCAATTTAATCCAATCATCTCTAGCCTTTTGATACCAATGAATTTCCTCTTGCACAAGGATCTTATTGTATTCATGTTAAAACTATATATTGTTGAAGATAAACAAGTCTAGCCAAGTCTATACGTTCCAAAGAGCGCTGAATGCCCCTCAGTCTCTTCTCAATGTTGTGCTTCCTTTTGTTGATGTTGCCAAAAGTTTCCTTATTAAAAAGGATAGAGTCTTGTTGCACATTTTGGAGGCAAGTCATAATGCCTTTTGAGTATTAACCCTAGGCTGTCAGAACTATGTTTGAGTAGTCTGGATGAGTGATCTATGCTGCCTCAAACCTAAATGGCCATGGTCCGTAATCCTGAGATGGAAGGACACACCTAAGAAGAATAGGGTTATGATCAAAATGGAATTCACACAGCACTTCAATATAAGCATCAGGAAAAGCCATTCGCCAAGGAACATCAGCCAGTGCCCTATCTAGCTTGTGATACACCATCTGATTGCCAATACAAGGCCTATTTCAAGTATAGTTTCCCCTAGTCATGTTCACTTCAACCAAGTTACAGTCATCAATGACATTCAACAAAGTAGCTGCCCTAGAATGACTAAAATTACCTCCTCTTTGTTCACTAGGATGGATGATGTCATTTAAGTCTCCAATAAACATCCAAGGGCCATCAACAGTGCTCCTTAGGTCGACTAAGTGACACCACAAGTCAAGTCTATAAGAGTACACAGGACTAACAGAGATACCATATAAATACCAGGAGGAGTTTCCTAAGGAAACTTTGATAGTAATGGTATCCACATAATAATCATGCATTGTGGTTATAATGTTGCTATTGTTTTGCTTTAAAATCCAAATGCCCCTAGATTGTCTGCGCGCATCCACACAGTGCACACTCATATACCCAGGTCTATCCAAAAACGATTTAGTCTAGTGAAAACAATTGTGTGTTTCCATAATGATTAGAAAATTAGGATAGTGTTTTCTAATCAGGTCCATCATATATCTTTTAGCCTTTTATTAGAAGCTCCCCAGATATTCTACGAGAGCATAACTGACTTTTTTGTTCCTCTTTTTTCTCTGCACCATGAACTGTATGCATTTCCTCAGAGTTTCCTACTAAAATTACGGTGCCAATGTCCTCAATTAGGTCCGATTTTTTCTGAACTTGGCCATCAATGTGTTCCGTCAGCCCACTGGTTTCCACCACCGTAAGCACAGCCGTCGGCGTCGTTTTGACTGGATTTTTCTGACAATCACGGGTATAATGTCCATAACAGCCACATCCAACACAAATAATGTGAAGACCTTTATACTGCACATTGTACCAGTGACCATTAACGTTGACCTTCTGATGAGGACATGGAATGCCAAGATACACTTCAAAGCTTAGGAGGACCAATGACTAGGGCAAGGGCAAGGAGAATCCAAGAAGGTTTAGTCCAATTCATAACCAAGGAAATGTCAAATGAGAGAAAAAATGTAATTGCACCAAAAACCATGATTGTCATACAAGCTTGTAGGAGGCGCAAGTTGCATGACCAAAAAGGCATCTGAGTCGTTTTATTTTAATTGAATAAAATTGCATGTGACCATTTGATATTTGGAAACAATGCACTTTAGTTAATTTTTGGTGTGTTTAATCCTCTTTAAGTGGTGTAGTGAGTCACATATTCCATATGTGATGATGAAGTGAATAATTGTTGCAATCAATGAAAGACATTCATGACAATCAAAGCTAAGGAGTTACAAGACAAAGGGATAAATTTAATCAAATGAAGACATTCATGACAATCAAAGCCAAAGAGTTACAAGACAAAGGAATAAATGCTACAACACCTCATTATTGTAACAACAAACACCTTTCTTATTACAAATAGGAGGTGTAAGAGTCAATAAAAAGTTAACAAAGATTTTATCCATATTTTGAGCTCATACTCTCTAGGTTCTGAATTGGACCATTTTATTTGATCTTTATCAAGAAATCCTTTTCTTGTGGTGATCTTCACATTCATACGCTTCTCCTAGTCTTGGATTAGACAAGGTGGCGCCCCTTATCCTCATTCCAATTTCTTCACAACAAAATACTATCTATTGTTGATCATATTGTTCATTTCCCTAAACCCACGAAATTCCCTTTCATTTCCTTTCCCATAATTCATCTTTGACCAAAAAAATACAAAAAGTACAAGTTAGAACCAGAATCCCAAATTGAAAAGCAAAGAATTGGCCAAATTTCACACAAAGTGGCCATCATTTGGTAATCAAAGCAAGGTTCTACTTTGTTAAACAATTTTAGCTTTTGTTTTCATTGCTTTTTGAGTTCCAAAAAAAAATCAAAAAATTGAAAAAAAATATATAAAAAAAAAATATTCTGGTTCTTTTTTCTTCCTTACCCTAAATTTTATCCTTTCTTGTTCTAATCCCTCAAACTTTGTTTTCAAGACTTTTCCTTTCCAAGCTTTTTGTGTGTGTGGATTATTATTTGAAATTGTTTTCTTTGTTTTTGATCATATTGTGGTTTCTTTAAATAACTGTCATGGATCCCCAAACCAAGAAGGACACTTTCATCATAATACAATAACTTAAGACCTAGGAATCATCCACACCAGAGTCTTCTCCACCTTTGCAAGAGGAGAAGCAAAATTAGGATTCCATCCTGCCATTGTCAAATAGTGGTCAAACAATATCCACGGGCCTTCTGATACGATTTTCTCCCTATCTGCGAGCAGTTCGCACTTAATCGTATAGAAGCCATTATCAACATCCATGATGTGAAAACCTCTAGTAAGTTTCCACCTCTTCTTCAATCGGTCCTTCATCAAGTGATAACCCACGTTCTTCTCAAGGAGTTTGATGACTAGCGCCTCCTTCCAAGGTTTGCACAATTCATCGAAAAGTTTCTCGTCCATCGTAACCTTTGGTAGTAGACGGTTTCCTCCTTCGAGAGAGACTTTCATAAGTCCCTTCTCAATCAAATCCACCTTCTCCTTAACTGGAGTGGCCCCTTGCCCTTCAATGAAAATATCCCTGAAGGACGGTCTAGGAGGCTTGGGCACACCTCCGTCGGGAGACTTGACTGGCGTTGGCGACGTGGAAGCGGCGAAAACAAAGGGCTCCGTAGGGAGAGGAACGCTCATCATGAGGGTTTCTCTTCGTCTGACTAGATTAAGACTTCAATGTCCTTTTTTAGTTTATTCCTACGTTGTTTTGAATTTTTCTCATAAGTCACGTTGCTTTAATTATTCTTTTTTTTTTGCTTTAATTATTCTTGCTTCCTTTAATTTTGAGAAGGTAATAAATCTTATTTATAATAGGTGAAAGAGAAGTAATAATTATTTTTGAAAGTACAAAAGTACCTTCAAAAACTCTCGGAAAATTAATTTACTTATTTTATTTAAACTGAATATAATAATGAATTACTAGTAAGTCTTTAAGTTATACTTTCTTTGTAATTTAAATAGTAATTTTTATTTTTAATTTTAGTTATTTATAAACCAATAAAATGATAAAACAATTTTTTTTGACAAAAGAACATACTTTTTTCAATGTTAATATATATTTTTTTGAAGCATGTTAAAATATTTGAAATATTTAAAAACACCGGTAGATATATAATGTTAAAAGAATTTATAATTTATTTTGGACAAATTATTTTATTATTATATTTTGATGCAAGAATTTTTTTTGTTTTCTATGAATATTAGAATTAAAATGTCCAGTACTTGAGAAATTAATCGTTGTGCATTATATTTTGGACACTGTGTAGTGCGAACGTGTTGAAGGAGTTGGAACTTATATGCAAGGATAAAATTGGAAATTCATTCAAGTTGCTCAATCTCTCTCCCATTTGTGTCTCGAGTGATGAAAAACAAATTAATGTATGTTGTCCTTCAAATTTTCGGTGTCTCCCACATCAATCTCTTCTACTCAACCAAACAAGCATCAATGTTTCGGGCACACTTTCATTATCATATCACTACAACAGGAAAAGCCATTAGGGGCGATTTTTTATCCATTTGGGGAACTTTCAGGCGCTCCTAAATCTGGCGCTCTTGTTGCCAACCCCTCTATAGGAGCGCACAACAAGCGCTTCTAAATATTACGCAACAGGAGCGCTCGCTGTAAAAGCGCCCCTGTTGGTCTTAGCGCACTTGACAATCAAGGGTGCTCGCAGTTACAAGCGCTCCTGTTGGTCTTAGCGCATCTGACCAACAGGATCGCTTTTTGTTGAGAGCGCCCCTGATTGTCAAGTGCGCTAAGACCAACAGGGGCTTTTACTGCAAGCGCCCCTGATTCTATTTTTTTAAAATAATTTTTTCTGTTTCTGGTATATCCAATATTTTGCAGCACTTCCCTACTCTCATTTTCATCAACCAACAACAATCAATATCAACTCAACAACCTAAATTTACCAAATTTCAAATCAACTAACTAGTTGCAAATCAAATTCCAACTAACAAACTTATAAATCCATCTAACATACATACATACATACATATATATATATATATATATATATATATATATATATATATACATATCAACAAAGTAACAATAAAAATGACATAAATCATTAACCAAATTTTGAATGTCAACATAGACAACAAAAATGACATGACATCCAGTGTGAGGAAAAAACTAGCTAACCAAAATTACATGAATTTTGATTTTCATTAATCAAACTAGCAACATGATGGCACCACTCTCCCTTAATCTCGGTAAGTTGGTCATCAGAAAATGGAGCTCCAACCGCGTTTCCAGGAATTACTTGTCAAAAAACAAACTATATAAACTATATAAATTACATTTGCTAGATATGAAATTACTGTCAAAAAACAAACAATATAAATTACATACATTTTCTGGATTTTTCATTTGATTGTGAGTGATTATGTCCTTCATAAACTTCATAACGTAATATCCGCAATCGTCATTGTTTGGTTGTTTGGGAGACTAGAAATCAAAATAACAATTAATTATTAAAATGCGAGCAATATTTACATGGATAAGAATATTGATTATAAACTTACCGTTATTACTATCCATTTTGTTTTATTGCTCCCATCTCTAGACCTAACTTCATTCGATACCCAATAAGTTGCCAAACAACTGAAACATCATACATATAAATATAAATGATGTGCAAGTATACACAGTCGCAATAAGTAATAAAGTGAAAGTAGAGTATCGTTCCCACAGGGATTGGATTAATTTACAAGTTTAAAATAAATAGTTCACTAGTGAAAGGTAACAAATAAACAATATGGTAGGATTGCAAGAAAGTAAACAAACAGAAAATAAACAAGCAAATAAGTTGAATTGGGATGAAATATATGATGAGAGAGTAGTTGGAATGCTGCCCACTAAGTAAATCACTTTTAATCGTATTATGTTATAAATGATGCAGGTGCACTGGATGCTGTTGCATTGGAGTTGTGCTTTTCAGTCACTTTCGTCAGGGTTTCATTATAAGCTCTTATGTCTAAGATTCTAAATAAGTTCACCGCTGTATATGAAGTACCCACAATATCACCCTATGGACTATGCTATCTTATGTCTAGGTTTTAGCATGAAATTAACAAAGTTTCCTTTACTAAACACTTATCTATATTAGTTCTTGAGTTCTAATCATAAACCATGTCTGTATTTATGATTTGTATTCACTTTTAGTTGGCCAATTCTAAAGATGAGTATGTAAGAGTTATCATGCAAGAACTAAAATGCAAAGATCAATATATGGCATAAAACTAGTTAAAGGATCATTACAAGGTTTATGGCATCCCAACTACAAGAGAGTTTAGCTCATGCTTAACATTACTAAGGACATACTAACTGATGTAAATAACATGTTCATATTACTGAAAAACACAAAGGAAAAGAAGTAGAGTAGAAGATACACGGTTTAGTTCCCTTTGCATAAATCAGCCTTGTAATGCTGGAGCATCGCATCTATTTGCACTGTGCAGGGAGCATTCCTTACGCAATATGTAGTTGCATGAAGGTTAAGGAAGAAGTTGTCAAATTCTACCTCTTCCAACGAAACCAGCTCTAATACGATTTTAATGAGTGAATTATGGTCTACTTGTGAATGAGGAGATGAAGAGTATTTATAGACTTCATGGGTGAGCTTTCTTTAAGGTTAAGTTTACTTGGAGAAGAAGTTGGTCTCACTTGAATCCATGTGCCTCAAAAGTAGATTTGACGTTTGCTTTATTAAAGAAAAGAGGTCCTATAGTGAATTGACATGTGTCCCTAAAAGATGGCTCCTTTGAATGAGGTTTCTTCATGGTTGGGTTTCCTCGGAGAAGTTAATCTCTTTTAAATCCATGTGCCTCAAAAAGTAGATTGGACATTTGCTTTATTAAAGAGAAGAGTTCCTATAGCGAATTGACAAGTGTCCTCAAAAGGTGGCTCCCTTGAGTGAGGTTTCTTCATGGTTGGGTTTCCTAAGGCTGGAGTAATTTCTCCTTCGTAATGCTAGAGCATTTCACTGCCACGAATGCTGGGGCATATCTCTTTAAGCATTGTAGTCTGTTTTGTATGCAGGAGATTCCAATGCAGGTGCATTGCTGTGCTACTAATGCAGATGCATCCAGTGCTGGAGCATTGAACAAACACATCAAAATACAACATGGGGCATTAATAGTGCCAAATGATCACAAGTCAGTTCCTAACCCTCTTTTACTCTCTAAACAACACATATCAGTTACTTTAACAACAATATTACATAGAAACTCAGATTGATTTAAGTCTAGAACATATATATAACTCTATATAAATAAGAGTTATCACCAACATCCCCAGAAATCCGAGATCTTGCTTTCTTTACCAATATATTTAGAAATATAATTAGTTATTAATATATGACAATAAGCCAATGAATTATTAACAAATATATTAATTGCTCCTTACATTGATAAGATTTGTTGGCCATGCCACAAAGGTGCCAAGTCATCATTCACAGTCAACAAAGTCAACTCTGCAGTGTCAATTGGTACCTGTATGCATCATCCACAACAACAAACTCAACTCTGACTCTAGCATGATTTGGAGGCAATAGAAGGGTAGATTGTGCAAGGTGGAGTCCTCTTGTTACAAACAAAGCCCTTTGCGACCAACGTAAGCGGGTTTGAGATATATAATTCACAATTGTTATTATTACCCTAAATTAAAGCCCTTTGGAGGATGGTTTCTGATGTTCCCCTCTTCATCTTTCACCCACTTTGTTAGAGTTGATCTGAGTCTTCTATGCGCCTTTCCAGCTTTCTTTAGACAATAGTCTTTTCGAGAGTCATCAACATCAAAGTATTTCTGCTTACATTCAACAAAATGATTATAAATAAGCTTATATATTTAATTATAAATTAATTGTATAGTCAAAATAAGACCCATACTTGTATCAAATTCCATACCTCCTTTTTAGATTTCTCGAGAGACGCATTTTTTATTATTATTCCAACTTCTGCCTGTAATTGGTATATCCTACCTTACTATGGCACCAATGAATCTTTGTAACTCTCTAGCATTGGGGCCAACCGGTTGGTCTTTAACATTCCCTTCGACCTGCATTATTACTTGTATAAATTAGATAACAAATAATTAAAAGTATGTAACAAAGTTAGTTAATTAGTGAGTATCTTACTGTAAGTTAAGGAAACCCTTTGTTCCCCGATTGATGATATTCTTCTTAACTATCATTCCACGACGAGTGAACTTTTTTTGGGGTTGACGTTCACTCTCATGACCACTGTCATGTGCACTATCATCATGACCACTATCATGTGCACTATCATCACTGTGGGAAGTCATCTCACCTGCAACAAAATATAATCATTATTATTAGGCTAACTGTTATTTTATAATCATGATAAAGTAAGTTAAATTTTACAATATAAAAATGAATAAAAAAGAAACACGCATGATATATTACATTTTCCTTTTCCTCGATCTAATATTACTAGCTACTTGTTTATTTGTATGGTATTTTGCTTTTCGGTTCTTGGTACTTTGTTTTCGACGAAACATAATTCCATCATTATGATCCTTTCTAACATACAAAATATCATCTTTAGAAGTACTTTCCCCTATTATTGGTTGTGATGTCCCGAAGAAAGGGTCATCTGCAATATCAAAATGTTTGTGCGCTTGATCACCAATGTCATTCACCAATAATTTTTTATTTGTCAATAAAACAATGCACCAATTGATATCAACTGGATCAGTGACATAAAACACTTGTTGGGCTTGCGAGGCTAAAATAAAAGGTTCATCTTTATACCCTAACTTGTTGAAATTCACCCGCATGAAACCCGAGTCATCCATTTGTACACCATTATCATTGTAAACCCAATTACATTGGAACACAGGCTCCCAAAACATATTGTAATCCAACTCCCATATGTGTTCAATGACACAGAAGTATGACATATTCGCGTAAATTGGGATTTCTGTCTTTGGCACTTGATGTATGCATAGATTCAGCTACAAGAGTCACCCCACTATTTTGCATTTTACTCTGATCATCATGGGATTTTGTATAGAACGTGTACCCGTTTTGTAGATAACTAGTGTAAGAGAAAACATGTATATTTGGACCTCTTGTTAACCATCTCAAACTTTCTGAAATCGAGGTAGGATTCGGAACAAACTCAATATCAATTTGATCTTTTAGCCACTGTATGAAACTCCGATTGTGTTCTTTTTTTAACCAGACTTGACTCTTAGTTGGGTGATCACTCTTAAGAATCTCCATGTGTTTGGCAACATATGGATCAACCTGACTATCATTGTGTAGAACATATAAGTGTTCTTGCTCTAGTTCTTTCCAACATACCATCACTACTTTCCTTCCTGTCATCCCTTTACCAACGCTTCCTATGTGACGCACCCTTGGCAGCCCAACAGAATATTCAACACTAGATAGATAATCGGTGGAGAAATCAATAGCTTCTTCAACTATGTAGCGCTCAGCAATGCAACCCTCAGGTCGTGATCGGTTTTTAACATATCCTTTTAGTATCTTCATATATCGCTCAAACGGGTACATCCGTTTCATGTAACATGGGCCACACAATTGTGTCTCTCTAACCAGATGAACTATTAAATGAATCATTATGTCAAAGAATGAAGGCGGAAAAAACATCTCAAGCTCACATAAAGCGACAATAATCGATCTTTGCAAAGCTGGCAACTTTCTAAGATCAATCACTCTACTACAAATTGCCTTAAAGAAGAAACAAAGTTTAGTTATGGTCCGACGCACTTTGTTGGGCATAATGGATCGTATACCAATGGGTAGCAAATTCTCCATGAGAACATGACAATCATGAGACTTTAGAGACTTTAACTTGAGGTCTTTCATCGATACAAGGTTAGTAACGTTTGAAGAGTACCCCTCTGGAACTTTAACTCCATGAAGAAACTTACAAAAGACGGTTTTCTCCATTCTAGATAGAGTATGAGCTGCCGGAGGTAGATATGTACGTGTACCATTCTTTATCGGACCCAATTCGGGTCTCAACCCCATACTAACCAAATCCAACCTTGTGTTGATGGTATCTTTAGTCTTCCCTGACATATTGAGTAAGGTACCAATGACACTTTCGAATACATTTTTTTTAACATGCATCACATCAATTAAATGTCTTATGTGTAATGACTTCCAGTATGACACCTCAAAGAAAATCGACTTTTTCTTCCAGCCTCGTTTGGCAAGCTCTTTTGCAAAAGGCTTCCCAAACTTAATGTTCAAATCTTTCACCTTTTAAAATAGTTGTTCACCAGTCAAAGGCGGGGGGGAGCTTTACGAGTTTTTGAATTCCCATTGAATGCTTTTCTCCACACACGATATTGATGAGTTGGAGGACAAAATCTCCGATGGCCAAAATATATATTCTTCTTACCACGTTCCAACCACATCCAATCTATATTATCACTACAAGAAAAATGGGATTTTTCGGCGGGCAAAATCCGCCAGAAATGACCTAAATCCGCTGAAAAAATGAACTTTTCGACGGATTTTCCGCCGAAATTTTTTTTTTTTGAAAATTCAAAATCCGCCGGAAATTCTATTTTTTTTTTTGAATTTTCGAAAATTAAAAATCCGCCGGAAATTTTATTCTTTTTTTAAAAAGAAAATATAAATCCGCCGGAAATTATATTAATTTTATTTATTTTAAAAATATAAATCCGCCGGATGAAAATTTATTATTGATTTAAAATTGTTTTGATTGTAAAATAAAAATTAATGTTTAAATTAAAATAAAAATTAATAAATAAATTTAATGTACGAATGAAAAACAATAATAGGTTTGAAAACGATTTAATTTAATTCAAATTCAAAATCCAACAAAGTACTCAAATATCCATAACCAATAGAAATGAAAACTTAAATATCCAAACAAGAAAATAAAACAATCTAAAGCTACTGGGGTGGGTGCTGGGGTGGGAGCTGGTCTGAATCATCACTATGATAATAGCTTCCACTTGTGATGTCATCTGATGCAAGAAAAGCACTAATCGCATCGATATTAAGATCGATATTTGAGTTGAAGGGCTGCTAGTAGTGCTGGAACTACCGGTATGGCTGCTGCTGGCGGTGCTGAACCTACTGGGGTGGATACTGTTGGGAATATTGGGGCTGCGGATACTGTTGGGTGTATTGAGACTATGGTTGAGTTGCACCGCCGAAATGTTATTGCGGCAGGTAGGATGGCATATGTGATGATGATGGCCTCGAGTGCTGTTAAGACATCTAACTTAACAATTGATTATAGAAGCGTCTGCTCCTCCATGCGCGCCTCTGCTAACCTAGCCTGCTCCCGAGGTGCCTGCACTTCCCGTTCATTTTGCTCCTGCTGCTCGGCAAACTGACGATGGGTGTAACACCCCAAAATAATTCAGTTATTTATTTAATTGATTATTAGGGTTTACGACATTTTAATTATAATTAAGTTAATTGATATGTCAACTTATTGGTTTAGGAGTTGGAATGCAAGTTTGAAGAGGTGTGGGTATTAAGCCCAAAGGCCCATAATCATTTTAGGCCCATAAGGTAATCAAAGTTACTTTGAAGACATAGAAGTCAAATTGAATTTGAAGACTTAGTCATCATATTTGACTAAGTGACTTAGTGTTGTTTCCTTTCATTTTTTTTTATCAAAGTAAGAAACAAAGAAAAGAGAGAAAAAGGAGAGAAGAGGACGTAGCAAGAAGAAGAGAAAGGGAAGGGATTTTGTTGATTTTTCAAGAGGAATTGCTTGGATTAGGGCTTATTTTCTTCAAGGAATTCAAGGTAAGGGGCTCTCCTAACCTATAATAGGGTTTGTGTTTTCAATATGTTAGAATAGGGTTTTAGGGGTTTTTGATGTGGTTGAATGAATTTTGTTGATTGAATATGAGAATTGATTGTTTGGTGATGTCTTTGAACTAATTTGGGTGTGGTTTTGGTGTTGTTTTGTTGAAATAAAAAGTTGTCAAAAATTGCACATTATGTGTTTGTGAAAATGTCTCAATGAGTTGGTGAAATCTTGTGTGAATCGGATATGAAATTTGATGATTGAATATGGTGATATTGATGTTGTTATTGGTGTTGAAATTGTGGTTGTTGAAGGTTAGAATTGGTGGTGAAGTTGAAGTTGGAATGGTTAGGTTTGGTGAAGTGTGGCTTGGTGTGGGTAGTGTGCTAGGCGCCAAAAATGTGATTTTTAGCCAACTTGGGCGTGGGGCCCAAGTGGCGAGGCAGAGGGCCCATGGTGGTGGGGCCCATTGCCGCACCTAGTGTTTGATGAGTACTAGTGGCCGTGCAAGGGTGTTTCCCAAAAATGTGTGTGGTTTGGGCGCGGGCATCGTGCCCAAATTGGTTGCTAAGCGTGTCCGGGTGCAGAGTGTCTAGGCGCCAAAACTGTGCAGTGTGCATGAAAAATGATTTTTTGCCAACTTGGGCATGGGTCCAAGTGGCGAGACAGGGCCCCAATGATGTTGGACCCTAGTGGCGCACCTAGTATAGGGTTAGTAAAAGGGGCGGTTTAATAGTTTGTCCAAAATGCACGAGGGGTTTGGGCGCGGGCACCGTGCCCAAGTTGGTTGCCAGAGCAGTTTGGAGCCCTGTGTCTAGGCGCCAGAATCCTGTTTTTGTGATTTTTTTGTCAATTTGGGCATGGGCCCAAGTGGCGATCCAGGGCCCAAATGATGGTGGACCCTTGTGGCGCATCTAGGAGAGAGGAAGTACTAGGGCCGGGGCCAAGAGTGGCCCCTGGGTTCGCGGTGGTTTGGGCGCGGGCACCGTGCCCAAGTTGGTTGGTGCACGCTGCCTGGAGCCCTTGTGCTGGGCGCCAACTTTGTGTGTGCTGCCCAAATTTTGTGCCAAAGTGCAGGCGCCCTGGCAGCGTTGCTCAGGTGCGCCAGTGCTGTGTGCCGTATTCAAGGGAGCTGTCTGGCAGTTTTGCCAGTGATGTTGACTAGGTGTGGGGCCTAGTGTGTTGCCCGGGGCTGCCGGAGCTGCCGGAGTGCAGATTTGCCGGATTTGCCGGTTTAGTGTGCCGGTGTGTACTGTTTGAGTTGTAAAACTCAAGTGTGGGTGTTTATCCACGGTTGGACTTATAATTTGTCAAAAATATCGGTGTGAGCCTTAGAGCTGTAAAGTGGAGTGGTGTTGGTGATTTTGGTGATGATAAAATAATTATTGGTGATAAAATAATTATTGGTGATGAAACAATGATTGGTGATGATGAGTGGTGCTGATTTTGGTGATTTTGATGTGTGTTCTACATGGTTCATGGTGTCGCATAAATCATGTGCATTTTTGGTGATGAAGAGGCTGCGGTCTAGGCTTCGGCCACTTTGGTGATAAATGCCCTCAAGGCTTATTTTTAGGTGATGAATGGATCCACATGCATATGCCCTTGGTGTTGGGTTGCATTTGCATGCATATACATACGCATTTGGTGATGTTTATTGGTGTAGCTGAGTTATGTATTGTGAATTGTTGTGGTGTGCCGGTTTATGGTAGATTGGTGTTTTAATTGTGTTTTTCTCTATCATATTTGATTATCACATATTCTATTATATGTTAGAGACTCACCCTTCTGCTTTCGTGTTGCTTCTTATGTCGGCAACCTGCAGGTGATAGCGAGTGAAGGTTCTACCTTCCTTATTTCCGGTTTTTGGTGTCATGCTCTGATACGTAGCACCCGGGGGGCGAAACACTTTAGGAGTTGTATTTTGTACTGTTATTAGACAGTGTACTTTGGTGATGTATTATACATATGTATGAGATATGTATTTATTTCCGCTGCGAGTTGTATATCCGACTGTTATGTCATGACAGGTGTATTGTGAGGGTTCGTCCCGATTATGTGCTATGTATCGTACTACTTTATGTTCATTATGTGATGTTTGGTTTTTGAAACGACGAAAATGTGATATCTCCCTTGTGATGGTTGAGTTTTAAAAAGAAATTTTCCAACTCTGATTTTATTAATTAAAATGGTAGAATACGTAAGGGGGGTGTTACAATGGGCCTCGCTCAATTGCTGGGTGAATGCAGTAACAGCATTCAAGTCACCAGCATTAGGAACATACGAGCGGCCAGTACACTCTGATCCAGAATGTCATAGACTCGGAATAATGCTTGTTTTGAAAGCAGTCGGTCCAATACCACCAGATCCTACTAGAAGATTACTCTTTTGTGGACCAACTACTCTCTCCCAAATACCACGAGCCGCTCTAGCCTCCTCCACAGGATCGATATCTGTGCTCCCACTGCTTTGCTGCTGAGACTCACAGTACTCAGTCAGTCCAACCTCGAAGTTCTCCTGAAAAGATAACACAACCAAGAACTGCAAACTCACCAGTGTCCTCTCGTATATGAAGGTGGCAATGCTATTCAGGTAAACTGATTGGCCTTTGATGAATCGCCTCCTATATACATAGTGATATTAATTAATACACATGAAAATGACTAGTTAATTAATAATTAATTAATAAAGTAATAAATTTACTAAACGCTTGTGATGGGTTGCAGCATTAAGACATCCACTTGTGTGTGTGCAACCACCTTTTTCAGAAGCCCAATTTTTCTTGGCTTTCTCTCAATAAGATTTAAATTCTGGTGTCTCCCAGTACTCTTTGAGCTCGAACCACTTGAGTCCCCCATATAAGGCGGCTTCTCATTAGTGTTCCGTGCGTCCCGCAGTAATTCAGAATAGCGATGAGAACATCTCTTATGGAACACTCTCTCAACTTCTTCTTGCTGCTCTGGTAACCATGTACATTTTTCCTATTTAAAAAATATACAATAATGTTGTTAATAAAGACAAAATAATCAAGTTAATGAAATAATTAAAAATTATTTTGTAGAACAACTTACTAAGAAAGATCTTAACATCCTCGCAATTGCCTCTTCATCTTTTTTAACTACCGTCCAATTCTTCCAGCCTTAATTTATTGAAATTCTCCTTAATTGTTTTTGTGATTGCGGTTGCAGTTTTCTTCGAAGGAAGAAACCTGTACATTAAAAGAGATGAATTTTGTTACACCAAAGTTATATAAAAGGCAACAAAAATAAATTAATAAATAATATTCTTACAAATCACCAGTAGTCTCCAATATGATACCACCATCAGGTGTATACCTCACCACCTCCTGATCAATGGTAAATGTGCGTATCCCATGTGCATCAACATCTGTTGGGGCTATGCCCTTCGTACCTTCAGGAATCACTGGCTGCTGTGCACTAGTACTAGCACCATCTGACTCAGGTGGGGGCAAATACCTGCCACCAGTAACAACAATACGAGTGGGCTGATGACGACGCCCAAGGCGAGTAGAAGTCTTCCTCCTACTAGTGCTGCCAGCATCCGTGACAGGTGGAGGAACATGTGCGTCGTCATGATCAGATCCGGATCCTGAGTGAGATGCCATGACTGTATCTAGAAATATACATTTAAATTTTTAAAAAGGAAACTTGTTTAATTTATGTACCACCGAAAGATAAACAACTAAGTACTAAATAAACACAAATATCCAGATAAATATCCATACTAAACAAACATGCATAAATATCCATACAAATAGGTTATGGACAAAGTATGTGTGCCATTCTTTAACACATCTTCGAGGACCGTCTGATAAGTCCCTCAAGTATTGGTTGGTAGGAGTTGGTGGGAGGGAATAAACACGTTGCCTAAACCACATTGGAAAATGTGCATTAATATGAGCAGAAGATTGATCTTCACTTACTACCTCTGATGACAAGATTCCCGAAAAATATATAATTAATTGTGACACAATCGTTAACATTATTAACTAATTAAGATCGATAGTTAATGTTGAGGAATACATACTCAATGAATGGTTGCTCCTTAGAATAGTTTATCAACACATGAACATGTGCTGAATTTAACTCTTCCTCGGTTAGCCAGTGAATTGACTCCTTCCCAGATGGACGACCGGGTAGACAAAAGACAGACAAAGCTAAATGAGGTCTAGGACAACCAATATCCATTTCATTTCGACTGCTTCTAGGAGAAAATTCATTCTTGAAATAATAAGAACAAAAATGGGTTGTGTCACGGTGTAAGTAAGAAGAACATATTGATCCTTCAACTCTAGCTTTGCTTTTCATCGATCTTTTGGAATCACCCATGAACCTAGAGAAAACGATATGTTAATTAATATAATAAACATATATTTTAAACTTCTTTCTTAGATTATAATAATTAACTGGCCTTTCAAACAGATACATCCATCGGTGTTGGACAGGTCTGCCTAGTTTAGCTTCATATGTGAGATGCACCGGTAGATGCTCCATAGAATCAAAGAGACCAGGCGGAAATACTCTCTCCAACTTGCATAAGATAAGTGGGATGTCTTGTTCCATTTTTTTAAGATCATCAACTTTTAGCGTTGCAGAACACAAATTCTTAAAGTATTGACTTATTTCAATGAGCGGATTCAAAACGTGTGTTGGCAAGGAACTAAAAGCGATAGGAAGTAAGCACTCCATGAATACATGACAATCAAGGCTCTTCATCCCATACAACCTCCCATTATCCACATCCGCACATCTAGATAAATTGGCTTTAGGTTTCAATGTCCTAGTACCTTGCTCAACCAACAACAAATCCTTTCGTCTACAGTAATGATCTATGTCCTTCCTAGTGCGATTGTCCATAGTCATCTGGATGAGAAACAACACCCGCTGCGACTTCCAGAGGAGGGATATCCTTAACACTGTTCCAAACTTCCTCCGGTGTCAAACTACGAGGAGGTCCAGTTGTTTCAACATTTCCCTTGATTAATGCATACTTCTGCTTTCGAAAAGTGTGATCCATAGGTAACAACCTACGGTGCGAGTCAAACCATGAAATTTTTCCTCCATATTTAAGAGTAAAAGCCTTTTTGTCAACCATGCAAATCGGACACGTCATCTTACCATGTGTCCCCAATCCAGACAACATTCCATATGCAGGAAACTCATCAATGGTCCACATCAAAGCCGCCCTCATCACAAAATTTTGTTTACGTGCTGCATCGTAAGTTAGAACACCATTCCACAACCTTTTTAGATCATCAATCAAAGGTTGCAAATATATGTCAATACCAGCTGTTGGATTACTTGGCCCTGGAATAATAGCATTTAAAAACATGTATGGTTTAGACATACACATTTCTGGAGTAACAATAACTAGCCAACAAGAATACGATGTTGCCGAGGCTTGAATATATGGTGTGAAACCATCAGAGCATAAACAAAGCCGAACATTGCGTGGATCACTAGCAAAATCTGGATGAACAAGATCAAAATGCTTCCAAGCTTCACCATTAGATGGCTGACGTAATTCACCCGAATTGTTTCTATTTTCATGGTACCACGTCATTTTACCCGCGGTCTCCATTGAAGTAAACATCCTCTGTAGCCTTGGTATAAGCGGCTGATAGAACCTTGCTTTTCGTGGAACCGGTTTGCCTCTGCTCATCCCTTTCCTGCTGGCACGATAGCGTGGCTCTCCACACAACTTGCATTCCGACAACTCTCCATCATTTATGCCAAACTCATTGTTATAATAGAGCATGCAACCAGAGACACAACAATCAATTCTTTTAGATTTTAAGCCAAGCTCCGATACCATTCTTTTAGCATCGTAATAACTCTGCAGCAAAAGTCCTCTAATGGGGGTTGCATCCAACATCATTTTGGTCATATATTTCATGCACAACTCAGCAACATTAAACTGAGACTTAAGACCCAACAACCGAACACACATTGATAATTTAGAGTCTTTAGATCCTTCAAATAATGGTTTATTTGTCTCACTCAAATACATGTAAAATCTTTGAGCTTCCTCATTTGGAACTTCTTCAGCATCATATTCTGGTTCTTCAAAATCCAAATTTACTCCAACAGCATCAGATATCATTCCCTGATAAACTTCTAACGGTTGGATAATTTGGCCTCTAGATGTCGTAGTCGCTGGATAAGTCCTGCTTGTTGTGGGAGCTACTACTTCAACCGGAACATTAGCCGCACGAACAGCTACCCCTGGTGCTACTTCGTCGTGACGACTCCATATCAAATAATTTGGCCTAAACCCATTATTGTACAAATCAAGTCTGACTTCTTCATCTTTTATAAATTGAAATGAACAATTCAAGCACGGACATCTAATTCCGCCTTTTCGCGCAAATTCTTCATGTCGCTTAGCACACAAAAAAACACTTCTACTCCTTGTACAAAACGTCGCTATGATCCATGTTTTCGGGGACTATGTACTATACTACAATAAATTTTATCGTCATCTACATATATTTACATATACACATACACATATACACATAATTACATATACTAACAATGTTGACATTAAATAAATTAGTAGGTTTTAAACAAACTATAAGTATTTTCATTAACAATTAATCAAATACAACATTTTTTATAGGACATATTAATATCGATTTTAACAATTAAAAAAACAAAATAATTAAAATATAAATAGAATTTCCAAAATATAACACATTATATATGTTATTTTATTATATATGATAGTTTTTGATAAATATAAATATAAATATATTATTAATAACTCTATTGATATTACCCATTTTAATTAACAACACAAATAACATTTTTAATAAATAATAACTACAGAAATTAAAAATTAATAAATACACTTATTGTATTTTTTAACAAATATATTATTATATTTCATATTTTTATCTAAAAAATATTAACAACAGAAAATTAAAAATTAATAAATACATTAATTTTATTTTTTAACTAATATATTATTATATTTCGTATATATCTAAAAAATATTAACAACAGAAATTAAAAAATAATAAATACAATAATTTTGTTTTTTAACTAATATTTAGTATTTGTCTAGAAAATATTAACAGAAACTAAATATTAATAAATACATTAATTTTATTTTTTAACTAATATATTATTATATTTCGTATTTATTTAAAAAATAATAACA
Source organism: Astragalus glycyphyllos (assembly GCA_963573325.1). Taxonomy (NCBI): domain Eukaryota; kingdom Viridiplantae; phylum Streptophyta; class Magnoliopsida; order Fabales; family Fabaceae; genus Astragalus; species Astragalus glycyphyllos. The sequence goes on from OY754308.1 coordinate 19,269,976, forward strand.
ACAGAAATTAAAAATTAATAAATACAAAATTTTATTTTTTAACTAATATTTCGTATTGATCTGAAAAATATTAACAGAAATTAAATATTAATAAATACATTAATTTTATTTTTTAACTAATATATTATTATATTTCGTATTATCTATTAACTAATAACTAATATTAACTAATATATTATCATATTTCATATTTAATTATTGAAGAAATTCTAACTAATAACATCAAATAACGTTTTATAACAACTAATAACTTCGAAAACTAACCGGTAGTGAAGAGAAGACTTTGGCTTGATGCTAATCCCGGACTCCTTCTGTTTCGGCCTGGGCTCAAGCCCAATCCGGATTTTGGGCCCAACTTGGTGGTCCAAACACACCAAGGAACTCACATCATTGGCAATCAGTGTGCCATGCCTCAAGAACGGCTTAGATCAAGGCCTTGTGCACCAAAGCCTCTTCCTTGTGCACCAAAGCACTCCTTACTCCATCCTAGCGCCTATAAATAAGCCTCCACTCAAAGCCAAAACACACAACTAATTTCTCCTAACTCTTCCTCATTATGATTTCCCTCTCTAACTTGAGCGTCGGAGTCTCTTTGCAGGTATCACCACAACCGTTCTCAACCTTGGCTTGAAGATTTACCTCAGACGACCGATCTACTACCGCGAGGTATCCTTCTCTCTCTCTCTCTCTCTCTCTCTCTCTCTTGAGTTCGGGTACGAACACCTTCGAACAAACAAAGAGGAAACCAAACTCAAACAACTCCTAAACAAACAACACCACAATTAGTAACTAAACCCATATTTTAAAACAATTCATAAACAAAAACTATTAACTCATGTTACAAACATACCTTAGATTCAAGAAATTTGGCAAAGACAGGAAGAGATTTCGTAGAGAGAAGAAGAGAGAAATTTGGGTATGGTAGGTATGGTGTGAGTGAAGAAATTGTGAGAGGGAAGAGTTAATAATATAGAAGAAGAGGGAAGAAATAGGGTTGTAACGGTCAAACGCGGAGACCGAAAAAATGAAGCAATCCGCCGCAAAGGTGCCATCTTATATGTGAAGATAGATTGTCGTCTGCTGGAAATTCATTAATGGTGCCATCTTTTTTGGGTCATGCCCAAAATCAAGATAATCAATATCAATCTTTTTCCACTGCGGAGAATCTGTCGGTTGTTGTAGCATGCCATCTTTAATCCTTTCATCGTCATGCCAAGTCAACTTTTTTGCATTATCCGAACTACGGTACATACACCTAAATCGAGGAATTAAGGGAAAATACCACAAAACCTTTTCTGGAGCAGATTCTTTCTTCTTATACCGCGATAGATTACATTTAGGTCACGACTTTAACAATGCATGTTCATTCCGAAATAAAATGCAATCATTCGGACAAGCATGTATCATCTCATAGTTCAAACCAATGGTGCCTAACATTTGATTTGCATCATACGTCCGAGAAGGGACCACATTGTCTTCCGGCAACATATCATTCAATAGTGCGAGTAATTCCGTAAATCTCTTATCCATCCAACCGTGGCAAGTTTTCAAGTTTTAAGTGTCTCTGTGAATTCAGAACAACAAAACTACCTGAAGAAGTGGAAGCAACAATGAACTCGAGCGAACTAGAATGTACTCTCTAACCAGATGTGAACTCGAACTACAACAAACTCCCGAACCATGATGAACTCGAACAATGAACGCGAAGCTCTGACAAAAAAAACTCGCAAAACCTAAAAAACAATCACTACAACAGGAAAAGCCAACAGGGGCGCTTTTTTTTCCATCCATTGGGGGCGTTTTCGGGCACCCCTAAATCTGACGCTCCTGTTGCCAACCATTCTACAGGAGCGCACAACAAGCGCCTCTAATTATTAGGAAACAGGAACGCTTGTTAGAAGTGCCCTTGTTGGTCTTAGCGCACTTGACAATCAGAAGTGTTTGCAGTTAGAAGCGCCCCTATTGGTCTGATCAACAGAAACGCTTTCTGCTGGGAGCGCTCCTGATTGTCAAGTGCACTAAGACCAACAAGCGCCCCTGATTCTATGTTTTTTTAAAAATACTTTTTTTTCTGTTTCTGGTATATCCAATATTTTGCAGTACATCTCTACTGTCACTTTCAAATCAACAAACCAATTGCAAATCAAATTCGATCCAACTAATAAACTTAGAACACATAGGAAATTTTTCTATGTGTTCTAAGTTTATTAGAGTAACTAATAAAGAATAATATGCAAATTTAATATTGCTACATATATCAATTATGTAAGTCTCAACGTCATTATCAAATATTATTCTTGCCTTACCAAAAGCAAAATTATCAAGCATTAGTCTTACCTTACCAAAAGCAAAGAAAAAATGGGTTGGATCCAAGCAAGTCATACGGAGGAGCACTAAGTTAAACAATCTTTTATTTCCTAAAATTGCACATCCACAACTGTATAAAATAATCGAATACTTGAATGAGACAATGCTCTAGCTTGAGTTTTGCCTCAAGTTATGATATCATCTTAGGGGAAAGAAATCTTTCATATTAGGAATCTTAATGGAATGCATATTGCAAAATAAAATTATCTAATGCAATGAAGACAGAGAGAGTGAAAGGGACTACAAGTTTACATCTATAGATTATAGATTGAGAAGTGTGTTGAAGGTAATATGTAGGGAAGGGAAAAGAAGAGGGGCATGGTAGGGAGATATATGAGACACAGCCAAGAAACAAAATTAAAAATACTTCGAATGAAATGACAATTAAATGAACCAAGAATCAAATGAAGAGGCTAAGACTGTCAGCTTTTGGATCGTCCCTGCGCAGTCATCATTCTAGTTTTCATGACATCGAATGGTGTCGTCACAACAGCCGCCAGGCCACCAGATAAAGCTCCAACTGCAATTGTTTCCCAAGCTTCCAATTCCCTTCCTAGTAGTTTTTGGACACCCTGTATAATTCATGTCAACATACCATTGCAATGAAATTAGAGTAACTAATAAAGAATAATATATTAATTCATCTGCATGGCCACTGCTTTGGTTTATGTGTGCAATGAGTGCTGTTATTTGTGCATCTATTGGAAATATACTATAATTTCAACTAGCAATATTCCATGCCTTAAAATTTAACTACTCATAAAGTGTAAACTATTTGAGATTTAACTTAGAACAAAATTTTGTAAAACTTAATTGTCAAAATAAACTGTTAGCGGAAATATTTGACAACATAAGGATCATAAAAGTTTATAACTTTCACATACCTGGATTTGTTGATGAAGCCATGATATAGTTGAAATTGGTTTCTCTCCCTTAACCCCGTTTCTAAGACACGCGTAAAGATGGAAAATTATGTGAACATAAGCATAAAATGAAGGTGTCATTTGTGGGTAGAGAGAGGACCAATTTATAGATAGTGCCATTTAATCTGAGACTTCCATCAAGTATTAGAATCAACGGATGAGATTAACTCCTTTCACATTCTAGTGGTTATAGACTTTAAACAATCCAATAGGTAGATTTAAATGTCACTAAAGTGTCACTAAAATCCACCAATTAAGAGCCACTAATATTTGTTTATTACCTCAATTTATTTTAGGCCATCAAAATAGAAAGTTACAAAACTAATAATATGATGTTACAACTTTACAATTTCTTGCATTAACCTTGTAACATCTTACATTCTCCCACTTGGCCTAAAATTTGAGTAAACCGCCTCATAAGTGTGATACATAAATACTAATGTATCAATCCTCATCCACATGAATTCATAATTACTTTAATATAATAAAATACTAAGTGTGAGTTATCGCGGTCATGTATTCCTTTCTAAACACACTTCCTTCCATATACTACAAACACTAGTGCCCTACTATATAAAGTACCTTAAGCACCACATAAAATTTCATTATGGTCCCGTAAGTGTTTCTAGGACATTCATGTTATAACTCATAAATAAGTGCACAATAACTAGAAACAATTATTAAGGTTCAGAAATACATAATCATAAAGAGCTCAGAGTATCATTGTCATCAAATACATCATTCAAAAGGACAACCAAGACCCATTTTATGTACATGTTCCTTAAATGTCTTTGGTTGTAACCTCTTAGTTAATGGATCAGCTATCATAAGGTCTATTCTAACGTGCACTATAGATACTTTTTGTTTCTGAACTTTGTCCTTAACAGAGAAATACTTTAATTCCATGTGCTTTGAACCTTTTGAGTATTTATCATTCTTGGAGAAAAATACTGGTGCAGAATTGTCACAATAAATCTTTAACGGCTTATCAATAGTGTCAACTACCCCAAGCTCTTTCACAAAATTTCGCAGCCATAATGCCTGAATTGTAGCTTCAAAACATGCTATGAATTCAGCTTCCATGGTGGAAGAAGCAACAACTGTATGCTTAGCACTTTTCCATGATATGGCTGCTTCTCCAAGAAGGAATAAGTAGCCAAAAGTGGACTTCCTAGTGTCAATACATCCACCAAAATCTGAGTCTGAATATCCAATCACTTCTAAATGCTTGGATCTTCTATACGTGAGCATATACTCCTTAGTTCCTTGTAGATACCTCAAAACTTTCTTTGCAGCTTTGCAATGATCAATTCCAGGATTACTTTGATATCTGCCCAACATTCCATCTGCAAAACTAATGTCTGGTCGCGTGCAAATTTGCACATACATCAGACTACCCACTACAGAACCATATGGAATTGATTCCATTTGTTTCCGCTCTATGTCATTCTTTGGGCATTGCATAAGACTGAATTTGTCCCCTTTCTGATTTGGTACAATTCCAACAGAACAATTTTCCATATTAAATCTCTCTAGGATTTTCTTGATATAGGCTTTCTGAGACAATCCTAACAATCCTTGTGATCTATCACGAAATATTTCAATTCCTATCACATAGGACGCCTCTCCTAAATCTTTCATTTCAAAATTCTTAGAGAGATATTCCTTGGTCTCATGCAACATACTCAAACTATTAGTTGCAAGCAAGATATCATCAACATATAGCACCAAAAACATAAACTTACTCCCACTGACCTTTCGGTATATGAATTTATCAACTTGATTTTCTTCAAAACCAAAAGAGGTAATGGTATCGTTGAACTTAATATACCATTGCCTAGGCTTGTTTTAGTCCATATATTGATTTCTTTAGCTTACACACCATATGACCCTTTCCATTAATTTGAAAACCTTCTGGTTGGTCCATATAAACTTCTTCTTCAAGATTACCATTCAAAAAGGTTGTGTTCACATCCATCTGGTGCAACTCTAAATCATAATGAGCAATCAGTGCCATGATAATGCGTAATGAGTCTTTCTTTGAGACAGGAGAAAATGTTTCTTTATAATCAACGCCATCCTTTTGAGTATATCCTTTAGCAACAAGTCGGGCTTTATATCGTTCGATATTGCCATTTGAGTCACGCTTGGTCTTAAAGACCCACTTGCAGCCAACTCGTTTAGCACCTTCTGGCTATTCAACAATTTCCCAAACCTTATTTTCGTGCATGGATTTTAACTTATCTTTCATGGCATCAATCCATTTATCTGACTCCACACTTTCCATGGCTTTTGAAAATGAAACTGGATCTTCATTGATTCCAATATCTGACTCTAGCAAATAAGTCTCATAGTAGCTTGGAATTGCTGGTTTTCTTTCTCTTTGAGACCTTCTCAAAGGCACTTCTTGAGACTCATTTAGTTCAGACCTTTGTGAGTTAGTCTCTTCATTCGGCGTGTTATCATTCAAATTTTGTTCATTGTTGTCATGTCGTTCTACAACGACTGGAACAACTTTTGAAACAACTATTGACGAAGGAATATTTATAGGCAACGTAACATTTACTTTAACTTCCTTTATGTCAACATCTTGTCACTCCTCACTCCCACTAACTTCACCATTTTCAAGGAATTTTGCATTGCCAGTTTCTACAATTCTTTGACTATGATTAGGACAATAAAAAATATACCCTTTAGACTTCTCTAGGTACCCAATAAAGTAACCAATTACTGTTCGAGAGTCTAACTTCTTTTCATGTGGATTATATACTCTTGCTTCTGCTGGGCAACCCCAAACATGCAGGTGCCTTAAACTTGGTTTCCTATTTGTCACAACTCAAAAGGAGTTTTAGGGGCTGCCTTGCTAGGAACCCTGTTTAATAAATACATAGCAGTTTTTAATGCATACATCCACAAAAATTTGGGCAATGAAGAATTGCTCATCATACTCATAACCATATCTATTAGTGTTCTATTGCGCCTTTCTGCCACACCATTTTGTTGCGGTGTGTATGGCATTATGTATTGTGCAAGGATACTGTGCCTTTCAAGAAGTTTTGCAAATGGCCCCGGACATTGTCCTATTTCACCATGTTTTCCATAAAATTCACCACCTCTATCTGATCTTACAACTTTCACTTTCTTTTCTAATTGTCTTTCGACTACATAAATATAAATCTCAAAAGCATCAACAGCTTGAGACATATCCATAAAGTGAAAAGTCATCAATAAAGGTGATGAAATATTTTTCTCCACCAAGAGAAGGAGTATCAAAAGGTCCACATATATCAGTGTGTATAATTTCAAGAAGCTGGGTGCTTCTTGTGGCACCTTTCTTGTTATGCCTAGTGTGCTTTCCCTTAATGCAATCCACACATAACCCAAGATCTGCAAAATCTATATTTTGTAGAATCTCGTTCTTTACTAACCTTTCTAATGTTTCCTTGGATAATGACCCAAGCGTTTATGCCACAAGTATGCAAAACTTTCATTAAGCATGTTATGCTTAATTCCAATACTTTGATGCTCGGTAAGCAAGGACTCATAAAAATTATCATGAAGTTTCAATCTATATAAACCATCAATAATATAACCAGAACCAAAACGTTTATTATTATTGCATAAAACAACCATGTCCACCATTAAATTCAAAACCACAATTGTCCAACTTTGAAAGAGAAACTAAACTCCTAGACATTGAAGGTACATAAAGAGTCTTTATTAGGTCCAAATGATAGCCAGTATCAAGGATCAAGCGCTACAACATTTTGACCCTACGGCAACGCCCGAAAACCGTTTCGCAAAGCTGAAAAACCGTTGCCTTACCATTTGGCAACGGTTTTGAAACCGTTGTTTCTGCGGGCGTTGCCTAAACTATAGGCAACGGTTTTTGTGCCCAAAGGCAATGCATACCATAAACCGTTGCCATTGGTAACTGAAACGCAACGGTTTTGTTTTCCACACTATGGCAACGGTCAATAAGCATTGCCAATTAGGAAAACAGTTAGAAACTGTTGCCATAAAGGGCAACAAATTTTAATTGTTTTCCATGTTAAAACCGTTGCCTGTCATTAACATATCCTACACTTTAGAACCGTTGCCGTTGGTAATAAAAAAAAAATTTATTTGGAAGCAAATTAGAATGATTTAATGACTCAATCAATTTGTTACCCAAACCAATAAATACACTATACAAATAATTATAGTTCAATCAATAAATGGATATGGAAAAGTATATTTCATCAATTAAAATCGAAAATAAGGCATCAGTAACAATTTTTTTTTAGTAACAATCTATAACTAATTTGACATGACTAAAACACAATCAACTAAAATTTATAGTTTTCTCAATTTTTCTTGCAGAAATCACTATTCCACTTCCTTTGGCTCTTCCTTTGTGTTGTTGTTGACAGTGAGTCAGTGACACTGCACCACGAACATAAAAAGATAAATAAGACCACACACAAAATGAAATGAACTATGCGTACTTGATAGTATCACAAAATAAGAAGCATTTATATATGATATGGCAAAATGAAGTATCCACTAAACTTGTGCTAATTAGCATCATGACCAAAGCTAGTCTTACCACACACTGCTCTTTAACATTCAAATCACAAAGTGGGCCTAAGTTAAGGATAAAAAAATGAAGGTCGAAACACCAAAACAATCAAATATTTACACTGTCACAAATTTATCTTAAATGTAAGGCAGCATGAAATTGATAACCCTCTCTAAGTCCTCACCAGCTTGTTCTTGAAACCAAATATGATTACTCCTACATCTTCAGTTTCAAACAAATGCTTGTTTGTAAATAGTTGATACACAAGGTAAGCAAAATATGCAACCAGCATAAAAATGATAGCAGCTCTTGACAAGTAAAGAGAGGGGTCTGCAGTGAGATCAGCTGAAGCAGCATTGTATCTGAACAACCTATCATTAAAGACATAAATCAATGCATAGTAATTGGTCAAAAATATAATTTGAAAAGATTTCATACTATTAAATGTACCTCAAATATACCTCCACTGAATACAGATTTAACTCTGCATAAACATCGATCATTGACCAAACACTAATGGAAAATATAATGTTGTTTTCCCTATAAACTTCTATGCTTCTAAATCACTCTGTAACACCCCAATATTTCAAACATGTAGATATACTAGAATGCACAACTTAAATACATCAGAGGACATAATCTCTGTTAAGGTATTGAACATACTAAATTTTTCGATGGTAATATAACCAAATCCACCTGTCTTAAACTTCATCGGTCATGTACCTATTTGTTCAATATCCAAAAGCAGAGAAGCGAAAAAAGGTTTATACAACTCATAATAAATATAAGTTACATTAACTTGACATAAAGTAACAGGGAAACTTAAACAGAATAAAGACAACAAATCTTCAACATCATCAAGCACATGTCATCTAATTGTGCCGTTTTGATTTCTTCTTCCCCTGTTTCTCTGTAAAAAAACAATTGATAGGGTGAGATAACACATCTCAGTGAGGTTTACCGTGACCCCTAATTACGCTCACGGTTTAAATACAATGTTCCTCTTTAACTGATAATTCAATATGAATTATAAAACCATCTGGCAATTCTATAAATGAATTGGAAAAACATCTGGTAATTCAATAAAAGAATTACAATAAAACTTTATTAGTTTTAGCACATCACCAACAACCCAAGGAAGCTTGAGTGAACCCCAACATCAGGCCGATAAGTGTACAACTCTTAAAGGCAAAATCATAATAAACATCAGGGGGCCTAGGATAAGGGCTCATGACTTCCCTCTCCTAGTATGCTAACATCTGGAGGTCGTCACTTCAATTCGATATAATCTATATATCATACCCGCATTGGGCCGTCAATCTCATATGATATAATTTATATATCATTAAAATAGTAGAACATAAAGTTCTGTTTTGATTTGAAAAACATAAGTTCTCACACGTGGCTAGACTCGGTTTTTCGAAACATTGATAAGTTCCAAAACATTTCTGAAAAATCAAATTTGAACATGTTAAAATCTTGTTTTTATAAAGTAAATATCATCCCAATTGGTTGAGAAAAGGTTTAGAAGTGATTTGGAACAAAAAGGAGTGATGAAACGACAAAACGACATTTTGAACCCAAGAGCAACGCACGGTCCGTGCCCCTGGGGCGCACGGTCCGTGCTACCTTTAAAATAATTTGTGTAAGTTTCTGTCTACGAGACGCACAGTCCGTGCCTCTGAGGCGCACGGTCCGTGCTACCTGTACAGAAACAGCATTTTAACTCTGTTTCGTTCGTTTCGTGATTTCGATCGATTCCAAACCCAAACCCGAACCAATTCCAACTGAAAAACAGAAGACTTCACAACACATTGTAGTCCAAACAATCACAATCAAACCAAACTTCACATCCCAATCAAAGTATAATTGGAAAATTAAACCGTAAACGATGTTTTTCCAAAATTCGGTTTTTGACTCGAAAATCCTTTCGGAACCAAAACAACAATCGATTCAAGAATTTCAACACAATCAATTTAAAGTGTAAACTCCCTAAACGCAGTTTGACAAAATATCGAGAATTCACGTCGTCACACCAAAAACAATCTACCGTAACTACTCGAACAATCCCCGTAAATGATCAAATCGTTTCCAAACTGAAATTATAGCTTCTCCTTTGAAATCAACAACCCCAAACACTTCCAATAAGCCTTCCAAATCAAGCTTTGAGCTCCTCAGAACTTTGGGATAGCATCCAATGTGCCAAAACTTTAATTTTTGACAAAATCTATCCATGGTTTCCAATACAACCACAAACACAAGATTTCAACTTAATCAAGATAAAACTCTTTAGGGTTTGAAAAGGGGAAAGGAGAAATAGAAGGAATTAGCTTTTCAAACTTGCATCAATGAAAAGGAAATCAAAAATGGAAGTGAATGGACTATGGAAGTCTCACTATGGAAGAATTTGAGCTTTTGCTCTCCACCTTTCTTCTTCCTCTTCACGCCTTCTTTCTCTTCTCTCTCTATTCTTCTTTCTTCCTTTGCTTCTATATCTTATGAATGAAGAAATAATCCCATTTAAGGGTTTTTAATGAGGACAATGACCAAAATACCCCTTAGTTCCAATTTTCACTTAAACTCTCTTTTTAACCCAATTTCTCTCCAAATTACCACATAGTTCATATACTAAGGCATTTTAATCTTGTGACTTAGCCAATATATAATGCTTTCTCGACTATCCCATATTCGTATCTTGATTTATTTTTCACTTCGAATAATAAATCACTCGTTAATTCCTTAATTCGAAATTAACGAAACTAGGGATGTTACACACTCCTGCAAGAAGTAACAGAAAAAAAATAATAAGAAATTGATCAAATTTAGTTGGGAACTTTAATAGTTTATTACCTCAAACCTAGATTGATCTTTGTGGTTTTTGAAAAAATTTATGGCCAATTAGCATAGTATCTACCCGTCTTCGCATTGGTCACAAACAACATAGTATCTGGGCGAGTTCCGTCAATGGCCAGCAAAAGAATTATACATGCTACAAACAAGAGTTTCTCTGAAAGAATGATGAATGCAAGTGAGGTAAAAAGCTAGTGAGCACACCACATAGATGGGCTTAAAAATTCAGATCTTGAGATTGACAACCAATGGACCAATTAAAATTGCTTAAAAGCATTTGAGTTGACAAGATATATTTGGATGAAAAATAATAAATATGATGAAAGTGACGAAACATAGCAAGTTAGCAACACACCAGAACATTATCATAACCTATGAAATTTTTTCAGACACTGATGTTAATTGCAAGTCATGGTTCAGAAAAGAGTTCCCCTTTTACTTCTCTTCCTAGGTGTTAATTCCAAGTCATTGTTCAAAGCAGCCTCAATTTTCAGCACTCTACCATCACTACTGTTCTTCATACATTTAGGAAACACATTCTATAGAGCTTAGACTTTGAGGAATTAAGAGGTTGACATGTATAACATGCATCACCCCAGGTTGGTTAGTGGTCTAGTATCTGAATTATCTGAATTAGTATTATTAGAATCACTGGGTATCATTTAAGGTTCCAATTTTTTCGATGGGTGGTCAGAAGAATTATGGGACATCTTGAAATTTCTTGCCCAAAACAATAGTTAACTGCATCCAATTTTCCCTCCATTACTAACTCTCAGTAAGGGGAAATAATTAAATAGTTGTAATGATTTCATACAGGGAGGAGTGAGAGGTAGTGGGGTATCTTTTGCATTTTCCTGAGAGTTGGTTATGGATCTGGGCAGTAGGATAATTCCTCTGCAAAAATTCTCCTGACATCAATATTAATCATCTTACTCTCAATTTTTGTTTTCCTTTTTACAACATGATTCTGGTTCCTAAAAGGCTAACACAAATCTTGTGTAGATGTAAATTTGAATTGCTACAATATAAACAGAGGAAGACTAAAATTATTCTTCTTCAAATTGAGCTGAAAAATAAATAAAAAAGAAAAAGTGGCAAATCATACGGACTCAAGAAAAAATAAAAACAAGGTCACCAAAGGGAGAAATATTCAAGCCAAAACAGTTTTAGCATCAACTGCAAAGGTCTCACAGCCTTTATCCAAAACAATTAAATAAGTACTGGAGTGCACCTGCGAAACTCTTAGTATTGAAAATAGTTTCAAGATGACGGAGCCAAACCAAACTCTGCGCACTTTCACGCATCAAGCATTTGCCATGTCCTTGGGAAAACTTCCCTTTCCTAAAGCACCTGAACACAACAATAAAACCCTAAAATCACAGAAACTAATCATAATGGAAGAAGAAGAAGAAGAAGAAGAAGAAGAAGAAGAAGAAGAAGAAGAAGAAAAAGAATCGATCCACCAATATAAAAATGAAAGGCTAAAAACTATGGGAGGAACAGGTGTACAATAAGAAACAAAAAAGTAAAACCCTAAACAGCGTACATGCCTGAGAATAGCTTCTTCGTGACAGAGAGAATGAGAACGGGACAATGAAAGTGTGAGAGACAGAACGGAGACGGAAATGGCTGGTACAGAACAAGACAATGAGGGCTTGTTTGCGTTGGTACAAAATGCTGTAGTTTTCTTATGCCTTCAATAGGAGCTTTCATACGATTTCCCATGTAGAGAAACATCTTACTTTGGCTTGTGGTTTGGATCGTAAGGAATCCCTGCATCATATTAGATACATGAGTAGTAGCACCAGAGTCAAGCCACCAAGAATTATGAGGAACATCAACTAAGTTTGTTTCAAAAGTGCATACATATGTTTTGTACATACCTTTCTTTTCGAACCAAGACTTACGTTTTGGACAATCCTCTTGGAAGTGTCCTTCTTTAGCACAGAAATGACACTTATTATTATGCTTAGCATGTTCCTTTTTCTTAAAATTCTTGGCTTTTGGCTTCAATGCTTTTCCAGCTCCATGAACAAGGTTGACAGAATGACTCAAAATTTTTCAGCTTGTTCTGCTCCTGAATGAGCTTTCCAATCAATTCATTAACATCCCACTTATCTTTCATAGTGTTATAGTTAATTTGGAAAGCTCCATACTCAGAAGGCAACGAGTTCAAAATAAATTGAACCATGAAAGAGTCATCAACTGCCATACCCAAAGACTTCAGTCTTGCTGCAGTGTTAGTCATCTCAATGGTATGCTCTTGCATGCTTCGCGAACCATCAAACTTCATGATCGTGAGTTGAGCCATAAGTGTACCAGCGAGTGACTTATCAGCAAAGTGAAAACGTTCTTCCACAAACTTAAGGTATTCCTTAGCACTTTCTATTTGTGGAATAGTAGTCTTAATGTTGTTTGCAATAGTCCACTACAAGAACAACTTGCATTACTGGCTGCACATTTCTGGCGGAATCAGTCAGCCAGTAAGATGTTTGGCGGAATTTGGAGATTTCTGGCCGAATTAGTCTGCCAGTACGTTTCTGGTGGATTCTATAACATTTCTGGCAGATTAAATCCGCCAGTAAGCATCATCGTATTGCGCGTTTGACCAGCATTTGAATTTCCGCCAGTAATTGCAGTTACTGGCGGATTTAATCCGCCACTAGATGCATCCGTCAGTAATGACATTTACTGGCCAACTGGAATCCGCCACTAAATGCATCTGTCAGTAATGACATTTACTGGCCAACTGGAATCCGCCAGTAATGTCATTTACTGGCCAACTGGAATCCGTCAGTAATGACATTTACTGGCCAACTGGAATCCGCCAGTAATGACGTTTACTGGCCACAAGATCCGCCAGAAATGATCACACCTCATTTACCGTGTTTGACTGAATTGATCCGCCAGTAATGACATTTACTGGCCGAATTGTTTATCCGCCAGTAATATCCTGTATCCGTCAGTAATGTCACGTTTCAGCCAATAAAATGTACAACCCGCCAGTAACTACAATCCACCACCTGTTCCGCTAGTAATGGATCTGTCAGTATTGGTCTTTTCCGCCATTAATGTCACGTTTCATTTTTCTCAAACTTCTTAAACTTCTCTTCTCTCTGTTTTCACTACTCTTCTCTTCATGTCTCTTTCATTTTTCTCAAACTTCTTAAACTTCTCAAATTTCTCTTCTCTCTTTCATTTTTCTCAAACTTCTTAAACTTCTCTTCTCTCTTTCGTTTTTCTCAAACTTCTTAAACTTCTCTTCTCTTTTATTTTTCTCAAACTTCTCTTCTTAAACTTCTTAAATTTCTCTTCTCTCTTTCATTTTTCTCAAACTTCTTAAACTTCTCTTCTCTCTTTCGTTTTTCTCAAACTTCTTAAACTTCTCTTCTCTTTTATTTTTCTCAAACTTCTCTTCTTAAACTTCTTAAATTTCTCTTCTCTCTTTCATTTTTCTCAAACTTCTTAAACTTCTCTTCTCTTTCATTTTTCTCAAACTTCTTAAACTTCTCTTCTTAAACTTCTTAAGTTTCTCTTCTCTCTTTCATTTTTCTCAAACTTCTTAAACTTCTCTTCTCTCTTTCATTTTTCTCAAACTTCTTAAACTTCTTAAATTTCTCTTTCTCTTTCATTTTAATTTATATTTGTTATGGATATTTTAATTAGTACTTTGTCTAATGAAATTTATGAAAATTTTATCATTATTAAAAATTATTCGATTATTGTTTTATTTTTTGAATTAAATAAACAAATTAAAAAATAGTTTTTAAAGAACAAATAAAAATATTTAAATAATATTAATTTTTTAGCCAGTAAAAAAACGAATTGTATTAAAATATTTAAAAAAATGAATTAAAAAAGAATTGTTTTTTTATTTGCATTTTAAAATACTTTTTTAAAAAAAAATACATTACTGGCGGATTTTTGTTGCTTACTGACGGATTTTTAGCCAGTAATTACTGGCTGATTTACTGACGGATTGTCAGCCAGTAATTACTGGCGGATTTACTGACAGATTTTCAGCCAGTAATTACTGGCAGGAATTCGGCCAGTAATTACGTCAGTAATTACTGGCTGAAAATCTGCCAATAAATCCGCCAGTAATTACTGGCTGAAAATCCGTCAGTAACTGTTACCTGCGGCTGATTTTCTGGCTGACTAAATCGGCCAGTAATGTGCAATTTCTGGCCGATTTTAACCATTACTGGGGGATTGTGTCAGCCAGTAATGCACGAATTTCTTGTAGTGGTCATTCGCATAAACATAAGGCTCAATCTGTTGGACCGCTCCCAAGCCTTCAGTTCAAACTTTTCATCTTCAGTGCTGTCTTCGGTTACGACAGGCTTATCTTCCAAAAGTGAAAAGTCAAGGTCCAAAACACCTAAGTGGAATTTGACTTGTTCATTCCATTCAGAAAAGTGCAAACCGTTGAAAACGGTAATAGACGCAGCTTGTGAATGAAGAGAAATTGCTGCAAAAATAAATCATAAAATGCTCATATTAAAATATCACATACTCAGATAAAACATTAAAGTATATTATAGTTCACCTTTGGGTAATCATCTAATACACTATCATAAATAAATGCCAAATTTATCATAATTGAAAACCAAAATTCTCAACCAAACACAAAATTCATCTTTGGACAAAATATATATTTGAGCCAAGAATTTTAGTTTCCCACAATTATGTTTAACAACCATAGAACTACAATTTTCCTTTCGGTAAATTTAGTTCCAATGATTAATTAACAATCACATTTCATGGCATTTTTCATCATTGTAACTCGGCCACTTTGGTGTACACAAGTATTAAACTTTATTCATTCTCATTCAGCCACGTACTTAAATAATTCAACTAATATGTCTATAATATATACAAACTTTAGGGGCTAGAAAAATTCTACCTATAGGTTCAACATACTAGAGGGAGATAAAATATCATTGATGGAAAATCATAAACTTCACAAAATGGCTCTGATACCACATGTAAAACTTAATTGTCAAAATAAACTGTTAGCGGAAATATTTGACAACATAAGGATCTTAAAAGTTTATAACTTTCACATACCTGGATTTGTTGATGAAGCCATGATATAGTTGAAATTGGTTTCACTCCCTTAACCCCGTTTCTAAGACACGCGTAAAGATGGAAAATTATGTGAACATAAGCATAAAATGAAGGTGTCATTTGTGGGTAGAGAGAGGACCAATTTATACATAGTGCCATTTAATCTGAGACGTCCATCAAGTATCAGAATCAACGGATGAGATTAACTCCTTTCACATTCTAGTGGTTATAGAATTTAAGCAATCCAATAGGTAGATTTAAATGTCACTAAAGTGTCACTAAATCAACCAATTAAGAGCCACTAATATTTGTTTACTACCCAATTTATTTTAGGCCATCAATATAGAAAGTTACAAAATTAATAATATGATGTAAACTAAGAAAAATTTAACTTAGAACACATTTGAAAATAAGTTTCTGAGAATTATTTTCAACAAATAAGTTGAGTTAAAATAAGTTCTGCAAAGTTAGAAAGTAAATGACATAGTTATGTATCTTGGTTCACTCCAATTTGGTAGCTACATCCAGTTTCTTCTACACACCAACCTCGGCTAAACTTTCAGACTCTCAACATCTACATTCGTGTTCGACAAGGCAAGATATCTCTAGTACTCGCACTCTTGCTGCGTTTGTTTTACCGCTATTATTAAAATTGTCAGTGCCATTCATGCGATTTCTACTCATATTTCTTCAAGGCATGCAAGCAAGCAGTGGTAGTCTTTTCACTTCTTAAATGTGTGTAACCATTATGTTACAACAACTTACACTAAACTTGTCCCACCGAGCATGCCAATTATTAAGTTGCAAATTTGGTTGGTAAAGTGGTTTTCTAAAACCATTAAACAACAAATTCAAAGTAAACTATCAAACAAATCGTGGAATCGAAAGTGCTCTCGTCTAACTTTAACTACTATGTTGAGATTTTTTTGAAATAACAAAAATCAACTTGAAGTATTCGAAGACTGAGGCTCTGTTTGACAAGTCTCATCCGCTAGCAGATATTGGATGACAAATATATATGTTTTGTAAGCACTAGCGTTTAGCATTTTATGGATAGTGTTTAGCGTTTTTCAAACTCTACTTCAAGTAGTGTTTTTTCTCAAACACTACTTATAGTGTATAGGGTCTCACTTTTTTTTTGCCATGTTTACCCTGGAAAAGTTTCTTAAGTTTTTTCTCAATCCTTATTAAATAAATTAAAAAAAAATTAATTAAATCTCTAACCTTTATGTCATTTTATATTTATCAGTTAGTCTAACCACTAGTTTTACCAAACAAATACCTTGCTATTACCTATATTATCCACTATCTGCTACCTACCAGCTCATCTGCGCCCGCTCATCTGTTATCCGATATCCTCTAGCTTATTTGCTATACCCACTATGTTTTACCAAACTGAGCCTAAGAATTTTTTATGGAGCTCCTAAATTGCTTTCAAACTTAACCCGACTTTTGGACCAAAGTTTCTTGCAAGGAAATAATGATGGAGTGCTGGATTGTTACAAAACCAAGTTTGAAAATGACACAAGAGTGTGTATGCAAAAGGTGAAGTAAAAATTGGAAAGAACTTTAAAGCAGTAAAAAGAAATAAAATTGTAAAGGAAAAACATTGCGGAAATTGAAAAATGTGCAATAAATTAAATTGCAGAAAGGAAGTATTGTCAATATAGAATGAAAACTTTAAACTGCTAGAAAGATTAAAACGCAGGAAAATAAAATCTGGCGAAAACATAAATTCGCATCGAACTTGAAAGGTTTTGGAAGGTATATATATGTGAAGAGAATTTTTAATTTTATTTGAGTCGGTAAACACATTAATTACAAATGATAGGCTGACCCATAACCTAGTCAGGGTCTACTGATACATAAATAAAACTATTATTTTAACAGTCCCACGTAAGTTGAAGCATATATGTCATATGATCCCAGCTTGTTACAAATTTAGTCGACTCGAGTGCCTTTGAGAGACTTGGTGAACATATCAGCCAGTTAGTCACAAGAGCCGCTAAAATCATTAGTGATTTCTCTTGAGAGTATTATATCTCCGACAAAGTGACAATCCATCTCTATGTGCATTGTTCGTTAATGGAAGACTGTATTTGATGAAATATGAAGTGTTGCTTGATTGTCAACATATGAGCTTTGTATCCTAGAGGTCTCCTAATTTCAATTGTTGGAGAAGTTTCCTAAGCCATGTAAGTTCAGAGACAGTTGTTGCCAGAGCTCAATATTCAGCATCGACACTAGACTTGGCCACTATGTTTTGTTTCTTGCTTCTCTATGAGACCATATTTCCTCTAATGAAGACACAAGATCTAGACGTGGATCTCCTATCTGATGGTGATTCTGCCCAGTTAGCATTTGAGTAGTAAGTTATTTTCGCATTGCCTTTATCTTCATTTATATAATAGTCTTCTATCTAGTGCATTTTTGATACATTAAAGAATATGGATGATTGCATCCAATGCCTATCACAAGGAGCATTCTTAAATTGATTTACAACACTTACTGCAATGGTGTCCTTTGGTCTAGAAATAATGTCGTAATTCACTTAACCCAATACCTGTAGTGGATTGAGCAACCTTAATTCCCAAGAATTATTTTAGAAGACGCATATCTTTTGTGCTAAATTGCTTGAAAAGACGAGTTTTGAGGTGTTGGGTACCTTTTGGTTCATCCCCGGTGATTATGTTGTCATCTACATATATGACAAGAAAGATGTGTGGTCAAGTAATCGATATTGTAAAAACAGAGAGAGAGAGAGATTTCAGAGTTGTGTAAATTGTATTATAATAGAATTCAGTTACAGATGAGTATTTATATGAACTGATCTATGAGTGATTCAGTTACTGGTACAGTTACTAACAGTGTTACAAACAGAGTTAATATAAAGCTAACAGAATATTCCTAACAGTTAGTACTACTAACTGTTCTCTCTATCATTCCCCCTACAAGCTCATTGGTGGGTAGCACCATGAGCTTGTCACGCAAAGAACAAAATTGCATCTCGGCCAGGGGTTTGGTCAGGATGTCAGCAACTTGAGCTTGAGAGGGTACATATTCCATAAAGAGTGACTTGTTGAGCACCTTCTCTGGAACAAAGAATATGTCCAACTCCATATGCTTTGTTCTTGACTGCAAAACAAGATTGTGACTCAAAGCGACTGTGCTTTGATTATCACAGTAGATGACAGGGGGTGGGATTGGCACTTGGAGCTCTTGAAGAAGGGACTGGATCCACAATACTTCAGCAGCAGCAAGAGCCAAACTTCTGTACTCTACTTCAGCAGAGGACTTTGCTACAAGGGTTTGCTTTTTGGACCACCAAGAGATAAGATTAGGCCCTAAATAAATGCATGCTCCAGAGGTGGATCTGCTGTCATCAACATCAGAAGCCCAATCAGCATCACAGAAAGCCTTGATAGCAAGGGGAGAACTGGAAGAAGCTCCTCTAAAGGTTAGACTTAAGTCAAGTGAGCCTTTGAGATACCTAAGGATCCTTTTTACAGCAGTCCAATGAGATATGAGGGGTTGAGACATGAATTGACACACCTTGTTCACTGCATAGCCTAGTTCAGGGTGAGTAATAGTGACATACTGCAGAGCACCTACAATGCTCCTATATAGAGCAGGATCCTCAAAGTAATCAGAACCATGTTTGGACAGTTTTGTGTTGGCGGGCAGAAGAGTAGATATTCCCTTAGCATTACTCATATCAGCCTTCTCAAGGAGCTCACGAATGTACTTCCCTTGGGAGAGTTGATTTGTGCCAGAAGAGGATCTTTTAACTTCAATACCCAAAAAATATTCTAAGTCACCTAGTTGCTTGAGAGGGAAAGCAGTGTTCAGCTTGTTGATAATGATCTGAATCAGGGATAATGAGGAACTAGTTAGGATGATATCATCCACATAGACTAGTACATACACACAGTGACCAAAACCAGTGAGCACAAGTAATGAGGGATCACATTTGCTTTGTTTGAAGCCAAAGCTGAGCAGAGTCTTAGTAAGTTGTTCATACCAGGCCTTAGGAGCCTGTTTCAACCCATAGATAGCTTTACGCAATTTGCAGACCAGTGACTTGTTTGAGCTCTCAAACCCTGGTGGTTGAGTCATATAGACATCCTTTTGTAGTATGCCATTTAGAAAGGCATTATTTACATCAATTTGCTTCAATGGCTTCTGATTGGAGAGAGCTTAAGTGAGAACTGACCGAACAGTAACAGGCTTGACTACAGGAGAGAATGTCTCTGTATAATTAGTTCCAAACTTTTGTCAGTACCCCGTGGCCACTAACCTGGCCTTATATTTATTAATGCTGCCACAGGATTTTCCTTGAGTCTAAAGACCCACTTATAACCCATTGCAGTCTTGCCTTTTGGCAGAGGAACAAGAGACCAGGTCTCATTCTTTTGTAATGCCTGTATCTCAGATTGCATTACCTGATGCCAAGGTGGACTAGCTAGGGCTTGGTGAGTGGTGGTTGGCTCTATAGTGGTGAGGAGAACAGACCGAACAGTAACAGGCTTGACTACAGGAGAGAATGTCTCTGTATAATTAGTTCCAAACTTTTGTCAGTACCCCTTGGCCACTAACCTGGCCTTATATTTATTAATGCTGCCATCAGGATTTTCCTTGAGTCTAAAGACCCACTTATAACCCACTGCAGTCTTGCCTTTTGGCAGAGGAACAAGAGACCAGGTCTCATTCTTTTGTAATGCCTGTATCTCAGATTGCATTACCTGATGGCAAGGTGGACTAGCTAGGGCTTGGTGAGTGGTGGTTGGCTCTATAGTGATGAGGAGAAGGATAGGGAAAAGTTTAGGTTTGGCATGGCCAGTTTTAGATCTTGTGAGCATAGGATGAGTGTTGTGAGGAGAAGGAGAGGGGTGAGTCAGGGTTAATAGTGCTAGAGGCAGTGGATGGTAAAGTGCCACTTAATGAGGAATGTGCAGAGATAGGAGAATGACTCTGCTGAGGAGAGGATGAGTGATACTGATGGTGAGGAGAGGGTGATGAGTAATTAGGAGAATTAGGAACTGGTGAGACATGGAGAAGTGAGTTTGGAATAGTGGTGGTGATAGGACTAGGAGGTATTACTCCAAGAGATGCAGTGGCTGACTTGGAGACAGGACTTGAAGAAGACACTTTGGTATTAACATATTGGAAGAGAAACTTGTGTCCATCAAAGAGAACATCTTTGGAAATAAAGAGACGATTAGAGGGAACATGAAGACATTGATATCCCTTGTGGGAAGAGGAATAACCAAGGAATAGACACTCTGAGGATCTGAATTGCAACTTGTGATTGTTGTAAGGTCTAAGTAGAGGGTAACAAGCATAGCCAAAGGTTTTAAGGAAGGCAAAGTTTGGTTGTCTTTGAAACAGAGTTTGAAGAGGAATAGCATGACTGTGAGAGGTGGGTAATCTGTGTATAAGGTAAACAGCAGTGTGAAAGGCATGGTCCCAATAGGAAAGGGGTAAATAGGCTTGAGATAGTAGAGAGAGGCCCATTTCAACAATGTGCCTATGTTTTCTCTCCACTACCGCATTTTGGTGGTGTGTGTGAGGGCAAATGATGCGATGGATGATGCCAAGGTCAGTGAGGTATTGTTTAAAAGGTCTAAATTCACCACCCCAGTCAGATTGAATTGCTTTTATTGGTCTGTTTAGTTGCAGCTCTACTAAGGCTTTAAACTGTTTAAACATGGTAAGTGTTTCAGATTTGGTCTTAAGGAAATATATCCATGTATACCTACTGTGAGCATCAATGAATGAAAGGTAGTATTTGTAGCCCATAGAAGATTCCATGGGAGCAGGACCCCACAAGTCACAGAAAACTAACTTAAGGGGAGCAGTATACTCAGTTTCAGAGGGGTGAGATGGTAACCTGTGAGACTTGCCAAGACAACATGCTACACAAAAATCAATTTTATTTCTTGTAGGAACAGAGAGATTACAAAGTTTGAGTACATTTTGCAGAGTGGCATAGCTAGGATGCCCTAGTCTATTATGCCAAAGAGTAAAAGCTGTGGAAGTGTGTGGGTTTACAGTGTATGTAGTAGAGGGAGGGGGATACAAGAAACAGAAAATACAGCAGGTGCAGAGGACTTGTCTTTGGACTGGGAACTGGACAGTAAATTGGCAAATGTATAGAGACCATCACGACCACGAAAACCCTCAAGAAGAGCCTTTTGATTGACCTGAGATTTTGCAACACAGTAAGTTGGAAAGAACTAGAAATAAACATTGTTATCAGCAGAGAATTGACCAACACGTAGGAGTTGTTTAGTGAGTGAGGGAACATACAAGACATTTTTAAGATGCAAAATAACATCAGGTTGTAATGGAGAATGAAATGAAATAGAGTAAATAGATTTTATTGGCAAACCTTGGCCATTGCCGAGGAAGACTTGCTCTAAACCAGTGGCAGAGGGTGCTGTAGGTGTAGGACGAGGGTTAGGTCCAGCATGGAGTGAAGCTGCAGTATCTCCACACTAGTTAAGTTGAGGTGCAGGTGTTGTGTTGGTGAGGTACAGTTGTGGTTGAGGGACAGGGAAGGCACTGGTGAGGTAAGCTTGAGGTTGTGGTGTCATGAAGGCTTGAGATTGTGGCAAAGGTGGAGCAATGGTGTAATAGGCCTGAGGTTGTGGTTGTTGTGGTGCAGGTGCAGGCCACGCATAGGGAGCAGGGGAGGCTACAGGTCTGGTGTAAGGATAAGCTTGTCCAAAATTAGCAGCAGGCATAGGAACTGAGGAATAAAGGCAGAGTTATACCTGTGATAGCAGATGGAAGCATCATGTCCAGTATTGTGACATACTTGGCATTGAACATTGCTTCTACCACCATTGCGACCACCACGACGGCCTCCACGACCACCACGACCGCCACGATAGCCTCCATAGCCTCCGCGTTGACTGTTAATAGAGACTAACTGTTTCCTAAACAACCTTATGCTTATCCACTCGATGTTCGTGAGCAAGGAGAAGAGCTTGAATTTCATCAAACTCAAACCATTCAGATTTGCTATTGATGAGCGTGATGATTGATTCAAACGCAGGAGGCAAACCTTCAAGAATCACATCCAGTTGTTCTTACGTTGTAACGGATTCCCCAATCAAAATCAATGAATCAGAAACAGACTTGCTTTCTTGAAGAAACTCAGAAATTGACCTAGATCCTTTCTTAGAGTTGTGCAACTCTGCATAACTGACGCGCCTTGGCTTTGATTTTCGAGTGGAAATCTTGATGAATCTTTTCCCACATTTGCCACGTGTGACGACAACCAATAACACGAGGAAGAAACGACGGTGAGAGAGATGCCTGCAATCAGGCGAGCAGCAACTGATCCTGAATCTCCCACGCGTGATGTGCCGGATTCACTGTTCCGGTAGCACGATCTGCTTCAGTGAGATACACCGGTGGAATCTCCGGTGCGACACAGTAACGATAAAGATTGTGCGCACGAAGGACTGGCTCTATCTGGTGGAGCCACACTAGATAGTTCTTGTCATCCAACTTCTCCGTAATCTTGTAGGAGAATGTCGACAGAGGTAGATTCGCCACAATCGGAAGTGCTGGCGTTGATAGCGACGAAGAGGCCTGCGTCGTGTGAGACGGTGTCGTCTGCGGCGGCATCGTCATCATTACGGAAGCGAAGGATCAAACTCCACGGTGGTGGAAAAAGAATGCTTATGATACCATAATGGATATTGTAAAAACAAAGATAGAGAGAGAGAGAGAGACATTTCAGAGTTGTGTAAATTGTATTATAATAGTATTCAGTTACAGATGAGTATTTATATGAACTGATCCATGAGTGATTTAGTTACTGGTATAGTTACTAACAGTGTTACTAACAGAGTTAATATAAAGCTAACAGAATATTCCTAACAGTTAGTACTACTAACTGTTCTCTCTATCATCAAGTATAAGATTGGATGGTGAAAATAAAATGACCAGCTTCACATCAAGTCATGCAAATTTGTACCAAGGAAGAGCTAAATTAGTCAAACCATGCACAAGGAGATTGCTTCAATCCATAGAGTGATCAACAAAGCCGACAAACAAGATTAGAGTTACCAGGAACAGTAAAATCTAAAGGCTGGTTCATATTGACTTCTTCAAGAAATTCACCATGTAGGAATGCATTTTTAATATCCATTTGATGAAGGGGCCAAGTATGAATAGTGGCCATAGCAAGAAACAAGCGAACATATATGATTTTGGCCACTCGAGAAAAGGTGTCTCTGTAATCTTAACTGAAAATTTGGGTGTAGCCTTGAGCCACCAAACAAGGTTTGTGTCGGTTAATTTAACCCTATGGTCCAATCCATTTGATGCCCATTCTTTCGTTCTGAAACGTCGTCGGTAGCCCACAACTTTCCGTTGCGTGTTCTGACTAAACGAGAAGGCTAGGTATCCTATGGTTTAGTCTTTCGGGAGTTTTTGGGGCTGGGGCAACCAATTGTCATTATTCTCAGTACCTTGCATGAAATATTGAGTGGATCCAGCTCAATGCTTCACACAATATACTGAAAGGTTTTGGTAGTTAATTGTCTAAGTCCCTAGCTGACTCGATCTATCTAATCTGTTGACCATAAAGTCACTACGCCCAACAAGGTCGGACTGCTCTGATACCAAAATGTAACATCCTTAAATTTAGACGTCATAAGCTTAGAATGTTAACCATTTCAATATAAATTGGAGTTGCGAACCGACTTAAGGAATTAAACATAACTTGTCTTGGCGGAAGAAACCATCATAATTTACTTCTTTTAGGTATAAAATACCAAAACGAGTACTTAATGACATAACTGAGAACAGTTAAACATCAGTCTTGATTCAAAAACTTGTTCAAATCCGAAAATACGGTTTGCTAAATAAAATAACTTTGATTAAACAATCAACATGAAAATCTCATAATAATATATTTTACAAAACTAGGGTAGACTAAGAAAATGTGAATTCGATCCCTTAGGATCCTTCAAACTCTTGTAGCCCGGTTCAGCAGCTGCTACTTCAAAATCTTCAAACCCTAAACATATACAGTGAGATTTATAATCTCAGTTAGTTCTTTCAGGAATCCCTCACTCTTAATCTCTCGGTGATTTTCTTATCTTAGCACAACACCGGACAACCACTACATGATTCCCTCGGTGAACCCACCTGATAATAGCTATTACTGAGTCAACTTATTCTGGGCCTAGGTTCTGGGCTAATGACTTCCCTCCCCTAGTATGCTCTTATCTCGGGATCACCATCCCCTTGGTATCTTATGTATTTACTTAACTTTCGTTTTTTCTTACACGATAAACATATTCTTAACTCAATATAGATACCGTATAACCAAAGTTTCATATAATCATCATACTACAAAACAATTCACTTATATGATTAGGCCTTTCAATAAACTTTATAACGCATCTAAAAACACCTCAATCGGGTTCCCGAATCAAATAGTTATCGCTGAGTTAATACGAATGTACTCAACTCAATGCCATGACTATGAATTTATTCAACCAAATTGCACACTACACATTTCAGCAAAATGAAGCATTAGTCCAGCATTTCATCAATTTGCATCAACAATCAAACATACCATTTCAGCCACTTTTAAATATTCCAACATTTTTTTTTGGCGGAAAAAATATTTCAACATTTTAAATGCATGCAAGTTAATTTCAGAATCCATACAACAACTATTTAACCATAGTACCAATTTAACGATAAAGAACTCACATGTTGGGTAGCTCCCTAGCTTAGCACTCATAACAGTATCCAAACAAACTCTCGAGCTTTCCCAACACTATCTTGAATTCGAATTCTAGCTTGAGGACCCATTGCTCACATGAAAATTTGAAATAAATAGATTAGTGAGATTTTTCCCAATTCTGTTTTGTAGCATCAGAAGGTAGATTTGTAACAAGTGTATCTAGGTCATTTCTTAACTAACACCATCCAAACCGGTGCCTATTGTGTAGAAAATTGTGGGTCCGCATCCTCTCCATTTGGAGAGGAAATGGACATCTTCATTTTCTTCCTTACCTGCGTGACATGTGGCTTATCTTAAATCCAATGGTTGAGATTTAAGGTTTTTTAAAAAATAATTAAAAAGTCAGAATACCAAGAAACAGTTATGCAGAGAACGAAAACCCCTTTCTTCAACCTCTCTCACCGCTGCCTCCGCCGTGCCTCAATCCTCTTCCACCATCTCTCACCTCTCTTCACCTCACTTGCGCGTGAGCCATCCCCGCGCTCTGTTCCTCCCCTGTCCTATTTTCTCTTCTCGTTTTCCCTCCCTTGCTCGTGGAGACAAATATGTATTAACTGCAGAAAACCCATCCCAAATTGATGTTTTACTAAGATAGCAAACCATTATTTCAGAAGCTGTTCGTTACACTCAACCTTCCTACTTAGTGCTTATGAAAAATCTGTTCTTTCTAGTTTCCAATGGCATATTAAATTGAACTAGCACATTTCTCTTTCTCTGCTTTTTTATTTGCTTCATTGCTTTAGTTTAGATTACGTTTTCTCCAGCTTTAAGTAGGCAATTTCGTCCTGATCTCCACTGCTGCATATTTGATCTCTTTGGGAAGTTCAACCAAAGTTCAATTATTTAACTAACACCAAATACAAAATTGCAATATTCCATTATTAAAATGAATAAACTGGGAGCGCGACAATCAGTGGAATGAACTGAAGAGTATTATGCTAATGTGTCTTAATCATTGTCTCATAGACACCCTGTCCAGGCAATTTTGGACAATATGAACAATTCTGAACAAATCAAAACATTTGAAAAAATTTGCACAATTGTTGGTAGCAATTTTAATGACAACCACACCCAAAGAATGTGTTCTGTAACGTATCTCCGACCTAGGAGGTTGATCCGAGATAGATGGTAGGTTAAGTCATTGATCCGAGATGGTCCGACCCGAGGTGGAGTGTTGTACCTGTAAAGACACTCTGACGCTCAAGTCAGGGAGGTAGTCAATCACAGGTGTATTAATGAGAGAGATTGCATACCTTTAATGAAGTATTGAATTTGATCTGGGTCGTTAATGATTGGATTTGTCTCCAATGTGGGCCTTTTGTTAATGGGCATATTTCTTACTAGACAAAAATGGGACTTATCCATAACAGTTGCCCCCCAAGTCTGGTCGCTGGAATGGCAATCTTGACTTGTGACATTGATCTGACGTTGGGTGTGTCGAGTTTACCTTTACTGTGTCGAACTTGATCTTACGGGATTGTTCGTATAGACCCGATGACGACGAGTAACGACCGAAAGAGCATGGATACCAACGTGGGAGTGAGTGACTCACTAGTGACGACGTCGAAGCGAGCGACTCGGCGACGATGTCGAAGTGGGTGGCTGAACAGTGATTCGACCGTTGTGAAACGAAAAAGTGACATTACGTTTTTCGTTCCAAGAATTTAATGCAGCTGTCAGAGCATATTTCCCAATGGCGGCTAATGATTGTGACGTTTCGATATATGTGTGCACATTTAAAGGTATTGATTGGACGCGTCGATTTGCCTTAGGCCCAACCCACTGACCTGAAGCCCACTATAAATAGGGGTTCAGTTCCCTTCATTTATCCCTGATTTTCAATTTGCTCTGACTTCTGATCTTGGTTTCCGAGCTTATTTTTGGTGAGCAAGAAGATAGTGGCGAGAGTTTTAGCGTTTCAGTGGGTTCACGTGATTGAGTTTCGCAAAACCCGTTTTCAAAGTCGGGCTTCTTCAGAACGAGGTTAGTTTAATTCTCCCTTAACTTTTACATCGTAATTTTCTTTTTTATAGTCGGACTTCCCCCCGTTTCCTTAGTTGTCACAGGGTGGGGGTCGTCAGGTTGGGTTTCAAACTCACCATGGACCCATTAGGTTGTTAGTCCTGACTTGCACATGCCCCCATTCTTGCAGGTCTGATCTGGCGATCACCAAACAAACCCGCAGAGAACACTCAAAACAGCCCCCGCAACTAGCAAAGGTGATGGCTTCTGGAGGAGACAATTTGGGAGATCGTCACTCCAACGGTGCTCCTGCCATTCCCGAGGTTCAAGATCACCCCGAATCGGCTCCTACAAGTGAACAAGTTGAGGAAGATTTTGAAGTCGAACGTCACTCTTCAAAAGATACCACTAACGAGCCCGACGGTGGAGAACAAGAGAATTTAGAGCGAAAATCGAAAGATTCTTCTGACGACCTCGTGATTGTTGCTGTTAAAGAAAACAAAGCCGACATAGTCACGGTGGAGTCGGATTCTTCTCAGGAAGTCCAATCTGAGGAAAAATAAGGGTCTTCTAATACTCGTCAATCAGAAAGTACAGAGTCGGACTCTGAGTCTACGACTGAATCGGGGGAAGAAAGTCACCATGAAGTCGAGGCTGATAACAGGAAGCAAGTTGTTGAAGAAAGTGAAGATCGACAAGAAAATGACGAGGCTGATGAGGACGGCGAAAAATCTGGTGCTTTAACCAATGATTATTCCAATACTGGTCCAGGGACAATCGACCTTCCTCTGATGGATGCGGTGGATATCCCTCGTCCTTGCAACTGGGTTGCGAATTCTATTCTAACGACGAGGTCCTTGTACGAGAATGGCGATGATATGAGTGCCATTGTAAGAAAGTTATCAATCTGAGGTCGTCTTTGGAATGTCGAAGGTATGAAATCCGATGAGCATGCCGCCATCTGGCCTGGGGCCTTGAAATTTGTGATGTACGATGTTGTTGTGTCAGATATGCACATTCATCCTCCCTTCACCAGTCTTCAACAAACCGTTTTGGCGAGGTTGGATTTGGCTCCTTCACAGATTCATCCCAACGCGTGGGCATTCCTTCGTGCATTCGAGCTGATGTGTCTCGCCCTTGAACGACCGGTGTCGGCCAATTTATTTTTTCGTTTATTCGAGGTTAATAGGAATAACAAGAAAGGCATTGAAGGCGAGACTCGGGAGCACGTGAGTCTTCGTTCGAGGAGAGGTGCGAAGGTTTTCCGAGCTTACACAGACTCATTAAGGGGAAAATGGAAAGAACTTTTCTACTTCGTGGAGCCCGTTAACAGTGAAGCAATTGATTGTGTGGATAAATTCGGTCAAGACAGGCATACCTTGGTGTCGGCCAAGTTTCCCATAGGATGGAGTCTCGGGCATTACAATCGTACCCCTGGGTCCTATCATGTCGGTGAATCTCATTTATGCGATGCTGACATTTTGACCAAAAAGCTCCTGTTGGATATCTCTGCTCGGGTCCCTTACACCAATCATAAGTACCGAGGCATACCTACTGATCGCA
Source organism: Astragalus glycyphyllos (assembly GCA_963573325.1). Taxonomy (NCBI): domain Eukaryota; kingdom Viridiplantae; phylum Streptophyta; class Magnoliopsida; order Fabales; family Fabaceae; genus Astragalus; species Astragalus glycyphyllos. The sequence continues at coordinate 19,299,047 of OY754308.1, forward strand.
TAGTTAGGGCTGCCACTAAGAAAAAGGTTATGAGAGTTATAGGTAGGTTCGACTTAAAATCCATCTTGAAATCTTTTGTTTATTTACTTTGAAGTGTTCTAACTCGTCTTTCCTCTCTTTATTTTTAGATACGATGGCTGGAAATAGGATTGTGATGCTGAGAAGGATGGCGATGCAGAGCCTTGGGGCCGCAGAAGACGAGCCTTCAAACCAAGGAATTCCCCAAGGTTCTCTTGACCTCGGCGCTGCTATCTGAGTTTCCCCTCTTCGAGTTATCAACGGCGAAGAGTTTGAGATTCAGGGAAGCAACCTTGAGCACAGGAAAAGGAAACCAGTGGATGAGGGAGCGTCGACCCAGAAAGCTACTCTAGTTCGCCAAACCGAGGACAAGAAAAGGAAGTCGGTTCAAAAGGACGATCCTAAGTCTTTCAAGAAGCACAAATCCTCAAGAAAAACCACCCCCGTTCAAGTGGATGCAAGCATCATGAAGAAGAATCTGGAAGAATATCGTGCCGACCCTGTTAATGCTGCGGCGAAGTTGTTTGTACATCTGGCCGACGTTAACAAGCTCCAAAAAGACGAGATGCAGCATCGGCAAGAAGGTAATGCGACCTTCTTTAAACCCATTCACCATCTCTTTGCCTATCTTATTAACTTGTGAGTTTATGTGTTTTTTGTTTCAGAGTTGGTCAATGCTGAGACGTCCAAGCTGTTCAATGCTCTGAAGGACTTGGCCGAGAAAAACAAACTCCTCAATCAGAGTGTTAACGATCTGACTACCTTGAAGTCGGAAAAGGACCTCCTTGAAATAGCCAAAAATTCTGACAATAGGCAAGCTGAGGACAATGTTGCTCGTTCCAAAGAGCTGGAAGGTCGGATAAAGGAACTTGAGTCTGAGAAAAAGTAGGCTGAAGAAAAGATTCAAGAGTTGGAAGGTCGGGTCACTGAGCTGACGACGTCTTTGAAGAAAGTCGAAGAGAACAAAACTGAGAGCAGCTCCACTTCTGAAGCTCGGTATGCAGCTTTAGAGAAAGAACTTGCTAAAGTGAAGACCATGAGATCGAGGGAGATCAGATCATCAAGGTCGACTTGGCAACAAAAGTGAAGACCGTGGTCTACCCCAAGTCCGACGCCTGATTGTATTTTAAATTTCTTTTTTGTAAGAGTTCCAGGTTTATACGGATAGGATCATGCATAAACTCGGAACTTTGTCAAGCCGAATTTTGTAATAGGATTTTATATTTTAAAGACCGTGGCTCTTTATGCAAACTTGAGAGCTCAGCCATATCCGAGATATGCAATTAATCACCTTTCGTTTCTTCTTTTTCATGATTGTTGTTTTTAGCCTCGTACGTGTTTATGATTGCATTTTATAAGTAGTCCTAAGGACAGTTTACCGGGTCTCGGCCCAGATTGAACTCGTCCATTAGGGATCTTGGCCACGTTTTTCCAATGGTCATTTTTACGGATCTTCATCCTAAAAGACCTTAACGTCCTTTTGGGACAGTTTACCGAAACTTGGTTCGGATTGCGACAACCTCGGTCGCTCTGGGAGATCCGATGATCGGTCCCACATAGTCTCTTCCGAAGAAGAAATGTATTCACATATATTGAAAAATGGAAAGGGTGTAAGGTCGGCATGATTGCCGTATTTGAATATATTGAAAATGGATCAGACATTTAAGAAGATCGGTTTACAAATAGCCCTTAGGCGTAGTAGCTTTTGAGTTTCGTCGCATTCCAAGTCCGGAGAATTGCTTTCCCCTCAAAGGTTTCTAATTCAAAACTCCCGTTACTGGTCTTAGATGTAACACGGTAAGGTCCTTCCTAATTGGGAGCGAGTTTCCCTTGAGCTGCGTTTTTCAAACCAACGTCTACTCTTCGAAGTACAAGGTCGCCGACTTCAAAGTCTCTGGGGACAACTTTGGCGTTATATCTCGTCGTGATTCCCTGTTTCATGACAGCTTCTCGGAATGAGGCCTTGTTTCGGACCCCGTCGATGAGATCGAGCTCTTCTCTTAAGGACTGATCGTTGTCTTGTTGAGATTGGGGGTTTGCCGTTCTCCAACTAAGCTCCCCGATCTCCGCCTGAATGACTGCCTCACTGCCATAAGAAAGCCGGAACCGCGTTTCCCCAGTCGAGGTTTCTGGAGTGGTCCTGTAAGCCCAAAGGACGTAGGGCAGATCCTCCACCCAGTTTCCTTTAGCATCGTCGAGTCGTTTCCTTAAGCCACTGAGGAGCACCTTATTGGCTGCCTCTACTTTCCCGTTAGTTTGTGGGTGCTCACCCGACGTAAATCGATGTTTGATCTTAAGATCGAACATCATCTTTCTAAATCCCTTGTCCGCGAATTGAGTCCCGTTGTAGGTTATGACTACTTCGGGGATCCAGAATCTGCTCATGATGTTTTTCTTGAAGAATTTGATGCAGTTATTTGCACTGATGGTGGCTAGTGGTTCAGCTTCAATCCATTTACTGAAATAATCAATAGCCACAATCAGGTATTTGACTTGGCCAGGTGCTGTTGAAAATGGTCCCAATAGGTCTATCCCCCACCAAGCAAATGGCCAAGCAGACGACAAGCTGGTAAGCTCGGTAGGTGGGGCAATGGGGACGTTGGCGTGGATTTGACACTTTTTTGCATTTTTTTACATAATTCTTTGCGCCTCCTTCCATGGTAGGCCAATAATACCCCGCGTGTAAAGCTTTTCGGGCTAAAGATCGGGCTCCCAGTTGTTGTCCACAAATGCTTGATGGATTTCGGCAAAAACGTAGTTAGCTTCTTCCCCTTCAACAAACTTCAGTAGCGGAGAAGAAAGGCTTCTTCTGTAAAGAGTTCCGTCGATTACCGAGAATTCTGAGGCCTTTCTTCTGATGATCTTTGCTTCGTTGAGGTCTGGAGGCTCGGCACCCGACACAATATATTTTAGGATTGGAGTGATCCAACTCTCCCTTTCTTCAATCACGCATATGGTCGAGCTAAAATCCTGTTCGAGGTGAACGCTGGGCCTTCGGAGTGTCTCTTGAATGACGAATTGGTGGTTACCAGGAACCTTTGTGCTGGCGAGTTTGGAAAGGACATCGGCCCTCTGATTTTCCGACCTGGGGACGTGCTTTACGTCGGCCGTTTTAAAGTAAGCTAGAAGCTCACGGACCCGAGTTAAGTATTTCTGTAGGATCGAGTCTTTATTGGTGTAAGATTTCGCGATCTGCGAGACCACTAATAACGAGTCGGTGTACAAATTGACCTGAGTGACTCGGAGGTCTATTGCCAAGTGTAGACCGGCTATACAAGCTTCGTATTCCGCATGGTTGTTTGAAGTTTGGAAGTTAAAGGTCAATGATACTTCGATGACGACGTCGTCCGGGCTTTCTAGCATCAATCCGGCCCCACTGCCTTTGGGGTTTGAGGAACCATCTACGAAATCAGCGAGAACTTGCGCTTTCAGTCCCGTTCTGGATTCATACTTGATCCCAAACTCGGACAACTCGACCGCCCACTTAATCATTCTGCCCACCAGATCGGCTCTATGCAGGATTTGCCTTATGGGGTAATTAGTTCGTACCACTACCTGATGGGCTACGAAGTAAGGTCGGAGGCGTCGAGAAGTCACTCTTAAAGCGAATGCGATCTTTTCAATTTTCTGGTACCGACTTTCAGGTCCTTGCAAGGCTTTGCCCACGAAATAGACCGGGCTCTGACCGACTTTTGATTCTCGGACAAGAACCGCGCCTAACGCTTTGTCAACTATTGCCAGATTTAAGTACAAGATTTCCCCCTTGCTCGGACGGGTGAGGATTGGTGGCTCGGAGAGCACCTTTTTAAGTTGTATGAGGGCCTCATCTTGCTCGGCAGTCCACTTGAACTCCTCTTCCTCTTTCTTTTTAAATAATTTAAACAATGGTAACGATTTAAAAGCTACGTTTGAAATGAACCGGGATAGAGCTACGACACTTGTCCGGGTTTGCCTCAATTCCCCATTCTGTGAGATAGAATCCGAGGAACTTGCCAGCCCGTACCCCGAAAGTGAACTTTTCCGGGTTTAACCTCATGCTATTTTTTCTGATTTCTGAAAACATTTCTTTAAGGTCGGTTACGTGGATATTATCCTCTTTACTTTTTGCTATCATATCATCGAGGTACACTTCTATCATTTGGCCAATTTGTTTCCGAAAATCTTTGTTCATCATCGTTTGATAGGTGGCGCCGGCGTTCTTTAGGCCGAAAGGCATAACCCGGTCGGCGAAGTTTCTGCGGTTGGTCATGAAGGCCGTTTTTTTCTTGGTCAGCAGGGTACATCGCGATTTGATTATAACCGGAATAAGCATCCATGAAAGACAGTAAACGAAAACCCGAGGCATTATCGACTAGTCGATCAATGCTTGGAACGGGGAAGGCGTCCTTAGGATAGGCCTTATTAAGATCGGTATAATCAACGTAGATACGCCATTTTCCATTACTTTTCTTAACGAGTACAGGGTTGGAGAGCCAAGTTGTGTACTTGACTTCCGTTACAAAGTTTGCGTTAATTAAATCTTCAACGGCTTTGGCAGCAGCTGCGGCTTTTTCTTCACTTTGAGACATTTTCCTTTGGGCGACCCATTTGGCGTCGGGGTTGACGGCGAGTTGGTGGCAAGCGACCTCTGGAGGGATTTCGGGCATGTCTGCAGCTGACCATGCAAAAAGGTCGGCATGATCCTTCAGGCATTGGGTAAGCTCGGTTTTGACTTCAGTCGTCAAGTCGACTCCGATCCTCACTGTTTTGGTCGGGTCATCTCCCAGTGGGATTTCTTCAAACTCGCCATCGAGCTGTGGCATTTTCATTCTTTTCTTCGACTCCCTAGCTAACTCATCATCATCTTCCTCATCTGAAAGGTCGGGATCATACCTTGCATCCAGATCGGTCACATTCACGTCGGCAGCCCGACTACCTGTCTTGATTCTTTTCTCGCTTTGTCCTTCAGGAGGGGGAACCCCTTCTTCCTCCATCGCCTTCTTTTCTGCCTTGATATGCAGAAAGAAACATCTCTACGCGGACTCTAAGTCGGCATCAAGGTGATGACTTTGTTGCAAAGGGAATGGAACTTCATCTTGAGATGTGTAGTGGAGGTCACCGCTCCAGACCTTCCTAGAGTCGGCCTTCCGATGATGCAATTGTAGATAGACTTGCAAGGTAGAACAAGGAATTTGGTTTTCACGATCCTTACCATTGGTTCTTCCCCGTATGTGACCATCAACTCAAGGTGTCCAAGTGGTTTGGTTCGTGAACCGTTGAAACCGGACAAGGCCGTTCCCCTATACGGGATGAGGATCCTCCTTGTCAATCCCTAACCTTTTGATCAGTTCGACAAAGAGGATGTCCGAGGAACTACCTTAATCCACCAAGATCCTTCTTACTTCTTGGTTCGCAATCACGACACTGACCAAGAGTGGTACGTGCTTGTTGGGTTTTCCGTCTAACAGACCTTCATCGCCAAAGGCCATTGGAGGACGATTCGGTGAAACCGGAATCGACGAGGTTGAGGCGACGCTCAGGAGTTCTTTCCACTTTCGTTTCATGGTCTTAACCGACTCTTCATGGTCGAGTCCCCCCATGATCGTCATGATGACTGTTCTGCCCTTAGATTTACGAAAATCTGGCTCATCTTCAAAGTTTTCGGTCTTGTATTTTCCTTTACCCTTGGGATCCTCTTCCTCCTTTTTAACTTCGACTCCATGTTGTCTGGGTTTTTTCACATAGTTGGTCTGTTTCCCCTTTTGATCAGGTCCTCGATGTCGTCCTTGAGAGCGTTGCAGTGCTTGGTGTCGTGACCACAACAGCGGTGATACCTGCAGTATTTATTGGATCGCTGACCCGGTCTGCAAGGGAGAGGGTTTGGAAACTTGACATCTCGGAATTCAGTGTTCATACAATCCCCCAAGATTTTGGCTCGAGTTTCGTTCAGGTCGGTAGAACTCTGATACAGATTCCGGGGTTAGGCATCCCGACTTCCACGGGGTTCGTTCCTATTGTCGTTCCGAGCTTCTTTTTCACCGCAGGGTTTTGATGGTCCTGCTTGAGCTACCGTTTCTCCGCCTCTAACACCTTCTTCTTGATCAATGAAGCACTGGGATAATTGAAGGAATTCCTGTAGAGACTCTGGCTCGAAAGTTCCGATATGGTTTTGGAACAAACTTCCCTCCTGGAGACCTTGGGTCATGAAGTAGATCTGAAATTCATCATTCAGGTTCCAAACTTGAGCGGCTTCTCTGTTGAACCTCTCAATGTAGTCTCTTAGAGGCTCTTTCTCACCTTGAACGCACGATGCCAAGACCTTCTTGTGTTTGGGCTTGCTTTTAGAGATCCAAACCAATCCACTGCTACTTCGTCCAAAGTGAGTGGAAAAATACGACACTTCATTTCCATAGGGACATTCCGATACTGCATCACCCGGTCGAAGTAGTCGAGATGTCGGTCGGGGTCGCCTATGCCGTCATGTAATTTCAAACCCTCCGGGGGTTTCTCGAGATGCCTCGGCACCGGGAAGTAGTCGATCTTATCGGTGAAAGGTCCTTTGCGTCTTGCAGCCTTATCACGGGGAGAAGATCGATGATACCGGTGTTGATCGAGTGTCTTTCTGGAATGGTATCGGTGCTTCTCCTGTCTTGGGAACTTCTCCCTACTTCGGGAATGTCGTCTCGGGGAAGAAGAAGCTAAAGAATAGTGGACCGGTGGAGTGCGCTCTTGGTCGTCCTCATATTCGTCCCTAGTCTGAGATGAACGTGATCCATTCCCTCTCAGTAGTCGGGGTGGCGACCTGTGATAGTGTTTCCGCCGCGGTGGAGATCGATGGCATCTCCGAGCGGGATTTCTTCTCTCGGGAGATTCATGCTGAGGAGAAGATCGATCAGGAATATTCCGAGCTCGGAGCTCTGCCATCTCGGCCTGAAGTTCGGTAAGTCAATCACTTCTTTGTTGATTTGCCTCGGCTTGCCAGTTCAGTAGTTGGACGAGCTGTTGGACAGCATCGACCGGGACCGGAACTGATACTGGTGGAGGAGTGTTAAGATCATGGCAAGTGTACCGAATCGTCGCAAGTAATAAAATCAGTAAGAACCGAATATGGTCTTCAAGGATCGAATGCAATTACCAATAAACGCTAACAACAACTAAATGAGCAAAAATAAACTAGGGGTTGATTGATAGACTCGAGTAACCGAACTATAAAATGTTTTGTATTTTTGATAATAGAAACCGAAGAACGCTTTAAAAAGATAAAATTGTGAAAGATGTTAGGGACGAACTCCTATTGATTTCACAATATTGCAACTGATCCTATTGATTTCACAATATTGCAACTGATTTATATTGAAAGATACTCTCTCTTTAACTTTGCTATCAATCCCACAATATTAACTAATTCCTAGTTCCTTAGGCAACTAATCCTCTGTTGATAACTAAAAGCCCTAATTCCTTAAGTGATTCTAATTAACAACAAGCATTAAAATCAAGGGGTTTGCAATATACAACTACTTAAAGAGTATTCCTAAACTAAGAGTTGAAGGTATTCAATCTCAAGCATTCAAGAACAAAACTGCCCTTCCATAAATGAACCATAAATCATTCTATGAGTGATCAAACGATAAAAAGCATTAAGAACAAAGATTCAATACACAAACTAAGAGAGATTATGACATAAAAGTAAGTCTAAACCAACTACAATAGGGTTTCATCAATATTCATTCATCCCTAACAACAAGAGACTTAGCTACACATGGTAGGAGAAGAGGGAAAACAGAAATTACAATTCAATGAAGAAGATAGACTCATTTGAATTACCAAATCTTGTTCCCAAGTCTTGAATCTTCAATAGAGACGCGGTAGAATGAGTGCCTCCATATTCTAGGGTTTCCAAGCGTGTCAAGAAGTCCTTTTTTCGAGTTCCAAGTCGCTATTTAAACAATTCGCGCACTAGGAGCTGTTCGGGTGCGCGTACGCGCAAGATACGCGCAAATGCCTTTTTAAAATTCTGGACTCTTACGCGCAAGATACGCGCCACAGCTATTGGAAGCTTGCGCGTGCTTTGCGCTTACGCGCAACTTACACGCAACAGAAAAGAGTAACTTCCACCGATGGAGGTTTAGTGCAAACTGAAACAGTCTGGGGCTGCCAATGTAGCATGCCCTAAATCGCTCCAAACTTTACTGCTTGCTTGCGTAACTTGTTCTTCAATTTGATCAAGTTCCTGAGCACATAAACATATAGAAAACCAGCATAACAACTGGACAAAAACCCTATTTCACAAATTCACAAACTCTTCTCAAATTTTACTGTTGTTCATTAAAATCTTCATGTAAAACACCATTTTTAACATTAAAAACAAGCATGTGATGTGGATTTATCAAGGAGGAAGGGGGTTCCTCACCGAGCTCCCTGGGACCAAAGCCCTGGATGGGTTCTGGGTTTGCAGCGAGGTAGGGTGGTTATCCACGAATCCTTCCGGAGTGCCCTGTAGTCCGACTTGGTGTAACACAGGTTGTAAGACCGGCTCCATGGTGGGTCCTACAATGATGCTTTGAGTTCTCGGTCGAAGTTGACGGGTCATCACTGATCAAGTGAATGGGAGAGGAACTAGAGTATAAGATCCTCCCACTGTGGTCGCCAATGTTCTGTACCGTATCTTCGACCTAGGAGGTTGATCCGAGATAGATGGTAGGTTAAGTCCTTGATCCGAGATGGTCCGACCCGAGGTGGGGTGTTGTACCCGTAAAGACACTCCGACGCTCAAGTCAGGGAGGTAGTCAATCACAGGTGTATTAATGAGAGAGATAGCATACCATTAATGAAGCATTGAATGAGTATTTATAGAGTTTTGTAGTGTTGACCTAATGAATCTGGATGATTGGATCAGGTGATTTGATCTGGGCCGTTAATGATTGGATTTGTCTCCAATGTGGGCCTTTTGCTAATGGGCCTATTTGTTACTAGACAAAAATGGGCCTTATCCATAATAGAATGGAAAATGGTAGCAGTTTTGTAACAAATAAAAGCACAAATATGAATGCAGCAACCTGCAAGGGTGGTCGGTCCATGGACTCCGCGTAACGACGACAGTGGTGGTGGCTACAACAACAAACGATGAAAACGAGCATAGGAGAAAAACATGAGAAGCAGAAATCAGAGAGCAGAGGTGAAGGGAATAGGGACGGCGCATGTGTAGGGAAGGTGAAGAGCGGTTGGTGACAGTGGGAGAGGGTTGAGGCATGGCGGGGGCGGCGGTGAGAGAGGTTGAAGTAAAGGGGTTTTGCGTAACTGTCTCTTCGTATTCTTACTTTTTAATTATTTTATAAAAAACCTTTAACCAGAACCGTTGGATTTAAGATAGGACACGTGTCACGCAGGTAAGGAAGAAAATGGAGATGTCCATTTCCTCTCCAAATGGAGAGGATCCGGACCCGAAAATTGTGTCTAGTTTATGAGGGTTCAAGATCCATACTGATACGACAACTAGTTTGTGAGGTATGGCCAAAATATGGTCACTGGTTCAAAACTGTTACTGATTCAAAAACAATACTTTTGGGTATGATTTCTACCTCAATACTTAGTCGAATAAGGTGATTCTTGAGCCTATTTTGAAGAGTTTATAGTCTACTTTCTTTACAAAGAAGAATTATATTCAATGTATGGAGAGTTATGAACGAATTACCAGAGGTAAGAAAAACTGTTTTTTGTGTGGTAATTGCTCCAAAATTCTAACCGTAACTTCAATCTTCAAGATGATATCTTCCTCTAGTTTCTCCTAAGTCACCAAGTTCCAATTCCACTCCTAATTGAAGCATGGAAGCTTACAAAATGGAGAATACTCTTATTTCCTTGCTGCAGAATTTTTTTCCAGCAAAAATTGTTCTCCTTCGCTTTTGTCTTTCCCTGTGTCTCTATAAAACAGAGTTAGGATCTCTCAAGTACTTGTTGTGTCAAGTAAGGGAGAGAGTGACACATACAAAGAGATCATAATATTTATTGCATTTATTATTTTATTTTATGTGTCACTCTCTCTCCTACTTGACACAACAAGTACTTGAGAGGACCTTAACTCCTATAAACCCACAATAAATAAACAGTGACATACACATCTCAGTGAGTTCTACCGGACCCCTTACTACACTCTCGGTTCATTAAATTTCTTTTTTATCGTAGTCCAATAAGATAACTACGTGCAATTCTTTTCCTGACATAGCACAACACCGTCAATTACCACGCAATATCCGGTGAACCCGATCCGCTAACGTTGTGCTAGCGGGCAAACATGGATGGGGCCTAGGGTTCGGGCTCATGACTTGCCTACCCTAGTATGCTAAATTTTCTTGGGTCGTCACCCTAGTATTGATCATTAATTACATGGCATTACATAGGTATTATCCTGAACTTGAATGAACTTACAGTTCCCAGTATTATTTTGTTTTCGTGTACGCTCACGTGTAACTAACTATACGGGTTTACTAAACTTTTATGACTCAAGACAAATCAATATAATCATCTCAATCATAGTCATAATCATGGTATTATTATCTTATCTTCATTAGGAAATGTTGAAGAAAGGATTAGAAGAGGTTTGGAATCAAAAGGAGCCACGAAAAGGAGTTTTTAGTTCGAGACCAGTGTTGGACGCACTGTCTGTCTGTCTACACGCACATTCCGTGTTTGTTTTAAAACAATTTTGAGCTGCAAACAGAGAAGGGCGCATGGTCCGTGCCACAGGGGTGCACGGTCCATGTGCCATCACCATATTTTCCATTTCGCTTTGTTTTCTCATTTTGGCTACTCCGTTCAATACCAATTTGTAATCCAATCAAATCTCAACTTAACAATAGATATTTTCAACATAATAAGCAGTACCAAACAACATCAATAGTAACATTCTAACATCAATCAACCGATACATTTGAAACATAAAATATGCGATTTCGTAAATGACGGTTTGTGACTCAAATTCCACGAAACGCAAAACAAAACATACAACTCAGTAACATGCAATCTTTGATACGAAAAAATTAAAATACTAAGCGAGTTAGAACTCACCTATTCAGCTGAAATCAAAACGAGCAAGAAATAGTTTCCCACACAAAACCCCAACTTCTAGAAACGCGGCAACTAACTCCAAATTCAGTTTGGCAGCATCTGTAACCAGTTTTGCAGCAGGCATAACTAATTCAATTCCCAACCAAAACCATCAGATCAAGTGCCTAACATGAAGGAAATTTTGTCTAGATTCTAATGGTTCAGACTTAAAACTGATATAACAAGTATTCAGGGAGTTATGACCAAAACAATGTGTCTAGGTAAATTCTTACACTGTTTCGAAAATGTAACTTGTTGGTACAATTTCTCCCTCCATACTCAATAAAATCAGTTCATTCTTGTGCCTATTTTGAAGGGTTTCGTGTCTAGTTTCTAAAGAAATAAAAAAGAGCTTAAAATGAGGTATGTGCAGTGAGTTAGGAAGAGAATACCAAAGACTACTCATCATGGATTTATTGCAAAAGTTTCCAGCCACTATGCTTCCTTCATCAAGCCCTCTTAGCTCCACGAATTTGGACTCCAAAACCACCAATCTAGCTTCAATATAGTAGGTTTACATCTCCTCTAACATTATGCAAGAACCCAGACCTTGAATCCGCTCTTAGCATAGACATGCAAAGCTCCAAAGTTGACAACCCAACAATACATTCTGAAGAAACAGTTCCTGCAGAAGTTTTCCAGCAACTACTCCCTTATATAAATCAACAATGTGATAGAAGATTTCCCAAATCCTCCTCCTTTTTCGTCCCTCATCTCACGCCTTACTCTCTCTATCTCAAACATTTGTTTTTGTGAAAGTGAGTGAAGTTGTGAATGTGAGAGTGTTTGTTCAGGTGAGAGTTTAAGTGAGGTGGAGTGAAATTCCTATTATACCCTTAGGCTAGGTACACCCCATTATTTCTAATACGCCTCACAAATTTAATTCCACAAGCACATAATGCATTCGATTATTAATTCAAACGATTATCAAACAACTTGATTAATAATGATTTATTCAAATCACCACTAATCATTCAAACAAGAATCTAGTAAATTTGGGGTTGTTACACCTTTCACCATCAACAACCTCTCTTAGCTTCAATCTTAAGTAAAACAAGGCATGCAAGTCCAAAATCAACACTTTAAGCTTCAAAAACCCAAATGCAAACCAAGAAAGAGACCAAAGGGGGATGTTGACAGAATTTGATATTCACATCTCAACCCCAAAACGAAAATGATGAGAAGGAGGTGAAGATGAAGATAAGTTTGCGGCTTCGATGAGCGTTTAGATGTTTAGGTGGAACACCATTGTTGTCAAAAGATGGAGGAAGAGTTTGGTTCCCTTTTTGCTTTCGCTCAACTCTCTAGCTCTCTCTCTCTTTTCTCACCAAATTCTCTCTTCAAAAGATATGTGTGTGTTTGTTTATTTAGGTTCAGCTGGGCACTTTAAGAGGGAAGGGATTTTTGGTCTAGTGAAATTTGTTTTAAAGGTAGGAAATCCCTTTTATGCCCCTACTTTATTTTACTAATACCCAACTCCATTAATCTACTACCTTTGCCCATAAACTCTTAAAAAATCATAGCTTTGCCAATCATTCACAAACACTCGATCATTTTCACAAATTAAATTAGTCACTTAACGGTCAAAGAATTACAATTACTTCAAGTGTTACGTAAGCCAACGACAGCGTACTGCAGTCCCAAGTCTCATTTGAATGTAATGCTGCCATATCTTCCTACATCACCTAACGCCAGTTAGGATCAGTCATGGCTTCAACTCTAAATTGGAAGTAGATAAACGATCATAAGATAAGGTACACGCATATTTAGGATTAGCATTGCGAGATGACCTACCTTATCTTATGGCGATAGGAAAATCAGGGGCAGGCAACATGCATGGAGGGATGTTAGGAGCAGGAGATGAGACTAGTGTATCTGTTGATGAAGGCATCATTGGAGCTTGTGTCTGCTGATGGTAAGTAAGCAAAGTCGGTTTTAGTAGGGGCAACAATAGGAGCTGGAGCAATAGGTGGGACATCGAGAAGGTCTGCAGTGAAATTGACATCATGTATAACAGAAGAGAAGAATAGGATAGTCTCAAAAAAGGTAACGTCAGCAGAAACAATATATCGTTGTAGTTGGGGGCTAAAGTAACAATAAGCTTTTTGTAGACGTGAGTAACCCAGAAAAATGCATTTGAGTGACTTGGCTGAGAGTTTATCTTTACCTGGACTTGGATCATGGAAGAAACAAGTGCAACAGAAGACCCAAAAAGAGAGAGTAAATGTCTTCTTGAGGACACATGAGCAAGTATCAATCTTGGTCATGAAGGACGAATGAAGGCATCACTAGTGCAAATTTGACATTAAAATGCACCATTTAGTATCGGTTGTTTGAACACCCGATGCTAAATGTGTAACCGGTGGCATTTTTGAAATTAGGAGCACAAGTCTTAGTGCACATTAGACATTTAACATCGGTTGTTTTAACAACCGATGCTAAGTGTACATGAGGAGGTCATTTAACATCGTTTGTTTGAAACAACTGATGTTAAATGTATCTTTTTCCTATTTCCCAACCCCTCGCACATAAACTTCGCTCTCTCAAGTCTCAACCCCCACACTCGATCTCTTCTTCCTCGCAAACCTCTCTTTCTCTCCTTCCCTGGTTTGCCCTAAGCTCCTACTATTGAAAGAAAATGGTGTCGTTTTCTCTCCCTCTTGCACTCTGCCCTAAGCACATCTTCGATACACATCGTTTTCGTCTTCAAAGCAGCAAGCATCCTTTTCGTCTTCAAAGAAATCTTCATAGCAGCATCGTTTTCGTCTTCAAAGCAGTAAGCATCTTCGAAATCACTGTTTTCGTTTTCCTTTTCTTTTGCTGTAAACTCTAAGTTTCGTGGTGGCTCTGTCGTGGTTCTCTCTGAATGCGATGGTCAGATCTGTTGCTTTGTTTCATATGTGTGTATGTGAACGTGTTTCGTTTTTTGAATCTGGATAAATATTCAGTGATGTTTGGGATTTGGCCTGAGTTTTCCAGGTAATTGTTCTCCAGGTCAAATAGATCTTAAAAAGGAGTTGAATCGCTCGGCAATAGAGTTTATGGTTTGATCTTCATCTTAGGTTGTTGAAGCTGTGGAATCTTGATTCACTGCGGAAATGTGGTAATCAATGATTCCAATATTTATTTCCTGCCACAGTTTTTGTGTGATCATCACTCCACAGCCACTATATTTTTGAATTTTTTTATATCTGCATCAAGTTCTGACTACATGCTTCCAACATTTTGATTCATTTTATTATAATTTACAGAGATCTGTTCAACCTCTTTGGGTGTTTGCTGGAGCCTAAAACTGTAAGTTTTCTATTGTTTCTTGAAGAATAATGTAACTTTGTTTTCTGAGACCAATCTGTAAATTTGTTCTTTTTCTACTTTGTTATTAACATTCATATGACATCACACTACTGTTAAACAAAATATAAGGGACATGGCAAATGAGAATTCATAACTCAAATGAATTTATAGATCTTTTAAATTTTGATGATGCCTTTTTTTTTGTTAACCTTAGATTCTGAAGTGGAACTATTACTTGAAAAAGAATAAATTTCACTTTTCTCGGATGGGTATTGTTGGAAGTATCAGGATTTTTGTTTTGTGCATTTTCTGAATGGCATATATGTTAAACTTGTAGTAGTTTCTTAAAATAAAGATTGATGTTTAGTTTGCCATAATGACAATTGTGTCAGATGCGACCTCGCTTCTGACCCTACTAAGGCTTACAATTATGAAGCAATATGCTAACTGATCTCAAGTCTTGGACATATTTTAATTAAACTGCACCTAGTTGAAGCTTTATTAGCCCAATATGTATTTCGACTATTTTGATTTTATTTCTTGTTTATGCAGCTTCCAACTCAACTATATACAGCAGTGGTAAGAATCTAGCTGAAGATTGAGGTGTTCTAATACCTTAATTTTATCTTACTTTTCCAGTCTTGGCTAAATGAGTGACCTATTTCCCACTGTTTAATGTGCAGTTGTATACCATTATAACTCTTTCAGTTTGTTCACAAGTCATTTACTACAGACATATATATCCTCAACTTTACAAGAGACAGTTCAAAGTGAAATCTCCTATACTTGATGTTGTATGTGAATTTTTTTGACATACTGTTAGATGTTTGGTGATGAGTATTGCTATTTGATTATAGGAAATATATGTTAAGTTATTGTATGTAAATATTTAAGTATGCAAATAATGGGGACAAGCTATTGGGATAAGACTAACAGTGTAGTACACTTCAAAAGTTCCTTTGCTGTGTCTTTTTACTTAAGCATGTTTCATTTATGTACTATATTTGTGTGGTTGGAGTACAATTATAATCTTATTACTATGTGAATTATCCCCAAGGGAAAACATCAAGCTGACATTTTTACTCTAGTATTATTGAGTACTATGTACTGATTTACAGACATGGTAAATTACTTACGATTTTGTTTATTTCAGTAAGTTAAGACCCCTTAAAAATATGCTAGACATTTCTAATGTAATAAAGTTGTTTTAATATAATAGGGGAGTTGAGTGTTGGGCTGGTAAGGAATGGACCACGGTCAGGTGGACCTAACTAACCTGTGGATAAAATTTATATCTGATCTTGTAGAAATCATGAATTGAATGGAATAAAATTTTAAGAAAAAGGAATGATGGTCTGAATTTTCCATTTTCACTATAAAAATTTGAGACGGTTTTTGAAAATTGCAGTTTCTGGAGTTCTATTGAGAGATGGAACCACAACAGGAAATGGAGTGGTTGGAAGCCATAAAGATTGCAATCAGCGTGGACCTTGTTTATGTGGTCAAAAAGCAGCTTCAATTCTTTGCTGCTGTTAATAGAAATCGTCACCTTTATGACGGTCCTGCCCTTGACAAGGCTATCTATAGGTATTATTCTGTCAAGCATATATTTTTTGTATTAGATTAAGAAGAATTGTATTGTTTTGTTTTAGTTTGTTCATGAGCATCTCAATTTTTAAAATACCATCTACTAGTTTGGAAGGTTCTTGCTTTAGCTTCTGAATCATGCATAATGTCTGTGTATCGCTTCTGGTTACTAGTTTAGTTCTTTACTTCTTTTATAAGCTTCTAAATCAATTGCTTGCATGTTAACCCACTGTGAATTCTGCATAGATTTGTTCGGTTAGAGCATTAAGGTATGATACCAAATTCTGCATAGATTTGTTCAGTTAACCCACTGGAGAGGAATTATCAGTCAGAGAGCATTATCTGCACATACAACTCTCAGATTCGTCCATTAAGGTATGATACCAAATTCTGATATGCATATTTTTTGAATGATACAATTGTGATGAGCTATTTGTGTTTTAGAAACATGTTGCTGCAGGATAAAAATTCCATACCCTCTTGAGTGGGGTGCTCCTACATTTGATGCTGGTCATTCCTTTGGAACGATGGCTGCTGTCTTAGTCTCACTAGTTGAGGTACTATTGCATGTGCTTATAAATAGTTCTCATGTCCAAGGTTTTAAATTGTGGTCGCGATAATGTTAACAACAACGGTTGCAGTTGTGTCTTGATCCTAAATAATACCAAAACTTACAGTCAAATGATTATTTCATTGATGATGATGCTTTTCATGATGATGTTGTTGTAAAGAAGCTGCTACAGGTTGTTGATGATCAGATGCTGATGTTCCTCCACCACTATTAGCAGTAGAACTAGCACTGAGTATGTCAGTTAAATCACCTTGGTAATTGTCCATATTTGTTGTTGTTGAAACAAAGATACTACACATGCTTTATTATTCTTCCACAATAATATTAATTAGTACAAGAACAAGAAAAAGAAACAAGGGTTGTTGTTGTTGCTGTTGTTTTTGTTCTTGTTGCTCTTAAATCTGTTTAATTCAATAAACCTATGCAGTGATTATTGTTTATTCTAAACTTTTCAGGTTCTATTATTAATTATTAATTAATCTTGATTGTCTTTCTTGCAGCTCCAAGGAGAAGCCCAATCTAAGGTGAATCTTCTTCTTCTTAGATTTTGTTTTCTTCATATTTCTTAGACTAATTAATATGCAAGACAGAGATTGATGTTTGATTTGTTGATTTGCATGTTTTTTCAGAGTTCTGGTAGAGGCAAGAGAGTAAAAAGGAATGGAATAGAAGATGATAAATCAAAGGAAGTAGTTCATCTTAGGACCTTACCTTACCTTAGTTTGACGTTTGTGTTAGAAACATTTTGTTGAATTTTGTGTAAGAAACTTGTAGAAATCTTAAGTTTCATGAATTGTATTGTAAGATATTAATTCCAATGGAATTTGAAAGAATTTTTATGAATTTATTATGTGTTGTTGTTTGGAAATAATTTTGTATATAACAGGTTAATAATATGTCGGTATGGATAAAAACAAAAAAAATATTAAAAAATATTAATACATTTAGTATCGGTTATACAGAAAAAACGATACTAAATGTACTTACTTAGGTATATTTAGTATCAGTGTTTCTGTATAACCGATACTAAATGTACCTTAGTAATACATATAGTATCGGTTATACAGAAACACCGATACTAAATGTACCTTAGTAATACATATAGTATCGGTTATACAGAAAAAATGATACTAAATGTACTTACTTAGGTACATTTAGTATCAGTGTTTCTGTATAACCGATACTAAATGTACCTTAGTAATACATTTAGTATCGGTTATACAGAAACACTGATACTAAATGTACCTTAGTAATACATTTAGTATCGGTTATACAGAAACACCGATACTAAATGTACCTTAGTAATACATATAGTATCGGGTGTTTATGTACAACCGATACTAAATGTACCCTAACAGTACCTTAGAAGTACATTTAGTATCGGGTAAAAAACCGATACTAAATGATCGGACATTTAGTATCGGTCGATTTAGTATCGGTTCCACAACCGATACTAAATGTGCAAAACAACTGATACTAAATGTCAAATCTGCACTAGTGCATGCCATTGATAAGATAGCAAGCAGTGAGAAGTGCATCACTCCGAAAACTAAGAGGGACATTATGGCAAATTAAGAAGAAGGGTATGTGTTGTTTAAGATGTCTTTTCTTTCTTTCGACGACATCATTTTGTTGTAGTGTGTGAGCACATGATATTTAGTGAATAATTCCATGTGAAGTCATAAAAGATTGAAACTAGTAAGACAAGTATTCACGAGCATTATCAATATGCAATATTTTAATTGAAGTGCCAAGTTGATTTTGAATTTCGGCATAAAAACCTTGACAGACAATAAAGACATCAAAACGATTTTTTTATTAAAAATAGCCAAATGAGCTGAGAAAATTGTCAACGGAAGTTACAAAATATCATAACGAATTAAAGCAAAAGGTGACACCACTTTTATTTACTCGATGACTATAAACATTATGGGTATGCTTACCTAACTGACATTACTCACATTCAAAATAAGATATTTTAGAACGACGAGGAACCGTAAGACGCATTTTATTTTGAACAGGGTGACCCAAACAATGATGTGTAAGGGCTAGAGAAGCGGTAGAGACACATGCTACCGGTGATGCCAGATGATATAAATTCCCAATATCATGTCCTGTTCCAATCATCCGTCCAGTACGTCGTTTCTGAATGTATACAGAATCGTTGACTAAGAAAACATAGTAATCAAGTGATCAGATAAGCTTACAAATGGATGTCAAGTTAAAAGGACAATCAGGAACATAAAGACCAAAATGTAATGAGAGGTTGGGGAGAGGGTTTACTTGACCTACATTTTCCACAGTAATATAGGGCAGAGAATCAGAGTAAGACAGTTGAGAGAAAAATGATTCGTTACCAGTCATATGGTTAGAAGCACCAGAATCAAGTACCCAGGATCCAAGGGAGGACTGAGAGACAATAGCTATAGGATTTCCAGAATGAACAGTGACGATAGACGGTGTTTATTGCTGAGCTTCTTTGAATTTGAGAAGCTCAGTGTAATCAGTAGGAGAGATAGCAACGTTTGCAAATGTAGACTTCTATGTTGCCTTGGTGCAACACACAACCTCAATATGGCCAAGACGATTGCAATAATTGCAGTGACGTTTTCGATGTTGGCCACAAAGACCTCCATATTCCGACTGCCACCACGACTAGGAGCGTGAAAGACAAGAGCGGAAGTATCAGCGGGAGGGGTGGTGGGCTAGCCATATGCATGTGGGGTAGCAAGATGGTGCGCACTACTAGAAAAGTAGCATTTTCGGACAAAAATTTCAGATTGAATAGGTTTTGTTCCTTTTTATTTGTTATATTGATAGTTTAAAGTTTTATTAACGAAGACTATTATGTGAAAAAGACTATCAATTTTATCAAAAACAAGAAAATTTATTTATTTCGATAGAATAGTATTGGGGCAAGGAAAAATTCCAGAATATGCCCACATCTTTATTTTCTAAGTAGGTACTTACAACTTTTCTTTCACAATAATACACTAACTAGACTTCCAAGTCCTTTGATAGTGACGTTAAACAAATTTGCTGATATCCGTGCTTTGTTTTTCTACTCTATAAATAATACCTATTTGCACAACATTTTGATATTTTTAGGACCAGTTCAAAGTAGCTATAATCACAGGCGGATATTCATTAGGGTTGGGTATGGCCGCCGCAAAAAATCATATGAAATCAAAGTTACATTTTTAGTCATTTAATATTGTTTATTATTAATTTTAATTGTGTTTTTGTCTCTTTTCACGTGTTTCTGAGTTTTCATGTCTCTCTTATTAGCCACTAATCCAAATTTTTTAGTCAAGATTCGGCACTGGCTATAATGAGTAACAAAAAACCAAGTGTGAAATAAAAGAGGACAAATAATTTTAGAGTTAAGAAGTATGCACCCAAAGGTGCTAACACTTTTTACACCGTTTAACTAATAAGAAATTATAGTATGTGTCTTCAAGATAATTGGGACGAATTCTAAATATTTTTATTACGTATCAATTTCTCATTGCTTGACAGTGTACCGAATTTTTATGTCCATGATAAATAAACCCACAATTTTATTAAAAACTACAAAATTTAATATTTTCCTTAATTTGTTTAAGAGTAAAATATGTTTTTGTCCCTATAAAATTTGGTTTTTTTTGTTTTAGTCCATAGAAAATTTTTCACCTACTTTTGGTTACCCATGATTCCTTAGAAGCGCTATAAAAAGTCGAAAAAATCGTTACTAAAAGTCATGAAGCCCTACTTTTGGTTCCCCATGATTCCTTAGTAGGTGAAATATTTTTTATGGACAAAAATCAAAAAATCCAAACTTTATAGGAACCAAATACATATTCCATAGGCAACCAACATTGACCTGCAATCTTGAAAAAAACCTTCTTTGTTTTTTGACAAAATCTTAAAAAACCTTTTAAAAAGGATCGGAGAGGCAACCAACATTGACCTGCAAAAGATAAACATCAACAGACATGCTTTCCCTATTAATCATTGTTGCATGTATACTTACACCTTGCCTAAAAGTTTCCATAGCAATTGATACAATTCAACTCTCCAAGTCCATAAATGATAGCATGACCTTAGTTTCCCAAAGTGAAAAATTTGAACTTGGTTTCTTCAGTCCTGGGAATTCCAACAAACGTTACCTTGGAATTTGGTACAAGAACATCCCCACTAGAACAATTGTTTGGGTTGCAAATGGGGTCAAAGGCATTAATGATTCCTCCTCTGGAATCTTAACACTGAACAACACTGGCAACCTTATTCTGACACAGCATAACAAGGTACTATGGTTTACAACATCACAAAAAGAAGCACAGAATCCAGTTGCACAGCTTCTGGATTCAGGGAATCTTGTAGTGAGAAATGAAAATGATGCAAATAAAGAAGACTATCTGTGGCAGAGTTTTGACTACCCATCTGATACAATACTTCCAGGGATGAAGTTAGGGTGGAACCTCAGAACTGGTACGGAAAGGAGAATGACTTCTTGGAAGAGTCCTGAAGATCCATCACCAGGAGATTTCTATTGGGGTTCATTGCTTTACAATTATCCTGAGCAATACCTAATGAAAGGAACAAAAAAGTTTGTGAGAATAGGACCATGGAATGGTCTCCACTTTAGTGGGATACCAGATCAAAAGCCTAACTCAATTTTTCTTTACAACTATGTGTCAAATAAAGATGAGATGTACTATACCTTTAGTCTTGTGAATGATTCTATACTTACAAGAATGGTAATGAATCGAACAAGTTCAACGTATAATCGATATGTGTGGATGGAAGATAAACAAATTTGGACAATTCATAAGACGCTTCCAAAAGATAACTGTGATTTATATGGTATCTGTGGAGTTTATGGGACTTGTATAATCACAGGTTCTCAAATATGCAGTTGTTTATCAGGGTTTAGTCCAAAGTCCCCAGCTGCTTGGAACACTTCTGATTGGACTCAAGGATGTGTTAGAAATAAACCATTAAATTGTACTAATAAACTCAAAGATGGATTTGTGAAAGTGAAAGGTGTAAAAGTGCCAGATGCTACACATACTTGGGTAGATGAGACAATAAGTCTAGATGAATGTAGAGTTAGGTGCTTGAATAATTGTTCTTGTATGGCTTATACTAATTTTGACATATCAGGTAAAGGTAGTGGCTGTGTTTTGTGGTTTGGTGATCTCATTGATATTAGACAGTTTCCTGATGATGGACAGGATCTGCATATTCGAATGGATGCTTCAGCCTTAGGCAAAGGTAATGACTTTATTATCTAAATTAATATTTTAATGATTATTGTCGACAAGGTCTGTTTTTTCTTCTCTCAATAATCAAATTCCTACTTAATTTGTTTGTTTATTTGGTTTTACAAAACTCAACCAATAAGAAGAACAGCATGGGGGCAAGAAGAAGCTCATAATAATAATTAGTAGCATCATTGTAGGAATGCTATTTCTGGGATATGGTCTCTACATTTTCCTAAGGAGGAGAGCTGGTAAGAACGCTTTTATCTATATTTTCTTTAAGGGTGTGTTTGGATGGAGTGGAGGGGAGGGAAAAGCTTGTTTTTTTCTTCTAGATTGAAGAGAAGAGTGATTGAAACTTAGTCCTCTAAAAACTGAGTTCATTCTTCCATTTTATCAGAGAATTCAGAAATTATTGACCAAGAAGGCGATGGAGGTACAGAAGATGATGATTTGGACCTACCATTGTTTGAGTATTCAACAATAGTCACTGCCACTAATAACTTTTCAATAAAGAATAAGATTGGAGAAGGTGGTTTTGGACCTGTATATAAGGTGAGTTATCTAGAAGAAAAGACTTTTGCACGAGTGTCAATGTGATAAATAGTGTCTTACTTTACTTAAATATATGTTATTATGCAATTATGTAGGGAAAACTGGTAACTGGACAAGAAATTGCAGTGAAAAGGCTTTCAAGTAGTTCCGGGCAAGGACCAAACGAGTTTAAGAATGAAGTAAAACTAATAGCGAAACTCCAACACCGAAATCTTGTTAAACTTCTGGGTTGTTCCATCCAAGATGAAGATAGAATGCTGGTTTATGAATACATGAAAAACTGTAGTTTGGATAGGTTGATTTTCGGTATGAATATTACAAGAATGCCTATACAGCTTTTAGATTGCAATATCATTTTGGATGTTATAAAATTTGAAAACGTAATTTAAAATTCAAAATGGTTCAACAGCTTTACTTTTTATGAAACAGATGACACTAAAACCAAACTGCTAGATTGGCCTAAGCGCTTCAACGTTATCCTCGGAATTGCTCGAGGTCTCCTCTATCTACATCAAGATTCTAGATTGAGGATAATTCACAGAGACCTTAAACCAAGTAATATTTTGCTTGATGACATGATGATCCCAAAAATATCAGATTTTGGCATTGCAAGAATTTTTGGAGGAGATCAGACACATGGAAATACAAAGCGAATAGTTGGAACATTGTAAGTATCTGACTATCATGTTGTTTATGATCTATAATGTAACATTTTTTAACAATTTATCTTTTGTTTTGATTATGTTGCAGTGGCTACATGGCACCAGAGTATGCTGTTGATGGACTCTTTTCTGTGAAATCCGATGTGTTTAGTTTTGGAATTTTGATGATGGAGATTATATTTGGAAAGAGAAGTAGAGGATTTTATGTTGAAAATGACTCTCCTAATCTTGTGACTCATGTAAGTATGTGATGTGTGATAATTTTCAATTTTCTTACTACAATTTCCATGTTGAAACTTGTGACAATCTTCTTACTACAATTTCCATGGTTCAGGCATGGAGTGCATGGGAAGAAGGAAGGGCTTTAGAACTAATTGAGAAAAGCGTAGAGGACTCTTGTGATCCATCAGAGGCATTACGTTGCATTCATGTCAGTCTCTTATGTGTTCAGCAATATGCAGAAGACAGACCTGTGATGCCTTATGTAGTTCTAATGTTGGGGAGTGACTGTGAATTGCCTAAGCCAAAAGAGCCTGCTTACTATGTAAAGAAAGATTCATCTGAAGAATCTTCCTACTCAGTTCGAAGCGAAAAGATTTCAACTAATGAACTGACAATCACATTATTAGAAGCTAGATGAATATTGTATTGGATGAAATTAAAAACATAGTAGCTAACAACTAAGAAGTTCTCTTCTTTTATTCTTCAGGCAGAGTGTAATAAAAAGAGGTCTAGCACTAGCAATGTTATACTGTTATTTCATTTGTTACAACATATCTGTATTATTAAATCTTAAGGTCTTTATTTACACTCTGAATATCTCAAACTCAAAGGATGGTGACTATTTCAAACAAAAGCTTATGGTATTATTATTAGGGGAAAATCAAATCCAATCACCATCACAATTTAGTATTTAAAGGGGGAATCTATTATTATTATTATTATTATGAATCATTGCTTATATAACATGAGAATAGAGATTAACATGAAGCTATATAGTCTAGTTCATTGACCTCCAGAATTTTAATTCGAGGAACAGCTAAAAAAATGACTTCCTCAAACTTTACTCAAGATTTGCCCTACAGAAATATTTGACTAGCCTTTCATTTAAGAATTTATACTCTCTGGTTAATTATTTAATAAGCAATTTTAAATCACCTCAAATAATTTAATTTTTTCCCTTTGAAGGTTATCAATAGCTCTAGGGCTACTAGTAAGGCCTCATACTCCACTTCAATGTTAGGACACTCCACACTCAGTTCGAACAATAACTTGGTCTGAACCCATGTCAGGAAAGATTGGCTTAACCAGATGAGAATCACAACATTGATCTCAAGTGCATTTATTTTTTAATTCCATTCCTATATCAAAGACTTTTATTCCATCTCTTGTGTGATCATCAATGTATGGACATATCGAAATGGTCTAGAATGCAGTTGACTTTAAATGTTATTCATACAAACTTTTATTTGATGGTCTAGATTTTGGGATACTTTATTGTGAGGACAAATGGGAAACTCTTTGAGACTGTTGTGCTGCAGCATATATATATAACTCCTGAAAATTCATGCATTGAACGCAAGAGTTTGCAGAAGTTATGGTTATGGAAGTGGAAGCAGATCAAATCTGACCCAGAAATTGAAGTTTGTTTAAGAATAAACCCTCAATTATAAATTGTGATGTTGAAGTATGTTTTAGAATAAACCCACAACTTGTACTTATTTATACCAATTATAAATGGTGATGTTGAAGTATGTTTTAGAATAAACCCTCAATTTATCCACCTAAAACTTCAAAACTAGAATGATAGACATCGAAAATCTTTAAAGATTATTTAATAGGTTTTATAATTTAGAGACTTAAGATATTTTATTTTAGAAACTAAATTGAGGGTTTACAAAAAGAAAAGAAAAAAGTGTTTAAAGAAGTATTTCAGAAAAGATAACTGTATGTAAATTCTGTAAATTCTGATGAACCGATGGATCTAGAATTAATTACAAAATTGTATATTATAGGCACGTTTGGATAAGCACATTTTGAGTTTATACAAAATAACTTATGCAAATAAATAAGCTTTTATATATTATTCATAAGTTTGTTAAGGTAGTTTATTAACAAACAACTTATAGAAATATAACATTTGTTCATGAGAACTTGTCAATCAACATAGAAACTTATTTATCTCTATAAATCGTTTTTCATAAGCTCTAAAATAAGTTAATCCAAACGGCCCTATGACCATCATCAGTGTCCCCACTTCATGACTCATCTTTTAGGAATTAGGCAGACAACAAAAATCAAGTAAATTTCCACAGGGGCGAAGGAAAATTCAACCCTATAAGAATATTATACGTCTCTCTGACTGTTCTTCGTCACGTGTAATATTAAATAAATTTCTCTTTCTAATCGTAAACTAACAAGACTTCCAACACTTTGATAAGAACCCAGTCAAAGAAGAAAACAAAATCAGAGATAGTAACATTACACAAATGTATTATTGTATCTGTTCTTCTTTAAAGCCATTTACAAATATTCAATACAAGCTCAGTCACCATTCTTGAATATTTAGTATTTCTTTGTTGCTTATACTTTAATAAGCATTAGCTCTTTTCAAATATTTTATATAGCCGTATGATACAATCCAGCAAAAGAAAAAAATGATGGACAATCTTTCCCTATCAATCATTGTTGCATGTATAGTTATTATACCCTCCCTCAATGTTTCCATAGCCATTGATACTATTCAACTGTCCCAATCCATCAGTGATGGCATGACCTTGGTTTCCCAAGGTGAAAAATTTGAACTTGGTTTTTTCAGTCCTGGGAATTCTAACAAACGTTACCTGGGGATATGGTACAAGAATATCCCCACTAAGACAGTTGTTTGGGTTGTAAATGGGGCCAAAGCAATCAATGATTCCTCTGGCGTTTTAACACTTAACAGCACTGGCAACCTTGTCCTCAAACAGAATGACAAGGTGGTGTGGCATACAACATCTCAGAAACAAGCACAGAAACCAGTTGCACAGCTCCTGGATACAGGGAATTTTGTGGTAAAAGATGAGAATGATGCAAACCCAGAAGCCTATTTGTGGCAGAGCTTTGACTACCCATCTGATACAATACTTCCAGGGATGAAATTGGGGTGGAACCTCAGAACTGGTACGGAAAAGAGAATGACATCATGGAAGAGTCCTGATGATGCATCTCCAGGAGACTTGTATTGGGGTTCATTACTCTATAATTATCCTGAGCAATATCTGATGAAAGGAACAAAAAAGTTTATAAGAATTGGTCCATGGAATGGCCTGCACTTTAGTGGTATGCCAGATCAAAAGCCTAACTCCATTTTTATATACAAGTATGTGTCAAATAAAGATGAGATGTACTACACGTATAATCTTGAGAGTGATTCTGTAATTTCAAGATTGGCAGTGAATCAAACAACTTCTATGTGTTATCGATACGTGTGGATGGAAGATGAACAAAGTTGGAAGGTTTTTAAATCACTCCCAAAAGACAACTGTGACTTTTATAACACCTGTGGAGCCAATGGGAATTGCATAATCACAGGGTCCCAAATTTGCAACTGTTTATCAGGGTTCAGTCCCAAGTCACCAGATGCCTGGAACTCCTCTAACTGGTCTCAAGGATGTGTTAGAAATAAACCACTAAACTGCACTAACAAATTCAAGGATAGATTTGTGAAAGTGGGAGGAGTAAAAGTGCCAGATGCTACACATACTTGGGTAGATGAGACCATAAGTCTAGATGAATGTAGAGTTAAATGCTTGGATAATTGTTCTTGCATGGCTTATACCAATTGTGACATATCAGGAAAAGGTAGTGGCTGTGTCATGTGGTTTGGTGATCTCATTGATATTAGGGAGTTTCAGGATTCTGGGCAGGATCTTTATATTCGCATGGATGCTTCAGAATTGGGAATAGGTAACGATTTAACTATCTAAATCATGGTTTTCATGATATGGTTGTTGTTGAAATATGTTGTAAATAGTAGATTTATTTATATATGTATTCGGCCCATTTACCTGGCCCGTTAAGTAGCCTATTTAAACTCAGTAGTGCTTGTACTCAAAATACAATCATACAATTAATAAGACGGAACTACAGCTGCTCTGTAGTCGCAGACGTAGGCAAAGATTGGCCGAACTGCGTGACCAATATCGTGTTCTTTTTCTACATGGTATCACGAGCTCTCGATCTTGAGAGACTTGCTTCCACATAAACCCTAGCCGCCTTTAGTGCGAATCTCTCCTCCTTCCCTTTTTGAACCGTACGGACAAAACCCACCTAAACACCCTTCGTTTTTGATTTGACCACTACACCACCTATACCATCAGAATCTCCGTGAAATTCCGACCAACCCGTTTAAATCCCACTTTCGTTCGCCTCCTCACGCGCCTCCACGCGCCACCACAACTCCGGTCACCTTCCGGCACGTGGACCACTTTGGCCAAGCTTCTTTGGAACAGCTTGTAGATCGGCCTTCCCTTTCTTTGTTTTGAGGGTCTGTTTTCAATTTGGAGCACTTTGATATTTTGGAGTACTCTTGGAGCCACTTGGTTGTGTTTTTTGCTCTGTTTTTGCTGTCACAGCACCTATTGGCGTTCTACATATTCAACAATTTGTTTCTGGGTTATTCGAAGCTCATCTTTTGTTACAATTATCGCCCTTTCGTCAACTTTGGACACAGTTATTGTGTTTGTCTGTTAGTTGTTGCCTTGTTTTCTTCGGTTATTGTCACAGATGTCTGACAATATTGCTATTGATTACTCTTTATCATTCATCGAGGATGAGGTGAATCGTTTGAAGGCCCTACTTTACTCTCTTAGTAAGTCTTGTTCTCTACCAACGACCGGTATTAGCGTATGCTCCCGATCTTTCAATGTTTGCGGTAAAATCCCTAAGGATGCTTGGATTTTGGATTCTGGTGCTACCGACCACATGACATTCAATTCAAGTTTATTTTCTTCTTATACCTCCTCTGAGAAGAATTGTTATGTTACTATTGCTGATGGTTCTTATGCCCGTATTGATGGCTCTGGGAGTATTAACTTGCAATCTTCTCTTCAATTACAGGATGTGCTACATGTTCCCACACTCTCTCACAATTTAATATCTGTTCGTAAACTCACTCGTGATCAGAATTGTAAAGTAACCTTTTTCACTTCTTATTGTGTTTTTCAGAATCTGACCACGGGGAAGATAATCGGAGTTGCTAAGGAAAAGGGAGGGTTATACTACTTATCTGATGAACCAGATTGTTCGAAGGTGTTGGCTTCTTGCTTGCAAACCGAGTCTGCTGAGTCTTCTCATTCTGCCGCACAAATTTGGCTTCAGCACAAACGTCTTGGTCATCCTCCATTCTCTTTAGTTAAGTCTATGTTTCCTTCCTTATTTTTACATCATTTAGTTGAGTCTTTTAAATGTGAAGTTTGTGAGTTAGCTAAACATCATCGTGTCTCTTTTCCTGTTAGTTCCACTAAAAGTGTTGAACCTTTTGATCTTATACATTCTGGACCTGCACCTATTTCTAATGTTTCGGGTGCTAAATGGTTAATTTGTGTCATTTATTGATGATTGTACTCGAGCAACTTGGATTTTTTTGATGAAGGATAAATCAGAAGTACCAGAATTATTTATCAGATTTTATCACATGGTGCAAACTCAATTTGGCAAAGGCATTAAAAGAAATCGCTCTAACAATGGCAAGGAATATGCCAATCAGAGTCTTTCAAATTTTACCAGTCAACAAGGAATTTTTCATGAGTTTACATGTGTCGACACTCCACAACAAAATTGTGTCGCAAAAAGAAAGAATCGTCATTTACTTGAAGTTGCTCGAGCCATTCTCTTCCAAATGGCTGTTCCCAACTCATACTGGGGAGAAGCAGTACTGACTGCTGCCTACTTGATTAATCGGGTCCCCAAACCAATGTTAGGTAATGTTAGTCCTGTTCAGTTTTTGACTTCACGATTTCCTTTTGTTCATGTTTTACAGAGTCTTCAATCTCGAGTGTTTGGTTGTGTTGCTTTTGTCCATGTTCACAAACAACATCGAAGTAAGTTGGACCCTCGTGTAGTCAGATGTATTTTTGTGGGTTATTCTCCTAACAAGAAAGGATATAAATGTTATCATCCTCCTAGTCGTAAGTACTTTATCTCTAAAGATGTCACGTTTCATGAGAATGTATCCTATTTCACTGGTCTTCAGCTTTAGGGGGAGAGTATTCATGATGATTTGGAATCTAAGTCCGAGTTTCTGGTCCTACCTGAGTTACCTGAGGCTCTTGTCTTAAGTCCTACTACTGGTCCTATTGATCCTACTTCCACAAATACTCCTGTCTCACCTTCTACTATTGATCCTGCTTCCACAGATACCGAATTTGAGTCACCTACTTCTATTTTGGTCCCTCCTTTATCTTCTGTTTTGCAGGAACCATCATCTTCGGCACCAGCAAATGCTAAAGCTAGTGAGCCAACTTTGGTGTATCAGAGAAGAAGTAAGCCCGACCTGCCCCAGACACAACTTCAATTGCCTAAACCGGAGGTAATCACTGAAATTAACCCTCCTACTAGTGATTCCCACAGTTCTGACACTAGTGACACTGATACAGATGATTTGCCTATTGCTTTGAGGAAAGGGAAAAGGTCTTGTGCGAAATACCCTATTTCTCAATTTGTCTCCACTAAAAATCTTTCTGTGCAGCATCAGAGTTTTATTTCAGCTGTTGACTCTATGATAATCCCATCATTTGTTCAAGAAGCATTCAAAGATAGAAATTGGGTTCAAGCCATGGATGAGGAAATGAAAGCACTTGAGAAGAATGGAACATGGGAAATTGTTGAGAGACCGGGAGGCAAGAAGCCTGTTGGTTGCAGGTGGATCTATACAGTCAAGCATAGATCAGATGGTACTATTGACCGATACAAGGCAAGACTAGTGGCTAAAGGATTCACTCAGACCTATGGCATTGATTATGAGGAGACTTTTGCTCCTGTGGCAAAGATGAACACTGTTCGTATCTTACTATCACTTGCTGCTCACTCTGGATGGGAACTAAACCAATTTGATGTCAAAAATGCATTCTTGCATAGAGATTTAGAGGAGGAGGTGTATATGGAGATTCCTCCAGGATTTGGTTCAAAAGATGGAACAAACAAGGTGTGTCGATTAAGGAAAGCTTTATATGGACTAAAACAGTCTCCTCGAGCATGGTTTGGGAGATTTACAAAGGCAATGGTGTGCTTAGGCTATAAGCAAAGCCAAGGAGATCACACTCTTTTCTTCAAACATTCGAAAAATGGAAAACTGACTATACTTCTTGTTTATGTTGATGATATCATTATTACAGGTGACAATTTGGCTGAGAGACAGCTACTTAAGAAGCAATTATCAGTAGTGTTTGAAATGAAAGACCTTGGGAAACGTAAGTATTTCCTAGGGATTGAGGTGGCCTACTCCGATAAAGGCATTTTTATTTCTCAAAGAAAATATGTTCTTGACCTTCTAAAAGAAACCGGAAAGCTTGGTTGTAAACCTGCAAGTGTTCCTATTGAGCAAAATCACAAAATTAGCTTTGAAGAAGAAAGTGAAAAAGTTGACAAGGTCCAATATCAGAGATTGGTGGGAAAATTGATTTACTTGGCACACACTAGACCTGATTTGGCTTATGCAGTTAGTGTGGTGAGCCAATTCATGCATGACCCGAGGCAGAGACATTTGCAGGCTGTCGATCGTATTCTTCAATATCTCAAGGCCTCTCCAGGAAGAGGATTATTGTTCAAAAGAGGTGGGAGCCTAACTATGGAAGCTTATACTGATGCTGACTATGCAGGTTCAATGAGTGAGAGAAGATCTACTTCAGGTTATTGCACCTTCCTATGTGGGAACCTTGTTACTTGGAGGAGTAAGAAGCAAAATGTAGTGGCTCGATCAAGCGCTGAGGCTGAATTTAGAGCTTTGGCACAAGGAATCTGTGAACTATTGTGGATGAAGATTATACTAAATGACTTGAAGATACAATTTGAAGGTCCTATGAAGTTATTTTGCGATAACAAATCGGCTATCAGTATTGCTCGTAATCCCGTTCAACGTGACAGAACGAAGCACATTGAGATAGATCGTCACTTCATTAAGGAAAAACTTGACAGCGGGTCAATATCTACAACTTACATTCCTTCCGGACACCAATTGGCAGATGTATTAACGAATGGCTTGCCAACAGAGCATTTCAAAGAACTTACATCCAAGCTGGGAATGATAGATATCCATTCACCAGCTTGAGGGGGAGTGTTGAAATATGTTGTAAATAATAGATTTATTTATATATGTATTCGGCCCATTTACCTGGCCCGTTAAGTAGCCTATTTAAACTCAGTAGTGCTTGTACTCAAAATACAATCATACAATTAATAAGACGGAACTACAGCTGCTCTGTAGTCGCAGACGTAGGCAAAGATTGGCCGAACTGCGTGACCAATATCGTGTTCTTTTTCTACAGTTGTCAATATGGTCTGCATACATACCTATATACATATTCATACATATGCGCATGCATACGTATCACCATGTTTTTATGATTTGTTTATTCATTTTATAAAACTTAACTATGAAGGGAAACATGATGGGCACAAGAAGGAGCTGGTAAGAATAGTTGCTAGCACCATTTCAATTTCAGGGATGTTTTTACTTGGATATTGTCTCCACATGGTCCGGCGCAGAATAACTGGTAAGAAAATGATATGGTAGAGTTTGTTTTTTGTTGAATCTATATGATTGCTATGAAAATCACCAGGATGGTACAGCTTCCTACAATTTTTATTACCCTGTAATAAGACGAAGTAGTTAAATTTTGCTAAGTATTCAGTTGATTCCCACGATCAAGACAAGTTCATTCAGGGTAAAAAAAATAGTAAATCAAACTACATTTACTGTGACTCTTTGAACATAGAAGTCTACCTTTGTCTTAGATTCCTAGGTGCTAGCTAATGCTTCCTGTTTTTATTTGATAACCATCGTAATTTTCCTTTGCCTTACAATAATTATCTTTATTTTGTCAAAGTAAAAACTATGCGCAATTTGTGAAAATTTGGGGATTAAGTTATGCAACTAATATCTGCAAAGGGGGATTTAAGGCTTTTATCCATCCAACCTCTTATTGGAAATTTCAAAGATGTAATGGTACAAGTTTGTGACAATCAGATACTTTATGGCTTCAACTAAACTGAAGCCATTGTTCCATGTTATCAGAGAATTCAGAAATTATCGAACTAGAAGGTGACAGGGATAGTGAGGATGATCTCAATCTGCCATTGCTTAAGTACTCAACACTGATCACTGCCACTGATAGCTTCTTGGCAAAGAACAAGATTGGAGAAGGTGGTTTTGGACCTGTATACAAGGTAACTCAATCTTTGTTGAGTTGTTAAGCAGAAAAGACTAACAAAACTGTCCATGTTATAAAGTGTCTTAATTTCTTTATATATATTATTACGTAGGGAAGATTGGCATGTGGTCAAGAAATTGCTGTGAAGAGGCTCTCAAGTAGCTCTGGACAAGGAATAATTGAGTTTAAGAATGAAGTAAGACTAATAGCAAAACTGCAGCACCGAAATCTTGTTAAACTTCTTGGTTGTTGCATCCATGACGAAGATAGAATGCTGGTTTATGAATACATGCCAAACTGCAGCTTGGATAGGTTGATCTTTGGTATGAGTATTACAAGAATGCTTATATATTTCTGTACTACATTGATGATTCCCAAGGTTCAATAAACTTGCTTCTTATGAAACAGATGATACTAAAAGAAAACTGCTAGATTGGCCTAAGCGCTTTAACATTATCCTTGGAGTTGCTCGAGGTCTTCTCTATCTTCATCAAGATTCTAGACTGAGGATAATTCATAGAGACCTAAAACCAAGTAATGTCTTGCTTGATGACAAGCTGGTCCCGAAAATATCAGATTTTGGCATTGCAAGAATTTTCGGTGCAGATGAGACACACAGAAATACAAAGCGAGTAGTTGGAACTTAGTAAGCATCTTAATACAAAGTTGTCCGTCATAACTCATGTGATTTGTCATTTTTATAACAAGTTTTTGTTTTTGTTTTGATGGTATGTTGTAGTGGTTACATGGCACCAGAATACGCTGCTGATGGACTGTTTTCTGTGAAATCTGATGTGTTTAGTTTTGGAGTTTTGATGCTGGAGATCATATGTGGAAAGAAAAGTAGAGGTTTTTATGTCGACAATGACTCGCCTAACATTGTCACTCATGTAAGTATGTGATGTGTGATAAATATTCAACTCAGGTGTCATAGAATCTTTTGACAATTTCATTATTACAATTTCCATGTTTCAGGCATGGAGTTTGTGGAAAGAGGGTAGGGCTTTAGAACTAATTGACAAAAGTATAGAAGACTCAGGTGTTCTATCAGAAGTCTTGCGTTGCATCCAAGTCAGTCTCATGTGTGTCCAGCGACATCCAGGGGATAGGCCTGTCATGCCTTACGTGGTTCTAATGTTGGGGGGTGACAGTGAATTGCCAGCACCAAAAGAGCCTGGTTACTATGTAAAGAAGGATTCATTTGCAGAAAGTTCCAATTCATGTCGAAGTTTTAACATCCCAACCAATGATATGACAATCACCTTATTTGAGGCCAGATGAAAAGGAATGATATCGAAAACAAACTAGCTAACACATTGGTCATGTGACTAATATCAGAGAAACACATTTATTTCATAAAGGGTATTGCAATTTTCTATTCTGATTTTATTTGTTACAACATACACCTGTATTTATTAACTTTCAGGTCATTTAATTTTAATCAGGAAATCTCGAACAAATGCTTTTGGTGTTTTACAGGGAAACACAAATCCAATCACTACCATAATTTAGAACTTGCATGGGGAATCTACTGTGAATCACTATCTCAGGATTGAAGTTATAGCCAAAAAACATACCACTTTTTACCAAGTGAGCTTCGTGGTTTCTTTCGATGTTTCTGTATCATAGTGTTCAAGTATTTCTGTGCTGAATTTTTCCGCATTCGCCTGATCCACATGTGTGACACAATATGCCATTGCTGTGTTAAAGAGTAAAGGACTGAGTTGAAAAAAAGGACAGAAAGGAGAAAAAATGTCAAAAATGCATACAATTTTTTTTACGGAACTTCAACTTTCAAATAACCTAGCCACCCAAGTTGACTACTATAATGGTCCTCATTTCCTGTTTATTCTCACAATACTATTTCTTTTGTTACATACCAACATTTATCCATTTTCGTTACAGAGCAACCACGTCATGAAATTTTTTTCAAAAAGCTGCAAATCACATATCCCTATAACCAATTTAAAAAACAAAGTCACATAACAAATGATAATATATTTTATTTATTTACTTCCAATATATTAAAATAGAGTAGCATTATCAACTCAATCGTTTACAATTCACGAATGTACCTAAATCAACTTATTTGCTAAGCTATCAATCTTTTCCCATTCACTATAGTTTATTCCTTTTCCCCTAAACACATTCAATCGCCTTGTAAACTACTTTCAAAGTAAAATGATAGACAGACAATGTTAACACCGCACTGAATTTAAATGCTTCCATGGAATGTATATTTTTCAACTCTTTCCTGAGCAGCAAAATATTGAATAGACGCTTTTGACCATTAAAAATCATAGAAAAGAAATAATTAAATAAATAAATATGAAGTTCTTAGGTTATACTTGGGTTTGGGATTCGAATTGATTGAACTTCTTCAGTCTCCAATTTCATAAACCTTAGGAAAGGGAATTGCATCGGAAATCATTGTCCAATTGACGGAATCTTGCATCCGATCCTGATGCCGCGGCGGTGATGCAACCGGCGTCGATTCCCGCAACTTCTACCTCAACAAGAAAAAATTTCGAAATTGCCGAAGATATGCTATTGAATGAGATCTCGAGGAGGGATTGTTGGCAGAATTAAAAAGGCACACACACACCTTGGCCGAAGATATGCTATTGTGACAGAGTCACACTAGTACTCTGGCTCTACTTGGTACTACTATTCACTGTTTTACTGAGTTATTGAAGTTTTTTACTGTTTTAGTGCATTTTACACTTGTAGCTCTTTGTACTACAATCCTATTTCTCATTTTGTTAAGAACCTTTCTAGAAGCACAGCGGTACTTGAGGGAATATTCTCAATCATTGTGGTGCATATATACACCCAATCATTTAACGAAAAGTACACAATGAATTCATAATTAATATTCTCTCTCTCTCTCTCTAATCTGTCATACTACTAGATTTACTGAATCTAGCTGAAATACTCTCTCTCCGAGCTTCATTCACACCATTGAAGCTCCTTGATTGAGCTTGGAGCTTCCCTCAATCCAAAATACTGTAACAGTTGGTATCAAAGCACCGACCTGGTGCTCGCTTTCCCATGACCGCAAAAAGAATTCTGAGGATGTTAAGCTTTGAAGAAGTGGATGAGAAGCTAAGAATGGGTTTATGCTTAGTATGTGACGAGCCATCTACAATGGAGCACAAACACAACTATGTGCTCCAGTGGGATGTAGAGGAAATCGAAAATGAAGGCGAAGCGCTACCACTCGATAGCGATTCCACTCCCTCGTTCTCGGATCCGCTCTATCTTTCAGAAAAAAACGATGAAGTTCAGTTAGTTGAGGGGGACGTCCAACGATCTCCCAAGGCTTCGACTCACAACCCCCCAACCCCATTGAAGGCGGCAACGAGCTCTGTAGTCACAGATCCAATTATAGAAATCAAGGTTGTCAAAACCGGACCGGACCGGCTGGTTCAACCGATTGAACCGGGAACCGGACCCCTATCTGGTCCAAATGAACCCCAGAACCGTCTAGGGTGAAAACCGGGAATTGAACCGGATAACCGGCTGAAAACCGGGAACTGGACAGGAAACCGGCCAAAAACCGGGGAACTGTGTAGAAAACCAGATTTGGTTTATTTTCCTTAAAAAATGGTATACCAAGTTGATTTTTGGAAAAAAAAATGATAAATGATGTTGATTTTTGTTATATGAGATATTTTTTTATCAGTTTTTATAATTAAATTGATGTAATAAATAAATAATTAATTAAAAAACAAATGTGTACACTAATATTACTATGAGAGTATTTACATTATAGTATCTAATTATTTATGATTGCTGAATATTATAGTTTTATTATGTCATATTATGATTCTATTTTGCTTTTTATCCTTTATATATTGTAAAAAATATATTAAATAACCTATTTAATTAATTCCGGTTCAACCACCGATTCAACCGGTTGAACCCAAGAACCCCTGAACCGCTACCTCTTCCGGTTCAGTGTCCGGTCCGGTTTTGATTAGCTTGATAGAAATCGACACGACAAAGGTTCGTCTAGACTCTATCTTTGCCATTGTTGGCAATCGTCCCCACGTCGTTGATTTCCCCTTCGTTGGGTCGAAATTTGTGAGCCCACCGTGCGATGCAAAAACCCAGGTTAAACACAGCCAACAATTTGATCTGGGTAAACAACAACAAAACCCTAAATCTACTTCTCAAAACATTTCTTGACATCAGTTTCTCAAATACCATCAGACCATCAAAGACGAGTTCACACCTTATTTGTTGAATGCTGCCAAGCTCCCTGGTTCACAACCTTCTTTCACTTTCGTCCCCATCGAGTCACGGAGGTTATACCTACCACCAAAACCTCCTGATTGGGCTGCTGTTTTGAGGCCACCACTCAATCTACCCAAATTTTCCTTGGATTTATTTGAAGGAAGAAGAGAGTCCTTGAGAAGTTGGTTGTTCCGATCTTGGGATAGCATCATTGGACACTCACCAATAGGGGTGTTCGCGGTGCGGGTTGGTTCGGTTTTGAGCAAAAAAGTGAACCGAACCGCAAGATTAAAATAGATGCGGTTTGGTTTGGTTCGGTTGGCTTTCAAAAGAAAAACCAAACCAAACCAATGTGGTTTGGATTGGTTCGGTTTTTGACGATACAAAAGATAGTTAAACAAAATTGCTCAACTAATTCTCCAGCACAAAGCCAAACAAAATTGCAACACTTATTTCATATATATAATAAAAGATGTGATATATATGTTTTATCAACCGGTTGTGTCAAAAAAATGTTTTATCAACAGAAAGACCAGGTTCCTTTAATATGTCTCATATCATATGCGATGGTTTGGAAAAGGATACTATATAGGCTTAAATATGTATTCTGCCCCTGCAAATATCAGCATAATCCAGTTATACCCCTGTAAAAATAAAAACTTTAAAATTACCCTTGCAAATATAAATCGCTTACGGTTATGCCCCTCGGTCAGCTTCCCATCCAAAAAATAATTTAAATAAGGTTTAAATATATGTTCTGCCCCTGCAAATATCACCATAATCCAGTTATGCCCCTGCAAATATCAGCATAATAGAAAAATTAAAGATTTTGACAGGGGCATAACTGGATTATAGTGCTATTTGCAGGGGCATAACTGGATTATGGTGATATTTGCAGGGGTAAAACATATATTTAAACCTTATTTAAATTATTTTTTTGGATGAGAAACTGACCGAGGGGCATAACCGTAAGCGATTTATATTTGCAAGGGCAATTTTAAAGTTTTTATTTTTACAGGGGCATAACTGGATTATGGTGATATTTGCAGGGGCAAAACATATATTTAAGCCTACTGTATAATGGAAGTTCCAATTAATTTCATTCGGTGCAAAAAAAAATCTCATAATATATGATTTTGCTGTTTTGTTTGGTAGGAAATAAGTAGGCATAATAACTAGTTGGAACAAAAAATTGCATATATATGATTTTGCGGTTTGGTTTGGTTTGGTTCGGTTTCTGTAATCAAAACCGCAAACCGAACCGAACCGCGCGGTGTAGTAATAAAACAAACCGAAAAAAACCAATAAAA
Source organism: Astragalus glycyphyllos (assembly GCA_963573325.1). NCBI lineage: Eukaryota > Viridiplantae > Streptophyta > Magnoliopsida > Fabales > Fabaceae > Astragalus > Astragalus glycyphyllos. Next base: position 19,337,018 of record OY754308.1, read on the forward strand.
AGCGGTTTTTTGCGGTTTTCGGTTTGGGTTGTGGTTTTCTATTGGTTTGGTTCGGTTTTGAACACCCCTACTCACCAAGGCCCTCTCCGCCACTGGAACCTCTCGATGGGATAGCTGCTCTGACACCGTCACATAACCTGCTTTTGTCACTTAGCACGGCAGAACATTTCTCAACAATACAATGTTCAGGTACTGTTCCCTTTAAATCAATACTAGTTGCCTCCCAAGTGTTTGATGAAATGACAAAGTGTCTTGTGGTTGTGTGGGTTACCATTATTCTGGAGTATACTAATATTGGGTCTGACATTATTGCCTTTGGTGTGTTCAAAGTCAAGCAAAAGGGTGGTATTATACTTGCTAATTACGTAGAAATGAATTTGTGTTGTTGGACACTATGGAATTATGTCAACGCTATAATGGAATTATGTGAAAGAGGTGAGCTAATAGATATAGTATTATCAAGAGGAGTTAAATAGTCAAAAGATAAAGCAAAGGCTTGCAATCCTGTCCTGTTGTAACTTCTTTGGTATGTAGGATTCGATATGCACTCTGCTTTAGTTTTACTAGCTGGTTGGATCCTTGAATATTGCAGATTTATGTCTTGCACTTGTTAGACTGTTGAGCATCGTAATTTTCATGGTTTAAATTCTTGGTTGACAAATCATGGTTGGAAGATGAATTTTGAGATATGGGTTGGTTTATGTTGTGATAATATAAGTTTGAATAGGTTGGTTGCAGTGAAAATGCTCATGTCCTTTAATGATTTTGGGACTCATGGGATACTTGTTAGTAATCCCTTACATGGCAATATCCACCAGGAATCTAAAGTCTGTGGTCTTGATTTGGTTTGGAATCACACCAATACTAGGCGCATTAATAGTGGTCTTAAAGATGTGGCCCCGTTGATATCTGTTGTGTTGTACACTCTTTTTGTATGGTTGACTCAGGGAGAACCAATGAGTGTTGAGATTGCTACAGAAGTTGCAGTCGATTTTCCTAATAAGAAGGTTGCTGCTCAAAAAGCTGAGAGAGCGAAATTTATTGTAGAAGATCTTCAGGGAGAACCAACGAGTGTTGATATTTTGGTAATATCACAAAAGTTCCATGTTATCCAACTGACACAAGGCACCGAATCTGTTTGTGTTGTTTCCCACCTAGTGACTATGCAATTCCGGATGAACCTGAAAAGCTATGGTTTGGTTTCTGGTGTTGATATGAATGGGAAGACAGTGCACAAGAATATTTTGGAAAAGGGATTGGAGCATGGGAAACAGGTGCATCTGTTCTTTCAAAAGCTTGGCATTTATGATAGTATGGACGTTGCTAGTAGCCTTATTAATGTCTCCTCAAAATATGGGAAAGTGAAGTTGTGTAAGCATTGGTTTGATAAAATTCTTGAACTCTATATTGTTTGCTGGAATCCTCTGACTGCAGAGTCTTCAAGCCTCTATCATTGCATAATATCTTGTATAATGAATGAAGGTGTTCACTCTATTGAACTTGAACTTGCTAAATGTTTACTAGAACCGTTCAAGAAATGTTGCTCCAATCATTTCTTTTTTACTGCTCACCTAGTCTGTTAGGAGTAATTAATGCTACAGGAGTATATTGGGAACCCTTTGTCAATATTATAGAGATGTACCCAAAGTCTTTCCTAAACATTCAGGTTACCATTTATCCGAAATATGGGAGCCCTTTTGATGCTAGCAAGTTACTTATGATGCCACACACTTATACAGTGACTTGGAATGCATTGCTTGATGGTTATGCCAAAATTAGAGTTATGAATGAGGTGGTGTGCATGTTTAAATTGATCTCTGCTGAAGATAAACCAGCATTGTTAGTATTTGTAAGTTCCCTTTCTTATGTTTTTGAATCTGTAAGTCTACCTGCTGGTCCAAATTGTAGACGAGGACAATCATTGGATGCAAGATTGACATTGTGGGATTGTAGAATGGGGTTGGCAACAACAAATGGCCTTGAACAGCATTTTGAAAACAGTGGGAATGTTATGGTTGTGATTTCTCTTGTTGTCACAATTCATTCTGGAGAAATTGGTGCAACTAGTCAACTTGGTAAATTACTAAACATATGCGCAGTTGTTGTTTTTTCTACAACCCACTCTTTTTCAAAACCATCACCAGCTTTGAAATGGGAAGATTCGTTGGCAACGTTTCACAGAAAAATGATCGATTGGGGAGAAATTCTTATTCCTCTAATCTTGCTCAAATGGAAGGTTCTGCCTCCTAAACATGGCACATATCTTTGTTCATCCTTGAGGACAAGGATGTTTGAAGGGGAGGGTATTGTGACAGAGTCACACTAGTACTCTTGCTCTACTTGGTACTACTATTCAGTGTTTTACTGAGTTATTGAAGTTTTTTACTGTTTTAGTGCATTTTACACTTGTAGCTATTGTGCTACACTTTGTACTACAATACTATTTCTCATTTTGTTAAGAACCTTTCTAGAAGCACAGCTGTATTTGAGGGAATATTCCCATTCATTGTGGTGCATATATACACCCAATCATTTAATGAAAAGTACACAATGAATTCACAATTAATACTCTCTCTATAATCTGTTATACTACTAGATTTACTGAATCTAGCTGAAATACTCTCTCTCTGAGCTTCATTCACACCATTGAAGCTCCTTGATTGAGCTTGGAGCTTCCCTCAATCCAAAATACTGGAACACAAAAAGCTTCAGAACTTTTTTCAAAAAACTCCTAATAGGAAATCTACTTCTCACATAAAATAAAACTGTAATTGTTAACACCCAAAAACAATTAGGTCGCAGCTCGAGGACTGAGGAAAGAGGGAAAAGAGTTAGAGTGTTAAGGCAAGTCATATGATTAAAGCCCAAGAGGTAATTGCTGATAGCGTGATCTCAAGAGAGGCCTTCAGGGGACAATACAAGACAAAACTCCTCGAGCGAGGGGTAAGCCTGAAGGCCAATAAGCTAAGCCGAGGGATAGTAAAGCCTCAGCCTATAGAGTGCCACGGCCAGGGTGACTCGGGTGCCTAAGTTACTACCCAAGGACCCCTGGTAGTCGAGTGACCAAGTGGCTGAGGTAAGGCAGACTTACTTGGAAGGCAAGATAGAAGAGGCACGAAGATAGAACGTGGGAGCAGTTGAAGCTCAAGCGAAGGAGCCAAGCCGTAAAAAACGGAGCGACAGACATTTACCCCACTAACCGTGCTAGTTGGATCGTGGGTAGTTGCTCCGTCTCTCTAGGGCTTAGGAGCGATGATAGACACTCGTTGATCTTAGATTAATCCAACGGTAACAAGTGTTGGCTCGAATAGTGGTTGACGAGGGCCTATATATATATATGGCACAGAGTAAATGTAAAGAAACACATCAATCAATCAAAACTCTATGTTTTATTTCGATTTATCTTCTTTACCGCATTTTTATCTTTATTTTATGCGTTAGACGAGTAGAATAATTCAACCATCGCGTCCCTTTCACCTAATCTGACCCTTTTTAGAGGAGTCAAGATACTCACAGTCAAGGAGCAGAGTTCCCTCCTCGGCGCAATTGCTTGAAGAGGAGAGGAATCAAAGACTGTCCAAACCTCTAGCCGATCCCACGACTAGTACCTAAGAGTTTGACGAAAACTAATATTGGCACGCCCGGTGGGATAGGAATAGGTGAACAATCAATTTCATTTGATTCACGTGGACTAGATTATTGTTGGCGTATGCACCTACGCTCTGGCAGGAACCAATGTATGGAGCCTCCGTCGGCATGAAAAAAGCGAACTGCTTCTAAAACGATGTTATCCACCAAATGTGATCAATTAATCATATAATAGAGTAAAAGATGTCATCCAACTCCTTAAATCATATAAACAAGATTTATAATAATACCAAATACTAAACTATAAAACATTTCTTTCAGTATAATAACAATAATGATCTTAATTATAACAGTAAGAGTACAACTCAAAGCTCGATGTCAAATAATCAGAGAAATTAACCTTTAATCCAACAAACTAAAAACAGAGTGACATCAACGTGTAGAATCAAATATCTCCCATTGCACGATTGTAGAAGGTCACTCCAACGACACCTGGAACTCAATCAAAAAAAATGGTGCACGGGAGAGAAAGAGCGTCCAAACCATATAAGGAATATAAGACCGAAACTAAAATAGCAAGACTACCACAAAACAAGGAAACAGTCCACGGTAGTGGATACAACTTTCATAACACGCATGCACAAACAATCCTTAATTAATCTTCAGCTAATCGTAGTGTCGCGACCTCACGTACGTTCCTAGGACTACAAGCAGCAACAACAACAACATAATTAGGATACCTTGCCAAATACTGTCTTACAATCATCATCAACAACAACAACAATAGGACCATGATAAATTGCCCGAATGGGATATCTTGCTCTATAATGCCCTACGAGAGGAACAACAATAGGACTGGGATACCTTGCCCGAACAAGATACCTTGCCTGATAATGCCCTACGAAGAACAATAGGAAGAGGACTATGAGGTTCGGGATACCTTGCCCGATAATGCCCTGAAGAACACCCAGGAGAGGACTATGAGGACCGGGATACCTTGCCCGGTAATGACCTTACTAACAACGACAACAACGATAATGACAACGACGACAACAACCAAAGTAACAACAATGACAACTAGGGTAGCAATGACAAAAACTACAACAAAGGCGGCAACGAGAACAACTCTGACAACAACACCACCTATCATCAGGTACGACTCGCCCATTCTGCGACGAGTCATAGCCCATACTGCGACAAGGTTCGTTAAACATCATCATCATCAACTATCATTTAACTATTGTACTAACTCTTCCTTCTCACTTAAGTTATTAAACTTAATAATGAATAACTCTCATGCTATATCCATACTATACCTACTCACCTATGTCGGAGCATTATCATCTATCGTCTATAACTTAGTTGACTTCGTTTGGCTATAAAGTGTTCTTAATGTAACTAGCACTAAGTCATTAATTAACTATGGACACCTCACTCATTTATTGTCCTATGTTACTCGGGATTTGCATCTAGCTCGACCTGTCTTTTTGCCATTAAGAATTATTCTGGAAGTCAATTATCATGTTTTTGTTACTAGAATGTAATTACTGTAACACCCCATTTTTTCCATATTTACTAACTTGAATATAATAGAATTTTTGTTACATGTTTTGTGTACGTTTTCCTTTATAATTGATATATTTTAGTAAAGTTTACTATTTTCTTATTTGAATTATTTGTTTATTTATTTACTAGTTTTATAAAATATTAGTTATGATTTATTGTCATTTTATTATCATTATTATTTTTTAGTAGTTCAGTGTTATTTGATATTAATCATATTTTGATATAATTATTAATATTATTGTTATTTTGAGATAATTATATATTATATATTAACATGTAAGAATAGGAATGTATTATAGTTTTGTTTTCTTAAAATTTTTTTGGCTGCACCCCTTATTTGCTAAGTGCGCCCCTACATGATTTTCTTCCTTATTTTTTTATTTAGTTACTTTTCACGTTTCATCTTCTTCCTCCATGAACCAAACATAATCGTTGTTACCAAACTCTTAACTTCTCAATTTCTGATTTCGTTCTCTCTCTAGGTCACAGTTTAATCCCAAATTTCACTACCCACCACAAAGTCATCTTCTGAATTCGATTCTAACCTCCGTTTCTTCAAAGGAAGCACCGTTTGTCGCATTTTGTAACGTTGGGCGGACTGTTTTTCGCACTCTCCGACTACCATAGTCTCCGGATGGAAAAATGGACGTCGTTTTAGAATTCTACTCGTCAAAACCTTCGGGAAGCACTAGTCTCTTTTTCGTTTCGGCGAAGTTGACGTCAGACCCCTTTTTCGATGAGACAGTTACCCTAATTCATTTTTTTGTTCCTTTAGACTTCGTTTCAGTCTTAGAAATTCCAAAATAATTAGTTTATAATTACCATTATTTTCTTTCAGCCATATTTCACTCTCTATACGACCTATGAATTGTTCGACGTACTTGTTGAGTACCGTTGAATGCTGAACTGTCGCTACAAGCAAATTTTCTTGCTCTTGTTGATACACAAGTTATTTTATCGAGGTAAGGGGGTAGTTTGACTCTATAGTAGTGAGTATGTGAAATAATGAGCAATAGGGATGTCCCATGATCCCTAAGCTTCGCGCGACTTCAAGTGAATTAGTACCGTCGCCATTGAGATGGGAACAATTACTTCTAGTGTTATGTAAAAATTTATATGATTGTTGGAACGTGACTAATAGTGTTGTAGTGCTTGATTCAATAGAAGTTGTTGTTAATGTTGTTGTTACTGTTTTAAGTTGTTATTGCTATTGTTGATAAGCAGCATTCCACAAAATCCTAAAATTGTTAAGTTGTTATTATTGTTGTTGTGTTTCTGTAGTGGTTGATGTGGTTGCTATTATTTATATTGTATCGTTGCTCCTGTAGTTGTTATTGTTGTTGTGATTGTGATTGTTATTGTTTTTGTTGTTCAATACCATTCCACTGGATACTAAAGTTCTTGAGTAGTTGTTATTGTTGATTTTGAAGTTGTTGTTGCTTATGTCACATTATTGCTGTTGCTAATGTTACCTTGTTGTTACTGCTGTTCTTTACTTGTTGATGTCGCTGTCATTGTTGTGATATTATTGTGCTGTTGCAGTTGTTATTGTTGTTGCAATTGTTGTTCGTCGTTGTTCTTGTTGTACATCGTTGTTGTTGCTACTATTGTTGTTGTTGTTCGCCTCGTCGCAATAGTTGTTGTCGCTGATGTTGTTGTTAGACACCCCTTCGATTAAGTCCATAAGTATGTTGTCATTGTTAATAGGGCACTATCGGGCAAGGTATCCTGTTCGGGCATGGTATCTCGGTCCTCACATTGTCGTTGTCGTTGTTAATAGGGCACTATCGGGCAAGGTATCCCGTTCAGGCATGGAATCCTGGTCCGGTGGTTGTCATCATTGTTGTTGTTAGTAGGGCATTATCAGGCAAGGTATCTCGTTCAGGCATGGTATTTTGGTCCTGCGGTTGTCGCTCCTGTTATTAGTAGGTCATTATTGGGCAAGGTACCCCGTTCGAGCATGGTATCTCGGTCTTATGGTTGTTGTTGTGGTTGTTGTTGTTGTTGATGTTGTTGTTAGTAATATATTATTAAATGATAGTATGTTTTGTTGTTGGTAATAGTACATGTTCTTCTCATAGGTGTCAATGTATGTGATGCTTAATTATTCAAGCGAAAGTTGTTGTTATAAAGTGCATTGTTCATTTATCTCTCTTACTGTAAATGCTACTTGGGTGTATGATGACTAACACCTTTGTTGTGGCTATGCATACACCTTTGTGTATGTATAGATGATGTGTATGCTGATATTGATGGACCTGAGGAGTGATTATGTTGTCAGACTGTTTGTTAGCATTGCTTATCACTCACAAACAGATGGTCAGACGGAGAGAACAATCCAAACTTTAGAGGATATGCTTTGGACTTGTGTGCTTTATAGTGGAATTTGCTTATAACAACAGTTATAATTCAAGCATCGGAATGGCTCCATTCGAAGCATTGTATGAGAGGAAATGTATAACCCCATTGTGTTGGTGGGATGTGGGTGAACAACGGTTATTGAGACCCTTTCAAGCGAAATTTGGATGCTGGTGCAAGCACACGGGTCGTTCGACCCAAGCGCACGGATCGTGCGTTTGCCTGTTTGTGGCAAAAAAATTTAAGTCACACGCACGGATCGTGCGCCCAAGCGCACGGACCGTGCCCCTGATGCTGTTTCTTGACCGAAAAATACCCTAAGCTACTCTGTTCGATCCCAAACCTATTCTAAACCTTTTCTTATCATTATGTAAGGATAAAATAACCGTATTACACGAAGAATGATTATGTTTGGATTATAAAATGTGAATTTCTAAGTTAGTGTTTTGCTACAAATAGTTAGTAAACACAAGTGAGAAAACCCTAATGTATAGGAATATGATGGACTATAAGTTCATTAAGGATTATGTTGAGGTTAAATGTATAAGAATGATAAGTCGCTAAAGACTTATAAGGGTGACAACCCAAGAGGATAGCATACTAGGGAGAGGGAAGTCATGATCCATGGATCTAGGCCCCATGAGGTTTGCTCGCTAGCGCAAGGTTAGTGGATTGGGTTCACCGTAAACCAAAGAAAAGAAAAATGGTTTAAGGTGTTGTGCTAGAAGACTGAAAAAGGATTGTAAATAGTCATCAAGAATTGGGCTATGAACAGTAGAAGTATAAGTGAACCACGAGTGTAGTTAGGGGTCTCAGTTAGGGCTATGAACAGGTAAAGAAGAAGGCGAAGAAGCACGAGTAGATGGTGTGCCTTATGAGGATTATGAAGACTAGCCTTATGGCTTATGTTATTTTCCCTTGTTGTCTATGTATATTCGATTATATAACTTGAACATGTTTAAAGTTGTAAAATCGTTTCCGCTACTCTTGTTTTTGGTATTGAACACTAGGTTTTGAGGATAATGTAAAACATGAAACCTAAATGGTTATGTTCAGTTATGATATTTTTGACTATTTGATGTTATTCATTGAAAAGTTTTAGTTGTGTTCAATATCTAAACAGGAAGTCATCTCTGATGTGTGCTAAACTGTATGTTTTGGTATTCTCTCTATGTTAGAGATACTAGGGTGTTACATGACTAAATGCCTTGAGTTTTTTAAAATAGGGGGATTAAATGTCTGAAATTGGGAAAATAGGGGGATCAAAACTATAATTTAGCCTTTAAATTTTGATTTAGATGTAAAGAAAAGAAAGAGAATACAGAGAGGTACATAGTAGGCGCAACGCGATTCAAGTACAGTTGGAAATGCATGCAGTTGGACGGTCAAAAACATTTAGCACTGTTTAATCAAGATCAGATGGTCCAGATTTAAATGTTTGAATTTTTATGAAAAAAATTCAAAAACTCCTCTTAAAATCTACACGGTCGAATATTAATCAGACGACTCTAAACTTATTTGCTACACGACTATACGTATTTCTGAAGGCATTTAATCCAAATCCGTGTGAAAACAAATACTCCATTATGACAATTAGTATTGGTAGGTTAATTGTCAAAAAAAAGGTATCGGTGTTCACAACAAATTCTTAATTATTCTCAAAAAACAAATTCTTAATTATTTGCCAAAAAAACAAATTTAATTAGCTTTACTTTGGAAAAACAAATTTTTCTCATGCCAGATTGGTAACAATTGTTTAGATAGAGATAAGAGAAAGCGAGAAAGAAAGACATTAGGGTGGATCTGAGACTCTCTATCACATGTCCTTCAGCATCTCATCTTCCTCAGTGTTCTTGACGACCTTAAATGATGGATCCGAGACTCTCATCTCCTTCTGCGCTGTCGATCTCCATGGAAGGGTATAAAGTTTCTGCCTTTTTTTGGTAAGGTTTCTTGGCTTCTTTGTTTCTTGTCAATTCACCTAGAAAATATTCTTCTAGGTTGTTTCTTCTTGAATGACTTGATTATGCGGTTAGGGTTTCTAAAAACACCATTGTTTTTCTCAGTTAGGGTTTCTCGTTTTTTTTTCTTGATTTTGCTTGCAACCATTTTGAATGGTTTGATTTCTGAGGTTAGGTTTTACTCTTTGCAACCATATTGGTAGTTTTTTGTGTTTGAAAGGTTGAATTTGTTTTGGGTTAAGGATTTCTATGTTACAGTTTTTTCTTTACGGTCTTGAATTACTCCATTGTTACTGACCTTATTAGCTTTTAGATATTAAATGATATTTGATTATAGTGGAGCTATTTCTTTGGTCTGGACGACCCGTGGTTTTAACCCTTTTTTTATTCTAATTATATTTGCTACCAGATATTCGTCTTTACTCCTCATAGGTTCTTGCGTTTTGGGATTTATTTCTGCTGCATATTGCTCTGTTATTACGTTTATGTGTTGATTCCCCATCAGAGTGGCATCAGAGCTCTTGCTTATGGGCTATTTTACTTGCTTGAAGGATGGAGGCAAACATGAATATAAAGATGGTTTCTTTGAATGTTACTAATTATCCTTTGTGGAAGGGCAAGATGAAATATTTGTTGTTTGTGAGGAAAATGCATCTTCCTATTTTTGGTAGTAAAAAGCCAGATTATACATCAACTGAAGAATGGGGTTTTGAACACCAACAAGTATGTCGTTTCATTTACTAACATGTAGAAGATAATGTTTATAATCATATTGCTAATGAGACAAATGCAAAAACTTTATAGGAAAAGATAGAGTCCTTGTATGCCCTAAATTAGGAAATAATAAATTGTTTTTGTAGAATGGCTTCATAAGTTTGAAGTATAAGGAGGGGACTTCTATTTCAGATCACTTGAGTGATTTTCAAGGGCTTCTTGATCAATTGTCTGGAATGGGTATCAAGTTTGTTGATGAGATTTTGGGACTATTTCTATTATTATCTTTACCAAATTCTTGGGAGACATTTCAGATTTCTATAATGAGTTTTGCTCCTAATGGTATTGTTTTTTTGAAAACCACTAAGGGTGGTGTACTTAATGAGATGAGAAGCAAGGCACAAAGTTCTTCATATCAATCCGAGGTACTTGTCATAGAAAATTAGGGGAGAAGTACTCAGAGAAAGGAATCGAAGGGTGGTAGAGAGAAGAGTAGAAGCAAGTCCAAGTCTCAGTTTGAAAATGTTGAATGCAATTATTGTCATTGAAAAGGGAACATACAGAAGAATGGTTTTCAGAGAAAGAGGGAGGAAAAGGAAACATACAATGATGATTATGATGATCGTGTTATTGTTGATGACCTTATTATTCTCCGTGATCATGAGACAATTAATCCTATGTCAGATGAGAGCATGTGGATAGTTGGTGCTGGTGCTACATTGCATGTTACACCTAAGAAGAAGTTCTTCACATCTTATACTTTAGGTGACTTTGGAGTGTTGAGGATGGGTAATGATGGTGTACCTAAGGTAATCGGTATTGGATATGTTTGTTTGCAAACCAGCATGAGAATGCAGTTGTTGCTTAAAAGGTGTCAAACATGCTCCCGATGTTCGCTTTAATTTGATTTTTGGGTCCAAGCTTGATGATTGTGTTTACGATAATCACTTTGGTGGTGGAAAGTGGAAACTCAACAAAGGTAACTTGGTTTTGGCGAGAGGGAAGAAAATTTCTAAATTGTATTGGACAAAAGCTATGGTTTCTATAGACATTGTGAATGTTGTGAATATGGAAGCATCTTTTTGGCACCGAAGGCTTGGTCCTATCAGTGAAAACGGGTTAAATGTCTTAGCCAAAAAGGATGTGCTTCTAGGTTTGAAGAATGCAGATTAGGAGAAATGTTCTCATTGCATGGCTAGTAAATAAACTAGAGTATCACTAGAAAAGCATCTCCCCTCTGGGAAGTCAGAGCTACTTGAACCGTTTGATGACTGTCCTAGGAAATTATGGGTTTTTGATTTGAAGACAAAAGACCAAGTGTTGGAGAAGTTCAAACAATTCCATACTTTAGTTTAGAGGCAGACAGGTAAGAAGTTGAAACGTGTTCGTACCGACAGCGGTGGTTAGTATTGTGGACCCTTTGATGATTTTTGTAAGCAATAGGGTTTTGCACATGAAAAAACTCCTCTTAAAACTCCTCAGTTAAATGGTTTAGCAAAGAGGATGACTCAAACACTAGTTGAAAGAGTAAGGTGTATGCTCTCTGAAGTTAAGTTGCCCAAATACTATTCAAGTGAGGCGCTGTACACAGAAGTGCATGTTATTATTCCGAGTGCCGCTGTTGCTTTGAATAGTGAGGTTCAAGATAAAGTTTGGTTTGGGAAGAATGTCAGTTATTTGAGAGTCTTTGGTTGTAAGGATTTTGTGCATATTCCAAATGATGAAAGATCAAAGTTGGATGCAAAGTGAAAGCAATGTAATTTCATTGGTTATGGTTAAGATGAATTTGGTTATAGGCTGTATGATCCTATAGGGAGAAATCTTCTCAGAAGCCGTGATGTTGATTTCATGGAAGACCAAATTATTGAAGTCATTGATAAGGTGGAGAAGGATGCCAACTTGTCAGATCTTGATCTAGTTCGATTGCCTATTTAGAATGGTGTGCATCATGATTGTGTTGATTATCAACAACTTGAAGATGCGTTAAATATTCCAGTTAATAATGATGATGAGGATCATGAGATACCAGAATATGAGAAGGTCTAACAGGGGAAGACAACCATCTACAAAGGGAACCTGAGTATTTTCAAGAGGCCATGGAGAGTGAAGAAAGTAAAAAGTGGCTGGATTCAATGCATGATGAGATGAAGTCACACTTATGGTTTGGTGAAGTTGCCAAAAGGTAAGAGGCTTTAGAAAACAGTTGGGTTTATAAAGTGAAACATGAGAGTAACCCTAAGTCTCTAAGGTATAAAGTCAAACTAGTGGTGAAGGGTTTCTGTCAAAGAAAGGGTGTTGATTTTAATGAAAATTTCTCGCATGTGGTAAAGATTTCATCTATTAGAACCATCTTGAGTTTGGCGACTACTCTAGATTTAGAGGTAGAGCAAATAGATGTAAACACAACTTTCCTTCATGGTGATTTGGCGGAAGAGATTTACATGAAACAACCTAACGGTTTTCTTGTTGAAGGAAAGGAAGACTACATGTGTTGCTTAAGAAATAGTCTATATGGCTTGAAGGAGACTCCAAGACAGTGTGGTACAAGAAGTATGAGTCAATTATGTGTGACCAAGGACATAAATAGACTACTTCTGATCATTGTGCCTCTGTTAGGAATTTTTCTAATGATGATTTCATTATCCTGTTGTTATATGTTGATGACATGCTTATTGTAGGGAAAGAAATTGCTGAGACTGACAGATTAAATAAGCAGTTGGGTGAGTCTTTTGCCATGAAAGACATGAGAGCATCTAAACAAGTTCTAGGTATAAGAATCATGTGTGACACGAAGGAGAAGAAACTTTGGCTTTCACAAGAGCACTATATTGAAAGAGTGTTAAAGAGATTTCAGATGAAAAACTCTAAGGCGGTAAGCACTCCTCTTGTTACTCATTTTAAGTTCTAAACAAGATCCTTTTGATGAAGATGAGAAAGTTGATATGGAACGGGTTCCTTATGCATCTGCTGTGGGCAGTTTGATGTATGCAATGGTGTGTCCAATACCAGATACTGCGCATGCTGTTGGTACAGTCAATAGATTTTTGTCAAATCTAGGTAGAGAGCATTGAAATGCTCTGAAATGGATTTTAAGGTATCTTCGTGGTACTACTTGTATGAGGCTTTGTTTTGGAGGTGAGAAACCCACTTTAGTGGGGTACTCCAACTTAGACATGGTGGAGATATTGATTCCAGGATGTCCACTTCAGGGTATATGATTAAGTTTGCTGGGGGAGCTGTGGCTTGGCAGTCTGGGTTGCAAAAGTCTGGCTTGACATGGTTGAAGAATTTCTTGCAAGAGCTTGGTTATGTTCAGAACAAATATTTGTTATTTGTTGATAGTCAAAGTGCTATTCATCTTGATAAGAATCCGATTTTTCATAATAGTTCCAAACACATTGATGTGAGGTATCATTGGATACATGATGTTTTGGATGCTAAGTTGTTGGAGTTAGCTAAAGTTCATACTGATGATAATGGTTCAGATATGATGACTAAAGCATTGCCAAGAGGAAATTTTTAAATTTGTTGTGATATCGCCTGTTTGGTGATCACCTCCAGATCGTTGTGAGGCGGAGATTTGTTGAGTATTGGGCTCCCTTCCTATGTGGAGAAATGCCCAAATATTTTAGCCCATTATTTTTCTCACTTGTTTTAAGTGGAGAGGGTTAAATTAAGGTTGAAAAAGAGAGATTTTCGGATTAGAGGAGAGTCACAATAGAGAGAAAGGAATTCTCAATATTTTTCCCAAACCTTTCACCGTAAAAGTACGATTATGGAATCGTTAAGAGTTGGATCGTCTTCATTTTTGGACAGTGGGTTCGTGAGACATAGATATTCACCTTTACCTTTTGGATCGTCGAAACAAAGTCTTAGGAGAGAGAAATCGTCGCCGCACAGTAGCTGCAGATTTGGGTATTTATCTTCTTGTTCTCAATTTGTAAGCCTTTGTGCTATGTTGTTTTAGCTAGTTGTTAACACTGTTTGTGCACTTTGTTGAGACTCTCTTGTATCCTTCTTTGATTATAGAGGAGCTATTTCTTTGGTTTGGACAACTCATGATTTTTGCCCTTTCTTTGAGGGGTTTTCCACGTTAATAATATCGGTGTTCAATTGTGCGTTTTTATTCTCATTATATTTGCTACCACATATTCGTTGCTGCTTCTAATAGGTTCTTGCAAGTTTGGGGAATTTATTTCCACTGTAGATTACTCTGTTTTTACGTTTATGTGTTGATTTCCATCAATAAAAACTTAATTTCTTCCTATTTAATTTTTTTTTGAAGCATTGTTTAGCAATTACCAAGGTTGGCATATGTTATTTGTGAAAAAAAAAGATTGGCATATGTTTACCTTTACCGAATTTGAGTTGAATGCACTGTGTCACCTCCTAATAAGAGCACATTAAATTTGGGCCTCTTGGACGTCGTTAATGGGATGGCAGCCCACTGGGTCGAAAGGAATATCAAAGTAGATGAGAAACATAAATTAATATTCCCTAAAGCTGAAAATAGAATCAATATACTAAATGTAATATTCCCTAAAGCTGAAAATACTCACATGAATATACTTTATATAATATTTTTTATTTAACAATTTTAAATTTTGAGAATTTTATTTGTTAAATGATTGTGAAATACTGGTTTATAAGACAAATATAAATTTCAGGTAGAGCAAAAGTAAGCTATTTCTGGAACTTTTTGGTATGGTAAGCGTGACGCCAGACTAACATCATCATTAATATTCTTGACGGGTCGTAATTCTCTCCTTTGTACAACCAAAATTGATAGATTAATAAATTATAGGAAGTCAAGCCACCTTTATATAATTTATTTATTGTTTTACTCAACTATAAATATAGCTGCTCTTCCAACGATCTATGCAGACTAGATTCAAGTGTTAGCTAAGCACAGAGAGAAACAAATTAATAGATACCTTAGAAGATCATCAATGGCTGTCAAAGTTTATATTGTGTATGCATTTTTTTATATTTGTTGAAGTGCATTATCTGTTAGTCATCTTTATTATATATTAATTAATACGATATTTTACATTACATTTGACAGATACTACTCAATGTATGGGCATGTGGAGAGACTAGCAGAGGAAATAAAGAAAGGTGCTGATTCCGTACAAGGTGTTGAGGCCACACTATGGCAGGCATGTCTACTTATTTCTCTTTCATTTTTCTCCTGTATATGTTTGGATTGACTTCTTGATATAAGTACTCGTGAAATTGTTCGACGTCTTTAAGCTATTCTAAGTACTTATTTTCATAAGTTCTTCAAGATAGCTAATAAAAACGGTGTATAAACTTCTAGCAAACATTGCTAGGTTGTTAAAATTTGTTTCATTGATATTTGATTAAATTGATCAATAGGTACCTGAGACATTACCAAATGAGGTGGTTGGTAAGATGGGAGCACCAGCAAAGAGCGATGTACCAATAATTACTCCCAACGACCTCTCTGAAGGTGATGGTTTTGTGTTTGGCTTTCCAACAAGATTTGGAATGATGGCTTCTCAATTCAAAGCATTTCTAGATGCAACAGGAGGTTTATGGAAAACACAACAGCTTGCAGGCAAACCTGCTGGAATCTTCTATAGCACTGGTACCCAAGGAGGTGGTCAAGAAACTACAGCGTAAGACAACCTCTATATTTTATTGTATTTTCTCAGAATTCCTATACGACAATTTGTTGACTCTATATATGACAGGCTCACTGCTATAACTCAATTGGTTCATCATGGAATGTTATTTGTTCCAATTGGATATACATTTGGTGCTGGAATGTTTGAGATGGAGGAGCTCAAAGGTGGAAGTCCATATGGTTCAGGAACTTATGCTGCTGGTGATGGATCTAGACAGCCAACTAAGCTTGAGTTGGAACAAGCATTTCACCAAGGGATGTATATTGCCACCATCACCAAGAAGCTTAAAAAAGCTGCTTAGTTTTGCATTGATTTCTCAATGCTGACATACATTTAAAATATGCCTCAAAAATTCGTTACTTATTTTTAACTCCTGAAATAATTGTTCTATTTTTGTGTGTTACTAAGCAATAGATTTTACTTTTAAGAAGGAAATGTTTTTGAATTGATGTTTATTTTTGTATTTTTACATTACATGGCATGATGGTTACTGATGTTTGATGAATAAAGAAAGTTTGTATTTGTCTCCTCCTCCTGTAATAAATAAACGTGTGCTCCCTTCTTGTTTTTTTTTTTTACAAAAATAATATTAATTCATTTCAATTAAAATGGATAACACAATACATTATGTAACTTCGTTCGCTTGCCTATTAGTGAAACTTATCCTCAAGTTTTTATGGGGTGATCAGGAATTCCCTTACCATTTTTTAAAGTTGAACCAAATTCATTGTGATGAAAGTTTGTGTCTAATATCCATCAATATCTTGTTTACAGACTAGCTCAACGGTGATATTAGAGAAACTCTCCTCCTGAATTTATTCCAAAGCTTTTAACAAACTGTATGCTTCGCCTTCTTTTGATATAGGTATTCATTGGAAATTCACAAAAAATCCTAACCCGAAACATCCTTCATAATTGAAAATTGCAGCATCTACATTGCAGTTAAATTCATTTTGCCTCGACCTAGTCCATTGTTGTGGTGCCGCTACTATGTGCAAAGCATGTCTTTAATGTAACTTTCTTACTTTTGTCCATGAATGCAAGAACCCCATGGTGGCTCGTACCTCTCTACAATAGTCTCCATCTTCTCTGTTCCATAATTCATTATTCCACCTCTACCACATTAGATCCATTATCATGAGTACATAATTCTTGTTGTCTGAGGGGTGATGGTGAAGAATACCAAAAAAAAGATTCCCAGAAAGTTGTTGTACGTACTTTTACCTAATTGATCACCAATTGCGCAGCTTCAACGCATGCAACTCGTGTTCCAAGCTTTCCTAACACTCTGGCCAGATTGTTCCACAGTCCAAACCACACCATTGGAGGTTTTCGAGAGTAGGGAGACAACCTCGCATAGCTCTCCAAATTGTGATTTTTTACTTTTCCAGGAGTAGGTTGCTCCCACAACATGTTCCATTTCTCCTTGCACCTCTAGATGAGTTTTACCAACAATATTTTCCATTGACAGATGATAAACTGAGTAAATATTTTCCTTTGATACGTGGAAAGGAGTGGTAGTTTTAATATGTGTGAGGCCTCCTTTTGCGTAAAGATAAACCGAACCAAATCTGTTGTCCATGTTTTTGATGACCTGTTCATAAGAGTTGGGACAAAAATCTCTCTTATATTTTGATGAAACAAACTTAGTAATGAATTAAGTTGTCTAGTTACTAGTGATCTAACATGTTTGTCAAATTTAAAGAACATACCTTTAAAAAGCAAATTAATCATTCTACCTAAGAATGAAATTATGTAAGAAATCAAGGGGTAGAAATGACATGATAAAGTTCAAATATGATAAGGTTTGATTAAGTCAAAAAAAGAGTTGACCAAAGTATGAGAAGGTATGACAAAGTCAAGAGAAGGTTTGACTAAACCAAGTCTTTAGAAAGATCATAGGTGGGAAGGATCACAGATGAGAAGGTTCAAGAGTTGAGAAGATTCAAGTTTGAGAAGGTTGAAGACAGCAACCAACTCAAACTAGAGAACCTTAAAAACTCAAGAATATTCCTTCTCATATGAAGAACAGAAGCTTTAAAATGTTTAACTGAAGGATTAAATATGTTGGGAAGGTTTAAAAACAAGAAAGGAAATCAGTGATTTTTCCTAGGAGCTACAAAGGTTGTTGTACATGGTATAAAAGCATGAGAAGGTTTGTATGTGCTGTTAAAGCATACAGCAAAGGATAGTGGCCGAATGAGAAGGTTCAGATTGTGCAGAGTAGTACAACGGCTATTTTCATCATCCAAGAGTTATATAAAGACTGGATTTCAAAATTACAAGATATGAGATTTTTGGGAACCTTCTCAAGTTCAACCTTCTCAAATATCTTACTTTTTCATCCCACACTCAAAGCTTCTAAAAGTATAATCTCTGGGATACGTTGGTTGAGTGTGTGTTAGCTTGATATGCATCATTGTATACACTTTGTGTAGTTTATCTTCACGCTCTTAAACATCCCAAAACCCCTTATTGTAAACACTATCTAGTAACATTCCATCAAACTCCCTAGAGAGGTGAGTGTTGGTGTTGAGCTTATTTGATAGAGGAACTTTTAGAAACTAGTAGAGAGTTGTTTAAAAGGTGGAAACCCATCAGTGTATCTCTGTAAGAGAGCATTTCAGTCTTTTGTGTGTTGATCAAAAGCAAGTGTAGGTGAAAGTCTTTTTGTGTTTGATCAAAATCAAGTGTAATAACTATATGGGAAATAGTGTAACTCTATTGTGCTATTTGCTTTCTTTCCATACTATTATCCTACTTGTTATTACTTGCCTTATGTTTTTCAAACTTATAGAAGATTCGTTTCTCCAACCTTCTCAAAACTGTTTTAAACTAGAAATCCTTTCAACTACTGTAAATTTAATTTAAGGCTTACTCTCTCATTAAAAGCTAAAGCTATTCATAATCATTTCTATTTTTCATCATTAATCAAGTTAGATTTTTGTAATTAGTTTTTCTATTGATTCTAACCTTCTCATATCCAAATTTATCTTGAGAATATCACTTTAAGAAGGTTTCTGGTCTCAAATTTTAAAAGGACATACAATTCAACCCCTTCTTATGTAACTTAGTCACTTCAATAAGTTCACTCATAGTGAGATGTTCATACCTCGTTGTCATTTCAGCAGTCCCACTACGGTGTTCATTTGTTTGATGCTGTGAATCATTCCATATACAAATATTTTGGGGGATATCTTGTGTTGCAGGTTAAGTTTTGATGATGAAGTAATCTAAGACAAAGTGACAAACGGAACTCCAAGGAACAACCAACTCAAGAAGTAAGTCTGTGTCAAGGGTAGCCGTTAGGAAGTCGGGTCGTGTTTTAGGAATGAAATGTAAACCGCTTTTGAGGATCGACTCAAATCACTCAACACATAAGCACTCACCCAATTAACCTAACATATGCCTTCAATTGATAAAAGTATTTTAAATAGGTTAGGCACACATAATGACTTGTTGTTTTTTAAAGAAAGAAATCGATTCATGACTTGCTGTTTTAAAGAAAGAAATCGATTCATGACTTCTTGTTTTTTAAAGAAAGAAATCGATTCATGACTTGGTGTTTTATAGAACAAAATCGATTCATGGCTTGGTGTTTTAAAGGTTAAAATTTATTCATGGATTCCTGGTTTAAAGCCAACAATCGATTCTTATCTTGTTTGGTTTTAAAAGAACTTGTTTTGGAAAGAAAACAATCGATTGATGACTTTGTGTATTTGAAGCAAAGAATCGATTTTGGATATGTGTTTTAGAGTGCAAAATCGATTCACGGCTCCCTATTTTAAAGAAAAGAATTGATTAATGAAACTTGTTTTAGTTTTAAAAGAATCGATTCTTGTCTTAGTTATGTTAAGCACATAATCGATTAAAGAGCAAAATCGATTGCCTTCCTTGTATTTAAGCTCAAAATCGATTTAGGGCTTCATCTTGGAAGCAAATAATCGATTCTTGGCTTCTTTACTCAAAGCAAACAATCGATTCCTATCTTGCTTTCCTTAAAGAGCATAATCGATTTCCAACTATATTTTTATAAGCAATCAATCGATTTCTATCTTGTTTTAACGGTCATATTTTTACAGAGCCTATAAATAGGACTTAGGGTTTCACAAAAATCAACAACCTACAAATCTCAAAAGCAGAACGCGAACTCTATTCACTGTCACACTCGTTCTTCACGTTCTTCATCACTTTGAAAATCTTCAAGTTGTTGTATTCGCCTTCTTAGAGGTATTTCTATTTATTGTAATTTGTTCTATTTCTGTTATTGGTTGTACTAGAGAGTGGGGAATCTCTTTAGGGTTTTGACTGTAACAAGGGTGAGGTATCTCTTGTAGGTCAATTAGTTGTACTAGAGAGTGAGGTATCTCTCTAAGGTTTTTGATTGTAATAAGGGTGGGGTATCTCTTGTTGTAATTGTTTTTGAGAGCTCTTGCACAAGGTGGGGTATCCTAGGTGAAGAGTGCCTGAGTCTGTAAGGGTTTTTAAAGCACCCAGTTGAAAGCTTTGATTTGATAGTGAAAATCTCACAAAGGGTGATGATGACTGGACGTAGGTCACTGGGAGGTGAACGAACCAGTATAAATCTCGTGTGATCTTTACTGTTTTATGTTCTATTCGTTCATTTCATAAACCTGCGCGAAAAATTAATCTAAGTCATTAAAAGGGGAAAAGTTTTTTAAATCTTTTGGACTGAAGCCACTTGGTAACAATTTTCACCCGTTCCCCACTTTCCATCTCATGTCTCGTTGAACCAGCACTTGGAAATTATGGATGGACCGCCAAACAAAATTTGGATTATACCCAATCATTCCTCCAAAATTTCCCGCACGGGTAATATTTTTTTTAAGATCTTTCATTCTAAGGCATATTTGTTTTTGAATCTCATTACACCTTTCTCCTTTTTCATTGTCAGTGTCTCCTATTTCATCCAATTTATCCCTCTTTCTTGGTTTCTTCCCGACCAAAATAAAGGAATTAATCATTTTTTCTCTCCATCTACAAAATCGGGTAATAGAAAAGTGCTCATAATGATAGGGCCATCTCAGCCAATTGGGAGTAGTTAACGCTTCGACAAAATAACAAGTAATGAGATATGAACCACATCTCAGTCCACTCCTCAGTGTGATGTGGCCAACTGTGTTTTCCTTAACCGTTTCAAAGTATTCCACTGATTGCAAAACACAGAGAGATCCAAAATATCTACTCATCATTGAACCCTTATCATAACCTTACAAATATCTTATTTTAGGGCCACCTCAGCCAATTGGCCTCTTATCTTACATTTCTTGTGATGGAAAGTTTCTATAGATACTAATACATTATCAACCATAGATCGAGTCTCAATAAAAGTTGATTATTCAAGGGTATTCATTTTGCTAAAATATCTTTCATCTTGACTGCCAACACGTTTGAAATTATTTTATAAATGAGATTATAGAGAAAAATGGGGCGTAAGTCCTTCATTTCTTTGAGGTTCTCAACTTTAGGAATTAAAAGAATACTTCTCGGAGTTACTTTAGTAGGAACCATACCTCTCTCTAGCCAGTTAACCTCCGCATGATAAATCTTCATTCCACATACACGAAACTTTTTTTATATAACGTCCGATTTAATCTATCTGGTCTTGGAGCTTTGTCGAAACTCGTTGTGGAAATAAGTTTTTTTATTTGTGACAGTTATTGGTCCTGTAATTTGCTCATTATCCTTGACATCCACACGAGGTAAAATTAACATAGTTACACTGTTCCACTCCCCCTAAATAGATCTAAATAAATCCTCAAATAGGACTCTGCAATTTCACACTTCCTTCTTTGATCCATCTGCAGCATACCTGTGTGATCCTCTAATGTGACTATGTTGTTAAGTTACTTCTGTTTATTAGCCATAGAATGGAAGAATTTTGAATTTGTATCCCCCTACTTTAGCGGAAAGACTTTTTCTCGTTGTCTCCAATACGACTCTTGTTGTAATAGAAGAAAACTCAGCCTGTTATGTGTCTCACTAAATTGAATTTGGCTTTCATCACCTTAAGCCAAACACAAGTCCTCTATCCTGTTACAACTTGTAGTCTCGCCAATATATCACCAAATTCTAATTTGTCCCATCCTTCCTGCACCCTTGTGTCAAGCTCTTCATCAAACAACCAAGCATAACTTGAGTAAAAGACAAGAATGATCATACTTATCTAAGATAATGTTGTGAAACTTATGTGTAGGGAAGTTATATATCCAACTAGGCATTAGGGTTTGTATGACTTGACTTGACTTCTTTTACTTATGTGTAAATGGATATCTTGAAGACTAGAATTCGTGATTACTTCTCAAAACCATCCAACACACCAAAGTGGGTATTCCTATCATTATAGTCCTCCAAAGTGCACCACAAAAAATGTATTGCGTCTCATGAGATTATGCAACAAATTCCAAGACTCATAGTGATTACACCCTATCGGATATCCATAAAAACCCATAAACCTCCAATTAACATAATTTTCGTGCACCGTTCTCGTATTGGTAAATTTGATGAAAAACTAGTGATTTGATACTCAAAAGTATCTCTCCATAAAAGGATGAGACCGCCTCCTCTGCCAACTCTCTTCATCGCCAAAGCTTCTGTTAAACCAAGTATCGAATGATTTCAATTCAACAAGCATGAAATAATATTTCACATAAGAAGATAATATCTGGTGATAGGTTTGGACTAGGTCACGAAGTGAATGAACTTCCATCAGGGTACCTAGGACCTGGCAGTTCCAACTCAGGGTATTGTTTTTCAGAAATTAATGGTGCACATCACTATTGCAAAACAAGATAAACCTGATTAGAAGTAATCTCACAATGAGAAAAACAAATAAGAGGTGATGGATCTATTAATAGCAAAGACATCGAAATCAGTCAAACCTTAAGATCCCATGTGATGACAACCTACCATGGGCTTGCTAGCTATCCAACTTTAATTACTCTAATTTTATTTTAAGTTATGATAAAAGTGCATGTGACCAACTGATATATTTGGGATCAAATCACTAAGTTATTTCATTTCAAGTTACTTTTTTAGTGTGTTTAATCCACTTCAAATGGTGTGTGTGTGGCACATATTTTTGTGAGTTGGTGGAGTAAACAAATTGCTAATCAAGCAAACTTGCAAGTCAAACAAGGCAAACTTGCTAATCAAACAAACTTGCTAATCAAGAAAGGCAAACTTGGTAATCAAGAAAGGCAATAAGAGGAAAAAAGGATTAGAAGATCCAAGACATTATGGCACCTGAAGACAATCAGAGCAAAAAAGGAAATGCAAGAACCAAATCAACTAGGATAATTGTGCATTAAATGCCAAATCAACTAGGATATTTTTCTTAAATTGTGCATTAAATGCCAAATCAACTAGGATATTTTTCTTAAATTGTTTTGTCTAGTATTCTTGTAATTTTTGAATACCCTTTATTTTTTTCTCTTGTATCAGCAAGAACCTCCCTTATTATAAATAGGCTTATCCTCATTTTCATAGGCTTATCCTTGTCTTGGATTAGACGGGTCTTTAGATGTTGTTGAGTTGGTCTAACTTGAGAGTGCGGGCGGGTCTACCTGCAATGACACTCGGACGTCCAAGTCAGCTAGGTCGAGCTATATCGATAACTTGGTGATTGAAGGTATTTATAGTGATTGGGAGGCTCAGGAGAGCCGTCGGATCTGGATGGGTTGATCTGGATCGTCGGTCTGCAGAATACGAATTTACTGGTAGCCCACTAGTCTATTGGGTTGGGCCGACCATGGTGGATTGGGCCTGATGACTGGCCCAGTCTGGAACAGTTGCCCCCCAAACCAAGGTCGATCATGGAGCGGGCTTAGGCTTGACCTGCAGTTGTCGTCGTTGTGACTTTTTATGCAGTGGTCGTGCCCCTGTCGTCCTATTGCCTAGTTGGGTCGTCCTAGGTCGTCCTTGTCAGTCTTGATGGGACGTGTCAACGATCCCCAGGCTAGTAATAATTGGGGTCATCATGGCTTCAAATTCCAAGGAAATGCATTTACTAATGTCACTTAGTTTGTGTTCTTGAGTTGCCAAGAGGTCGCTCCTTGTTTCTATCTTGTTCAAGTTACTAAGGTCTCTTAGTTTGTGTTTTCTCGCCTAAATCGCTTAGGTCGCCCCCCTTTTTCGCTGTTTTACGCAAGGGATGTAGCTCGCCTAAATCGCACAGGTCGCTCCCTTTTTCGCAAGGGATAATGCTCGCCTAAATCGCTAAGGTCACTCCCTTTTTCGCAAGGGATTTTTGCTCGCCTAAATCGCTTAGGTCACTCCCTTTTTCGGAAGGGATTTTGCTCGCCTAAATCACTTAGGTCGCTCCCTTTTTTAAAAGGGATTTTGCTTGCCTAAATCACTGAGGTCGCTCCCTTTTTCGCAAGGGATTTTGCTCGCCTAAATCGCTTAGGTCGCTCCCTTTTTCGTAAAGGATGTTTCTCGCCTAAATCGCTTAGGTCGCAACTTTTTTCACAAGGGATTTTGCTCGCCTAAATCGCTTAGGTTGCAAGGTTTTCGTCCTTCCCTCGAACAGTTTACCAGAACTCGATCCGAATTTAACTCGTTCGCAGGGTTAGCGATCTTCGAATTGATCGAATCTATTTAAATCGCCCCTATGGTCATTTACCAGAACTCGATCCGGATTTAACTCGTCCAAAGGGGGTGGGCTTGCTTACAAACCCTTGATCGCTTTGGGCGATCTGCACTCCCGCTCTAGTAGAACAACGTGAATACTGTTTCTCTAGACATAGTATTTCCTTAAGTTTGCTGCGTTCCAAGTTTGCTGGATCGCTCCTCTGCTAATCGTTTCCAAGGTGTAGGCACCTTTCCTTGTGCTTGTTACGACTTTGTACGGTCATTCCTAATTAGGGGAGAGCATGCCTTGCGAGGCGTTCTTCTGCACAATGTCTGCTCTTCGAAGTACTAAGTCACGAGGAGAGAGCTCTCCTGGGATGACTCTAGCATTGTAGCGAGCAGCCATTTTCTGTTTGATCAAAGACTCTTTGAGTGCAGCTTGTGTGCGCAATTCCTCTACCAGATCGAGCTCTTCCCTGACTGACTGATTGTTGGCTTCTATGGGTTTTGGATTTGAAGTTCTCCAGCTTAGCTTTCCAATCTCCACTAGGATGACGACGTTAGTGCCCAAAACCAGTCTAAAAGGAGGTTCTCCTGTTGAAGAGTGAGGAGTTGTCATGTACTCCCATAAAACGTATGGCGACTCTTCAACCCAATTCCCTTTCTATTCATCAAGTCACCTGCGCAGTCCCTGGAGGAGGACCCTGTTTACTGCTTTCGCCTGTCTATTCACCTGGGGGTGCTCGACCGAAGTGAATCGTTGTTTGATCCCAAGTTCTGTTAAGGCTTCTTTGAACTTCTTATTTGTGAATTGGGTCCCGTTGTCTGTGATCAGGACCTGTGGTATGCCAAAGCAGGTTACGACATTTTTTCTAGAGAATTTCAAGTAGTTCTATGAGTTGATAGTCTCTAATGGCTCAGCTTCAATCCATTTGGTGTAGTATTCCACTGCTACGATTAGATTCTTGAACTGATCGGGTGCTACCGAGAATGGTCCAAGGAGGTCCCTCTCCCACCAAGCGAACGACCATGGTGGGCTTAGACTGGTTAGCTCTGCTGGAGGAGCATTGTGGAAATCCGCATGCTTTTGACACTTATCGCATTTATTGGCCAGTAGTATCCTGCCCTAAGTGTCTTTTTAGAAAGGGAGTGCTCTCCCAAGTGATGTTCACAGATTCCCGGGTTGGATCAATCTGAATGCTTAGTCTTGCTAAAGCTTCTTGTATCACACTTCTGTGGTTTCCCGAATTTTTAGTGCTAGCTAGTTTGGACAGTATGTCTGCCCTGGTATTTTCTGCCCTTGGTACATCAACGTGTTTGAAAAGCTTGAGCAGCTCTCTCACTTTTGCCAGATATTTTTGGAGGATCACGTTTTTGGCGTCGAACAACTCCTTGATCTAAGAGACCACTAAGAGAGAATCAGTGTTAAGGTCGACCCTTGCAACATTGAATTCCCTTGCAAGCAACAGTCCAACAATTTAGGCTTCCTACTCGCTTCCTACTCGGCCTGGTTGTTCGAAGTGTTAAACTGGAACGTCAAATATTTGATCACGAATTCTGACAATTCCACTGCCCATTTGATCATCCTTCCTGTTAGGTCGAGCCTGTGTAGTATCTGTCTGATCGGGTGATCAGTCCTCAAGATCACTTGATGAGCCACGAAGTAGGGTCTTATGCATCTTGTTGCCGTGATCAGTGCTAATGCTAATTTTTCTATCTTTTGATATTTGATCTCAGGTCCTTGTAGAACTTTGCTCATAAAGTATATTAGGTTCTGCTTCAGGTCAGATTCTCGAGCCAAGATTGCAGTTAAGGCCTCAATTGTGATCGCCAGATAGAGGTATAGTGTCTCACGTGGCTTAGGTTTGGTCAATATGGGAGGTTCTGATAAGACTGTCTTCAACTGGGCTAGAGCGATCTCGCACTCATCCGTCCATTCAAACTCTACCCTCTTTCTTAATAGCTTGAATAAAGGTAAAGAGGTGTTGGCTGCCCTAGCTGTGAAACGGGATAAGGCAGCGATCATCCCTGTGAGCTTCTGGATTTCCTTCTTTGTGGTAGGAGGCTGCATTTCAGTGACAGCTCTATATTTGTCAGGGTTTGCTTCTATCCCTCTTTTAGTCAGATAAAAACCAAGGAACTTGCCAGCTCGCACCCCAAAGGTGCGATTCTCTAGGTTGAGCTCGACTGAATTCTTTCTAGCTTCTGCGGAGACCTCAGTCAGGTTGACCACGTGATCGAGGATGACCTTCGTTTTGACGATCATATCGTCCAAATATACTTCAACTATACACCCAATCTGCTTCTTGAATACCTTATTCATCATTCTCTGATATGTTGCCCCTGCATTCTTAAGGCTAAAGGGCATGACCTTATAACAAAAATTTCCTCTATCAGTCATGAATACAGTCTTCTCGTCATCCGGTGGATACATGACTATCTGGTTGTACCCTGAGAAGGCGTCATGGAATGACAAAAGTCTGAATCCTGATGCATTATCGACCAGCCCGTCGACACTGGGAACGACAAGAGCATCTTTGGGGCACGCTCTGTTAAGATCTGTGTAATCGACGCACATTCTCCATTTACCATTGGCCTTCTTGACCAAGACAACGTTGGATAGCCAAGTAGTGTACCTGATTTCTTTCACAAAGCTTGCTTCAATGAGGTCATCCACTGCTTGAGCAGCGGCTTTTGCCTTCTCGTCCTTCTGGAGTCGTCTCCTCTGAGCTACCCATCTTCCCTCTGGGTCAATCGCAAGGTGATGACATGCTACTTCTGGTGGGATTCCTGGCATATCCGCTGCACTCCAAGCGAATAGATTAAGACGCTCTCTAAGGCAGGTGATGAGTTTTTCTCTAACATCTTCGGGATGGTTTGCTCCAATTTTGACGACCTTTTGGGGGTCTTCGCCCAGTTGCACTGGTATAAATTCGCCATCTGGCTCGCGTCGTTTGATTTTCTTCTTCAGTCCCTTCGTAAGGGGATCATCTCCTTCTTCTTCATCATTGTCCGGGTCGTACCTTGCATCTAGGTCGGCCACATTAACTTGGTTTCTTTTGGAAGTTTCTGTATTTATGAATCATCTTCAGCCTCTTGCTGCACTTTGAGGCTCCTGTAATGACATCATCGAGCGGCTTTCAGGTTGGCCTGATGTGTAATGATTTTTCCCTCCAAAGAATAGAACTTCATCTTTAGGTGGACCGTTGAGGCAACTGCCCCAAGCTTCCCAAGGGTTGGTTGCCCCAAGATGCACTGATATACAGACTTGCATGGAAGTACTAAGAATCGGGTCTTGACCGATCGACATTGAGGTTTTTCTGCTTGGTAGTCCCTGTCATACCCTAATTTTGTCCGCCTAGGTTTAAAACCCTAATTTTCCGCAAAAAAATAAATAAATTGAGAAGTGTGGTTTTATTTTGAAGAGTGAAGAGCATTGTGCATGCATTTTTGGGTTTTAAAAGTCATTCTAAGGCTTTTAAATTCATTGTTAGAGTGGAAATGCATTTGTTGTTAAAAAACAAGGTTTTTAGGGCAAAAGGGTATTTTGGTCATTGTCAAAAATAAGATAATTTCTCATCAAGAATCATTGTGCAATTTTAGAGAAATTTATTTGAGGCAAAACATTTTTGGTCATGTATGTATGTATGCGCATGCATGCATACATTGTGCACAAAATTTCAAAAAGGATCAATAAGGAATATTCTACAAAAATTTCAAGATGAGGTTTTTATGATATTTTTGGTCATGGTGATCTCATAAAATGGCATATTCCTAAGGTTCCTAGTATGTGGCCTAAATTGGGTGTATTTTTGTACAATTATCCTAAGAAGAATAATCAAAAATGAAGGGATAATGGAATGGTCATATAATAGTACAATAGTACAAGATGACAACTAGCAAAACTTGGTCACCAAGGACCCCTCCCAATGTGTGTCGCCTATCCCTCTCATTCCCTCTCATATTTTCATTTTTTGACCTCAATCCATGTGTGATTCAATCCTCACCCTCCATTCAAATTTTAGATGCAATCCTAGGGTGAGATGGGATGCACAATGACCTAACTACCCTTAAACCTAATTGCTTTCTATATATACCCTATTAACCTCACCTCACAAAAAAAAAGAAAGCTTTTGGCCTCACCATTCACTAATAAACCCTAGCACACGACCCCCTCCTCACCTTCTCTCCATTTATGCGCCACCCCCTCTCCCTTCTCTCTAACTCACTTCTTCATTTCTCATCTACCCACACACATTCAATCCATCTTCCTAGCCTAAACACTAATTTTCAACCATCAATCCTTCATAAAATCACACAAAAGTTCAAGATCAAGGGTCATTTTTTGGAGATTGAAGACCAAGCTTGAAGATAAGTTGATTTGGTTGATTGTTTCTTCATCTATTGTGTTTATTTGGAGCTCATCTTAAGGTATGTGATTCCTAGACCCCTTCTCTTGTAAATCCTTGCATAAAGTCATCATTTCTTGCATATTTGTGAGATTTCCACTTCCAAAAATGTAGATCCTCTCTTTTAACTTCATTTTTATGCTTGTACATATGTTAATCTCATGAATCTTTGTTTTGATGCTTTGATTTTGGGGTTATATGCATGATTTTGTTGTTTTAATTGAAATAAAATGTTATTTGCTTTGATAATAATTTCGCATGCTTCAAATAAATATGTGTTTTATGATTTTTGTTGGTTCTCATGGTTGAATCTTGTGAATAAATGTATCTATGTTTTGGTTATGTCATTCGCTTGCTTGATTTGGTTGACTTGTTGAAATAAATTGATGATTGGCCATGTATGTATTTCGCATATTTTGAGATAATTTGGTTTGATGTTGATTTTTGGGTGTTTGTTGGCTTAATCTTATAATTATTTGAATATGAACCATGATTGTGAGCTTTTGTGCCAAAAGGAATGGTTACAAGATGTAAATCTTGATTTCCTTCGGCTATTTGGTTCGCATATGTTCAATAATTAGGTTTTAATATTTGATTTGATGCCTTTTGAGGTTCAATCGTACAATTGCGTGGAAATGAACCTTGATTGTGAATTTGGGTCGCTTAAAGGAATGTTGCAAGATGTGTATCTTGATTTCTTCGGGCTAAAAGGTTCACATACTAGGGTTTATGAATTGATTTTGTTAAATTACTTGTTTAAACTTGCAAATATTCAAACCTATGTTGTTAATTGTGAAATTTGTGATTTGAGAAGATGAATTTGGGTTTTGGTTCATTTATGGTCCACAAATGATCTTGGGTTATGCTAAGTTGGCAAGAGATAGGTTACTTTAACCTTGATGCCTATGCTTGTAAGCATTTAAAAATTCAATTCCCATTTGATGTGCTTGTGAAATGTGAGCAAAAAGGGGTCTATAAACAATTGAATTTGCGCACATGATTGGTCTCCAATGACCTTGATGCATCCTCAAGTTTAATCATGCTTTCTTTGCTCTTTGAGTTTATTGTAAATTGTTGTTTGAAGCTTGTGAAGTTTTGGCCAAGGATAGGCCACTTAGAGCCTTGACGCACCATTGCATTGTCTTAATAAATTGCAAAGGATAGACCGCTTGGAGTCTTGATACACTTTCCATTTCTCAATCGGCAAAAGATAGGTTCATTTAACCTTGATGCACATGCATTTTGCATATTCATGCATTCTTACCTATTCTTGCATCCTTGCCTACTCATGCATTCTTGAATTGAAGCTTGGTACTCCATGCTTGATATACTTGTTTATGTGCTTGTGATGCATTAAAATGTTGAATTGGTGTTCACAATTTGTTTGTTTTGATTTCCACCAATTGTTACTCGTTAGTAACTCTCCAAAACTTCAAAACCATGTTGCATACAAAAAACAACTTGTTACTCGTTAGTAACGTTCCAACTTCAAAACATTTTTTTTGCATTTACATAATCATTGATAAACAACTTCACTTCTTCTCAAAACAATTCCAAACTATTTTTCACAAATCAAACTTTGTTGAGTATAATGCGAAGCCTTTGCTTGCACGATTGTCAACAATGGGGTGCTAGTGGTGATCACTTGGAGTCTTTGCTCAATTGATTATCATGAACACTCATTTTTCAAAAGAACTCTCATTTCACAAATTAAAAACTTTGTTGAGGATAATGCGAAGCCTTTGCTTGCACGATTGTCAACAATGGGGTGCTAGTGGTGATCACTTGGAGTCTTTGCTCATTTGATTATCATGAACACTCATTTTTCAAAAGAACTCTCATTTCACAAATTAAAAACTTTGTTGAGGATAATGCGAAGCCTTTGCTTGCACGATCGTCAATAATGGGATGCTAGTGGTGATCACTCGAAACCTTTGTTGTTTGATCACTGTGAACATTCAATTTTCACAATTAAACAACTAAAAAATAAAAACCTTTTCTCGACAACCGAGAACTACGTAAGCTTTGAATTCTCCATCGCACTGGGAGATACGTAGGAGCGGGTCACATTCCCGTCAAGCACGACAAATGAAAATCATTTTCTTTTCAAAAAAACAAACCCTTTTCCAAAACAAGGCAATTTCTAAAAACAAAACAATTTTCGAAAACAAGAACTACGTTGCTTTGATTCCCTCCCCAGGATACGTAGGCACGGTGCCCTCCCGTCAAGCGCAAAAGATTAAATTTTCCTTAAGTTTTTCCATAAAGTAAGGAGAGATAAAGAAAGATAAAAACAAAGCATTTCTTAAATCAACCTTTTAAATCACACGTCAAATCGAGGTTCCCTTTCAGTAGAAAGGATGTGTGGGGTGCTCGTACCTTCCCCATGCATAACCGACCCCCGAACTCAAATCTCGTGGTTCCAAGGACCATTGTCTTTCAAGAAAGGTTTTTTTCAATGTTTTACCTCTAAAAAAAATATTGGTGGCGACTCCAATTCATGTTGTGCGAAGAGAAATCCCTCTAAAGGATTTTTCGGGGTGCAACAGCTGGCGACTCCGCTGGGGACCTTTCTTTAGTGGGTCGAGCCAATCAATTCGACATGTGATTTATTTCGTTGATTTGAATGCTTTGTTATATCTCTCCTCCTTTCCCTTTCTTCTTTCTTTCCTTTGCCTTTAAAAACATGCTTGCATTTTTCTTAGAATTGTCGTGTGCATTCTTGTGATGTTGTGCTTGCGTGCATTGTGTGTTAGCCTTCTTCCTCTTCTATATTTGCTTCTTGAGTAAAATAAGAGTAGCTTCTTCTTCTCATCCTCTTACTTTCGTCGTTTATATGCTTTTCTCATACATTTCCCCAATCCTAGCATGTTCCCCTCTTCTTTGCTCCCTTTCTTGAGGTAAGCTCATGCATTTCCCTTAATCCTATTATGTCCCCTCCTCTAGGCTCCCTTTCTTAAGGTAAGCAATGCTTGCGATTGTTGTTGGAACCCTAGGTTAGTATACTTATGTTGAAATGATATTGAACCCTAGGGTAGACGACATGCTGTTGCTTGATATTGTCTGGATTGTTCTGGTTTCCCTTTGCAGGTGGGGTTTGGGTAGATTTTTAGGTGTTGTGCCCTCATCACACACTGCACACCTTATATTTGTGAGCATTGAGTGGGGCCTAAAACCCAAGGTCTGCAAAGAACCCTAGGAGAGTGGAAATGAGTAGTGACTGCCATTCGTAGACCGTTGTCTGTCTGGCTCTCATGAAAGTTTCGCCCAAGAGTGCGCTTTCTTCATGATACCTCACAATCGGTAGCTCTCTACGATTGTGGGTGTATTCATGAGAGAGACTTTAGCTCTTGGTTGCCATTGTGAGGCAGTGACCAGAACCCACATGGGAGGATTACCCTTGTCGTTGACTTTAGAGCCTATGATCCTTACCCATTTGTAGGACACGGGGGCACGCAAATTGTGTGTTGCATTAGCTTAGGCATCCTCTTTCGAAACTCTTTTACCAAAAATGTAGAAAGTAATTTCCTTTTTCCCTCATAAACACCTATATGAGGTGGCATATAGCGGGTATTTTCAAAAATGTTTTGAACCGCCACCAATAAACATCATTTTCTTCTCTCTTTTCTATGTAAATAAAAGGTCATAATCATCACATCTGCGTCATTTTGCATCATCATCATTGCATTCGCATCTAACAAAAATTTTGAAAAAAACCTCCATTCTTTGCATCCTCCATGCATTAAAGTTGTTTGCCGGAGATCGCAACGTAACACAAAGTCTTGTCATAGGTGTGTAAGAAACGGAATGGAATCAAAAGGCAAAACCGTTTTCAATTCAAGGCTTCCTGTTGTGAAAGAGATTGATATGGCTAGTCTGAAACAGTATGCGTCCCTCCTAGGTCCTATTGAGGTCGGGTCTTTTGACAAAACCTATGGGAACATTCGCAAGCTGCTACAACTAGAAGTGCAAGAGAGTGCCATTGCTGCCCTGTGTCGGTTCGATGACTCGGAGATTCGCTGTTTCATTTTTAAGAATTTCCAAATGGCGCCTACCCTAGAAGAGTATGATAGGATTTTGGGCTTTGATCGATCCAAGTTTAAGCCTTATCAATACCAAGGGGAGTATTATTCTGATGAAAAGCTTGCTGCCTTGTTGCAAATCAGTGCTGAGAAAGTGCGGGCCCATAAGATAGAACGTAATAAGGTATTTGGTTTTCCTCAAGAATACTTTGAGAGTTTGATGACCAGCTATGTAGTGTCTGATGATTGGAATTCTTTCAAGTAAGTGCTAGCTCTGACCATTTTCGGCATTGTGCTCTTCCCTCAGATAGAGAGGCATGTGAGTGAAACTGCAATCGGTGTCTTCCTCGCCTTCAAATGTGCAAAAAATCCTATCAACCCGGTTCCCGCAATCCTCGCAGAGACATACCGTTCCTTCACTCGTCACCATGAATTCCAAAAGAATAAGATGTGTTGCTCCTTCCCTGTGTTATATGCTTGGTTGATCAGTCATGTGTGTACCAACAAAAGTGATGTGAAGGATTTGCTTTCCTATGCCTTGGGTTGTAATCCGAAGACTATGAACTCTCAAGAGTGGGTGCATGCTTTCAAGAACCAAGATGCTCTCCAGATTCGTTGGTTCTCACCTAAATGTTGGGTAGACAGGCCTTCAGTGGTATTTCGGTGTGGGAGTTTTCAGAACGTTCCTCTCATGGGAACCCAAGGATGCATAAACTATAACCCCTCTTTGACCTTGCGACAGCTCGGATACCCTATGCGGGATTCACCCTCCGAAGCTATGCTGTTTCGTTTTTACCTCCACGCGGGGATCCCTAAAGACGAGAGTCTACTTCGGCGAGTCCTGCAAGCTTGGGAAACCGTAGTGCGGAAGGACAGAGAAGAGTTAACCAGGAGGACCACTGCTATCTCTTTTTCTCAATGGCTTGAAGGGAGGATTAGTGAAACTCGGTCATCCAACCAAGGAGTACCACTGCCTGAGGAAAAGATACAAGAACCTCACATTCCTACCATTGAAGAATTGGAAGAGGTTAGGTTGGCCATGTCAAAGGTGGAAGAAGAGAAAAGAGCTCTGCAAGATAGATTGAGAAAGATGATGCAAGACAAGAAAAAGCTAGAAAATGAAAATGCTTTCCAATCTGCAGCTATTGAGGAAGTCAATAGAAAACTTAAAATAGAGGGGAAAAGCATGAGGGAAATGCAAAAGCACTTGAAGGGTGCCAAAGAGGAAGTGAAGAGGTGCACTACCAAGATGAATGAGGCTGTAGCGGAAGCAATTAAATGGAAGAGCCTATATGAGGATACATGGAAAGAAGAGCAAGCAGTCAGGCACGCACTAGTTAAGTCAAGTAAAGACTCTCGAATGATGAAGCTTGAATTGGAAGATCAATTAAAGAGTGTCAAGCAAGATCGGGAATCTATTGAAGGGATCCTGAGGGATTATCAGCAAGCACTAAGAAGGGAACAAGGGAAGTCGGAAAGCTTGGCCAATCATGTGCAGTACTTGGAAGGGTCTTACCTCCGGCTAAGGGAGAAGAGTGACTATTGGGAGAGTCAATTTGCGGAATTGCTCAGTAAGGTAAAAAGTCAACAAGTCTTTGAGGAATTGAAAAAGGAAGGCTTACATTGGAAAGACAAGTTCTCCAAGTTAGTTTGGTTAGCTAATCAGGCTGTGAGAGACATTCCCAAGAAGCTAAGAAAGGCGGATGCAGAAATGAATCCTTTCAACACCCCTGTCAAGGTGTGTGAGTTTGTTGAGTACTGCAAGATTCTCACAGAAGAACTCCTGGAGAAAGCCCGGGGGGCAGCTGAGAGCAAGAAGAGGAAAAGGAGCGAGGAGTTGAAAGCCATATGCCTTTAAAGTTCCCTTTAAGAGTATTGTAGCGATCCTTAGGAAATTGTAATTTTCTTTAAGAAGTTGTAACTTTCTTTGGAAAATAGTACTTTGTTTAAAATCATTGTATTGCACTCTTAAGGAATATTGTACTTTGATTTGCTTTCTATTTGTGATACTCCTTCGCATTCCATTTAATTGAAGTACGTTTGTTTTGCCTTGTTGCTTCCAACTTTGTTGCAATCCTAAAAACACCTGAACCTTAACACCTATGACAAGACGAGTTGCACCGCGATTCCCGGCAATAAACATAATAACATGCATATTGCATTGCATTTGCATCATTTGTCTTTGTATTCATAAAAAAAAATGTTCCGTCCACAGAAGTAAGACAAGCTGGTTAATCATCGGTATTGGACGCGATCACAGGCAAGAAATATGGCTAACAATCAAGACGACGCGAATCTGGGCAATCATCAACCAATCCAGAATGATGCAGTTCCAGAAGGTCCGAATCCAAATGGTCAGGGTCAGCATGATCAGAATCAAGAGGATCGAGCAATCAGGGCTGAGATGGAAGTTATAAGAGCTCAAATGGCAGAGGTCATAAGAGTGTTAAGTGCCTTAAGGGATGCTGGCATAACTGAAGGTGCTGCTGCCGCAGGAGTGGATCCTCCTCCTGAACCTAGAGTCTCTCAGGCTCTCCAGAACGTGCGATGGCCTCCTTATGGTCTCCCATTAGGGTACACACCCCCTGCTGTCGGTGCAAACCCAGAAAGTGGTCCTTCGGGAACCACAGGACAGGCCCAGCCTGAATCAGCTGTGAATGAAGTTGGAACGGGGACACCTCAGGTTCAAATTCAGATTCCTACTCCTGCTATTACCCCGGGAACTCCGGTTGGCTTCAATTCTCCAGCAACAATCCATCCACAAGTTCAGGGTCCAATTCCTCAGATTATCGCTCACTCACGTGACCCACACGTGACCCCAGCTGTGGTGTCGATGAATAATCTTCACTACGGTGTGAGTGGTTTTCCGCCGAATTACCCTGATGAAGCTAGAAGTCAGAACCAGATGTTAGAAGAAAGATTGAGAGCTGTTGAAGGAACAGGTTCCCGGGCTAGGAACGCCCATGAGTTATGCTTGGTCCCTAATCTAGTCCTGCCACCCAAGTTCAAAGCACCATTTTTCGACAAGTACAAAGGAGCAACCTGCCCGCGCAGCCATGTGACGATGTATTGCCGGAAGATGACTGCCCACGCCTGTGATGATAACCTGATGATACATTGCTTTCAGGAAAGCTTAGCTGAAGCTCCCCTTGAATGGTATATGCAATTGGAGCCAACTAATATCCGTTGTTGGAAGGATCTGGCGGATGCCTTTATCCGTCAATACCAGTACAACAGTGATTTAGCCCCGGATAGGACCCAGCTGCAATGTATGTCTAAGAAGGATAATGAGACATTCAAGGAATACGCCCAGAGGTGGAGGAACCTCGCTGCACAAGTAAAACCCTCCCTGCTTGATAAAGAGATGGTCCATATGTTCATGGAAACTCTTCCCCCAGTGTTCTATGATCGTTTGGTCGGCAGCGTGGCTTCGAATTTCTCTGAGATGGTTGTCATTGGAGAAAGAGTGGAGAACGGCATGCGCAGCGGAAGAATAGCCCATGGCCCAACACCTCCTTCCCATCAGAAAAAGCCTTTTTCTGGTTCCCACAAGAAGAAGGAGGGAGAAACTAATGCAATCATCGGAGCTAGCGGTCCATCACACAACAATCCCCCACAAGCCATTCCAGTTCCTGCTCAGACGCCGCCTGCTCAACCATTCCAGTCCAACAATCAGTACAGAAACTACAATGAAAAAAAGCCTGTTGTCTTTGAACCTATCCCCATGTCGTACACGGATTTGTTCAATTATCTCATTGCCAACAAGTTAATCAGCACTCGTCAGATGAAACCATATCAGCCTCCCTATCCCAGAGGGTATAATGCAAATGCTACCTGTGCCTTTCATTCTGGGGCAGTAGGTCATGTGGTGGAGGATTGTAAGGCGTTCAAGTACATTGTGCAAGACCTGCTTGATGCAAAGAGTATATCATTTCAGCAACCTAATGTAACCACCAACCCGTTGCCGGGGCATGGTGGGCCCACTGCAAATGCCATTAATGATCAGGGTGGTCAGTACTTAATTAGGAAGGTGGAGTGCATTCGTACACCCCTGAGTATCATTCATGCTGCACTATGCCGTTGTGGTATCATCGAAGAAGGATGTGCCAGAAGAGACATCTGCAATGACCCTTATTGTGTTGGGGCCTGTGAGAGCTTCAAACCCATCCTCCAAGAGCTGTTAGACAGACACCTGGTCCAGGTTGGGGTTCAGGAAAAGGAAGAAAGTGTATCTACTCTGCAATCAAACAACAGAGGTTTCAGGAGACCGGTTGAAATCCCTTGCAGTCTGAATTCAAGCTCGGTTGTGGCAAGACCTCTGACTGTTGTTATTCCGGTACCTGCTGCTACCCCTAGTAGAGAGGCTAGGGTTATTCCCTGGAGCTGCAACGTGCAAATGCAAGCAGAGGTCCCTCAGGGCGTGTTGGATATAACAAACATTGCTGGGAGTAGTGGAATTACAAGGAGTGGAAGGATGTATGTTCCTGAAAATCTTAGAAAGGAACAATCAAAGGAAGCTGAAGAAAGGGCCCGTAAGGGAAAAGATAAGGAAACTGTGGAAGTTAGAGAAGTATCAGACAAAGAAGCTCAGGAATTTCTGAAAGTAATGAGACAAAGTGAATACCGGGTGGTGGACCAGTTAAATCAAACCCTGGCCAAAATCTCAATGCTTTCGTTGTTGTTTAGTTCTGAGGCACACCGAGCTGCACTGTTGAAAATCCTGAATGAAGCACACGTACCCCATGACATTACGGTCAACCAGCTTGATGGTATTGTTGGGAACATAGTGGCATCCAACTACTTGACCTTCACAGACGCTGAGCTACCTCCGGTGGGGAAGAATCACAATCAAGCCCTTCACATCTCTGTCAAGTGTGGGGACTACATGCTGGCCAGAGTGCTCATCGACAATGGCTCGTCATTGAATGTGTTACCCAAGTCCACAATGGATAAGTTGGATGTGGATTGCTCATATCTGAAGCCTAGCTCCACCTTGGTTAGAGCATTTGATGGGTCTGTGAAAGAAGTTTTTGGAGAAGTAGAGGTGCCTTTGCAGGTAGGTCCTGAAGTGTTCTATGTCACATTCCAAGTCATGGATATAGCTTCCTCTTATAGCTGTCTGCTAGGACGACCTTGGATACATGCCGCTGGGGCAGTGCCATCTTCGCTCCATCAGAAACTCAAGTTTGTGGCCGAGGGCAAGTTGATAGTAATCTTCGGGGAGGAGGAGATGATGATAAACCGATCACTACCAGAATATTACGTTGAAGCAGCAGAGGAGTCTTTTGAGACTGCCTTCCAGGGATTGGAGATCTCAAATGCTATCTTTGTTGGGAGTGAGCCTCCCCAATTGAAGCCTAGGTGGTCCAAGGCGGACATGATGGTTGCAAAGGTGATGCTAGGATATGGGTATCAGGTTGGAAAAGGCCTGGGAAAAGCTGCTCAAGGAATTGTAGCACCCGTCCTGCTGAAAGGGAATACTGAAAGGTTCGGTATTGGGTACATCCCAAGCCCTGCAGACCGAGAGAGGCTAGCAGCTGATAGAAGAGAGAAATGGTTGGCAAAGCTCAGAGGAAGGACCCCCAACCAGGGAGGGATGGTCGTCGGTGATCTTAGGAACAACTTCCGAAGTGTAGGCATGCTGAACCCTGACCAGGTCAATGTGATTGAAGAAGATTCAGGCTCGGGTGACGGTGCTGTCGGCTTAGTGCGCCGTTGTGCTGCGAAAGAAAAGCTCCAAAACTGGGAGGCCCTAGATTTCCCTGTTATTTTCAATTTAAAGTAATTTTTCTTTGTAATGCAAAATTCCTCGGCTCTGCCCAAGGCCTTGGGATATTTCATTCGGGCATGCATGTTTTCGTCAAACTTCATCAATGAATAAAATGTTATTTTGGAATTTTCAATGAAATTCTCTTTCTTCATCTCTCATTTGCGTGTCTTTTCTTTATTTTTATTCGCCACTCCATTTTAATGCAGATCGAATACAATTCTTGAAAGTAATAATGCCCATAACTCATACTGTGACTTTGATTACCCGGTTAACCAAACCGAGGAAGATGTTGAGGATGGTTGGGATACTCCTCCAGAAATTATGAGAATGGTAGAACAAGAAGAAAAGGTCATCAAGCCCCATGGGGAGCCCACAGAAATGGTTAATTTGGGTACTGAGGAAGACAGAAAAGAGATCAAGGTTGGTACCGCGATGGGGGATTGTGAACGTAAGAAGTTGATTCAGCTCCTGTTTGACTATGTTGACATTTTCGCATGGCCTTACCAAGACATGCCGGGATTGAATACAGATATTGTTGAGCACAGATTGCCGGTAAAACCAGAATATCCTCCGGTAAAACAGAAATTGAGGCGAATGAGGCCAGAGATGTCCTTGAAAATCAGGGATGAGGTCAAGAAACAGTTTGACGCAGGGTTCTTAGCAGTGGCAAAATATCCTGAGTGGGTAGCCAACATCGTTCCAGTTCCCAAGAAAGACGGAAGGGTCCGGATGTGTGTCGATTACCGTGATTTGAACCGAGCAAGTCCTAAAGATGATTTCCCTCTGCCTCACATCGATGTTCTGGTGGATAGCACAGCGCAACACTCAATGTTCTCCTTCATGGACGGATATTCAGGTTACAACCAGATCAAGATGGCTCTAGAGGATATGGAGAAAACCACCTTCATAACCCTTTGGGGAACTTTCTGCTATAAGGTCATGCCTTTCGGATTGAAGAATGCCGGGGCAACTTATCAAAGAGCAATGGTGACTCTGTTCCATGACATGATGCATAAAGAGATTGAAGTTTATGTGGACGATATGATCGCCAAATCAAGGACCGATGAAGAGCATGTTGTTAACCTGCAGAAGCTTTTCGAGCGCCTCAGAAAGTACAAACTCAGGCTGAATCCCGCCAAGTGCACATTCGGAGTGAGGTCAGGAAAATTGTTGGGCTTCATTGTTAGCCAGAAGGGAATTGAGGTAGACCCGGACAAAGTGCGTGCTATCCTCGAGATGCCGGCGCCAAAAACAGAGAAAGAAGTTCGTGGTTTTCTTGGAAGGCTGAATTACATTTCCCGATTCATCTTCCAGTTGACCACTACCTGCGAGCCGATTTTCAAACTGTTGTGCAAAAACCAAGAGTTGAAGTGGAATGATCAATGTCAAGAAGCCTTCGAGAAAATCAAGGTGTATCTTCAGAATCCGCCAGTCCTAATGCCACCTGTGTCCGGCAGGCCTCTTATTCTGTACCTTACAGTGTTGGACGATTCCATGGGTTGCGTACTGGGGCAACACGATGAGTCGGGGAAGAAAGAACATGCAATCTACTACCTGAGCAAGAAATTCACCGATTGCGAGACCAGGTATTCACCATTGGAGAAGACTTGTTGTGCCCTTGCCTGGGCAGCGCATCGATTGAGACAGTACATGTTGAGTCACACTACCTGGTTGGTGTCTAAGATGGATCCAATCAAGTA
The DNA here is from genome assembly GCA_963573325.1 of Astragalus glycyphyllos. Classification (NCBI taxonomy): domain Eukaryota; kingdom Viridiplantae; phylum Streptophyta; class Magnoliopsida; order Fabales; family Fabaceae; genus Astragalus; species Astragalus glycyphyllos. The sequence goes on from OY754308.1 coordinate 19,377,349, forward strand.
CATATTTGAGAAACCTGCGCTCACAGGTAGAATTGCTCGTTGGCAAATGCTTTTATCAGAGTATGACCTCCAGCATGTCACCCAAAAGGCGGTTAAAGGCAGCACATTGGCAGAGTATCTGGCACATCAACCGGCTAAGGATTACCAGTCCATGCAATGTGAATTCCCAGATGAAGACATCATGGCATTGTTCGACGAAGGAAAATCCCAAGATGATGAAAGGTGGAGAGTACTGTTTGATGGTGCCTCTAACATGTGGGGGCACGGGGTCGGAGCAGTGTTGATCTCCCCGGACAATCGTTTCATACCATTCACGGCAAGGCTGAGTTTCTACGTCACAAATAATATTGCAGAGTATGAGGCGTGCATCTTAGGCATACAAGCGGCCCTCGATTGGAAAGTCAAAAGGCTCGACGTGTCCGGGGATTCAGCTCTAGTTGTTCACCAAGTAAAAGGTGATTGGGAAGCAAGAAACCCTGATTTGATCCTTTACCGTGACTACATTCAAGAGCTAATCAAGTCCTTTGAAGAGATCACCTTCCAGCACATACCTCGCAATGAGAATCAACTGGCCGATGCCTTGGCCACTTTGTCTTCCATGTTCAACGTCAACTGTGACAGGAACTTGACGTGTGTCAGAGTCCAACACCGGGGTCTACCTGCTTATTACCATTGCATGGCAGTTGAAGAGGAATCAGGCAGTAAACCTTGGTACCATGACATCAAACAGTATATCACCAGCAGAGAATATCCCCCCGGCGCTTCAGAAAATGATAAGAGAACACTCAGGAGGCTGTCAATGGGTTTCTTCCTGAGTGGAGACGTCCTTTACAAGAGAAACCATGACTTGGTTCTCCTCAGATGTGTAACAAGGGAGGAATCAATAAAGATCATGCAAGATGTTCATGAGGGCTCATTTGGAATTCATTCCAGTGGGCACACAATGGCTAGAAAGATCCTGAGAACAGGTTACTATTGGCTGCAAATGGAATCTGACTGTTATAGCTTTGCAAGAAAGTGCCATAAATGTCAAATTTATGCAGATCACATCCATGTACCACCAACCTCTCTGAATGTCCTGAGTGCACCTTGGCCTTTCTCAATGTGGGGCATGGACATCATTGGTCCTATTGAACCCAAAGCTTCAAATGGTCATCGTTTCATCCTGGTTGCTATCGACTACTTCACCAAGTGGGTAGAGGCTGCTTCTTATCCCAATGTAACAAGTTCAGTGATTGCTAAGTTCATCAAGAAAGATTTGGTTTGCCGCTACGGCCTTCCGAACAAAATCATCACAGACAAGGGCAGTAATTTGAACAGCAAGGTGATGAGGGACTTATGCAAGGACTTCAAAATCCAACATCACAACTCTTCTCCATACCGTCCGAAGATGAATGGGGCAGTTGAGGCAGCCAATAAGAATATTAAGAGGATAGTACAGAAAATGGTAGTAACTTACAAGGACTGGCATGAGATGCTCCCCTTCGCCTTACATGGGTACAGAACCTCGGTGCGTACATCTACAGGGGCAACCCCTTACTCGTTGGTTTATGGGTCAGAAGCTGTTCTCCCCATTGAGGTTGAAATACCCTCGCTGCGGGTATTGATGGAGACCAAATTAGAAGAAGCAGAGTGGGTTCAGGCTCGTTTTGACCAATTGAATCTCATTGAAGAGAAGCGAGTAGCCGCTTTGTGCCATGGTCAGCTGTACCAACAGAGGATGATGAGGGCTTTTGACAAGAAAATCCGTCCTCGGGAATTCCAAGAAGGAGACCTCGTGCTCAAACAGATCTTGCCAATCCAGACGGATCCCCGTGGCAAATGGGCTCCCAAATACGAAGGACCTTATGTGGTGAAGAAGGCATTCTCCGGAGGGGCATTAATTCTTGCAAACATGGATGGAGATGAAATCCCAAATCCAGTGAACTCAGATGTGGTAAAGAAGTACTATGCCTAAAGAAATAGACAGAAAAAGAGAAAGATGAGCCAAATAAAGTTTAGCTCGCTAGGTCGAAAACCCGCAAAGGGCGGCCTAGGCAAAATCAGAGCGACCCGGTGGATTGAAAACCCGCAAAGGGCGATCCAGGCAAAGATTAGGGTCAGAAAACTTGGACTTGAAAAAAGAAAGGCAACTAGCACTCCCGAAGATTTGGATAAGGGGTTGATCAAAGTCACAAGTATGAACGGTGGGCACCGTTACTTCAAGGATAGAATCACAGGATCTGTTCCTTTTTCTTGTATTTTATCAGTTTAGAATAAAGATTGCAATTGTACTTTCAACTGGCGTGACTTTCTGCACGACCAGTTTCCATATCAGCAAAAGTCCAACTTTTCTTTCATATGTGTGCTTTTCGTGTCTTTACTTTCATTTATTCAGTTTCTTTCAAAATAATGATTTTATGATTGATGAAATTGAATTGCAAAACATGTGCATACATTCAAAGCATTACAGATTATTACGAAATCTTTGAAAATCACAAAAGGAAAAATGGTTTCCCAAAATGGGTAAAGTTGCAAAAAAAAAAGTCACATGCACTGCCACCTTTAAAATAACAAGATCATGGCAAACCAGCGCGCAACCCTTGCGTTATCACCATCCTGGAACAGTCTTCGTGTCAAGTGCCACAAGTCCCGCGGATTGATTTAACCAACAAAAAAAAACAAAAAAAAAAACAAACAAAAAAAAAACAAAAAAAAAAAACATTTTCATATCATTCATCATTCCTATATCATCCATGTCGTCAAACAGTAGAGCATTATACTTTCACATTCGCATCCCAAAAGGGCGAAAGGATACAGAAGAAAAAGAAACAGAAGAAAAAGAAACAGAAAAAAAGAAAAGAAAAAGGAAAATCAAACAGAAAAAACATCTCACCAAATCAATCATTGCATCCATGTGCATCCCAGCATCAAAAGCCTGCATTCCATGCATCATTCAAAGCTTCCCAATTTTCAAAAAGAAACTCAGTTGCTTTGGACTCGTTAGTCCCCAAAATTTTCAAAAAAGTCAGTTACTTTGGACCAATGGGTCCCCGAAATCTCATTTTCAGAAAATCATCATGGCACCGAGTTAGTGAACTCCATCAGCACAGAGTTAATAAACTCCCACAGAGTTAGTGAACTCCTTCCACAGATCACAACGTCGCGTACGAGCGCGCGACAGATCCTACAGACTTCGTTAAGTCCATCGGATTAATTGTGTCAACCTAAGGCATAGCGTAGATCCATTGATCATATCAGTTCCGGACCTGATATTGATCGGCCGCTCGAAAAGGCCACCCCCAGAGCTCGGACTCGACGAGAGTCCGTTAAAAGGTTTTAGGCAACCTCCGAATTCCCCAATTTACGGCACTTCCCATTTACTGCTTTCATTTACTGCTTTACACAATTTATTGCTTTCTCGTCGACGCGACAAGTGTTGACTCTCTCTCTCTCAAAAGAAGAGAGATCAAAGAAAGGAAACAAAAAAAAAGAGAAAAAAGAAAAGGAAAATTCGGGTTTCTCTAAGTAGACAAAATTAGTATTATTTCTGAATTCTTTATTTCTATTTTGCCTCGGAATATGTTTCGGCCAATTCATATTCCTTGGTAAAATCCAAATAAAGAGGGGCAGCTGTCATACCCTAATTTTGTCCTCCTAGGTTTAAAACCCTAATTTTCCGCAAAAAAATAAATAAATTGAGAAGTGTTGTTTTATTTTGAAGAGTGAAGAGCATTGTGCATGCATTTTTGGGTTTTAAAAGTCATTCTAGGGCTTTTAAATTCATTGTTAGAGTGGAAATGCATTTGTTGTTAAAAAACAAGGTTTTTAGGGCAAAAGGGTATTTTGGTCATTGTCAAAAATAAGATAATTTCTCATCAAAAATCATTGTGCAATTTTAGAGAAATTTATTTGAGGCAAAACATTTTTGGTCATGTATGTATGTATGCGCATGCATGCATACATTGTGCAAAAAATTTCAAAAAGGATCAATAAGGAATATTCTACAAAAATTTCAAGATGAGGTTTTTATGATATTTTTGGTCATGGTGATCTCATAAAATGGCATATTCCTAAGGTTCCTAGTATGTGGCCTAAATTGGGTGTATTTTTGTACAATTATCCTAAGAAGAATAATCAAAAATGAAGGGATAATGGAATGGTCATATAATAGTACAATAGTACAAGATGACAACTAGCAAAACTTGGTCACCAAGGACCCCTCCCAATGTGTGTCGCCTATCCCTCTCATTCCCTCTCATATTTTCATTTTTTGACCTCAATCCATGTGTGATTCAATCCTCACCCTCCATTCAAATTTTAGATGCAATCCTAGGGTGAGATGAGATGCACAATGACCTAACTACCCTTAAACCTAATTGCTTTCTATATATACCCTATTAACCTCACCTCACAAAAAAAAAAAAGAAAGCTTTTGGCCTCACCATTCACTCATAAACCCTAGCACACAACCCCCTCCTCACCTTCTCTCCATTTATGCGCCACCCCCTCTCCCTTCTCTCTAACTCACTTCTTCATTTCTCATCTACCCACACACATTCAATCCATCTTCCAAGCCTAAACACTAATTTTCAACCATCAATCCTTCATAAAATCACACAAAAGTTCAAGATCAAGGGTCATTTTTTGGAGATTGAAGACCAAGCTTGAAGATAAGTTGATTTGGTTGATTGTTTCTTCATCTATTGTGTTTATTTGGAGCTCATCTTAAGGTATGTGATTCCTAGACCCCTTCTCTTGTAAATCCTTGCATAAAGTCATCATTTCTTGCATATTTGTGAGATTTCCACTTCCAAAAATGTAGATCCTCTCTTTTAACTTCATTTTTATGCTTGTACATATGTTAATCTCATGAATCTTTGTTTTGATGCTTTGATTTTGGGGTTATATGCATGATTTTGTTGTTTTAATTGAAATAAAATGTTATTTGCTTTGATAATAATTTCGCATGCTTCAAATAAATATGTGTTTTATGATTTTTGTTGGTTCTCATGGTTGAATCTTGTGAATAAATGTATCTATGTTTTGGTTATGTCATTCGCTTGCTTGATTTGGTTGACTTGTTGAAATAAATTGATGATTGGCCATGTATGTATTTCGCATATTTTGAGATAATTTGGTTTGATGTTGATTTTTGGGTGTTTGTTGGCTTAATCTTATAATTATTTGAATATGAACCATGATTGTGAGCTTTTGTGCCAAAAGGAATGGTTACAAGATGTAAATCTTGATTTCCTTCGGCTATTTGGTTCGCATATGTTCAATAATTAGGTTTTAATATTTGATTTGATGCCTTTTGAGGTTCAATCGTACAATTGCGTGGAAATGAACCTTGATTGTGAATTTGGGTCGCTTAAAGGAATGTTGCAAGATGTGTATCTTGATTTCTTCGGGCTAAAAGGTTCACATACTAGGGTTTATGAATTGATTTTGTTAAATTACTTGTTTAAACTTGCAAATATTCAAACCTATGTTGTTAATTGTGAAATTTGTGATTTGAGAAGATGAATTTGGGTTTTGGTTCATTTATGGTCCACAAATGATCTTGGGTTATGCTAAGTTGGCAAGAGATAGGTTACTTTAACCTTGATGCATATGCTTGTAAGCATTTAAAAATTCAATTCCCATTTGATGTGCTTGTGAAATGTGAGCAAAAAGGGGTCTATAAACAATTGAATTTGCGCACATGATTGGTCTCCAATGACCTTGATGCATCCTCAAGTTTAATCATGCTTTCTTTGCTCTTTGAGTTTATTGTAAATTGTTGTTTGAAGCTTGTGAAGTTTTGGCAAAGGATAGGCCACTTAGAGCCTTGACGCACCATTGCATTGTCTTAATAAATTGCAAAGGATAGACCGCTTGGAGTCTTGATACACTTTCCATTTCTCAATCGGCAAAAGATAGGTTCATTTAACCTTGATGCACATGCATTTTGCATATTCATGCATTCTTACCTATTCTTGCATCCTTGCCTACTCATGCATTCTTGAATTGAAGCTTGGTACTCCATGCTTGATATACTTGTTTATGTGCTTGTGATGCATTAAAATGTTGAATTGGTGTTCACAATTTGTTTGTTTTGATTTCCACCAATTGTTACTCGTTAGTAACTCTCCAAAACTTCAAAACCATGTTGCATACAAAAAACAACTTGTTACTCGTTAGTAACGTTCCAACTTCAAAACATTTTTTTTGCATTTACATAATCATTGATAAACAACTTCACTTCTTCTCAAAACAATTCCAAACTATTTTTCACAAATCAAACTTTGTTGAGGATAATGCGAAGCCTTTGCTTGCACGATTGTCAACAATGGGGTGCTAGTGGTGATCACTTGGAGTCTTTGCTCAATTGATTATCATGAACACTCATTTTTCAAAAGAACTCTCATTTCACAAATTAAAAACTTTGTTGAGGATAATGCGAAGCCTTTGCTTGCACGATTGTCAACAATGGGGTGCTAGTGGTGATCACTTGGAGTCTTTGCTCAATTGATTATCATGAACACTCATTTTTCAAAAGAACTCTGATTTCACAAATTAAAAACTTTGTTGAGGATAATGCGAAGCCTTTGCTTGCACGATCGTCAATAATGGGATGCTAGTGGTGATCACTCGAAACCTTTGTTGTTTGATCACTGTGAACATTCAATTTTCACAATTAAACAACTAAAAAATAAAATCCTTTTCTCGACAACCGAGAACTACGTAAGCTTTGAATTCTCCATCGCACTGGGAGATACGTAGGAGCAGGTCACATTCCCGTCAAGCACGACAAATGAAAATCATTTTCTTTTCAAAAAAACAAACCCTTTTCCAAAACAAGGCAATTTCTAAAAACAAAACAATTTTCGAAAACAAGAACTACGTTGCTTTGATTCCCTCCCCAGGATACGTAGGCACGGTGCCCTCCCGTCAAGCGCAAAAGATTAAATTTTCCTTAAGTTTTTCCATAAAGTAAGGAGAGATAAAGAGAGATAAAAACAAAGCATTTCTTAAATCAATCTTTTAAATCACACGTCAAATCGAGGTTCCCTTTCAGTAGAAAGGATGTGTGGGGTGCTCGTACCTTCCCCATGCATAACCGACCCCCGAACTCAAATCTCGTGGTTCCAAGGACCATTGTCTTTCAAGAAAGGTTTTTTTCAATGTTTTACCTCTAAAAAAAATATTGGTGGCAACTCCAATTCATGTTGTGCGAAGAGAAATCCCTCCAAAGGATTTTTCGGGGTGCAATAGTCCCCAAAGGTGACCACTAAATCGAGGTAGCCCAGTGGTGTTGTGGTTGAACCGTTGAATCCCGTTAAGGTCGTTCGTCTACATGGGGCAAGATCTTCCTTGTCAATTTGAGGGCGTCCAGTAGGCCTACAAAAATTATGTCTGCGGAACTTCCTTGGTCGACCAAGATCTGCTTGACTTCTACGTTTGCCATTACAGCCTGACCGGTGCTGAGCCTATGTTCAAGATGTCATTCCATTGTCTTTTCAGTGTCTTTTTAGCTTCTGCTTGTAGCGATCGAAAAATCCGGGAGGGGATTCCTCGAAGGTTCAAAAGATGAAGCCGCCACCAAAGTTTAGTTTAAGGGTAAACAATGGAAAATCCCATTTGATTTGGATAATGGTCCTTGAGACCAGATTTGGGTTCGGGAGTCGGTTATGTGTAGGGAAGGTATTAGCACCCCACGACATCCTTCCTAAGGAAGGTTACCTGCTAATTAGTTGTAGGAAAAAATGTTAATTTTCAAAATGTTTATTTTACCCCTTCTATTTTGATAAAGAAATTTAGAGAGATAGACTTGGTATTTTTGGATTATTATTTATTTAGAAAAAAGACTAAAAAGTTTTTTATTAGTGCAATTGACAGAGGTCGGCCGCCCTCTGCTCCTACGTATCTCCTGGTAGAGAATCAAATCACTCGTAGTTCTTGGTAGAAAATATTTGTTTGTTTGATATTTTTTATTTAGGGATTGTTTGTTTTTATATAGGGATTTCAGGACCTGATCCGTAACGGTTCATTTGTGGCCCCAAAAAGTTGACTAACCCGACTGTACAGTTGACTTAATCCCCTATTCTGAAAAATGGTTTTATTTTTTTGAAAGAGAGGGATGTGTTTGTACTTTTTTAGTTTGTTTGTTTCAAAAAGGGATTTCAAGACCTGATCCGTAACGGTTCATTTGTGGTCCTAAAAAGTTGACTAACCTGACCATACAATCGACTTAATCCCCTATTCGGTTTTTTTGGAAATTTGACAAAGAAAATAATTCGTACATTAAAATGACAAAACTAAAAATTAATAAAGAGTAGACTAAAAATTAAATAACCAACTATATACATACATACATACATAAATAAATAGATATATACACATGTAAATAAATAAATAAACAATAAATAAATTATAAATAAATAAATATGTACATTAAAAAAAAATACAAAACTAACCTTAACACGACGAATGTCGAAGTGGACCGAGAAGTCTGTCCAGGTCAACTGCGAACTGGGCTCCCGACTGGTTTATTTTGACCCTCTAAAGCCATCTTTTGCAAAAAAACCCGCTTTGAGAATCGAAAAGCTAACTCACTCAAAGCGTGCAATATAATCAAAGACAGGCTCTTAGTGAAATGGACAGCAAAGGCTTAGTCCAAAAGATCATTTAGTTCACCAAATCCCCCCCTCTAGCCTTTGCATCTCAACCTCTTTTATAGCCAAATGTTAGATGACTCTTGCTTCTCCCAAGCAATGTGGGGCAAAAACAAGATAGAGAACACAAATCCCATTTAGAGAAAGCAATTCCCATTTTTCTCAAACTGGACACCGTAAAACTGTGAATTCGGATTCGTTAACTGTTGGATCACCTTCAGTTTTGGATAGCAAGTTCGTGAGACATATATCTTCACTTTCACCGTTCAAATCGTCGAAACGAGGTCTGAGGAGAGAGATATTGCCTTCGCAAGTAGCTGCAGTTTTGGGTATTTTTATTTTCTTGTTCTCAATTTGTAAACTTTGAGGAGGCACTTTGAACTTCAACATGAAGCCTATCACTAGTGGGGGTTCTTCCAACATGAATTGAAACCTTTAACCCCATCTTGGATTTCTATTTTCCTTTACATGCTTAGTTTTTCTCTCGTATAAATATGAGGTGTGCGTATGGATTAGTGTGGAATTTTCCTTCAACATCTTCAACTTCATGGATGATGATTAAAAACAAACCATCACTAGCATGTCTTTTCTATTGCATTGGACTCTTCTACATTTGTTGGTAACTCATCCCCCTTAAAATGTATGTACAGGACTAACTCCATGTGATTTTTGTAGCCTAGAGATTGTGATATGATTCTAGCTCTTTTATTTAAAAAGGAAGTAAAAGAAATAAAATGTTGGACAAAATTGGGGTGCAACACTGCTCCTTCTAGAAGGCATCCTCCTGTGATTACAAAAGCGACTGGTCGTCCTTTGGTCTTCCTATCGCTGGGACCTTCATCTGAGTCATCATCCTCGTCCGCCTGGGAGGCTTCGTTGATCACCGCCTTCCCCTTTCAAAGGGAGCGATGGGGGAGCACTGAGGGGATCAGTCTCCCCTTCTTTCTTCCTTGGGAGTAACTTCCCTTTTCTAATTAAGTCTTCAATGTCGTCTTTGAGGGCCATGTATTTATTCGTATCATGACTGTTACTACGGTGATAGCGACAAGACTTCTTTTTAGGCCGCATTCCTTCCTTGAGCACCAGTGGTTCAGGTCTCTTTATATTCCTGAATTCCGTATTGGCACACTCTGCCAAGATTTCAGCTCGAGTGGTGTTCAACTTGGTGTGTTCATTAAAATGACGGGATCAAAATTCGCGGGATCGTCCTCCAGGGTCCTGTCTAAGTTTGTACTCGCCTCTTTTCCGATGGTCAGCCGTCCTTTCACCCTCGCGTTTGGCCACTACACGAGTGGCCAAGTCAGCTTCTTCACAATCCATATACTTTTGGGACCTTCGGAGGAAATCGCCCAAGCTACGGGGTTTATTCACTCCGATAACCACCTGAAAGAGAGTCCCATGCTTCAGTCTATCTGCCAGGAAGTAGAGCCTCATCCAGTCGATCAAAATTCCTAACACACGCAGTTTCTTTGTTAAATCGTTCCACATACTCGAGGAGGGTCTCCTTTTCTCATTGACGAACTGCTTTCAAAACTTCTTCTGACTTTGGCTTTACTCTTGACGCAATAAATCGTGCAGCGAAGAGTTGGGCTAACTGTCCCCAGCTCGAGATGGAGCTTGGCTTGATCTCCCGAAACCAAGCTAGAGCTGACTTCTCGATTGTTAAAGGGAAGATTTAGCGTAAACGGCCCCTTTCTGTGTCAGCGATCGTCCCTTCTAGGCGATTGGTCATCAAAGTCGCGGCTTCGATCATCGCGTCTTCTACGATGAGGACTGTCTAGAGATCGGTGACTTGAGTGCCTTGGCGAATCTGAAGATCTATAAGACGAGTTTAGTGAGGACGACCTTTCTGGCCAGTAGGTCGGGTTCGTTGGAGATGGGGATCGACTGGGAGGTGCTTGATGTGATTCTAATTGATTCCATATAAATTTAGGATCTAACCAAGTGAATTTCTTGAATCCAAAATAACAAACAAGATAAAAAGAGAAAGGGAAAAGAAACATACAAATGGAATTAGGCAAGAAGATGGATAAATTCACCACATCCAAGAGGATGATAAGATCATGAGAGAATCACCACAAGAGATAGAGGCTCTTGATAAGATTCAAGTTTGGTTCTAGAAAGAACCCTAGAGAAGCATTCTCTAAACTCACACCAATGTGTTTTCTATTTCATCAAAGTTGTTAAATGAACTTACAAAAGTTTCTTAAATACCTAGGGCTGTGCCTAAGCTACACAACTTGCACACCATGGTGCCTAGGTCAAAGGTGCATACACACAAACACCAAAATACTCTAATGTCAACATAAAGCAAAATATAATCCTAATAAAATATGATTATTACAACTTAAAATAAAAAAAACTTCATTCTAATTTTAACAAATTAGATTCTCTTGCGGTCCACATCATTCCCTCCTTCTTGAAGAAATTCGACCTCGAATTTGTTCTCCATTGTTTCCCTCCTTTCGTTACAGCACATCCACCGTGTCCTACATAAAGAAAGAACTCAAATCAATACCAACATACCCCCAGGGTCAAATGGAAATTGAGAAAAATAAACACATTTGACAAAGATAAGCAATACCAAATTCCATGCAAAAGTAAACAAGGAAAAGTAAAGGTAGGAAGCAATTTATACCTTTCGGAGTAGATACCTATAACCAAATTTACCTTTCTTTGCTTCAACATTGAAATAACAACATTGTTTCTTTCTCCTTTCAAGGTTTGAGAAACAATTGACCCAGCGTGAGGACTCTCATTTTCAAACTTAGACAATAGGCACAAGTTAGACCACCCCTTCATTCAATTTGCAAGATTTTCAAGCACATGGGAAAAGTAAAACTTAAGCAATGCAACACACAAATTGTCGATCAAGAAGCTAGAAAGCTTAATTGATTTGACTTCTTTGTAAGGAACCAAAACAAATAAAACTTCCCTAGAATCAACTTCTTCAAGCATATGGCTTTCCTTGAAAACTTGTAAATTTGAAGTAGTGCCATCAAATACCAAACCATGGGGTACCTTTCTTGAATATTCATCCCTATGCATGCTCAAAAAGAGATCAACAACACTAGGGAAATTGTTAGCATAAGAAGACAAATGATCAAATGGAACTTCAAGTTTAAGCATAGGTCTTACCAACAATGCTCTTTTTACCTCATTTTCCTTCTTTAAGAGATTTTTATTCTCACCAACTTCTTTATTTTCAATTTTTTCTTCTCTTTTACCACACTCCTTTTCATTTTCCTTTCAACTCTTCTTTTTCTTTTTCGATTTTAAGTTTCAAAGCCAACATGTCTTCTTTAACCTTACTTGGACTAAGAGGTTGAAGAGTGAATTTGATCCTATTGTTCTTTATTTTCACTTTTTTCTTCTCTTTTACCACACTCCTTTTCATTTTCTTTCAACTCTTCTTTTTCTTTTTCTATTTTAAGTTTCAAAGCCAACATGTCTTCTTTAACCTTATTTGGACTAAGAGGTTGAAGAGTGAATTTGATCCTATTGTGAACAAAAGTGTATTTGTTTGACTCACCATCATAAATAACTTTCCTATCAAATTGCCAAGGTCTCCCTAGCAATATGTGGCTAGCCTCCATGGGTGCTACATCACATATAACCTCATCACAATATTTATCAATGGAAAATGATATTTTGACTTGTCTATTAATCTCGAATTCTCCATGATCACTTAACCATTGCACTTTATATGGACTAGGATGTGGAGTTGTTTTAAGATTAAGCTTTGACACTAACCTAGTGCTAGCAACATTTGCACAACTACCACCATCAACTACCAAAGAGCATATATTTCCTAGAATGAGACACCTTGTTTGGAAAATATTAGTTCTTTGTGAATCATTCTCATTTCGCTCATAGGCTCCAACAAATTTACTAACCATGAAGAAATCTCCCTTTTGAGACTTTTCCTTACATTCACTCTCATGTGAACTAATGCACCCATTTTTCCTTAAGGCCATAATTTTCTTAGTTGGACAATTTAATGCAATGTGCCCATACTCTAAGCATTTAAAACATTTCATGTTCCTTAACTAAGGGTTCAAAGAAGAAGAGTTAGAAAGTGTACCTTTACCCTTGGAGGTTGTGACATCATGTCTTTTGGATTGAGCTCCCTCCTTCTTGGAATTGTCCTTCCAACTTAAAGAGTGACATTTTGAAAAGGATCTCTTGTAGACATTCTTTCTTTGCAATTGTTTTTCTACCGTAATGGCTTGGTGGACAAGATCTTCAATCTTTGAAAAATGGTGATGCTCCACTTCCTCCATTATATCTTCATTTAGACCATCAAGAAACCTATCTACGGTATCCTCCAAATTCTCCTCCAAATTAGCTCTAGTCATAGCCACCTCTAACTTCTCAAAGTACTCACTAACACTTTTACTCCCTTGAGTAAGTCTATGCAATTTGTCACGCAACTCCTTATGGGTATGAGAAGGAACATGCCTCCTCCTCATTATGGCCTTCAAATCTTTCCATTTTCCAATAGGCTCAAGTTCACAACTCTTCCTAAGCTTTTTTTTTATCCCACCAAATAAGTGCATAGTCTCTTAACTCCAACACAACTAACATTAACATTTGTTCTTCACTAAGATGATAGCACGAGAGTATTTGTTCTACTTTAAGCTCCCAATCAAGATATGTTTCAGGATCACTCTTCCCATGAAAGCTTGGAATGCTTATTTTTTCTTTCAACTCATTTTCTCTCAAATAATCTCTATGTTTCATCTCTTTTTCTCTATCTCTCCTCTCATGTCTCCTTTCTTTTTTATACTTTTTCTCTTTTTCTCTCACATTTTCTTCATATCTCTCATGCATTTTCCGAATCAAATCACCAACCTTATACTTCTTAAGTGTTTTTGCAACACATTCTTTTTCATAGCCCAAACCTCTATTCATGATTCAAACAACTAGATAACAAGGAACAAAATGATCAAGTAAAGGAAAAAGAACAAAAGTCCTCACCACTTGCTACACTACAACAGAATTGTTAAAAAAGGGCGCCCCCATTAGGGGCGCTTTCTAAAAAGTGCCCCTGAAGCCCAGAATAAGGAGGTCCTTCAGGAGCGCTTTCTAAAAAGTGCCCCTGATGCCCAAAATAAGGCTTTCCGTATATTAGGCATCAGAGGTGCTTTTCAGAAAGCGCCCCTGATGCTAATATTCTAATATTACCGTTTCAATACTCCCTCTCACTCTCAGTACTCGTCTCTTTCCCTCTTCTCTTAGCCTCTCTTACCTAAAACCCTCTTCTCTCACACTCTCATCAGTCTCTCAGCCTCTCTTACCTGAAACCCTCTTCTCTCCCTCTTCTCATTAGCTGACCAAAAAAAAACTTATCACTCTCCACTCACTCACTTAACCGTAAAACACAACACTAAGTCACCACTCACCAACACGTGAAAACTGAAAATACCCCAAACGAAAAACGTCAAAACCAGACAACACCAGCGCCACCGCCAGACGCCAGTCAACCACCAACACCGTCTGTCGTGCTCCGCCGCCGCCGCCGTCTCCACTTGTTCCGTCGTCGTCCCTGCTCTTTCTCAGTCAGTCATTCTCTACTTTCAAGGTTAGATTTCCACAATGCATCAATATTGATTCTGGGTTTTTTGATTCAATCCGTTTTACCAGCCCTTCTTCAATCTGTTTTACTTCGTCATTTCTATTTCATTGCTTCTTTGATTTCGTTTGCATTGTTTCAGTCAGTTAGTCTGTTTTACTTTTTCTTGATTCCTATTTTTATGGTTTGTGTGATTTGGGAATTAGGAATTAGGAATTGGCAACTAATGTTGATGTTAGAAATTAGGAATTAGGAATTGGGAATTAGGAATTAGGAATTGGCCTTGGTTCTGTTTGAAAGAAAATAAGCTTGCGTGAAGTAATGATAATTTGGCAACTAATGTGAATTTGGCAACTGATGAAACAAATAAATGATAATTTGGAAACTAATGATAATTTGTCATTATAATTTAATATACTATGTACACTTCTTATTAGGAATTTTTTTATAAAATGGTGTATGTCAACACTGAATAGCCAGCTAAAAGGATTCAACAATGGATTCAAGAATATTATTGGCTATTATATATGATATACTAGGGGGCCCTATTTTGAAAATAGTTGAATTATAGGATTTTCCTAAGAAGTGGGATTGATAATATAACACAGTGTTTAAGTGAAAGTATAAAAGAACAAAGTGCAATTTCTTAGTTTCAAAAAATTGTACTTTGTGTGTTTTTCACCATTAATATGTTTAAGTTCTCTTATCAGGAATTTATAATAAATTTCGGTCTAATATGGATAGAAAGTGGATGTCTGCCAATCGTCTGTCGAAAGAATATGTCGATGGAGTGAAATATTTTGTGAACTTTGTCGTTCGACGTTTAGGAACTTCTAGTAAGTTCAAGTGTCCTTGTTTAAGATGTTGTTACGCCAATCGAGTTACTGCACTTGAGTTGGAAAGACATTTAAAGGCCAACGGAATCGATCAAAGTTATATTTGTTGGACAATGCATGGTGAGGAAATAGGTGAACCTTCAAATATGGATAATAGTACTCAGAGATGTGATCCGGTTGATTATCCTGAAACACATACGTTTGATGGCGACCAATTTGAAGAGATGACAAAGGCGGTTGAAGACGATCTTAATGATTGTCCTCAAATGTTTGAGAAGTTGATAACCGATGCGGAGACACCGTTGTATGTGAGCTGTACTGAATTCACAAAGTTATTGGCTGTGATAAAGCTGTACAACTTGAAAACTTGCCACGGATGGACAGATAAGAGCTTTACGGAATTACTCGCACTACTGAAAGATATGTTGCCGAAAGACAATGTGCTCCCTTCTCGGACGTATGATGCAAAACAAATGTTAGGCACCATTGGTTTGAACTATGAGAAGATACATGCTTGTCCGAATGATTGCATTTTATTTCCGAATGAACATGCGTTGTTAAAGTCCTGCCCTAAATGTAATGCATCGCGGTATAAGAAGAAAGAATCTGCTCCAGAAAAGGTATTGTGGTATTTTCCCATAATTCCTCGATTTAGACGTATGTACCGTAGTTCGGAAGACGCAAAACAGTTGACTTGGCATGACGATGAAGGATTAAAGATGGTATGCTACGACACCCGGCGGATTCTCCGCAGTGGAAAAAGATTGATATTGATTATCCCAATTTTGGGCATGACCCAAGAAACCTACGCCTTGCATTGTCTGCTGATGGATTTAACCCGCACGGTATCCAGAGTAGCTCCCACAGTACATGGCCTGTGATTTTGGCGATTTATAACTTACCTCCATGGCTTTGCATGAAACGCAAGTATATGATGTTGTCTTTGTTAATTTCTGGCCCCAAACAACCAGGAAATGATATTGACGTATACTTGGCTCTTTTAATAGAAGACTTGAAGCAAATGTGGGAGATTGGGGTAGAGGTGTATGATGGGTTCAGAGAAGAAAGTTTCATTCTGAAGGCTATGATTTTTGGTACCATTAATGACTTTCCAGCATACGACAATCTATCTGGGTACAGTAACAAAGGTCAATGTGCATGTCCTATATGTGAAGATAATACAGATTGGATGTGGTTGGAACATGGTA
Source organism: Astragalus glycyphyllos (assembly GCA_963573325.1). Lineage (NCBI taxonomy): Eukaryota > Viridiplantae > Streptophyta > Magnoliopsida > Fabales > Fabaceae > Astragalus > Astragalus glycyphyllos. The sequence goes on from OY754308.1 coordinate 19,393,607, forward strand.
AGAAGAATATATATCTTGGCCATCGGAGATTTTGCCTCCAACTCATCACTATCGGGTGTGGAGAAAGGCATTCAATGGGAATTCAGAAACTCGTAAAGCTCCTCTGCCTTTGACCGGTGAACAACTATTTGAAAAGGTGAAAGATTTGGACATTAAGTTTGGGAAGCCTTTTGCAGGAGAGCTTGCAATACGAGGGTGGAAGAAAAAATCAATTTTCTTTGAGTTGCCATACTGGAAGTCATTACACGTAAGGCATTTCATTGATGTGATGCATGTTGAAAAAAATGTATTCGAAAGTGTCATTGGTACCTTACGCAATATGCCAGGGAAGACTAAAGATACCATCAACACAAGGTTGGATTTGGTTAGTATGGGGTTGAGACCAGAATTGGGTCCGATTAAGAAGGGTACACGTACATATCTACCTCCGGCAGCTCATACTCTATCTAGAAAGGAGAAAACTGTCTCTAAAGTTCCAGAGGGGTACTCTTCAAACGTTACGAACCTTCTATCGATGAAAGACCTCAAGTTAAAGTCTCTAAAGTCTCATGATTGTCATGTTCTCATGGAGAATTTGCTACCAATTGGTATACGATCCATTATGCCCAATAAAGTACGTCAGGCCATAACTAAACTTTGTTTCTTCTTTAAGGAGATTTGTAGTAGGGTGATTAACCCTGGAAAGTTGCCAGCTCTGCAAAGATCAATTACTGTCACTTTATGTGAGCTTGAGATGTTTTTTCCGCCTTCATTCTTTGACATAATGATTCATTTAATAGTTCATCTAGTTAGAGAGACACAATTGTGTGGCCCATGTTACATGAGATGGATGTACCCGTTTGAGCGGTACATGAAGATATTAAAAGGATATGTTAAAATCCGATCACGACCCGAGGGTTGCATTGCTGGGCGCTACATAGTTGAAGAAGCTATTGAGTTCTCCACCGACTATCTATCTAGTGTTGAATATTCTGTTGGGATGCCAAGGGAGCATCACACAACAAGTGTTGGTAAAGGGATGACAGGAAGGAAAATAGTGATGGTATCTAGGAAAGAACTAGAGCAAGCACACTTATATGTTCTGCACAATGATAGTCAGGTTGATTCATATATTGCCAAACACATGGAGATTCTTAAGAGTGATCACCCAACTAAGAGTGAAGTTTGGTTAATAAAAGAACATAATCGGAGTTTCATACTGTGGCTAAAAAATCAAATTGATATTGAGTTTGTTTCGAATCCTACCTCGATTTCAGAAAGATTGAGATGGTTAGCAAAAGGTCCAAATATACATGTTTTCTCTTACACTAGTTATCTACAAAACGGGTACACGTTCTATACAAAATCCCATGATGATCAGAGTAAAATGCAAAATAGTGGGGTGACTCTTGTAGCTGAATCTATGCATACATCAAGTGCCAAAGACAGAAATCCCATTTACGCGAATATGTCATACTTCGGTGTTATTGAACACATATGGGAGTTGGATTACAATATGTTTTCGGAGTCTGTGTTCCAATGTAATTGGGTTGACAATAATAATGGTGTACAGATGGATGACTTGGGTTTCATGCGGGTGAATTTCAACAAGTTAGGGTATAAAGATGAACCTTTTATTTTAGCCTCGCAAGCCCAACAAGTGTTTTATGTCACTGATCCAGTTGATATCAATTGTTTCATTGTTTTATTGACAAACAAAAAGTTATTGGTGACTGACATTGGGGATCAAGCGCACGAAGATGTTGACATTGAGGATGACCCTTTCTTCGGGACATTGCAACCAATAATAGGGGAAAGTACTTTTAATGACGATATTTTGTATGTTAGAAAGGATCATAACGATGGAATTACATTTCGTCGAAAACAAAGTACCAAGAAGCAAAAAACAAAATATCATACAAATAAACAAGTAGCTAGTAACGTTTGATCGAGGAAGAGGAAAAGGAAAAGGTAATATATCATGCGTAGTTTCTTTTTTATTCATTTTTCATATTGTAAAAATTAACTAACTTATAGTTATTATAAAATAACATTTAACCTAATAACAATGATTATATTATGTTGCAGGTGAGATGACTTCCCACAGTGATGATAGTGCACATGACAGTGGTCATGAGAGTGAACATCAGCCCAAAAAAAAGTTCACTCCTCGTGGAATGACAGTTAAGAAGAATATCATCACTCGGGGAAATAAAGGGCTTCCTAAACTTATAGTATGATACTTACTAATTAACTAACTTTGTTACATACTTTTAATTGTTTGTTATCTAATTTACCTAAGTAACAATGCAGGTCGAATGGAATGTTAAAAACCAAGCGATCGGTGGCAATGGTAAACAGTTGAGAATCTTCATTGGTGTCAGAGCAAGGCAGGATATACCAATTACAATCAGCAGTTGGAATAGTAAAAAAGATGCCTCTATCAAGAAGCATAAAGATGAGCTATGGCATATGATACAGGTATGAGTCTTATTTTTTACTATTCAGTTATTTTATAATTAAATATGTAAGTATATTTATAATCATTTTGTTGAATGTAAACAGAAATACTTTGATGTGGATGACTCTCGAAAATACTATTGTCTTATGAAAGCTGGAAAGGCGCATAGAAAATTCAGATCAATTCTAACAAAGTGGGTGAAAGATGAAGAGGGGAACACCAGAAGCCATCCTCCACCACAGTATGCTGGGATTATACCATTGGAGGATTGGACTGCATTTGTTATTTCATGCGAAGATGAGGAATTCCGGGTTTGTACAATTACTTATCATACATATACCTATATTTGACAATTATGAGGTATTAATGTAAATAGATGTGTCATTATAGAGATTAAGCAATGAAAATCGCGAGAGAGCGACAAGTCCTGAATACCCTTATAGAGCCGGTGTTACTAGTTATCCCGAGATTGAAGAACGATTGGTAGGCACATTATCTTATATTTTATCTTTCATTTATTAAATTAATATACTGATTTATTTACTAATACATGGTAAATTTTAATAGCTGCGAGAGGTCGGAAAAGATCCTGCTCATGAATCTATTGACCGACAAGTTTTGTGGTTAGAAGCCCGACAAAACAAAGATGGTGTCATTGACCACCCAAAAACGAGAGAGGTGTATGAAAGAATTGTAAGTATGATAAAATTAAAAAAGAATTCTTTCATTGAAGGTGAATAAACTTCTTATCTTTTTGTAATGTCTAATAATGTTTGTGAATCAGGAGTCAATATCTCAATCAGTATCACAAGGAGAGATTACAGATTCTGATTTTCCAAATAACATCCTTGATCGTGCATTTGGAACTGAAGAGTATCCAGGACGTCTACGGGGTTTGGGATTTGGCATTTCTCCAACGACTTTTTCGAGTTCAAAGAGGCAAAAAAAAGAAGAGGAACGAGAAAATAGAGAAAGACGGTTGGAAGCCACTGTATTGATGCTAGTAAAAGAACTTAATGAACTTAAAGAAAGAGTTGGTCCAAGGACTAATGATGTACCATCTCCTAACCCAGATAGCTTCAGGGATAGTTGCAATATTGCGTCCAATGAGGTAATTATCGTTGGACCTCTTTTTTATTTTTTATATTTTACAAATAACTTATAAGTATTAATATTTGGTTATCAATTAATTTAGGTTAACAATTGTCATTGTGAATTATATTTATCAAACCCGCTTACGTTGGTCGCAAAGGGCTTTGTTTGTAACAATGAGGACTCCACCTTGCACAATCTTCCTATTCCTCCAAATCATGCGAGAGTCAGAGTTGAGTTTGTTGTTGTGGATGATGCTGAATTGCCGATACCAGTTGACACTGCAGAGATGACTTTGTTAACTGTGAATGATGCACTTGGCACCTTGGTGGCATGGCCATCAAATCTTATCAATGTAAGGAGCAATTAATATATTTGTTAATAAATCATTGCCTTATTGTCTCATATATTCATAACTAATTATAATTCTAAATAAATAGGTAAGGAAAGCAAGATCTCAGATTTCTGGGCATGTTGGCAAATCCCAACCCTCCCCTTCTATTGGTCGCAAGAAGCATGTGTCTAGGGGAGAATCTAGCAGGAATGAGATTCAATCCCAACCCTTCCCTTCTATTGGTCGCAAGAAGCATGTGTCTAGGGGAGAAGCTAGCGAGAATGAGATTCAATCCCAACCCTCCCCTTCTATTGGTCGCAAGAAGCATGTGGCTAGGGGAGAAGCTAGCGGGAATGAGACTCAATCCCAACCCCCCTCTTCTAAGGAATTCATCAGTTATCTAAAGATTCATGCCTCAACAATGGCGAGTGCTGATTTGATAAATGTATTGATTGATCCAGACATCTTTCGAGTTGACCACCAAATTTCCCTTTCAAATGATGAACTTGAAGAGGTATTATCATTGTTATTATTATTATTACTACTACTACTATTATTATATGTTAATTTATTTGTATGCATTTTAACTATAGGTATTTGTACCATGAGATTATGAGCACCATGGAACAAACAAAAAGATTTATATTCTTGTGCCCCCAACGTACTTTTCTACGCAACGTCCGCATTGATAAAGACATGTCAAAAGAAAAAGTTGGGGAATTGAAGGAAGCGGTTAAAGAAAACAAGGAAGCGGTAAAAGCATATATCAATAGTCGCTTGGCTTTGGCACGGGAAAGCATATGTGATTGCTTGTTTTTGGCACCCATCAACTTAGGGTAAGAAATTTAATCTATATATATATATATATATATATATATATATATATAAAACGTGTTATTGAAACATGTGTTATTTATTTGGTTATCCAATTTTTTTGTAGGATGCATTGGATATTGTTGGTAGTTGATCCTAGGAGAAATAGAGTTTTCTATTTGGATTCGTGTCACGGTCATTATAGCAACCACACCAAGATGATAGGAATGTTTGAAAGGTGTGTATTTAGATACATCGCATATTTCATCATATACATTATATATATATATATATATATATATATATATATTTCGATTAATTAATATAGTTATAGGTATAATGTTTCAGTTGTGTGGCAACTTATTGGGCATCGAATGAGGTCAGGAGTAGAGGTGGGAACAATAAAACAAAATGGATAGTAATAAAGGTAAGTTTATAATCAATATTCTTATCCATGTAAACTTTGCTTGCATTTTAATAATTAATTGTTATTTTGATTTGTAGTGTCCGAGACAACCCAACAATGATGATTGCGGATATTATGTTATGAAGTTTATGAAGGACACAATCACTTACAATCAAATGGAAACTCCCCAAAATGTATGTAATTTCCATTTTTTATAGTTTGTTTTTTGATAAGTATTTCCATATCTAGCATTTAACCACTTAGTTCTAAGTTTATTTTATTTTATTTTATTTTATTTTATTTTGACAGTATTTTCCAGGACACGCTGTTGGAGCTCCATTTTCTGATGACCAACTTACTGAGATCAAAGGAGAGTGGTGTCGTCATGTTGCTTGTTTGATTAATGAAAATCGAAATTCAAGTAATTTTGGTTAGCTTGTATTGGATGTCATATCATTTTTGTTGTCTATGTTGACATTCAGAATTTGATTTTCAATTGGCTAGCTTGTATTAGATGGATTTATAGGTTTATTAGTTGGAATTTGATTTTCAATTGGCTAGCTTGTATTAGATGGATTTATAGGTTTATTAGTTGGAATTTGATTTTCAATTGGCTAGTTTTAATTTCGATTTACAGTTGGTCAGTTGATTTGAAATTTGGTAAATATAGGTTGTTGTTGGTTGATGAAAAAGAGAGTAAAGAAGTGCTGCAAATATTGGATATACCAGAAACACAAAAAAAATTTTAAAAAAAAAACATAGAATCAGGGGCGCTTTCTACAAGCGCCCCTGATGTTCTTAGAGTACTTGACAATCAGGGGCGCTTTAAAAAAGAGCTCCTGTTGGTCAAGACAAGAGGGGCGCTTCTAACAGAAAGCGCCCCTGATTGTTAGTTGCGCATAAGACCATCAGGGGCGCTCCCTACAAGCGCTCCTGTTGGCTAACATTTAGGGGCGCTTCTTGCGCGCGCCTGTAGAGTGTTTGGCAACAGGAGCGCCATTTTTAGGGGCGCCCGAAAGCGCCCCCAATGGATAAAAAAAAGCGCCCCTGATGCCTTTTTCTGTTGTAGTGCTAAGTGTTTACACTCAAAAAAAAATGTATCACTCGTGTATATCACTCAATTATGGCTTTTTCTATAATGTTCACTCTAGCCTTTTTCCACTCCCTAATGCAACTCTTGAAGTTCTTAAAACAAACCAAACAAGTCTCAATCAAGTTTGTGGAAAACCTCTACACAATTGTGACAAAACACACATGAAAGTTATCATTCAAGAGGCCAAACAAGAAAAAAGAAACTTGAAAGACAAACCAAGGAATTTAAAAGACAAGAAATAAAGGAAAAAAAATCTAAGCAAAAGAAGAGACACTAGATCAACAATGAGACACTAAATGACTAAGTGGTTCAAATTTCTGGAAGGTAAGACACTAAAAATAACTTGAAATTTCTAATAGAAGCAACAAAGATGCAAAAATGATTGATGAATCAAAATGAACGATTCTGGTTTTTTTTTTTGTAAATGCCTTTTTTTTTTCTATAAGTGCTTTTGTATAGAATCACTTTTTTTGCAGCACTTATCTTTTCATTTTTTTTTCTGCATATTTGAATTCTTCTCTTTTTTCTAATCAATTTAGGCTTTTGAATTTCCAGAATCGAACATGTATAAAAGAAATAACATCAAAAACAAATTTGCAATGAGATTACAAGATCAAATAGCCTCTAGTGATGAAGATGAGTGACAAACAATAAGAATTTGTGCAGAAATTTCCAGAAACAGGGATTTCGAAATCAGCCAAATTAAAGCTAATAATCAAAGGAGCAAACCTTCCGACACATACTAAAGACACATGACTGTACTTGTTATCAATGAGAATAAAAAACTAGGCCAATTTCTAATTAGTGGATTAAACTAGAACAAAAAAAAGAACGCAGCAACGCGTTAACAGGCCAAAGAATTCATCTTTCATTGAGTTAACGTGCAAGTAAGAAACAATGAAAGAAATTTGCAAACCAGCCAGCAAAATCTTGTCAAGCATAATCTAGTTGAAGCTCAAAACGGATAAGGAACGCGGAAAAAAAAAGTGCAATTTTTTTTGAATGTTTTTTTTACTTGATTCAAGGATACAATAACACTTGATAATAGCTCTGATACCACTTGATGTGAATCTAATTGATTCCATGTAAATTTAGGATCTAACCAAGTGAATTACTTGAATCCAAAATAACAAACAAGATAAAAAGAGAAAGGGAAAAGAAACATTGAAATGGAATTAGGCAAGAAGATGGATAAAATCACCACATCCAAGAGGATGATAAGATCATGAGAGAATCACCACAAGAGATAGAGGCTCTTGATAAGATTCAAGTTTGGTTCTAGAAAGAACCCTAGAGTAGCATTCTCTAAACTCACACCAATGTGTTTTCTATTTCATCAAAGTTGTTTTATGAACTTACAAAAGTTTCCTAAATACCTAGGGTTGTGCCTAAGATACACAACTTGCACACCATGGTGCCTAGGTCAAAGGTGCATACACACAAACACGAAAATACTCTAATGTCAACATAAAGCAAAATATAATCATAATAAAGTATGATTATTGCAACTTAAAATAAAATAAACTTCATTCTAATTTTAACAAATTAGATTCTCTTGATGCTCTTGCGGCCCACATCAGTGCTCCTCCTCCACCTCGTCCTTGTCGCCTTGGTGGAGAGCGATGGACTAGGTGTCGTCGGGGAGGAGAGCCGTGAGGGCCGCCTTGGTCGACCAGGGAACTCTACGTTGTTGAGACGGAGGTCGGGCATAGACTGAATTTGGGCTGAAGCTACGTCCTTCTCGATCTGGGCGAGACGTGCTTATGTCTGATTTTGTCCGTTTAGCTTGGCCAACAGCTGTTGTACTGCTACGGGAGGGCTCTACTGTTGGCAATGTGAGGAGGTTCATGTATTGGGTCCTGAACCTGAGCCGAGGCGGTCTCTGAGCATGTCGTCACAACGCCTTCATGAATTGGCTATGGTTGAGGATGGGATGTCGCCCCCGCGACGAGTTCTAGTACCAGTGTCCTTCGCGTGACCCGCTTTCGACGGGGCAACATTTGATAATCGATCTGAGTCAGAGGTTAGTGGTCCTCCCACAGTGGTCGCCATTGAACCGTACCTTGCATCGCCTGGAGAGCTGATCAAGGGACGAGTCTTTAGATGTTGTTGAGTTTCTCTGACTTGAGAGCCCGGGCGGGTGTACCTGCAATGACACTCTGATGCCCAAGTTAGCTAGGTTGAGCTATATCGATAACTAGTGAATAATAGAGTAGACTGTGTACCTGACACTTGGTGATTGAAGGTATTTATATATAGTGATTAGGAGGCTCAGGAGAGCCGTCAGATTTGGATGGGTTGATCTGGATCGTCGGTCTGCAGGGTACGAATTTACTGGTAGCCCACTGGTCTGTGTTGGGTTGGGCCGACCATGGTGGATTGGGCCTGATGACTGGCCCAGTCTGGAACACCTTCACACCCATCTTCTTCATGAAATAAACAAGAGATTATTTCTTTTGTTTAGCTTAAATCTATTCCAAAATTATCCATCACATAACCCACGTATTTCATATCATTTTTCCCATATTTCATCCATCTTAAACCCAGAAATACAAAAATATTAGTTACAACCAGAATCTATATTGAAAATCAAAAGAATTGCTAGTCTCCAAACCAAGGAGGCCATCAGCATGCAAGCAAAGAGGTCAGTGACCCAAGCCGTAATCATCATCAAAACTACAACCGCATAAATTTTCATGAGCACTGAGTCGAAAAAGAAGGTTCAAAGAAAGATGTAGAAGGTTTCCTAGCCATTGAAACTATACCGAAAAATGATAACATTGTTTTAAAAGAGAAGTTCACTTGTATTGTCGCTTCCACTCAATTCGGTGAAAAAAAATGGCAAAGGACTAACATTGGATTTGGAGGAACTTCATCACGTGCACGACATGGCAAACAGAACCTGAACCCGTTGTATGTAATTTATTTTCACATGTTCCATTCTTTTGTATCACCCTTATGTGAATATTAAATATTATGTTAATAATAATTAGCAAGCACAAATCATAGTTATATGTAATTACAATGAAGAGATTGTCCACCTATGCGTCCAGCTCAGTCCAATCAAAAAAATACACGCAGATCTTTCATAAAATACGTGGCAGTCCAAGTCATCAATGTGAAACGCCAACTCAACGATCTAAACGGCTAAGAGTGATTTAATCTCAATGTTGCTTTAAACGGACGGCCAAGATATGGTTATCTCCAATTAAACATAATTTTAAAAAAACGGCTTCAAATGCTTTAAAATTGCGGCTAATAATATAAGGAAATAACGAAAGTGAAGAAGAATATTTGCTGGAATCAGTAATAAAGGGATTACTGATTTTGTGGATCTAAATTATGTGTCTTGTCTCTCTCTTCTTCTCATCTCTCTCGACTCTTCTCTTCTTCTCCCCAACTTCAGTTTTCATCTCTGCACAAATAACCTCTGTCACTTCTCTCACATCTCTTCTCTTCTTCTTTCATTCTAAGTACTCTCTCATCATCTTCCATACTCTCTCTTCTTCTTCACTCACCAAACCCTAAACCCCAAAATGGCTGGGAAACCAGAGCGCAAACTAAAAATCTCTCTCACTTAGGGCTTTCAATCTCACGTCAAATGGAACACAACACCTTTATCATTTATGAGTAACAAAAAAATCGCTCTTCCCAATATGGCGCTTTACGACTATTTATCTCTGAGTAACAAAAAAATCGCTCTTCACACCCTATAGGATTTACGGTTTGTAGTTTGATACTAATTTTTCTACCCCCTCACTCTCATGCAATTTCTGTAGATATGTTGCTTTTTTGTTTGTATAGGATACTAACCTTTGGTGTTTGATTCTTCTGATAACTATCTCTGATATTGCGTTCATCTTCTATCTCTCCATTTCAAAGTAACTTTTTTTACCTCATTTTTCGGTTCAGCATATTCTTATTAAAAAGGCATATTTCTCTGTTTTTGCCCCACTCATCTGTTCCTTGCATCCATGTTTCTTGAAGGTAACAAACAACTGTTATTAGCCTTTGAAGGAAACAAAGAAGTCCTCCACTTTCCAGGAGCCAGTGGGTTAAATGTTTTTCCCTTTTGATTTCTATACTTCTAGGATTTTTTTTGAGAATATTGTGGTAACTATTTGTTACCTTTTACTCTTTTCTTTTCAGCTGGAGTGGGTTATGGATTACATAGCAAGCACAGGAAAAAACTCCAACTTCACACAAGGTAATCTGTATTTTATTTAAAACCCTCTAAGAATGGACATACAACTAACTACCTTGGAAAGCCAATGGATGTTAAATCTGTCACGAACACCAAAATATCGCCTTTATTTTATTGTTTTAATATTTAGTATTCCGTTGTAATTCATTATAGCATGATTTGGGTACTTTATCTATTCTTGCACTTCGTTAGCCTTCTTTTCTATATGATTTTATTGTGTTCTTAAAATTGTACCAATGTTATTATGTTATCATCTATGAGTTGATGGTTTTTGGAATTGGTTTACATAGTTAACTTGAAATTTAGTCTTTATAAAACATTTATTTTAGGCATTTTTGTTCAATTCTGTCATTGAATGAATCAAACAAAGCACACTGCTCAATCCATTTATGAGTTTGATAGTCAAAATGTGCTATCAATTGAGTTTTGGCTTAATCCAACTTACTTACCTCTCTTCTTTTGTTTACTTGCATCTATGCCATATTACAGGTTTTAGTACTTAAATATTCTGCTCATACATTGCTCGGTCCTTTATTAATGTAACCAATTTTGGGAATATTTTGCGACTTTTTTAGTTAAATGTCCAAGTAGCAGTTCACATCTTACTTTGTTCTTTGTATGCAACTTGCTACTGGTGAATTCATATGGTGTTGTTGAGCATTTTTCTATAGCTTTGCATGTTTGACCTTCATTCAAACTGTAGTTAATAGGGCTTCAATGGATTTGATTATATTGTGGTATGTTTGGTTGGCTTAATTCCTTAGTTTTGTTAGTGTAAGTGATATATCAGTATTTTGTGAAGTGGAGTATCTCTGCTACTAACATTCTTTTTTGTTGTTTTTCAGCAGCAATACATCATTCTTGACCTGCATTTTTTTAGTCGCTTTGATAAAGTGTGAAAACCCAATTTGGTAACCTTACCTGATTTGCTCTTCAATCATTGATGCTACTTATTGATGGAGAAACAATTTTTGTACAGAGTTCATGTAGGACCAATGATCTTCTTCTTCCCAACATAAATCGAACATATATGAAGGTATGGTATTTTTTTTAACGACATAATGGGCTCTGGTGTTTGTATATCTCCTTCTCCTCCCATCAACCTATGTTTATTTTATTTTTGAATCTTTATTATTCGTAACAGTTTGCTTTGTCCATTAACATTTTATGTGTTGTGGCTTTGTGGTGTGTAGATTGGAATCTGTTGCTACTAAGATGGGGCATAGTCAAGTAAGGATTTTTCTCTTTTTCTCTTACACATTCTCTGCCCTCTCCTTTCTTTCTTATGTTCAAACCCTTTTTGAATTTTTTTCTATTAGTGGCTACAATTGCTTCAGCAACTTCAAGTGGTATAATGCTTAAAGATTCAATATTTGTTTTTCCTTTATTCTCCTATTATTAATTATTAACGTGTCAGAAACTGAAGTGAGAAGTGACAGTGGGGCAATGAAGTATTTGTATGAATTTTATTTTTTTAATTATTTCTTTTGTCTGGCTCAAGTCGTCAATGTTTGTCTTGTATTAAACCCTGGGGTACATTTTAATTTACCGTAAGCCATCTTGCTAATATTCCTTATTTTTCATTTCAAATGAACAAAAAAACCAATGTGGACGAGACCGACCAATACCTTTGTGAAATGGATCTAACCCCAGTAAGAAGCATATAAAAAGATTGATCAAGTTTGGAAGTTAGAGCAATGAACAATCCATAACATGCATAGGATGACCTGTTGGTTATATTATAATCATGAAGTTCATTCTGACATTTATTGTTCAGGTTGGATAAATATGATACGGGACTGTGAATACATTTATGTTGTTTTTGTGCAATGAAACAAGCAATAGATTTTTCCATTGACTTTTGGATCTCCGGTACTATTTATTTGATTTTTATTAACTAGAATATGAAATAACATTTTCCATCATCTTTCTTTAACTTTTTCATGAAGATTTGAGCAATTAACACTTTAGAGCAACCTTCGGTTATGCTAAACTTATAGTTAGTTTTGAAAGCGATTTATATGATACTTTGCTATTCTCATCAAGCAGATTGCACCTGAAGCTGATTGAAATCATGCTTCCTTTTGGTGTCGGATTACTCTCATGTGAATGGTGTTGTTCGATACCTTATGCATCCATATGCTCTAATTATGTCATCAAAGGGTCTGACATGGCGTCTATTATGTCCACTAACCTTACCTCCACTATAACTATCCAAACATTTAGAAGATTCATATATCATAACTTTTCCATTTGGTTTTGATAGATGGCTTATGTATTTTTTCTTTTTGGGTAAGAGATGCCTTAGGTGTGGTAACATGAGCAACGTATAGGTTATGGATATATTGCTGATTATAGCCACTTTTATTTTTCTTTTTCTTTTACTTGGCAATTCCAAAACCTCTTTCTATCTTTGAGTTTCTAAAGTACACAATAGCCTCATCAAACTACAATGTTCCCACTTTAATAATTAGACACTTGATCTTCTATTTGAATTAATGTCAATTAAGCACATTTTCTATTTTGCGTTACACATATTTTTTTTGTTGGATGCATTACGCATTCTTATTATCTCTAAATGCACATTAGAATTTAATAATGAGGGTGATGCATAATTGAGTAATTTTCAACCACAAAGGTGTTAAAATTAAGTTAGCATTGTATAATGGTTTGGGAAATAACCTGATAATATGAGCACTGTTTTGAAAGAGGAGAAGCTTCAGAGTAATACTTCTCAATAGCGTTTAATGTTTTGGTTACCAATGGTATTATAATTTAATCTCTGACTTTATTCCAATTATCATGAAAGTCACATCTACAATGGTTTATTATTAATTGACAATGTAAAAAAGTTTTACCTGTTGGTGCTTACCAATGGTATTATAATTTAATTAGGAGTGGCCATTTCTATCTGTTAACGGGGATATCCATCGGGATTGCCCCCTCCAGACCCCATCGTGATGGGGACAGGGAGGAAATCCCCCGCAGTTAATTTGGAGATAGGGACAAGGATCGTATCCCCCGCAGTTAATTTTTTTAATTTTGATTGGAGTACTAATCGTACATAACGCGATTGCCCATGCGTATGCACATACAAATTTAGAAGTCTGTTTACATATATCAAATTCAATAGTATGAAAAAAGATCAATATATGTAAAATATCAAACAACGCAGAATTACAGCAGTAATAAATTGAGACAAACTCTGAAGATGTTTCTTTCAAGTCACATTTTGCACATTAGATATTGCAATATTAGCAAAATATTGAAAGAACAAGTGTATTTTTGCAATTGAAATTCCGCACAAAGTATAAAATACAACAAAGGACTAACTAATTGGGTATTGAATTTCTTTAAATGAAATAGCCAATAATTGGGTATTGGTCCCTATATGTAGATTTTGCTTCAGATATTGTGAAATCAACCTAAGGACTAACTAATTGGGTATTGAATTTCACAATGTCTACGATATCTCCAGTGCTACATATTCTCTATAGAATGGATAATCTGGGACAAGTAATGTTTAGAGTATAACTCAAATAAACGATCAGTGTGCATATATGATATATCTCCATTGTTGATTTTCGATGGGAAGAAGAAGAGGAAAGTGGGTAGAAGCCGTCGCATGAAGAGGGTTTAGGTTTGGTAAGTTCAGTTCAACTTACACCTAAAAGACGGAAATAACCCTTAACTTGGTTAGAATACCGAAAACACCCCATGTTTGGACATAGACCTATTATCTTTATTTTTTTGGCTGCAAATTATGATTTATTTGAGTATTTAAAAATCACTTATTTGTATATACTGTTTAATAAACTTTATTTTGGTTAAAAATCTAAATGTTTTTAATAGATAATCACTTTAAAGAGTTACTAAAAAACTCAATATGAGAGATATAATAATATTATAAATTTGACTTGGAATCATTTTTCAATTAGCACTACTATTAGTCCTAATAGTAAATCAATAGTAACTGTAATCACAACTGCGTTAGGACAATATAGATATTGAATAGTCCCTTCACATTACTAAATAATTACATAAATAAACCTACAAATTTAAATTTTTTTTTTGCATTGAAATCGATCTTTTTAGTATTTAATATTTATCTAAATATATCGTAGTCGATTTATTACTAACATATAATTTTTATTTTTTTTACAAAAAAATTACAAAAAAAAAATTCAAATGATATGTATACCCGTGCTGGCACGGGTGATACATACTAGTACATTTGACATGAATGTTTGGAGAACAACAATAAGATTCTAATTAAAGATGACTTGGTGGTTTGGCTAGGGAGTTAAAAGAAAGTTGATTCTCTAATTTCAATCTCTATCTTGAATCCCTATTGGTCGGTCGCTTGGTGGTTGGACCCACTCTTTCACTCTAAAATACTATGTTCTCTATTGTGAATTCTTACTTCATGTGAGTTGGAAATTAAACGATGTTTCTCAATGTTTTCCTTGACTAAATCTGTGTAAACCATCCAAATGTCATCATTGCTTGAGCTTTGCTCCACCTCTTGAAAAATATTTAGTCAACCTAGGACAGTAGGGTTGTGTTTTGGTAAAAGGGTAGGAAGAGGTATAGTGGAGTCATGCTATGTTTCATAATATTATGGCTCGATTTGGGTGTTCTCAATGGGTGCATCTTCCAACATCACATAAACTTCCACGGTGGCAGCACCAAGGCATTTAAAGGTTTTGAACATGTAAAATATCAATCGTATGGCAACGACTCGTACAATAGTGAATGACTCATACCAAACGTGTCCTCGTGCAAGAGTTGTTGGGTATCAATATGTAAGTTTGGGCTACCCTTCTAGGTTGAACCTTTGTCTGGACTTGTTTTACAAGGGTGTCTAGTTTTGTGTCTTTCTTCACTTTGAGCAACATTGTATCGTTGCATGCAAAGGCCACACCTTATGTGCCTCTCCTTTCGACATGTCCATTGTAATAGAGAGAAAGGAAGCGCTTTTATGTTGGCGTAATCTAGGAAGGAATTTGTATGAACGTCTTAAGTGTGGAGGTGAGTGTATGAGCAATAATTCAGAGAAGAAGCTAATCTGATTGAGTTTGAGGGAGAAAAATGATGAGTTGTAGTGTGAAGAATAAGTTACCAAATGTGTGTATTAATTGGATTGTATGTAAGTTAAGTTAATGTGATATGTTGAGGAATTCCTATGTTGTGGATATTAGGATATTCACATATATAGTATCGGTTTTATCTCATCCACTTATTTTGTCGGTTTGACAACAATTGTTTAAATTGGAGAAGAATGCTCTAGTAAGTGTGAAGGATAATGAGAGGAAGTAGTTTCACCAGACAACGTGTCATTGATGATTCTGTCCTTAATGGAATAAACATTAAACTAGAAAATGTACTGATTCAAGGCTCAACGATTTGACTAGTGTCAGATCTTAAATAAATAAAAATACTTTTTCATACTTTTCAATATAATATATCGAAAGATTATATAACGAAAAAATAATATAAAACTTGTAATTTTAATGCATGAAAAGTTAAATTTCACTTGAAATTTTGATAAGTACAGTTATATGTAATGGAACCAATTGACAATGAATATAATGAGTATTGTTTATTGAGTGAAAGCAAATAGAGAGAGAATGAGAATTCAGAAAGAAGAATAGAATTGACTCACTAACTCCTTATACCCTTCAGCATTACCCATATTCCCGCCCTTTACTATCATTTTGAATTTCTCTCGATCCCACTCCTTAAATGGTGACCACATTGTTGCCGTTATTGTATCCTATTTTCCTCCTCGGTGCCATTATTTTCCCTTGCCAATTTTTACTAGTGTAATCTAGCTAACTGGTCTGGCATATCCAAAACCCGATTCTTCCATCCTGATGGCTATGAACATAAGTTGAAATGCAATTGTGATGCAAATAAGTATGTCCTTCATCAACATCCATCACAATGACATATAGTCCAAGCTCTCATTTGAGATATATTGATAGATCAAGAGCTTGTTATTATCACCACTGCAGCAACATCTCAGTATGCTAATCTTCAACATCCTTCATGCCACCAATAGTTCACACATTGCAGAGGATGAATGGGGATAGACCCATTGACACGCCCTTGAACTTTAGCCGACCCATTATCACTGTTTATCAAAAAGTCGGGGCATAGTGCTAACATTATTGAGCATGATAATACTCATCAATGAAATCATGATGGAAGAACTGAATTGAAAGTCAGAAACTCAAATGAAGATGACCAATTAAGAAATTCATTGCTTGATTTCTGAAATCAGTTACTCTACAGTATGTACATCATTTACAATATATACAACCATTTGGTCAAAGTCAACGAGAATTAACTACCTAACTAATTCAACTAACTGTTAGTTAAGAGACTAACTGCCTCTAGTAACAGAAAACTAACTCTGCTAATCTTACTAACTTGCAATAACAGAGATTATTTACAAACAGATTTTGCTATAAACTTAGTTAACTTGATACTCCCCCTCAAGTTGGAAGGAAGATGTTCTTCATTCCCAACTTGCCCAATAGTTGAATGAACTGATTTTTGGGCAGTGCCTTAGTCAAGATGTCTACGAGCTGCTTCTGTGATGCTACATGAATCAACTTCAGGAACCCAGTTTGGACATGTTCTCTTATAAAATGATAATCTATGTCAATATGCTTGGATCTTTCATGAGTGGTGGGATTTTCAGCTAGTTGGATTGCTGATTTACTATCACTTAACACCATGGTTGATGTCATTCTGATCTCAAAGTCTCTCAGTAGCTGTTTGATCCACAACAACTCAGAAGTTATAGCAACTAAGGCCCTGTATTTTGCTTCTGCAGATGATCTAGCTACAGTGGCCTGCTTTTGAGATTTCCAAGTGATTATTGATTCTCCAAGATACACACAATATCCTGTGGTTGATCTTCTACTCATTTGACAGCTTCCCCAATCTGCATCCACGTATGCAGTGAGTTTCAGGTCAGAATTAGCAGGGAAAAGAACTCCTAATCCTGCAGAAGCTTTAAGGTACTACAGCAGATAATTGGCAGCTTGCAAGTGAGTGGTCCTTGGCTTTGTCATAAATTGGCTCAATTTATTGGCTGCAAATATGATGTCAGGTCTTGATATAGTCAAATATATTAGTCTTCCAATTAGTCTTCTGTACTGAGACACATCTTCTAGTGCTTCACCATCTGTTTCATTTAATTGAGTGCTAGCATCCATGGGAACATTCACTGGTTTGGCAGAGACAAAACCAGTGTCCATCAACAACTGAAGAACATACTTTCTTTGACACAAATGTATTCCTCTCTTGGATCTTGCTATCTCAAGTCCTAGGAAATACTTGAGGTCTCCTACAACCTTCAATTTGAAGCAATTCTACAGCAATGTTTGAACTTCAGATATGAGATACTTATCAGGTCCAGCAACTATTATATCATCAACATACACTAATAGAGCTATGAATGTTGAACCAGATCCTTTTGTGAATAGAGAATGATCTGCTGCACTTTTCTTGAATCTCAAGCTTGTGATAGTGGAACTAAACTTTTGAAACCATTGCCTCGAGGCCTGTCTAAGTCCATAAAGAGACTTGTTCAGTTTACATACTTTATACTCCCCCTGATTTGGATAACCAAGAGGCAAACGCATGTATACTTCCTCTTCAAGCTCTCCATGTAGGAAAGCATTGTTAATGTCAAGTTGGAGAAGATGCCAATTTGACTGAGCAGCCAGAGAAAGATGGATCCAGACTGAAGTTAGCTTTGCAACAGGTGAAAAAGTGTCAAGGAAGTCTATGCCAGCTTGTTGTGTGAAACCTTGTGCAACAAGGCGAGCCTTGCACTTATCTAGAGTCCCATCAGCATGATATTTTACTTTATAAACCCACTTGCAACCAACTGGTTTCTTTCCAGAGGGTAAGGTAACAATGTCCCATGTATTATTTGCCTCAAGTGCAGTAAGCTCTTCTGCCATAGCCTTCTGCCATTCAGGGTATTGTATGGCTTGGGAGTAATGTTGTGGTTCTAAAAAGGAGGAGACATTAAGGATAAAATGCTTGTATTGTGGAGATAAATTGTTGTAAGAGAGGAAGGAATGAATTGGGTATTTGACTGAGTTACAATCATAGTCTTGTAAATGGGAAGGAGGATTGTGAGGTCTGGTGGATCTTCTACAGGGCACAGGTTCAATTTCAAGGGTTTGGTCATCAGCAGGTTGATTTTGGGGTACAGGGTGGTCAATGTTTTGATCCTGGGGATGATTTTGAGAAGGCTCAGTGATTGTGGAATATCCAGTGGGATATCCAATGAAAATACAAGGTGTTGATCTAGGTAAAAATTTATGTCTCTGTGAAGGGATTGTGGAAGCAAAGGCAAGGCATCCAAAAACTCTTAAAGAGGAGTAGTCAGGTTCCATTTTGTATAGTAATTCATAGGGAGATGTACCTTGTAGAGAGGGAGAAGGCAATATTTTAATTAAGTGGGCAGTAGTAGACACACATTCTCCCCAATAGGCAAGTGGTACCTTTGACTGAAAGTAGAGAGATCTAGCTACATTCAGTAGGTGTTGATGTTTTCTTTCAACTACTGAGTTTTGTTGAGGGTTGTGAGGACATGACAACTGATGAACAGTGCCTTGAGCTTGGAGGAAACTGTTAAGAGCTAGTTCCTTTGCATTGTCAGTGCGAATGGCTTTGATTGCCTTGTTAAATTGTGTTTTGGCAAAAGAAAAAAATGCTGTATCAGTTGTGGAGCTTCAGATTTGGCCTTCATGAGATGAACCCAAGTGAATCTTGTACAATCATCAACAATGGTCAATAAATATTGCTAGTCATCATGTGTTGGTGTGTGAAAAGGCCCCCATACATCACAATCAAAAGGAAATGGTGAGTGATGATTATGTGCATTGAAAGGTAAACGATGCATCTTTGATATAGAACAAATGAGACATGAATTATTATTGCATTGATTGATATTGAAAGACAATTTAGAAGACAACAGTTTCAATACATAATCTGAGAGATGGCCTAGCCTAGAGTGCCATAGTTGAGAGGAATGTACAGAATCACTACTTAGTGTGTGAACAACATTATTACAAGTAAAATCAGATGTATGGAAATACAATCCTTGTCTAAAATCACTCCTTCCAATCACCTTGTGATGGTGTGATTCTTGAATGAAGAATACATTATCAGAGAATGTGACATGATAATTTGGATCTTTATGCAAGCTACTAACAGATATAATGTTGACATGAAAGTCAGAAATGCATAAAACATTTTGCAGGACTAAACCAGAATCCAATGTAACTGAACCAGATGCAGTGACAGAAACTTTTTGACCATTTGGTAGAGTGACAAAAGTGTTGTGTAATGCAGTGTATGAAGTGAATGAGGATAATGATGTGCATATGTGAGCTGTTGCTCCAGAGTGTATGATCCAAGCATTTGAATGTAAGAATGAAAAAGCATACAATAGAGTACTTGATCTGTTCCTTTGATTGCTTGACCGTTGTTCAAGGTATCAGACCTCGTATGCTCTTTTGGTCGTGCTCCGAACTCTACTTCAGGGGGCGGGTGTACCTGCGAAGACACTCCAACGCCCAAGTCAGGAGCGAACGAGCAGAATAGAGACTTCAATGAATCGTGTGTACCTGACAACTGACGCAATGAATGCTTATATAGTGTGCGTGATTCGCGCCTGGCCGTTGGTTGGCTGTACGGATACATCAGAGCCGTTGATCTAGCGTCTTCCCTCTCTTGCCCATTCTCGTTGGGCAGCTCCTTATTCTTAATAACTAATGGGCTTCGGCCCACTCTAGAATAGTTGCCCCCCAAGCCAAGATCGTGCTCAGTACGGGCGTAGGCCTGAATCCTGTCAGCTTTCTTGTCCGCTTTCTGCTGCCTCCGAGGGCTTAGACCGGTCAATCGCGTATTTTAACGATCTCGTTTTTAAATCTTATGACACGTGGTCGTGGAAACGAAGCGACGTCTCCTGACCGTACCGATGTTCGCTCCTTTAAGACACAAGGTTGTTTGGTCGATCGTTTCGAAATCGATAAATCCTGCTCCGATTGTATAACATATGGCACTTTTCAGGAAGCGACGTTTCACGTCCTTTCAAGTATCGTTAATGGTGACTCGAAATTTTAAAAGGCGGCGCCTGGTTATGATGACAGTTCAGTTTTCAAGACGCGTGTCACCGAAAGGTCACGACGTTTCGTTTGCTTGCTTCCTAAACCTTATAAATATGCTGCCACCCCCCCCCCCCCCCCCCGCCCTCTCCTCATTCTTCACTTCTTTATCCTGAAGCTCTGAAAACGGTCATACCTTTGCTCTCGAGACGAACAACAATTTATTGTTCTATTCTGGCCAGGTGCTTGCCCGTGTACGACTTTCAACTCAGGCGATCTCACTCGTCTGGTCGCTTAATTTTGCTTATCAAGGAGATTTCTACCTTGAGTCCAAACTTTTCTCCTACTCCAGGTATGCGCTCTTTGCTTGTTTATCTTTAGCTTGTTCGATTCTTCGTTGCGTAGCGCGAGGAGGGGGTGTCAGGCTCGGGGTCGACCTTGTCGCCCCCTTCTGCAAATCATCGATTAGGGTGAGCCTGACTTCCCTCTCCTTGCTGGGTAAGGCAGTGGCGCGAACAAAGAAGACTGCGAGGATATCTGGCCGTCAACCTGCAAAGATGGCTGAGTGTGCTGCTAGCTCTAGGGACACTAGTGGGGGCCGTCTTCCGTCCGAGACTTTCTCTTCCACCGATCTTTCCACGTCGTCATCGTCTGGTCGCTCATCGAACACTGTCGACACCGTTCAATCCCTTAGAGTGAACCCTGCGCCTCCTCCCGTTCCGACCAATGAGGTGCTGCCTGAAGAGCACGATTGGAGGGGTAGGCTTGATGATGAGCGCTCGTGGATTTCTTCCGCTATAACCAACGAGCGTTCGGTCTTCCCACCAGGTGATGAGATGTTGCCGCTCTTTACTAAGCTAATTGGTTATGGTGACCAGAAATGGCTTGCTGAGGGTGTGCCGGCTCACGGCATGCTGCCATGATCCCGACCTCCCTAAAATTTATCATGTATACCAATGTTCTCCGAGATTTTAGGGTGCGACCTCCCTTCACTTTCTTCCAGAGACGCGTTCTCCCCCTCACAACTTCACTTCAACGCTTGGGCGCTCATTAAATCCTTCGAGATAATAATGGCCGCTCTTGACCGGGAAGTGAATTGTCGTCTTTTCTTCTCCCTATTCGATGTTAGTCGTACCGTGGAGATGAAGAGTGATCCCAGGCGATGGGAACAAGTTTCTTTGAAAGGGCGAAAGGGTACGGTCAGACTCTTCAAACCTTTCTACGAATCGGCCAAATCTTGGAGGCATGCTTTCCTCTGGGTCGTTCCAATCAATGATCGGGCCAAAGAGATAGTGGGAACTATGGACGCTGAAGGTCATATTACTTCGATGAAATTCCCTCTGGGTTGGTCGCACTCACACTATGACCGCGACACCATCCACTATAGGCATCAGAGGAGGCTGAGCGATTACGATATAGAGAGCATCCTAATGCTAGAGACCCTGGTTACTTGGCTGCCCGAAGGGGTTATTCCTTGCAACAAATTTGCTAGTCTTAGGACGTCTGAGCAAGCTGAAAATAAACTTGGTGTGCTTTTACTTTTTCTTTTGTTCATTGGCTTTGATCGCTTTTACTTCGTCTTGCCTCTAACCCTTTTTCTTTTCAGCTGAAATGTCGGGCATAGGCTTTGAAGCTCTTTTGGCCAAGACAAAGTCAAGGAAGCAGAAGAATGTGACATTTTCTTCTCCCTCTCAACCTCTCCATGCTGGGGGTGACCATAGACCTCCCGTTCGTGAACAGGGAACGAACTTCGCTTCTAAGAAGAGAGATCGGGCTCAGAGTTCTGTGGACGCCGCTGCGATCGACCTTGACCCTCCCCAAAAAAGGAGAGAAATACCGAGGAGGTCGTCCTTGGATTTGGACGATCTTAAGGATGTTGATTTTGATCACCTTCGAGCAGACCCTCTACTGTTCGTTGCAGAAATTGCCCAGGCAGCTTCTCAAAAGCTTGCTCGCTATAAATCTGAGGAAGCTAGCCGTCAAGCAGGTATGCGCTTACTCCATAGAAACTTATGGTTTGAAGGTGATCTCTTGGATAAAACTGACAAGTATAAGTCCGCTCTTGGTCATATTACAGATTTGCGGGTAGAACTCGAGAGTACCAAGAAAAAGCTTGAGGATGCTGAGGTCGCCCTCCAACCGACAAAGAATGCACTTGTCTCGGTCACTACTGAACGTGATGCGGCAATAACCGCCAAGGTAGATGCTGAAGCCAAGCTTGCCACCGCTTCTGCCAGTTTGACCGAGCAATCTATCAAGGTGAATCAGTTGGAGGAGCAGGTGGTTGGTCTAACGGAAACCTTGAAGGCCGTTGAAGACGAGCGGTATCAGGCCAAGGGCGAGCTAGAGGCCTTGGAGGACATGATGATTTCAATCGCCAAAGGGCGCTTCGACGAGGCTGTTGCTCAGATCCAGTATTGCAATCCTTCCCTGGAGATCAACCCTGAGGTCGTGAGCAACGATCATTTTTTGAGGAACGGCCAAATCGTTCGTCTTGCGGAAAAAGACGAGCATGGGAACGTTATCCAAGAAGAAATAGTCGTCTACAGCCGTCCTGAGTGACCCGCCCTTTTTTATATCTTCACAAGTGTATTTTGTTTTCTTGTAATCTTTAGCCCGGCTTTCTCCGGGTAGACTTTTAATGTCAACTATCTTTACTTTTTCCAAGTCGATTTACTTTGCTCGCGGCCTTCGGGCTTTATAGTACTGTTTCAGCCTTCGTTGGGCCGATCTTCATAGGGATCCTTGTAAACAGCTTACCAAGTTTCTACTTGAGATTTAGCTCGCTTACCGGGTGTGTTCGTACTTAAGATCGCTTAAGTTCCCTCCTAAGCAGTTTATCAAACTCGGTTTGAACTTAACTCGCTTAAGAGGTAATTGGTTAAGATCGCTTAAGTTTCTTCCTAAGCAGTTTATCAAACTCGGTTTGAACTTAACTTGCTTAAGAGGTAATTCGATATTGGGTTGATCAATATCTTTTAAAGAGAGTTAAATTAAGAAATACCTTCGCCATTCAAATGACGGGCGAGCGGGCCTCAATAAGAAACCCCGTAGGGAAAAAGAGTGTCCCGCTCGTTTGATTTTTATTTATTGTTCAAGTGATAACATGAAATTTTTACAAACTATCAAGTGAAATATCTTCTAAGATTTGTTGCATTCCAAGTATCTGGAATGATGCCTCCGTCTACGTTCTGCAAGATGTACGCCCCTTTACTTGTTTTGGCCGCCACTTGGTAAGGACCTTCCCAATTCGGGGCAAGCTTTCCTTGACCGACATTTCTTCGGCCAATATCTGCCCTCCTGAGGACGAGCTGCCCTTTTTTGAAGGCTCTAGGAACGACCTTGGCGTTGTGTCTTGTGGCCATTGCCTGTTTTAGTAACGCTTCCCTGAGGGCAGCCTTACTCCGTAGCTCTTCTACTAGATCGAGTTCCTCTTTGGTCGCCTCCTCGTTTTCTGACAGCGGCATAGGATTGCTCGTTCTCCAGCTTAGTTCTCCCATTTCGACAGGAATCAGTGCATCCGTTCCATAGACCAGTTTGAAGGGGGCTTCTCCAGTGGTCGAGTGTGGGGTTGTTCTGTACGCCCATAACACTGAAGGGAGCTCTTCTGCCCACTTCCCTTTAACTTCATCTAGTCTTCTCTTGAGGCCCCTCAGGTTGACTCTGTTGGCTGCTTCTGCCTGTCCGTTCGTTTGCGGGTGTTCGACTGACGTAAAACGCTGTTTTACGCCAAGTTCGGCTAAGGCTTCTTGAAAGTTTCGGTCGGTGAACTGTGTGCCGTTGTCCGGTACAATGACCTCGGGGATCCCACACCGCACCAAGATGTTATTTTTGACGAACTTGAGGCAATTCCTTGAAGTAATCGTAGCTAGTGGCTCGCCCTCGATCCACTTAGTGAAGTAGTCAACCGCAACGATCAGAAACTTTAGCTGACCAGGGGCAAGTGAGAAAGGTCCTAACAACTCAATACCCCACCAAGAGAATGGCCATGGGACGGTTAAGCTGTTGAGCTCGGTTGGAGGTGCAATGTGAACGTCGGCATGCCTCTGGCACTTGTCACATTTCTTTACTAGGTCTCTTGCGTCCGCGTCCATGGTCGGCCAATAATAGCCCGCCCTTAATGCCTTTTTTGCCAGCGCTCGCGAACCCATATGACTCCCACAGATGCCTTCGTGAATCTCCTTTAGTACGTATTTTGCTTCTGTCGGAAGTAGGCATTTGAGCAAGGGCATAGTGAATCCCCTTCTATAGAGCTGCTTGTTTATGATCGAGTTGGATGTTGCTCGTTTTCGAACGAGCGCAGCTTCTTTAGGGTCCACAGGTTCTTCCCCATCCTTTATGTAGTTGAAAATAGGGTCGATCCAGGTTCGAGCTGAGTCAATTTTACACACATCTGCTCCCAGTGTGGCCTCCAGTCTTACGCTTGGTTGAGATAGAACTTTTTGTATCACACTTCTGTGGTTGCCAGGGTTCTTCGTACTTGCGAGCTTGGATAAGATGTCCGCCCTAGCGTTCTCTGTTCTTGGGACGTGCCTGACTTCGGCGTATTCGAATTTCTACATCAACTCCTTGACTTTTGCGAGGTATTTCTGGAGGATCTGGTCTTTGGCGGAAAAGATATCTTTGATCTGAGATACTACTAACAACGAGTCTGATCGGAGTTCTACCTTTTTCACGTTAAATTCAAGAGCGAGCAACAATCCAGCCAAACAGGCCTCGTATTCAGCCTGATTGTTGGACGTTGGAAAAGAGAAAGCCAAGGAGACCTCGATAGTCGTTCCTTGCTCATTTTCAAGGATCAAGCCAGCCCCGTTGCCCTTGCCGTTGGACGACCCATCAACATGCAGCGTCCATAAGTCGTGGACCGGGTCCTCCGCTCCTGTAGTCAATTCTGCAATAAAGTCGGCCAAGACTTGTCCTTTTATGGTCGACCTAGGTTCGTATCTAATTCCAAATTCGGATAATTCTACAGCCCATTTGATCATTCTTCCCGCTAGATCAGGTCTATGAAGGACCTGTCTAATCGGTTGGTCGGTTCTCAGAGCGACCTGGTGGGCTACAAAATATGGCCTTAACCTTCGAGCGGACACGACCAGAGCTAATGCCAACTTCTCAATTTTTTGATATCTAAGTTCTGGCCCCTGCAGTACCTTACTAACGAAGTAGACCGGGTTTTGGTTTGCTCCTTCTTCTCGTACCAAAACAGCGGCCAGAGCCTCGTCTGTAATGGATAAGTAAAGGTAGAGCGTTTCCCCGGGCTTAGGAGTGGTCAAAATCGGTGGTTCTGCCAAGGCCGCCTTAAGTTGTTCGAGGGCTTGGTGGCATTTGGGCATCCAATCGAACGCGATTTCTTTCTTCAACAGCCTGAATAAAGGTAAGGATTTGTTTGCGGCTTTGGACACAAATCGTGAGAGAGCGGCAATCATGCCATTTAATTTCTGTATCTCTTTCTTGGTCGTTGGCGGCTTCGTCTCAGTCACTGCTCGGCATTTGTCTGGGTTGGCTTCAATCCCTCTTTCGGTGAGATAGAATCCAAGAAATTTGCCCGCCCTTACCCCAAAGGTACACTTTTCTGGGTTGAATCTCAATGAATTTTTTCTGGCTTCTTTGAACACTTCCCTTAAGTCATCTATGTGTGTTTGATCTTGCTTGCTTTTGATGATCATATCATCCAGGTATACTTCTACCATCTTCCCTATCTGATCGTGAAAAACTTTGTTCATCATGCGCTGGTAGGTCGCTCCAGCGTTCTTCAGCCCAAAAGGCATAACTCTATAACAGAAATTTCCCCTGTCCGTCATGAATGCGGTCTTCTTCTGATCTGGTGGGTGCATGGCAATTTGATTGTACCCAGAATAGGCGTCAAGGAAAGATAATATCTTGTATCCACTTGCATTATCGACCAGCCGATCAACACTGGGGACGGGGAAAGCATCCTTCGGGCATGCTCCGTTGAGGTCAGTATAGTCTACGCACATTCTCCATTTGCCATTTGCCTTTTTAACCAGGACGACATTAGACAGCCACGTGGTGTATTTTATTTCTTTTATGAAGCCTGCGTCGAGCAAATCCTCAACGGCCTTAGACGCTGCTCGCGCTTTCTCTTCTTTCTGAACTCTCCTCTTTTGAGCAACCCACTTCGCTCCTGGGTTGACCGCTAAGTGATGGCATGCCACTTGAGGGGGAATTCTGGGCATGTCTGCTGCGCTCCAGGAAAACAGGTCCTCATGGTCTTTTAGGCATTGGACGAGCTCGTCCCGAATCTCAGGGGAGAGATTATTTCCAATCTCGATTGTCTTCTTTGAGTCGTCCCCTAGTTGCACGTGACCAAACTCTCCATCTGGCTCTGGTCGCTTGATTCTGTTCTTCAATTCTTTGGTCAAAAGGTCGTCTCCTTCTTCTTTCTCGCTTGATTCTGCTTTTCATTGCTTCTTCTATTTCTCTTGCTACTTTTTTACCTTTTTCCTTTAGTCCCAGGAGGAATGCTCGCTTTGCGGACAGTAAGTCGGCTGGGACAATTACGACCTCCCCAGACTTGGTGTAGAACTTCATCTTCAGATGGACGGTTGACGGAACTGCTTCTAAACGGGCAAGGGTTGGCCGTCCAATGATACACTGATAGACCGATTTGCACGGCAAAATGATGAAATCCGCTCTGACCGTTCTGAAGAGGGAATTTCCTTCAGCATCACCTCCAAAGGTTACCATTAGCTCTAACCGTCCTATAGGAGTTGTTGAGGCACCATTGAACCCGGTGAGAACTGTTCCTCTATATGGCCTTAGGTCGTCTTTTGAAATCTTCAATGCGTCCAACAAGTCTTCGAATATTATATCTACTGAACTACCTTGGTCCACTAATATTCGCCGAACTTCCACGTTCGCCATTACTGCGACGATCACCAAAGGTACTTCGTAGTTGGGCGTTCCGTCGATGAGGTCCTCGTCTCCAAAGGAGATGGCTGGTCGTACGGAAGGCGGTCGAGGACTGGAGGTCGAGGCGACGCTCATGATTTCGTCCCATCTTCTTTTAATCGATCTGTTAGTCGAGGCGTCAGTGGGTAATCCTCCGGATATGACCATAGCGACCGGTCTTCCCTTCGACTTCCAAGCGCCTATACAATTCTCTTCATCGTCGTCCCCTTCTACGGCTTTGAGCGTCTCATCTGCTTCTGCTTTTCCCCTTCTAGGCGAACGGGTAACCTGCCGCTCTTCTCGTGCTTCCGTATGATCTCTTTTTACGTACCGAGTCAACTTCCCTCTTCTGATTAGGGTCTCCACATCATCTTTAAGAGCCATGCAGTTGTTAGTGTCATGCCCGTTACTCTTGTGATACCGACAGTATTTTTTCGAGGGACGCTGCCCGTCTTTGAGCACGAGGGGTTCCGGTGGTTTGACATCCCTGAATTCTGCGTTGGCACACTCTGCTAGAATGTTCGTGTACGAGGTATTTAGCTTAGTGCGCTCAGCGAATCTCTTGATCCTACTTTCCCTGGTCAGGCGGTTATTGGCGCACTCTTCTTTTGCCTTTATATCTTTTTCTGATCGCGAGTGTTGGTTCATGCCCGCCTCAGCAGCTTCAATAGCGGTCGTTCTCTCCTCATAATTCATGAACCTTTGGGATCGCCTTAGGAACGTCTCTAGGTCCCTGGGAATGTGGAGTCCTACCTCCACTTCAAAACGGCTTCCTCTTAAGAGGCCCGTTCTCAAGAAGAATAACCTCTGATTATCCTCCAAGTTTCTAACTTGATCGGCTTCTCGATTGAATCTTTCGACATAACTTTTCAAAGACTCATGCGGGCCTTGCCTGATGGCGATCAAAACGTCTTGGGATTTTGGCTTGATCCTCGAAGTCGTAAAGCGGGCGGTGAACACCCTAGCCATCTGCTCCCAAGATGAAATGGTGTTGGGCTTTAGCTCGGTAAACCATTCCAACGCCGATCCTTCTAGAGTAAGGGGGAATATTTTGCACTTTATAGGTCCGGGCGCTCCGCAATACTTCATCATAATATCAAAGTGCTTTAAATGGGCGTCTGGATCTTTCACGCCGTTGTACATCTTAAGGTCGGTTGGAGGCTTCTCCAACGAGCGTGGGATGCGAAACTCATCTATTTCTCTCGTATAGGGTCCCAGACTGGTATCCCTCCTAATTTGACGGCACAGTCGCTTTTCTGGGTAGCTTGCTCCATGGTCGTTAGAATGATCTTTCGACCGATAGGAGTATCGCTCGTTAGATCGGCTTCGAGAACGAGCAGGTGAACTGGTTGAACCACGGGATGAACCTTCGTGCGATGACTCTTCAGGCCAGTAAGTGTGATCAGATGTGGATGGAGTCTTTCTTGGCGGGGTGGTCGCTCCTCCTCGTCCCCTCCTCGGGGCTGGAGATCGATGGACCAGCTGCCTTCGCGGAGGCGATCGATGGGGTCTCGAAGGGCGTGGTCGTGCGGTCGAAGTTCCCTCATGATGAGGTTGCGGCTCTGGGGCCGTGTGTGCTCGTCTCGAGGCGATCTGATCTTCTAGTTGTGTGAGGCGGTCATCGTTGCGATTCAGAGCCTGATTTCGGTCACGCAATAGTTCTCGTAGTTCTTGGACCAGGTTGACAGGAAGCTGTACTGTGACCGGTTGTGCAGGGACGGTGTTGTTGCCTTCAACACCCGTTGGAGGTGGTCGAGTTGGGATCTCGGCCACACTTTGTAAACGGGCCGTGGCCTTTGGTCGGCCTCGGGGTGCCCTCGGGGGCATCGTCGAGTTTGGTGGAAAGCGCGCGGGCTCCCACTGTGGTCGCCAATTGATCTGTTCCTTTGATTGCTTGACCGCTGTTCAAGGTATCAGACCTCGTATGCTCTTCTGGTCGTGCTCCGAACTCTACTTCAGGGGGCGGGTGTACCTGCGAAGACACTCCAACACCCAAGTCAGGAGCGAACGAGCAGAATAGAGACTTGAATGAATCGTGTGTACCTGACAACTGACGCAATGAATGCTTATATAGTGTGCGTGATTCGCGTCTGGCCGTTGGATGGCTGTACGGATACATCAGAGCTGTTGATCCAGCGTCTTCCCTCTCTTGCCCATTCTCGTTGGGCCGCTCCTTATTCTTAATAACTAATGGGCTTCGGCCTACTCTAGAACAGTACTCAATGAACAAGAAAAATGCAAAAAATGTAGCAAAACTTCACCTTATGAATCCTGTGATTCAGAAGTGTTAAAGGCAGCCTTTGACATTTGGGCTTGCATATAGTCAATCAATTGTTGATATTGCTGGTGATCTACTTGAGCAGGTGTTGAACCAGAACCAGAACTAACAGTGACTTGGAGAACTTGTGGTTGAGTGGTGGTATTCTTGGTCTTCTTGAATCCAGGTGGATAGCCATGAATTTTGAAACATTTTTCTTTTTTGTGGCCAAAGAAACCACAATGAGAGCATTGGGGACGATCTCGTTTGGCACCCTTGTTATTGTTGTTGACAGCAAAGGCAATTGGTGTGGATTGTTCAGGTGTGGTAGAGGAAATTTGTCTCTGCTTTTCATCTTGTAGAACAACAGAATATACCTTGTTAATGTCAGGAATGGGCTCTTGCAGAAGAATGTTGCCACGAACATTGTTGAAAGTGTCATTTAATCCCATGAGAAATGGCATCACTTGTTCCTTCCGGAGATAGGTGCCACCACAATTACGTGCAGGACTTGATTCATGCGCAACCAAAGCATCCCATAACCCTTTGAATTTGCTAAAATAGGCACTTATCGAGAGAGATCCTTGAGTGCAATTGAGAAATTCTTTCTTCAATTCATAGATGCGTGGACCATTGCTCTGCTCAAGGCGATGCTTCAAATCGTTCCATATCTCAGAGGCAGAATCAGCATAAAGAACGCTGTTGTGGAGTTCTTTGGAGATCGAATTGAGAATCCACGAGGTCGCCATGTCATTGCTTCTCATCCATTTCGCAAGATTGGCATCATCTTTAGTAGGTTTTGGAATGGTACCTGTGACAAAACCTAGCTTGTTCTTGGCTCCCAACGCAATACGCATTGCACGAGTCCAAGATCCATAGTTGGTACCGTTTTCAGTGAGAATTTGGGAGACAAGCACCGCGCCAGGGTTGTCTGAAGGGTGCAGATAGTAGAGATCAGCTTCAGCGTCCGTCATTGAAGCAAGATTGGAGAGAAAAAGAGGTGACCGGAGAGACGACCGGAGAAGAAGAATTCCGCGATTCGGTGAAACAATCCGAAACGGAGGAAAAAAAGAAACGCGAAGGAATCACACGAAGATGCTGAACGAAAACGTTCTTGCGACTGATACCATATTGAGAATGATAATACTCATCAATGAAATCATGATGGAAGAACTGAATTGAAAGGTAGAAACTCAAATGAAGATGAATGATAAACTCCAATTTAGTGCATTTTTAGAGATATTTTTGGGTCAATTTTAGAGCAATTATATACTAATTATATAAATCACTAACTTAATTTGCTCTTAATTTTGCAGAAAAGAAAAGATAAAAGATATATAAAAGTCCATTTTAAAGCTATTAGGAATTTATATATATATATATATATATATATATATATATATATAAAGAAGATCTTTTTGGTGATTTCAATTGAAAATGTTGCACAAGTGACTTGGAGAGAAAGAAAGAGGCATGGAGTGGATAGCAAGCAACACATATATAGGAAAGATCTAAATCCTAATATTTAGGGATTGAGATATCTTGCAATTAAAAGAGGAAACAATCTTGACTTGATCCCTAGTTTGGAGAGAAAGAAAAGGAACTAATACAAAAGGAGAGCTTCACTTGTGAATAGGGGAGCCGCCTACACTAACACAAAATTACGAGAAACGACAGTTGCACGGACGCTGTGGAGGGAGAGAAGAATTTTGGTACCGTTTTGGACACCTTGAGAGAGCTTTGGAGCAGAAAAAAGAAGATTGAAGACTCAGACAAGGAATGACCAAACATTAATATAGTCTTCCGATCATTCAACCTTTTTGTACTTTATGCTTTTCTTAAATTTAAATTCTAGCATGACCAAACTAGTGTTAATTTAGGAAAAAGAATATTAATCGTGAATGACCAAACGGATTAGTAGTTTCAGTAAAGGGATTGGTAGTTGAAATAATAAGGGAATTCAGGTAGAATTAGACATATAGGAATCGAAGCTTGCAAGTGAAACCGTGACCCTAGGCTTCTCTCCATTGATCAAACTTTACAATTTAAATTCTTGCTATTTATTTCTTTGTATTTAAGTTTCTACAATCACCAAATATTCATTCGTCTAAATAATAATTAATCTTAAGTAGTTTGGTACTTGTTAATTAATCCCTGTGGAGACGATATCTTTTATACTACTTCTGCGAGAGAGTACACTTGCTCTAAGTGTGTTTTTAACGCAACAAGTTTTTGGCGCCGTTACCGGGGATTAATTTAGCAATATAAAACGAAAAAGATTTTTATTGCTTTAGACAATTTTTTTATGTTTTTATTTTAACTTTGTTTTTTCTATTTATCTTATTAAAAAAATATTTTAAAAAAAATTGATAACACCTTCCCAAAAGCTCGTTGTAGTTCACTTTGTTTTGCAGGGAAAAATCTACATCATGGTTAAAACTGTTGGAGATTATATTAGAGAGGGAGAGGCGAAAAGGAATTTAGAGAAGTTACATTGGTATATGCCTCAATGTCAACGCCCATTTTCTCCTCCTCCTTATGAGCCTTATTCAAACTATTGGGATGACTATGAGCCACCTCCTTATTCCTCCAACTGGGATAATTATGAGCCACTACAAGTACAAAGAAAAGAGGAAGAATCTGATATCGATGAGGTCTTGATCAAATTTATGGAGCAAACAAATGAAAGATTTGATAGATGTGAGAAAAGTTTGAAGCACGCAAAAGAAAGATTTGATAGTTTGAAGAATGAATTGTCAAAAGTTATTGATATGGTAACAACTCAGTTGGCTCAAGAAACTCTTTATTTACAAACAAAGTCTACCCCAAATGAAGAATCTGAGCAATACAGAGAAAGTACTCTTAGGAGTGATGAGGAGTTCTATATGAAAGATAATCTAGAGGAAAAAACTCTTAAGAAAGATGAATAGTCTCCCACTGAAGGGAGTCAAGTTAAACTAATAGCTCCTACTGAAAAGAGTTATATTGAAACAAAAGATCCTACTGAAGAAAGCATTTGTGAGGATAATGAAAAAGATCAATTGGTTCTTGAGTATTTTTTGTGAACTAGCTTCTAAAGGTGAGATTTGAGCCTTCATAAGGGGATTGATACTAAATCATAAAATTTTACCCGTTTTCTTTCTATGAGTGTGTTTCTCAATTTGTTACATTCTAGAATTTGTCTTTTGACCATTTCAAGGTGAAAATTGATTTGCATCATGTAAAAAGATTTGGGGAATTTAGGTATTTTTCTGGCCTCAGAATTGTTTCTTGAATTTATCCTTTAGTTGCCCCCTTTGAGCCTATTTGTTATATTTTTTCTTTGGTACCCAGATATAATTTTTTCTTTATTTTATGGAAACCATTTGAAACTGAATGTGAAGTAACTATTGAAAATTACAATTTCGTCCTATACTTTAGTTGTGTATCTTGTCAGGATGAAGAGAAAAAAATGGAGTGAATCATGTGCTTACAAAAATATTTTCATACAAAGGAAACAAAATAAGAGTTTTCATGTACTTACCTTTTCCTCCTATGAAAAAAAAAATAATAGAAAGAAAATTTGGAAAAAAATAAGAAGAAAGCAAGAAGGAGGAAAAGGCACAACAAAAGAATGAAAGAGCCAACGGGTAAATCCAAAAAAAAAACAAAAGAGTCTACTCAAGAGAAAAAAAAAACAAATCAAAAAGAGTCGACTCAATAGGAAAAAAAAGAATGAAGAAATGGATGTGAAGTTAGTTTGGATTTTGGACAAAAATTGTAAAATAGATAGGAGCACCAAATTTGGTTTCAAAGGTTACTATTTATTTCTTGTTTTTAGCCCTTTGATTATCCCTTTCTTATTGTTTCCTACCCTGCATGAATTCACCCCTGGCCCCATTACAACCCATGAAACCCCATCTTTTGCATGCATGTGAACTATTTAGTGGAGATTTGGTCAAATTACAAGCTTATGGTAATGTACATTTTGTTGAAACTTGAGTGTATTTTCCCTAGTCCCTAAACACTTAGAGATATTGTGAGCGAGTGCCATTGTTCACAGAATCATATTCTTCAGGGACTTGAGCCTTTAATTGGGCAACCTTTTGACACCTCATATGTACTATATTTTCTATTATCTGTCACTGTGCTTTAAATTTTGGGTCCCTTGTTTGGCTATCTTTATTATTTATATGAAAATTTTATTGAGTCAGAAAATTTGCTTCAGGACAAGCAAAAGTTAAGTGTGGGGGGAGTTTATAAACTCCAATTTAGTGCATTTTTAGAGATATATTTGGGTCAAATTTAGAGCAATTATATACTAATTATATAAATCACTAACTTAATTTGCTCTTTATTTTGCAGAAAAGAAAATATAAAAGATATATAAAAGTCCATTTTAAAGCTATTAGGAATTTATATATATATATATATATATATATAAAGAAGATCTTCTTGGTGATTTCAATTGAAAATGATGCACAAGTGACTTGGAGAGAAAAAAAGAGGCATGGAGTGGATAGCAAGCAACACATATTTAGGAAGGATCTAAATCTTAATATTTAGGGATTGAGATATCTTGTAATTAAAAGAAGAAACAATCTTGACTTGATCCCTAGCTTGGCGAGAAAGAAAAGGAACAAATATAAAAGGAAGGCTTCGCTTGTGAATAGGGGAGCTGCCTACACTAACACAAAATTTCGAGAAACGACAGTTGCACGGACGCTGTGGAGGGAGAGAAGAATTTTGGTACCATTTTGGACACCTTGAGAGAGCTTTGGAGCAGAAAAAAGAAGATTGAAGACTCAGACAAGGAATGACCAAACTTTAATTTAGTCTTCCAATCATTCAACATTTTTGTACTTTATGCTTTTCTTAAATTTAAATTCTAGCATGACCAAACTAAGGTTAATTTAGGAAAAAGAATATTAATCGCGAATGACCAAACGGATTAGTAGTTTTAGTAAAGGGATTGGTAATTGAATAAAATAAGGGTATTCAGGTAGAATTAGACATATAGGAATCGAAGCTTGCAAGTGAAACCGTGACCCTAGGCTTCTCTCCATCGATCGAACTTTACAATTTAAATTCTTGCTATTTATTTATTTGTATTTTAGTTTCTACAATCACCAAATATTCATTCGTCTAAATAATAATTAATCTTAAGTAGTTTGGTACTTGTTAATTAATCCCTGTGGAGACGATATCTTTTATACTACTTCTGTGAGAGAGTACACTTGCTCTAAGTGTGTTTTTAACGCAACAATGAACAATTAGGAAATTCATTGCTTGATTTCTGAAATCAGTTACTCTACAGTATGTACATCATTTACAATATATACAACCATTTGGTCAAAGTCAACTAGAATTAACTACTTAACTAATTCAACTAACAGTTAGTTAAGAGACTAACTGCCTCTAGTAACAGAAAACTAACTCTGCTAATCTTACTAACTTGCAATAACAGAGATTATTTACAAACAGATTTTGCTATAAACTTAGTTAACTTGATAAACATCAATAACATTGTGTCCCATAACGCCTTCACGCCCTAAAGCTCTTTGAACTGGCCCAAAAGGGTGAAAGAATCACTCACATGAGACACGGAATTAGGGATGACAATTGAGCTCAAGCCCATAGGGTACTTGCAAACGTGCGGGTAAATACCCGCACACATGGGCGCGGACTCGGGGATGGGCGCACTATGGTGCCCAGCCCGCTTTGGGCCCGCACCCGCACATATATATATATATATATATATATATATATATATATTACTAATATTACAACTTTGCCAATATTATATTATATTATAATTTTATATATATATATATATATATAGTTACTATTATTACAATTTTAAGTATATCCAACTTTTAAGAGATAAATTCAAACTACTAATATTTTGGATGTTTTTAATTCACTAAACACTATCATGCGTAATATTTTAATTAGTAGATAAAAAAAATAATGGCATTTTAAAATGAATTATAATATTTTTAATGTTATTTATTATTTTTTGCTTTTAAAGTACGAGTAATGGGCATGCCCATGGGCACTTAGTCATTTGAGTTTGATGGTGAAGCTTTACACCGGATCCTTGATTCTCGCTCATTGTTCCCTCTATCGACCTTAATCGCTCCATTATTAGCAATTAACACCTCTTCATTTACCGACTGTTCCCTTGATGGGATCTCTGGCTAAGGATCGTTGACCTTCTAATACCCCTTCTTCCGAATTAGTCTCTAAAACCTTATTAGCAATCAGAATACCCCAATGCATGAGACCACACAAATCCTCCACGTACCACCGTTATTTGAAACACATCCTCATTGATTTTAACCTTCTTGGTTATACTATTAACAGCAACAAAAGAATCTATCCTAACCAAAACGCGAATAACATCCAAGCATTTCTTCTTTTTCGTGTTATCATCAAAATTCACACAAGAACCAAACAGTTCCACTAAAGAGGAGAAATAAATCTTGCATCCATGCATGAACTAGAACGCCAAACACCGTACCCACATCTAACGCTCCTTTCCTAGCTCCCCGGCTTGCACGACCTGATCACCTTAAACCATTGAGCGAACCAATCTCCTGCCGTCGCGACAAGACTTTGAATGAAGATCACCATCTTCCCTACTTTCTAAAAAATAGTAATAAAAATACTTTATTGAAATTAAAGAGTAAAAAAATTGCCTTTCTCTCTCTTGAGTATGTGATCCCGTGCATACATTTTCCCCTCTCCCTCTTTTTTTTTTCTTTTCTTACAACTGCTTTTTCACTAAAGTTGCTTTTGTTTTTAGCCATCCCTCTCAATTTAGTCTTTGGAAGCCTTTTTGGCTCCCTTTATTTGAATTTTTTTCTAACGGATGCTAAAAGCTGGTAAAAGCTGTTCGCTTTTTGGATTTTAGTGATAAAATGACTAAAATGCTCAAAAAAATGGACAGGTGGCGCGTGAGTACAATGTCTAAAAATGTCAATTTGCTAGCACATTGTTTTATTATAGTATTATAGTATATAGATAGACTCCACAACTATTATATCAACTATAGTATTTATTAATAGTAAGTTTTCATTCACAAAAAAAAAATTCAGTCAAAACAAGTTCACTAGTAAACTTATAATGTTAATCACACTGCTGAATGCATTGACAATTTCAAGGCATGAGAATGGCGGTCCCGAGTTCGATCCGATATGTGCTTGTGTGATGAGTATTTGTTAATTGGTCTAAGCTGAGAAAATTTTATATTTAAGTACAATAACGAAAATCTCATTATTGTATCGGGATACTTGTTCGATAAAGCCGCTCAAATATAGTTCTTGAGTTAAATATTGCAATTGCATTTTATATGAGGTTCTTTCTTTTTTATTAATAAAAATTGATCTATGAAGTTCTTTTTTTATCTTCCCTTAAATGTGAATAGTTATGTTTTTTGGTTTCAAATGTAAATAGTTATTTAATTAATAGGATTCAAAACTTATACTTTAAACAATATGTTTCGTTTGTAACTTAACTCTTATCAATAAAAAGTCTAACTATCTGCCAATAAAAAACTTACTCAAGTTGAAACATATTTTTGAATATTATATTTCACATTAAAGGCATAATCAAGGTTTCTGCAGTTGTTGGAATCCCATCAACAAACTTAATTTCGATCACTATTTAAACTCATGTCTGATGAACATTTTTATCCCACCAATTAAGAAACAACACATCATTTTAAAACATCATGGAAAGACTTGGTGTTTGCCTTATTTTGACGACGTTCTTTTTTACTACCATATGTGCGGTTAATATCCCAGATTCTCAGAA
The DNA here is from genome assembly GCA_963573325.1 of Astragalus glycyphyllos. NCBI lineage: Eukaryota > Viridiplantae > Streptophyta > Magnoliopsida > Fabales > Fabaceae > Astragalus > Astragalus glycyphyllos. The sequence goes on from OY754308.1 coordinate 19,431,094, forward strand.
AAGTTATTTAACTGAATGTGCACAAGATATTGGAGAATCATGTGGAAAACCATTGTATGAGAAAGTATTTGGCAATAATTATAACCCAACATCCAATCGTTGTTGTTATAAACTTATTCAAACAGGTTTATATTGCCATACCAAACTAATATTATTTGTTCTCCAATCCGATCCAGAACTCAAAAATGAAGATTGGGTCCAAATTTTGGGCAAAGGTGATGATATTTATCGGCAGTGTGATCAAGTTACCAAACCTGAAAATCCCACTTTTTTTACTAAGTGCATGGAACAAATAGGGTATGATTGTGGAGAAGATATAGTTAACAATCTAACACGTGACGAAAATTTGTCTAACCAATGTTGTGACAAGCTTGTCAATATGGGTAAAAAATGCCATATTAACATGATAAAGTCTTTGATCCGCACACCAGAGATGAAGAATTTTGATCCTATTCATCTTCTGAGTAAGAGCAAGAAAGTATTTGATCAGTGTAAGAATCAGCAATAAGAAAAATGCTTGGTGAGGATACATTTGCAACCATAATGGAGAAACCTATCTTAGATTTAATATAAGGAACCCAAATGCATTTTTGTTACATATTTTTAATTGTAGCTTTTTCAAATACAAAAGCCTTGTTGAATTTAACAGATTGATGTGTGGAATGGATTGAGTCTCTAGTATGAACTAAACTTTGTAATGAAATTTTCAATAAAACCATTAAACAGTTAGAATATACTACTACTGGATATCAAAATAAAAGTTGAATCAAAACATTACATATTTCGATTTATAAAATCAGCCATGCTATTTCTCATGAAATTGTCATCCCAAATGACCCTCGAGTATGTGTTGGGTGCTGGATGTCAAGCAAAGGTGTGAGGTTGGAATCGCTTGAGATGGTCGCTTCGACATGTAGACCCAATGGGAGGTGATGCCTGCACACACTCCAATGTTTATGTCAGCACAGAGCAATGAAAACGAGGCAAAGCAATAAATGTGTACCTGATCCAATGATTGGACATCATATATCTATCTATAGGGCATTGTGTCTATGAGGTGAATTTACCTTCCAGGCCTGTGTGAGCGTGTGAGGTTTCCAACTTGATTCACTACGTCGGAAGCTTAAAAAATGAGCGCACCCTTTGGTAGCGCTTAAAAAAAAACGCTACTTAAGTAACACCGTCAGTAGCGCTTTTATTGAAAGCCCTCCTAATTGCTAAAACAAGCAAAAGCATTAGTAGCGATTTCCTCAGAAGAGCTCCTTTTTGCAAAAATACGCAAACCGATCAGTAGCTCTTTTATTGAAAGAGCTCCTCATTGCAAAAACACGTAAAGCCTTAAGTAGCGCTTTTTTTTGGGCGCTCCTTATTTCAGAAACACGCTTCGCCTTAAGTAACGCTTATTTTTGGGAGCTCCTTATTTGAAAAACACTACTTCGCATCAGTAGCACTTTTTTTAACTAATAATATTTTAATTCTATTTTCTGTCTAGCTAGCGCCTCTTTCTCCTTAACTTGTTGCATCAGTACCCAAACACTCTCATTCTCTCATCGTTCCAGCGAAACAAATGTTGTAACCCTCACCCCCCCTTCGCCGTCGTCACCTCCTCACTCATCGTTTACGCCGTCGTTCATGTCGTTCATCTCGTACGCTCTTTGCAAACACAACGATGTCGTCGTTCACGTCGTTCATCTCATTTGCTGCTGCTGCTCTCTTTTCGTTCCCTCTTTTCTGTAAATTAATCGCCCTCTTTATGTTCCCATAATTGGTTTGTTTTCTTTTTTAGATATTTTAGGTTTTAGGGTTTCCCAAGTTTGTAATTTTTGTTTTAGAAGTTTATAATAGTCTAATAGCATTTAACTAGAAGCTTGGCTTGTGGAAAATGATGACCTTCTGATAATACTTGCTACACGGAAACCCATTGTTTTCGTTTATAAAATATTTATATAACAATACAGATACTGATTCAAAGCACCATTTCTTATGGAATACTCAATGTTTATTATGCTCTGCCACCAATCTATAACAAGTTTTGGGACTGTTTGAACTCTTTGACTTTGTATTATGTTATTTGAAGTCCATACTCAAAGAAATAGAGTGTTTTAAGCCTTCATCTGTAACTTGCAGTTAAAAATAGAAGTATATATATTAGGCTAATTGTGTTTGCTTTGGCTTAGGAATTTATTAACCAGTTAATCCACGAATTCAACTTGAATAATAATGCACTCTTTCTGCTCTTCTGATTTTGCTCTTAATTTGTTTACTCACTTCTTTAATTTCTATTACTACATATTAGGATTTTGCAAAATAAGTCTCAGCTTTGTGTTTTGTTTTCACTTTTTCTGTTTATGCTTGCAAAATAAGAAACCATAATACATTGCTGCATTAGGGATTGTCTTAAAGTTGAGTTACAAAAATATAAAGGTGAGGCCTAGGTTGCCTTTGGAGAAATGTGGGTAATTTACCTTAACCACTTAAAAACTGATACATGAATTTCACTAACATTTATCTCAACAATAAATTCATATTATTTGTTTTGCAATTCCTACTATATATTTATTTTATTTAGACTTTCTCCTCAATTTTAATAAATGATTTAGCCTCAATTTATCTTCCCCAAGTCTTTTCAATTCCATCTCAACTTTCTTGGAAGTTGGAACTGGCTATATGCATCACGTTTCATAAACTGCTACATGCATCATGTTTTGCAAAAAAAAAATTGACAAGGTTTTGCAAATTTTTAAAATCGCCGGTTTTTTTACCATCAACATTATTGTTTTTTTGACAATAACATTATTGTTTTATATATTGTCGATAAAGCTTCTCGATATGTTTTTTTTAAGGTAACGTTCACTTTTCTTTTTATTTACGCTCAGATTGCATCATATTTTTTCATTAATCAACATTCTTTTTTTTCCTTTCAATTTTTTGGTGTATATGTATATACTTTACAGAATATAATGCATATATTTGTTTAATAAAATTTTGCTTTTTCCCCTTATTATGTATACATACAAATTTTAATACTACATATATTTATTTTTCATTATCTCTTATTATTATTATTATTATTATTGTTATTTCTATTTATCCATATTTATTCAACTTAATAAATAATTTTTTGACACATATTCCACTTAACTTGAATAAGGGTAAAAAAAGGATTGTATTTACATTCCGTTCACTTTCCAAACAATGAAATAAGTTTTTTTTTAAAAAGGCAAAAGAATATATTCAATGGAGCACAAGGGGTACTCCAGCCCGAATACAAAGAGAGGGAAACAGTCACAACTCTGAGGACCACCGCCCTAGGGGACCAGGTCCAAGGAGGGAAGAATGAGACGACCCTCGTCCTCATCATAGTAACCCTTGACACTTAATCTCTTAATCTTAGAAACGAATAAATTTTAAAACTTAAAACATATATAGATAAACACACACCACATATATAAAAACATAATGTTAAGAGTTTTTACAAAAATGTGTGGCAATACTAAAGCCACGCACATATATATCAGGGCAGAACAACGGAGAGTAAGAACATAAAACAAGGTCAGCCAAATAACTAACTAGCAAGACTCGAATGACTGACACATTGGCTAAAAAAACTCAGGTCCTCTCAATGAGACACCTGTCTGCTCCATCATATCACATCGACATCCTCGGTGCCTTCAACGTCCATCGTGGAAGGAATGGTATCTCCTTCAGCTACCAGCGGCTCCTTGACTGGGTCTATATGATACAACAAATACACAAAAGAAAAACACGTAGGGCTAAGATACATGTACAAGTCAGAAAAATGGGTAGATAAGGTAAAGCTTAATTTAAACATGTTACAAGCATATTAAATAAAATATTACTTATCTTCCATCCTTTATTAATATCTTATTTTCCAGACTCTACTTATGAATATGTGTCAATACTATATGCTGACTATGGCCATATCCTGATGCCACAACGTCCTGCATCCGCCAAGAACGCCATCCGACTGTCACCACGGAGTTCGGATGTTATAAGTCTTTCCCTATCGGAAACAGATCAGAGTAATCTAAACCTATCATTACTCCACCTGGCCGGCATAAATATCAATATGTCCTACTAAGGACCCTGACTCGGTACTTGACCTCATGTGTCCCATACCACACGGCTGTGGACTTACAACACATATGCAATCTTTATGGTTCTGTTTGATTACTCTTTAACCCGTATGCCTTACTCATTTTTCTGATCAGTACCTCGTACTATCACTAGCACTACGTTAAGTATCCATTCCACTTTATATCTCTTTGTGACTCTTAGTTTATTATCCATACCTAGGTTCATTATGAAATCCTAACTTCATTACTATTATTAAATAAAGTCATGCTTGTCAAACTTAACTATATCAATAAGATATTTCCATAATTCGTTAATCGGTCATCGACGGCCTAAACTTCATTTAACCTTAACTCCAAAGAGCAGTCAAATGATCTTTAGGTATCGCTGACTCTTTAACTCTAGTAGAGCTTGGGTCACTCTACACATATTTAAATTAAAACTTTACGCTAACCGTCCCGACGAATACGGTATCTTGCCCCCACCTGAACAGTAGCGGGAACATACACTTGCTCCGACAACACCGACACGTACTCGAACAAAGCTACGGAACAACAAACACAAGATGTTGGTTGTTTAGTGGTTGAATGATTAAAGGAATGTGAGAAGGAAGTGTTTTTGTTATGGAATGATGAATGAATCAAAGAACTTGGCTTGCTACAGAATTAGACATAGACGCCGCATCATTAGACATAGACGCCGCCACAGAACCACCACCTCTAGACTTGTGTTTACTGTTGTTCTAAGCATGGACTCTAACTTGAATAAAAATTCGCAGGAAATTTGCGAGGAATTCACTTTTCTTTTGAACATAAGCACTTTTCTGAGCTTAATTTTGGTTCCACTGAATTCCTTGCGGAATTTTATTCAAGTTAGAGTCCAGCTTCATTCAATTTGGTCGCATATAGCATGAGATATTCTGGAAACTGGAAATCGAAGTGTTATTGGTGTTATTGAGCACATTCATAGTGTCTTCCTTTTTCTGTATTTTTGTTTAGATGGACCAAATAGAAACAAATATGAAAGATAAAGGGCCAAAATGAGAAGAAAAAAAAGATAAATGACCAAAATGAAACCTAAAAGGAAGATGAGGGACCAAAACTGGACAAAAAAAGATAAATGACCAAAATGAAACCTAGAGGAAAGATAAAGGACCAAAAATGCTATTTAGCCTATTTTTTATATTTTTATTTTTTTAATTTCTTCGAGTTTTTGTTTTCTATCTTTCACTTGTTAATATTCATTTATTATTGCATTTTTAGTCACAAAAAATCCTTGATCATGAAAAATGGAGGATCGAAGTTCAAATAAAAAATAAGATGGCTAATTGCCAAACTAAAACAATTAGAAGATTAAAAATAGTATAATTACATAAATGCTTATTAGATTACATTCATTAATCAAATAAGTAAAACTAAAAACATATGAGAGAAAAATTATGGGTGAAAAAATATCATAGAAAACATTTAAAAGTGAATAATATAAAATGACTAAAAAAGTAAATGTTTAGATGATGTGTTCAAAGACTATGTAGTTGGTCCGAGTGGTAATTAGGCTTGAATCCCATTCCAAGGTCTCGGGTTTAATTCTTAGGAGTGGCAAAGACTCTATTGAGAGGGGAACCACACGGACCGGCGAAGCGGAGTACACGTGGCCGGCCTGGTTCGCCGATGTGAATTAGTCACCAACAAAGCCAGCAGAGCTAAATAGATTGAACAGATATTTGTGATTTGGAAATGACCAAACAAAATGGATTCAATAGATATTGGTGATTTGGTGGAGACCGAACTAAATGGATCCAATAGATATATATGGTTCTCAAATACATTTGAAGAAGAAGTACAAAAATAAAATGATTTTTTAAAAAGCATTAGGATTAGGTGTGAGAGGATGATAAACTAGTCTAAACTACTTCTGATTAGCGTTGAGTTTTACATATTTTGTCACGAATTTAAGTTTTTTCACCAAACCAGTTATTGAGAAACGAACTTCGCCTATTTGAATTGTTAAAAAAATTTCGAAACAATAAAATACCCCAAAATACACCGCTCAGCGTCGCACTTTATGTATTTTGTCATGTAATTAAAAAAAATCACCAAACCGGTTATTGAGAATCGAACTTTGCTTATTTGAGCTGTTAAAATTTTTTCCGAACCCTAAAATACCTCAAAACACACTACTTAGCATCGTACTTTACGTATTTTGTAATGAAATTAATTTTTTGGAGAGTGATGATGTTACAAAATATCCCTATAAAGTATGGTGCATTTTTTTTACTATAAAACTAGTAAAATTCAGTTGATAAAAAAGTCAAAGTTGATAAAATTCAGTTGATAAAAAAGTCAAAGTTGACACTAAACTCACTTGTACATTCAATTTCCATTAAATTAAATGATTATTGATAGAAATATTAGTAATTAAAAACAGACATTTAACATATTTTTTAATTATTTTGGTAGAAATATATTAATTAAAAACTATAGAATAAAGACAAGAATAACCTGTTTCATTTATTAAAACTTAGGGAAGGGAGTTTTTTGTTTAACGTGAGGGAAGGGAGTTGTGAATTGATATAGTGGAAGATCTTTTAATTAAAAAAAGATTTAGGGAAGATAAATGAAAGAGAAATGCATTTATTAAGCTTAGGGTGAATGTGAAAATAATATAAATATGTAGTAGAAACTATAAAACAAATAATATGAATATATTTATGTAATAAATGTTAGTGGAATCCATGTGTGTGCTTTTAAGTGGTTAAGGTAAATTACCTACATCCTATCTAAGGGCAACTAAGAATTTACTAAATATAAAACTACTTTTCTACAGATGAAGATAAAATTACTTCAGAGTAAATTGATTTCGGCTTTTGAAATTCTACTAAACTAGATAACACTATTTTTTCTATAAACTCATAGGTAATGAAATTTTTGATAAACTTAGGATTTTGATACAAACTTTCTATCATCACTAACAAATTCATTTTATTTTCTGGGGAAAACTTAAATATCAAGTTTGTGTATTGTACGTGCATGATAAAAATACTATGATTTCTAATATTTATTTCTTATAATTTTTTTTATCTTTATGGGCAGCAAGTTACTTGTTCGAGTTCACATCCGGTTCGCATTCATTCGAGTTCGTTGGTGCTTCCCCTTATTCAAGTAGTTTTCTTGTTCTTCTGTTCTCTTGTTTTTGTTATTGTTTATACACTTGACCAGAACACTTATTTTAAAACTCTTCATAATTGGTGTATTTGTGTACTTTTGTATTGATAGAATGCTTCTTTGGTTTGGATATTGGTATGTGAAAGTTGAAACTAGTAAGAAAATACTGCATCATAGGTATTGATTAGAATGCTGACTGATGCTAAATTTCTGCACAGGCTCTCGTTCATCTCTCTCGTGCACTCTCTGTAGTTCATCTCTCTGCCCTCTCTTTTGTCTTGATAATAGGTCTGGTTCTGGTTCACGTTTGTTTCATCGGAGCTTCGCATTCATTGTTCAAGTTCGTTCTGGTTCGTTGTTGCTTCCCCTTTTTGAATTTTCTTGATTATAAGTAAAAAAAGAAGAATAAGTTTTTATGCATGTGAGTTTTAATCAAGTCTAGAGAAATTAAATCAAACATTTCATATTCTAGTTTAAGCTTTGCTGTTAAAGATTTTGGACATAACAAAGCTAGCTAGTTCTGAAAATGGTTGGAAAGTGTTACGGATTGGGCTCCCCTTTGCCCCATACAATTAGGGCCAATTCAGTCAAGGCCCACTAACAAATACACCACCCAACAATCAACGATGAGGATCAAAGCATAAGATCAAATGGTCCAGATCGATTAGGTCACACCATCCAAACTCAATAAATGGGGCATTCAATACTTCAGTAATGGTAAGCAATCTAACACCACCAATTATCTGCATTTGACTTGCACTCTGACTTTAGCATCGGAGTGTCTTTGCAGGTACAACACCCCACATCGGACCGGACGGTTGCTGATCTAGCCACACTACAACTATCTCAGATCGTCAACTCGGCAAGAGATGCCATAGAGAACAGAAAGGTTTATAAAGTAGATATGAAGTAGCCATTTCTGTAAAATTTAAACATTACTGCCGAACCTTTTCAACAGTAAGATTTTGGACATAACAAAGCTAGCTTAGTGATAAGATGTCAAATTGGCACCTTGTATCAGTCTTGCTAGTTTAAGTTTTCCTTTTGAAGATTTAAGACTGAAAAACGCTAGTTCTGAAAATAGTTGGAAAGGTTTATTAAGTATAAAGTAATGAAAGAGACAAGGGAATGGCTTGATCACATGATAAGGTATCTCTGAATGTATAAAAAAAGAGTGGTTTTTCCCATAAGTAATAATAAGGTTTTATTGAGGTCAAAAAAAATAAAAAATAATAAGGTTTTATTGCATTAATTGATAAGAGTAAGTGGTAAATAAACAATAGAGTTCGTTGGGAATTGATTAGTTCTTAAAGTTAAGATGCTACCCTGCAATTGGAATGAGAATGATAAGTGGATACTAATGGTAAAAGTGAATTTGCAACTTAAGATATTGTTATTACTTTCAGGAGTGCCGATCTTTACCACATTGTTGTTTGACTTTTGTCTCCAGAATGTTTAAAATTGTTATTATTTGAGGAGTTTGTGTTTCATTCTTTGTTTTGATTTTTTCTTCGCCACGATGAACATTCTATCTTGATTATTGCATACTAAAATATTAATACGAGGATGAAATTCATTCAGTTTCACTGCGTGTCTAATACTAAAAATCAAGTGCTTCAAAAAATAGACACTTCAAATTAACTTTTTTTTATAGTTGAAAACTTTTTTTTATAGTTGTCGGAGCTTCGTTTAGTTATATCTGATTTAAGTCATTTTTGCCGGAGCTTCGCATTAGTTCTAGTTCGAGTTCGTTCTAGGCCGAGTTCACATCTAGTATGAGTTTGTTGTTTGCTTCCCCTTGTTCAGGAACTTTTGTTTTTCTCTTGTTTTTGATATTTTTTACGTATTTGGAATAAAACTTGTTCGGTACGTGACCTTGGATCTGGGATCCTGGATTAGTAGCTGGTGTCCAATGTCTCTATGCAGTCTTCTCCTTGGCTCGAGGTTGGAAGGATGTCTCGCCAGTCGGAATCCTCTGAGATTGTCTTCGTCAATATCGCGGACTTCCGAGGTTGGACTCGGAAGGGTTGGGTACCTGCAGACACTCTGATGCCAAAGTCAGCAATAGGAAATCAGTGAGACTTCGAAGCTCTTACTCGAACCAGAGCCGTCGGATCCGAGACCGGCGATCCGAACCATCAATTTGGATCCCGATGTGGGTCTGCCTCGTTGGGCCAATTTAGCGCCGTGTCACGATGCTGGAAGAAGAAGAGGAGGTGCAAGAGAATTTAATGGATCAAGAGGAGGACTTGGACATCACTATACCAGTGGGCCGGCCAAAGAGGAACAAGACAAAGCCCAAATGGCTCAAGGATCATATTACATTCTGAAGTTGTACTGTTTTATTACCGTTGCTGCCTTACTTAGAAAATGTACTAGATTTTATCAATTCTCTTTGTAAAATGCTAGATCCTTCCTAGATATGGACAGCTGGTATATTCCTGCCATGATTGAATGACAGCTGTAGGTATTCCTAGTACTCATGATTGGCTATTTATGGCCCCATTGAATAATGAAAAGGCAAGCAAGAAAGTTATGAATGTTAGATGTTAGTGTAGTGTAGCTCATTGTCACTGTTACTGCGTTTTTGCTCTGTGATTCATTACTCTCTTCACTGATAATCTTTCTTAGAACTTACATTGGTGCTTTCATCATGACCTCATCCTCTGACGAACCTGATGTAGCCTCAGCCCTCAACCAAATCCTTCGAAACCAACAAAATTTACAACTTGACATCACCAACCTTACAGCTGAAATGAACCAGATTCGTTCACGCCTACCACCACCAGGTTTTGCCCACCTTACCACTGACCAACACCTCACACATCCACTATGATCCACCTCCATTAAACTTGACATCCCACGCTTCAATGGATCTGATGCATTAGGCTGGATCTTCAAGATAAACCAGTTCTTTGACTTCCACCTTACCCCTGAGGACCAAAGACTCCGTATAGCTTCATTCTACATGGAAGGTGAAGCTCTGGGTTAGTTTCAATGGATGCATTCCAACAACCAGCTACTCACTTGGTCGATGTTCCTACAAGCTCTAGAGGCTCGTTTTGCTCCATCTCAGTTCGAAGACCCTAAAGGCGCACTCTTCAAGTTATGTCAAACAACCACGGTAAGTGATTATCAAGCTGCCTTTGAAGCGTTAGCTAACAGAATCGTGGGTTTGCAACCACAATTTTACCTGAGTTGCTTCATTTCTGGCTTGAAACCGTCAATCCGAAGGGAAGTTCAAGCATTTCAACCCCAAAACCTTTCCCAAGCCATTAACCTTGCCAAACTCCAAGAGGACAAAATCAAAGACCGTTCCTCCGTTTTTACCCCTCGCCGTACCAAAAACACACCCCCAACAACCACTTCCACCACCATTGCCAACCCTAAACCCCCAAATCGACCTGCTTTGACAACCCCAAACACGTCCCACCCTAAACCTACCACACCAATCAAACGCTTATCACCTGCAGAACTCCAGGCAAGGCGCGACAAGGGCCTTTGCTACAACTGCGACGAGATGTATCACATCGGCCACCGTTGCCGTCGCAACTTCCACCTTTTGATCGCTGAAAATGACCCCACAGACCCCAACCCCAACCCCGACGCTTCTGCCCAAGCCCTTACCATCGAAGAATCCCAAAACACCGCAAACCCTACCCCACTTGAACTCAACCCTGCTCAAATCAGTTTTCACGCACTGATGGGCCACACCATCCCACAAACCCTGCGTGTCTTAGGACATGTGAACAATCACCCAGTTTCCATTTTGGTGGATAGTGGGAGCACCCACAATTTCATCCAAGATCGCATTATCAAGCAATTAGGTTTGCACTGCAAACCCACTGAAAACTTTGAAGTATTAGTGGGAAATGGTGAAGAGTTACTCTGTTCACACATGTGCCATCAGTTGATCCTATGCATCGGATCCCACACATTTGCAATTGACTTCTATGTGCTACCACTCAGTGGAGCTGAGATGGTGTTAGGGATACAATGGCTGAGAACTCTTGGTCCAATTTTGACAGATTATGAGAACCTTACAATGCAATTTCAAGTGAATGGTGAAAAGGTTCAACTGCAAGGAGAACCTAAAACCTTACCTCTGGAGGCTTCATTACATCAACTCAAAAGAATGGTTTCAACAAAAGCCATTGATACTGTTGTCCAATGTCACCTACTTAATCCTACTTCCCCAACCTCACCAAACAATCACATTATACCACAACGCCCCATCTCAGAAATAGCTAACCTTTTAGACCAATTTCATACCATCTTTGAACCACCTACACACTTACCTCCCTCTAGACCCAATGACCACAAAATACCTCTCCTAGCCAATTCTGACCCTGTCAATGTACGCCCATATAAATACCCCCACTTCCAAAAAAATGAGATTGAGTCCCAAATACAAGATATGCTGAAACAGGGTATCATCCGCCCTAGTTCCAGTGCTTTTTCATCACCAGTGTTGTTAGTTCGAAAGAAAGATGGATCATGGAGATTTTGTGTTGATTATAGGGCTCTGAACGCAATAACAGTGAAGGATCGCTTTCCCATTCCAGCAGTGGATGAGCTACTCGATGAGTTACACGGCACAACATTCTTGTCAAAGCTTGACTTGCGCTCAGGTTACCACCAAATACGTATGAACTCAGGTGATATCCTAAAAACTGCTTTTAGGACTCACTTAGGTCATTATGAATTTATGGTAATGCCCTTTGGTTTGTGTAATGCACCATCCACCTTTCAAGCCACCATGAACACTTTATTTCAACCATATTTGCGACGTTTTGTGATTGTGTTTTTTGATGACATTCTAGTCTTTAGCAAATCCTTAACTGAACATATACATCATCTTGCTACTGTGTTTAATGTGCTGGTAGAAAACCAATTTTTTCTTAAAATGTCTAAATGTTCTTTTGCTCAGTCTTCCATTGATTATTTGGGTCACATTGTATCTGCCCATGGTGTAGCACCAGACCCAGAAAAAGTTCTGGCTATGACTAGTTGGCCTGTTCCCAAAAACTTGAAACAATTGCGTGGATTTTTAGGACTAACAGGTTTTTATCGCAAGTTTGTGCATCATTATGCCTCTATTGCAACCCCTTTGACTCAACTGCTGAAAAAAGATTGCTTTAAGTGGTCCACTGAAGCTCAAACAGCCTTTGAAGCTTTGAAAGATGCAATGACCAGGGCCCCTGTATTACATCTTCCAGATATCAATGCAGATTTTACTCTTGACACTGACGCTTCTGGCATTGGCATGGGTGCAGTCTTGTCTCAAAACGGCCATCCTATCTGTTACTTCAGTAAAAAATTCTGTCCAAAACTGCTGAGAGCTTCAACTTATGTTCGCGAATTGTGTGCAATTACTTCTGCAGTCAAGAAATGGAGAACTTACCTTCTTGGCAGGAAATTCATCATCCACACGGACCAGAGAAGCTTGCGTGAATTGATGACTCAAGTCATTCAAACTCCTGAGCAGCAATTTTATCTTGCTAAATTGCTAGGATACTCTTATGAGATTGTGTATAAACCAGGGGTTAATAACAAAGTAGCTGATGCATTATCAAGGATTGAGGAACCTCAAGCACATTGCTTAGGCTTTACTGTCATTCACTGTGAGTTCCTTGACAAGGTAGCAGCTGTATGCAAACTTGATCCGGAATACATATTGCTGCGTGACAAGGTATTGCAACACCCAACTGACCTTCCTGACTATCAAGTGATCAACAACATGCTGTTTTTCAAAGGCAAGCTTTATATTCCTGCAAATTCTCCCCTCAAATTTACACTCATGGAAGAATTTCATTATTCCTTAACTGGAGGCCACAGTGGGGTTACCAAGACGTTGGGGAGATTAAAAGACAATGTTTACTAGGAAGGTATGCACAAAGATGTCACAACATTTGTGAAGGCATGCCTCATTTGTCAACAAACCAAAATTCCTACTCATTTACCTTATGGTTTACTCCAGCCACTCCCTGTTCCTGAAAACATATGGGAAGATATCTCACTAGACTTCATTGTAGGGCTCCCTTCCTTCCAAAATTGCACAGTGATTTTAGTGGTTGTTGACAGATTGTCCAAAGCTTCACACTTTGGGATGTTGCCTACTGGTTATACTGCTGCAAAAGTAGCTGAACTGTTTGCTAAAATGGTAGCTTGTATTCATGGCATGCCTAAGAGTATGGTATCAGATAGAGATCCAGTGTTCTTGAGTAAATTTTGGCAAGAATTATTCAGATTAAGTGGTACTAAGCTGCGCATGTCAACTGCTTATCACCCTCAAAGTGATGGGCAGACTGAGATTGTCAATAAAGCCTTGCAGCAGTACCTTCGCTGATTTGTGCACCAGCAACCTAGACTTTGGGGAAAATACTTGCCATGGGCTGAATGGCACTACAACTCTACTACTCATAGTGCTACTGGCATATCTCCATATGAAGATGTCTTTGGGAAACCTCCCCCCACATTGCTGAAGTATTTACCTGGCTCTTCCAATATAGAAGCTCTGCAAACAGAACTCACAACCAGGGATGACATTCTGAATGCTCTAAAGAAAAAGTTACTGAAGGCACAGGAAACAATGAAAATGTATGCAGATAAGAGAAGACTTCGTCATCCTTTTAAGGAAGGAGATTTAGTTATGGTTAAACTAAGACCTCATAGACAAGTTTCAGTGGCTGGATATAGGATTAACAAGTTTGCTAAAAGATTTTATGGCCCCTATAAGATATTGCGCACCATTGGTGAAGTTGCATTTGAACTTCAACTACCTACAACTAGTAGAATTCACCCTATTTTTCATGCTTCACAATTTAAACCATACTTTGGAGCACCAGATGTTACATTAGAGATACCTCCACAGGCTATTGACAACCAACCTCTGTTACAACCTTTAGCTGTGATTGCTCAAAAAAATGAAAATGATCAACACTTAGTGCTCATTCAGTGGGAGGGTCTGCTACCAGAAGATGCTACTTGGGAAAATTATGGAGACATCCAGAAATCTTATCCACAATTGAACCTTGAGGACAAGGTTCTTGCCTATGGGGAGGGTAATGTCACGATGCTGGAAGAAGAAGAGGAGGTGCAAGAGAATTTAATGGATCAAGAGGAGGACTTGGACATCACTATACCAGTGGGCCGGCCAAAGAGGAACAAGACAAAGCCCAAATGGCTCAAGGATCATATTACATTCTGAAGTTGTACTGTTTTATTACCGTTGCTGCCTTACTTAGAAAATGTACTAGATTTTATCAATTCTCTTTGTAAAATGCTAGATCCTTCCTAGATATGGACAGCTGGTATATTCCTGCCATGATTGAATGACAGCTGTAGGTATTCCTAGTACTCATGATTGGCTATTTATGGCCCCATTGAATAATGAAAAGGCAAGCAAGAAAGTTATGAATGTTAGATGTTAGTGTAGTGTAGCTCATTGTCACTGTTACTGCGTTTTTGCTCTGTGATTCATTACTCTCTTCACTGATAATCTTTCTTAGAACTTACACGCCGTTAATGGACTGTCCCTTTGAGCGCATTGGGACTCTTGGCCCTGTCCGGAACAAAACTGTTATTGGGGATGTCATCGATATTGTTTAATCATTTTGAATTTGCTTGATTTTTGTTACTTCTAATGTTATTCACTGTGCGATTCTAGATGGAATACTAGAATTTGGTTCCTTTGGCTTGAGCAAAGGACCAAGAATAAGAATAGAATAGGAAATAGAGCTTGCGAAAATATGGAACCCGCATAAATAAGACTGTAAAAGGGTGACACAAACAATCAGAGCTGATTTCATATAGGCGAAGTCGGATTGCACAATACAGACGGTTGAAGTTCGGAACCCACCGAAAAATGTCAAAGGCCGTTGGATTAGTATGTTTGCCCAGGATCACTGATACTAATATTTAACTAGTATTTATTTATTATTTAATGTTGTTAAAGTTACAAGACAGTGAGAGAGATTTTAAATTTTTTTTTTTGATATTAAGAGACTTTCAATTTTCCTTTCCAAGACATGTGGTTTCTCTCTCTACCTAGCAATTTCTTCTTCCAATAAGCAATTTAATTTTTCTAATCTACCATTATATTTCTTTATATTATTCTGTAATCTGAATCTGTATTCCTAAACACCAAAAAATTTCTCTTCATCTAGGATAAACGTTGGAGCTTCTCTCAACTTCAACTTCATCTTCATCTATCATTTTCTTATTCCTTCTCGGATCTCCCATGGCTCCAATTACAACCACATGCACTGGATCAGTGTTTACTATCTATTTATGTTCAGTACCGGAGTACGGGTCTGGTATGTAACTTTAAGTGTTTCGCGAGGATTGAAGGTTGAACTCGGATGGGTAGTTGCTGACCTCGGATGTGCCGAGGTGGTCTTCTCCCGCGCCTCGGGTGGGGTACCTGCAAGCACTCCGATGCTTAAGTCAGCAAGGGAAGAGAAGAGGTACTTAGGGAGAGAAATGAGAGCGTACCTTGAAACGGGGGATTGCTCAAATATTTATAGACCACGGTGTCGTACCCAGACCGTTGGATCGGGTGGACATGTCCTTACCGTTGGATGTGGGTCAGGTGCGGATACTGAGGCGGCGGAGTACAGAAGTGGGCCAGGCCCAAGTCTTTTGAAGGATTGGCCCAGTCCGGAACAATGAACCCCCAAGTCGATGTCTGAAAGGGACCGAGGTCGACCTCGGCTTGATGTGGCAATTCTTTAAGGGTAGAGCCATGGTTGCAGTGCCACGTGTTCTCTGCTGAGTGGGGGTGCAGAAGGTGACGTTTGGGGAGTCTGAGGTAGGAGTGTGTTGTCATCAAACTCTAAGGTCCTAGCCGTGGGGTCGGCCAGAGGTTTGGACAGTCTTTGATTCCTTTTCTTCAAGCAATTGCGCCGAGGAGGGAACTCAACTCCACGACTATGGGTTTCCTGACTCCTCAAGAAAGGGTCAAGCAAGGTGAGAAGGGACGCGAGTGTTGGATTACTACGGCTAATGCATGAAAATAAAGTGTAGGAAATGCGATAAAAAGAAGATAAATGAAATAAACGTAGAGATTGATTTGATTGGTGTGTGTCCTTTACAATTCACTCTAATGTTATATATATACACAGGCCCTCGTCGGCCACTAAGCTAGCCAACATTTGCCTGCCGTTGGATCGATATAAGATCAACGGTTCTCATTGCTTCCTAGGCCTTCTACACAGCGAAGTAACTGCCCACGATCCCCATTGGCACAGTTAGTGGGGGGAGTGCTCGTCACTCCAGGTTTTCCAGCCTCGCTCTCCCGTTTGAACTTCAACCTTTCCCACGTTCTTCCTTCGTGCCTTGTCCTTCCTTCCAAGTAACCCCCAGACCTGCCTCGCCCATATGGTGGCTCGGCTATCCTGGCCTTACCCTAGGTAATGGTCCGAGCATCCGAGCCACCGAGGCCTTGGCACTCTATGAAATGGGGTGGTCACTCTCCCTCGGCTTATCTTGTTAGTCCTCGGGCATAATCTTCCCTCGGAGGTTCCTTTCATTTAACACACCCCGAGGACCCTCTTAGGTTCACCCTTCCTCGGCAAAATACATTTTCTGCCCCTTGTCATATGGCTTGCCTACACGCCATACTCCCCTTTCTTTTCTTTTGGTCCTCGGCCTACGACTTATTTATTTTTGGGTGTTAACAATTGCCTCCCTTTTTTGCTGTCGTGCGGCTACGAGGACTTGATTGATGGTACGAAAAACCCCTTGACATGATCTTGAAGTGATGGTTAGAGGGGACGCAACCGTTACTCCGTGACACTTGGCACTCCGTGCGAATCGAGATGACTGCCGGACGGTTCCGAAGAACGAGCTGGTTGAGTTTTCTTGCAAAACTACAAATAGCCCCCATCATTGCTCTAGCATGGACCTCTGTTTCTGAAATCCCTTGCTAGCACTCTTTGCCTATCTCCCACAGCGTTCATGGCGCCAAGTCCGGCGTCTGGAAAACAGTGGGGCTTCGTGACATAGTGGCTCTTTCTTCCTTCGTAGCCCCCACCCTCCTGGAGATGCTTTTGCCCCTCCTGGGTTTTTGGTCATGCAGCCTTAACGCCTTTATATTCCTGTGGGGCATCCTGACCCCCACTGTGCTGGACGTCTCTGCCATCACCGGCCTGCCTGCGTCGGGCAGGGCAGTCCACCCTTCCAGGTTGCCGCAAGAGTCAGGCCGTATGAAGGTCCAGTGAGGTTCTTTTCCTGACTTCGTGAGAGATTGTGACAGATTTCCTGATGATGAGCATCTTGCCTTCCTCCTATAGCTCTTCTGCAGGTTTTTCTATAGCACTGGCTCTAAGGGTATTGTGACAGATTTGCAACCCTTCGCGGTTATGATGGCCAGTGACATCTGTTACGCCTGGGCCGCTTTCTTTCTCGGTGAGCTCTACAGCGGTATTCAGGACAAGCTTGATCAGATTCAGGAGCATGGTCACGTAACCCGAGTCCGAGGCCCCATGTGGTTCCTACAACTGTGGGCTATCCTCTATTTTCCCAGTCTCCTCACTACAGGGCTGGAAGGTCTTGCGGTCGTTTCACCAACATGCCTGGGTCCTGAATTGTGGGGTTTCCCCGGTCATCGGCTGGCCCCTGTCACTTTCATGAGGGAACTTCTTCGAGTGGAAGTGCCGATCTCTACCTGGTACCCTGTGATTTCTCTGCGCAGTACTGCCTCCTCGGAGTACTACTTTCCAAACTTTGTCTGCAGGAAATTTGGTTTTATGCAACATGTCCCTCTGCCATTGCCATCTCTGAGGGGTTCTCGGTCTCAGGAAGAGCTGACTGATGCTCAAGTTTGCGAGATGGTCGCTGTCAATCAAAAACGGCTTACCGAGGCAGATTGGGCATACCATGCCACGTGTCTAGGTGTGACCAATGCCTTTACCAATTGGTGGCACGGAATCAAGGACTTAGTCTTCCCTCAGACGTTTGATGAGCTACTGTCCCAATACTTGAGTCTTTCTTCTAGATCCTTAATCCCGCCGGGTCCTTCTAGTGGCGTCGATTCCGCTACCGCCCTGATACCCCCACCTCTATTGGTTCCAGTGGCTTTGTCCAAACAAGGGATTAAGCGTTCGTCCGTGAGATCCCATTCAGACTCAGGTATGCCTCGTTCTCCTTGATTTTTTCATCTTTTCAGGCTCTCTCTCTCTCTCTCTCTCTCTCTCTCTCTTTTTTTTTTACTGTCCCTGTGGCTCATGGAGCGCCTGTTATTGAAGGCGACCGACGATGGTCCGTTGATCGTCCATTGGTTCCCCAAACTTCAGACTATGAAAAGCGATTCTAGGACGGCGGCGGAGACGGAGGCCGCAGTGGAGATTGTCGCTTCCCTCTCTTCCAAGAACTTTGAGGTACTTCTTACTCAGAAGTTGCGACCTCTCCCCCTTCTTTTCGCTGGTTACTGACACACTGACGCCATCCTTATGTTCTTCTGCAAGTGGCTGTTCCTGTAGTTGCGGGCTCTCCTCTACCAAATTTGCTCGTGCTTTTTCCTTCCGTTCCTTCACCAAGTTCTAGGATGGTGGCAGATGCGGAAATCACTCAACATTTTGCCACCCGGCGCCAGCCCCAGATTCATCCCCTTTCTCCTGTTGAGTTACAATGGCTAGAAGCGGCTTTCCAGGGTGGTATTTCTACCCATCCTCCATAGCTTTCCGACCTTCGGTCTTTGATCTTCAGGCTGGCCTCTCAGGGGGACTTGTCAGAGCGGCAACAAAATGCTCTTGAGGACGTAGCCCATCGCCTTTCGTTGGTCTTCCAGGCTTATTCGGCTGCCAATAACACTCAAGTCACTGCTAAGGATTCGTTGGATCGCTTGAATGCCCTGCAGGCTAAACACACTGCGCTCCTGGAAGGGTATGACAGGCAGGTGTCCGTGCGTCAGTCATCCCTGGTTAAGGAGGAAACTGCTCGATGCCGTATTGGGGAGATTGAGGTCTTCCTAGGGCGGCTTCGAATGGATCTCGAAGTTCTGCAGGCCCGCCGCAGGGCGGTCACTGATCGGCTAAAGAAAATCGTGGTCTAGCAATCCTGTGTATTCCAACGCAGTATGCCCTTGGGTCGGCGTATTCAGGAGTCTCATCCTCAACGGGATCTTGCCCTTTTTGACAGAGACCGAGGCCAGGAGGCAATGCGCCTGGCCGCCGCTTCGTGGGAGGGCTTTCGTCTTCACCTCGTGAATGCCTCTGCTGTCGAGACCCCCGCGGCCCTTGTTCCTGGCCCGCTGATCCGTCAAGTGCCTGCCCCTGCAAGGGAAGAAAGCTCAGTTGCCAAGAACTGAAGATGGCTTGGTGACTCTGCTTCTGTTTTTTGCCTTTGTTTTCCCCACTAGGCCGTCGGTGTGTGGCGAGCCAATTTGACAATATTTTATGTGTTACATCCATCTGTCTTTTCCTTGCATACTTTCCCATACAGTAGGATAATATGCTTTAAGGTATTTGCCGTTTACTTTGGTTTCGAACTCTTCTCTGTCTAGAGTGATTAGACGATATGCTCCGCCGTGATATACTTCGCTAACGATAGATGGCTCGTCCCAATTCGGGGACCACTTGCCCAACTGGGGGTCTTTCCTCCCTAGTGGCAAAATGGCCTTGCACACAAGGTCTCCTTCAACAAACTGTTAAACTGTTTTGGTTTAACGTGTTTGTCGTAGTCTTAGGCAGCCTTAGCCTTATTCATCTCTATTCTGCTGAGGGCAGCCAGTCGGTCCTCATCCACCGAGTCCAGCTCCATCAACATGGCTAGCTGATACTCATCCATACTAAGCGAGTGTTGCTGTGCCACCCTCAATGAAGTTACACTAATCTCTAGTGGTACCACGACATCCTGTCCGTATACCAAACGATAGGGAGTCACCCCCGTGGCCGTAGACTTTGAGTTCCTCATAGCCCACAGGACCTCATTGTGGGTCTCATGCCACCGACAGGGTTTGTCTTCTACGTTCTTTTTGATGAGTTCAATGATGCTCTTGTTGGTAGCTTCCCCTCTGTGTCTTTGAATTAACTTCAATCCACAAGAAAAATTTCCTAAAAAGCAATACTTTTGGGATTAATCAACAAGGGAACTTTTTGGAGACATCATCTCATTTTCTTTCACGCTCGATCGACTCAATACCCTTTAAATTCTTCTATATTCTTGTTGGAGCAATTCCTAGGAGGATTTCAACCTAGAAACTTGTAATTGATAAGTTAAAGGATGGGCTCTTGCTATTGAAGGGGGGCTTATTATCTATTGGTGGAAGAGTCACTCTCATTAAATTGATCCTCTCTTCGCTTCCTCTCTTCGCCTCTATTTCTTTTCAATGTACAAAGCTCCTAATAAAAAGGTTTTACGAGAAACTACAAGGCTAAACCATTACTTGTTACTTCTTACGAGTAGGTGGAGCAGATGAAAGATCAAATTCATGGATGAACTGGGAAAATGTATCTAAACCAATCACTGTGGGGATTTGGGTTTCAAGAACTTGGACATGTATAATACTACCTTACGCACATAATGGTTGTGGAGGTGTCTTAATGAGACATAGGCCATATGGTATCCCCTCTCAAGGCTTGGTCTGGAGAGTTAGAGACTCAGTTTATAAATCTTGATAGTATTGGATGAACCATTTTGAGGAAGTGTTCAATGTGGTAGCGAGATTTATACAGTATTAGCTACTCAAATGGTAACAAATATGGGATGGTTACTTATTGCTTTGCAATATGTAGTTTGATGCTGTTACATTTGTTTTTTCGTTAATTATCTTTCATATTAGTTAGTTTTTAAAGTAGAATAACATTGTTTTCAATCGGGATTTTATAAACTTCGGTTGGTTGTTAATTCAACATTTTTGTGATACTTGGTACTTGTAATCTTTCTATTTTCTGTGTCTCATGACTTAGCTATGCATAGGGATATCCTAAAACCAAAAAGATGCAAAAAGACTCAAATTCGGACATGTCGGATCGCCTGGCAATGACAAAGCATGCTAGACGATGGAAACGAGCGAATCTGTTGATGCTGATGACTGGTCGCCAAGCGATGGCAGTAATTGTTGTCGCGTAGCCAGTCACCGTTGATGTCTCCAGGCACCAGGCGGCCGATCATTTACTTTGATGATATTTAAGCACGTGAACGTGATATTTAAGTCATCCTGGTTTGGAGACAACTCGCACTACAACATTTAGACCCTATGGCAACGGTCGAAAACCGTCACCTAATGTCAAAAAACCGTTGCCATAACCTTTGGGAACGGTTTTGAAACCGTTGTTGTTGCGGCCGTTGCCTAAACCAAAGGCAACGGTTTTGTGTATCCTAAGGCAACGCTGACACAAAACCGTTGCCATTGACAGTTAAAACGCAACGGTTTTGATTTCCACGCTATGGCAACGGTTGCAAAGCGTTTTCATTTATAGCAACATTGAAGAACCGTTGCCATGTTTGGCAACACGTAAAAACCGTTGCTGGTTATGGAAACACTTGATAACCGTTGCCTGAGATATTCAAATAAAAACCGTTGCCAAATATGGCAACATGCTAAAACTGTTGTCGTTGATAAAGTAAAAGCGTTGCTGCCATTGGCTACACAAAAAAACCGTTCCCTATGTATTTTAACAGTCCTTGTCAACAACAACGCTATAAAACTATTGCTATTACGAACAACCGTAGCCTATTATATATCATTTGCATCTGAATCACATCACTACTTAATCGAAACAATTTAAAAGACATAATGATCCTTATATTGCTACTACTTCAAGGACGCAATTACATATCTTAAACGAAATAATTTGTTACTTCAAAAAGTACAAAAAACACAGTAAAAGTAACAATCCATTATCCAAAAACACATAGCAAAAGTGCAAAATAAAACTTCAGTCTATGTCTTCAAACTCTCCATCATCGAAGCCATCAAGATCTTGATCTACACCTTCATTATTTCCCTACAAAAGTAGCAGAACTCTATTAATGCAATATACAATACTCCACATGTGAAAGTGAGAAGCAATATACAATACTCCAAATGCAAGATTAGATGGTGCAATAAGAATGAAGAAAATTGTCCATCTGTAATTATGAGACTTCTAGATATCTTAAAAGGGATACAGATATATTACATGAGAAACAAGTTTTTACGCCAACCACTAATCCACATGATGAACTACATGTGTTGATGTATCATTTGATGAACATGCGTGTAATTTCTAGTTTTTCAATATAACAAATAATACACTGCATCTCTGCTCTCTTTCTCATGATAAAAAAAGTTGACTTTGGCATTTGATAATCAGATAAGAATTTAAATTTAACATACTAATCACTAAAAATTAATCTCTACAAATATTAGCATTTAGGAATCAAACTAAGCTAGTAAAACAACAATATCAACTTCAAAATATCCACTATCCAGTACATCTGTTTCTTTGAGTTGCACAGAGATAACAAAAAATAAACAATTCTATTATAAACCACTGTCATGCATCATTTAAACTCAGAAGTACAACATCATACACAATATGTATTTTTATACCCAACACTTTCCCAAAAAGACAAACAACCCAATCAAAGTTTAACAAACAAATACCAATAAAGTGACTCTTACCCTATGAGCTTCTGGGGCATGTGTTGATGTCGAAGAACGTGGAGCACTATTAGCATCAGGCGGAGTTGAAAATAAAGCTGCCAAAGCCTGAACATTAAATCCTGAGTTGTTTTGATCTAATGCAGCCTTTATAAAAAGTTGCATTTTTTCCTTTATTTTCTCTTCTACTTTCTCTTCTAGTTCATTCATCTTTTTGGCATATTCTTCTTTTAGTTGTTCCATATCATCTGCATGTGCTCTTTTCAGTTCTGCAATTTCTTCATTTCTCTTCAACATAGTAGCTGTTACCGCTCTTCCATGGAGGCGTTGTCTCCCTGGTTTTTCTTTACCAAGCACATTTTGAAAAGCTTCCGAAGAAGATTGCCCAGAACTCACCAAGTTTTGAAGTTTTGTCTAGCATATTTAAAAAGCAATCATTGGTAAAATCATACGTTATTATATTTGAAATGATAAAAGCATAAAATAAAACTTACAATTGTATCATCTGTCTCTTTGTTCGATGGCTTTCCTTTTTTAGTTTGTAGTGTTTCGATGAACAACTCAACTGGAGAAGGAGGCTGTCCATCCTCACTACTTGCACACTAGCAAGGAAATAAGGTCATTATAACAATAGTATAGTCAAAATATTTAAATATTCATGCACAACATTAAAATTGGAATACCATTGTCTCCTTTATGCGAGCAAAGCTTACAGGACCAGCTCGATGTCTGCATTTTTGTTGAGCTATATTTTCAGCATTTTGCTGGCTGATTTCCTAAGTTGATTAATGGACATTGCAATTTATTAAATTTGAGAAATGAATGTAAGACAAAACACAAATATCACTATTTCTTACTTGAACAGGCTTAAGGCTCCAATATTCCATCAATGCTTTAAAGTGTTCCTCCGGTATGTCATCGGGACGATTCTTCAACCGCTCACGCAAGGTTTTATATTTGGTAAAATGATTCTTTTTAATAGTACACTTATGTCGCCTCCATGCCTCATCTATAATAGTATACACGACCTTCTTTCCTTCCTCAGGTACTTTGTATTTTTCCTACAAAAAAAAGAAGCTTAATTAATTAGAAAGTTCTAATTTATTAAAGTCAACTAAACACACAAATTGAACTAGATAAGTTATTACATTGATGTAAGCCCATATATTCTTATCTTTTTCTGGTACAGACTTCCAATTGGTGTAAATAAGAGGGCACAAATCTGAACTCCTTGCAATAGTTCCCAAAAAGTTACTGAATTGGGAAACTATCCTTGCATTTGACCCAATGGGTTGTCCTACTTCATTCAAGATAATCTCTTCTCTATCATTAGCTGAACGTGTATGAATTTTCGCACACAATGTTTTCCCTCGAGTTCTTTTAGATGCTTCCCCTAATTAAAACACAAATGAGTCAATACACAAATTAGTATGAGTAAGAATAAGTAAAAAGATAGCTAGGCACAGCCAATATGGAAAACTATCAAATAAGTTGTGACCTTGATATACCTTTCCTTGTATTTTCATTAAATTCCCCAACTTCCTCACTTCCATAGTTGATATCCCCCTCAATTCCTTGTTCTTGATCACTTTCTTCTTCTTCTAATTCCTCCTCTTGGTGTGGTTGCTGATTTTTTTCAATAAATTCACTAAGTGGCATTGATGGACACTTTGGGATGTACTTTTTCTTTTTCAAGGATTGTTCTTCAACCATTGCTTCTTGACTTTGATTTCCACCAGCGGTAGACCTTAGCTGCCTCTTAGTAGGGAGTTCAGATTGAACAATATTAGTGGCAACTTTATTGTTCAATGAAGGCTTCATAGAATCTAGCATTTTGTCTTGCATTTTTTTGGACCCTATTACTTGGATTGAAACTCTTTCATTGGTCGATGATTGGGCCCTACTTGTGGATTTAGCAAGGTCTTTTTGGTGAGAAACTTGAGTGGTCTTTATTGTTTGGGTTGCCGCTTTAATGTTCAACGAAGAGGAAGATTTCATTTGCTCTTGCCTTTTATTTTGAGCTTCAATTGACCTTGTTGATCCTCTTACTGGGATCGGAACTCCTCCAATAGTCAATGACTGGGTCGTGTTTGTGGACTTACCAAGGCCCTTTTGGATCCTTCCTTCATCAATGCCTATTGTTTGGGACTGGAAAATAGGACAGATCAAATCATGCTTTCATTGTAAATAGGACGGATTCATACATAGTTAATAATCCAAAAACAAAGTAGCTTTTGAAATGATTTGATCTTATGGAACTGTTTTAAACCCCCGCTAAACATGCTTAAGCCCTTTATTATACTACACCTAGTTTAGCATTCAGATTTCAAAAAATGCTGCAATGAATATTACTAGTTACATGGAAGATACTGGCTAGTGCTGCCTATTACTGTAATACAAATTTCAGTTGTGATGTAAATGCTTATGTAAATGACAATAATGCTAAGTTAACAATAATGAATGGGATTCCTTCTTCACAGGTTTTGTAAAATTCTTGTTATTGGAATTTGTTCATACTTTATATTTTATAGAGGACAGATTCATTGTAAATAGAATTTGTTCATACTATATATTAACTATGTATATATATTAATTATGCTTCCAATAGATTTAGAAAACTTGGAAATAACTTCTTACGAGGCAAATAGGATGTTGTTGAGTGCTTCCAATATGTTGTTGATTTGAATTGCTTCCCTTTCTTCTTTTTGAAGCTTTCTCATTTTCCACCTTGATTCTATACTTTTGAATCAAGTCCACACTTGATTTAACTTTAAGTTGTTGAAGATCAAAATCATTGTCCTTGTCCATTTTCGTACACCCTTTGTAGTTTGTAACTTGAATGGAGATGTTCTTGGAATGAAATTAAAGCAAACACTACCTGCATCATTGAAACACAATATATATTAATATCTAAACACACATGTGAGTGATAAAAACATATGAGAAATTATAATATTCAATGCATAGATTCCAATATCACCTTATATTTACAATAATAAATTATGAAATGAAAAATAAACTAGTCCATGTTGTCAAACAAGGTGTCATCAGAATCATCTCCAACATCCATTTCATTTGGCACAAGCAGAGACTTTTCAATAATGGTTGGTGGTATGTCACTCCTAGCCAATTCAACTTCACAGTTGTCATCACTCGTGGCTAGATTTACTGCATGATCTGACAACTCTCTTTGATACAAATGTTGGGCATTTGAATAAGACTCATCTTTCATATTAAAAAAGTCTCTCGGAAAAGTCTTCATAACATAGTTTCTATTCACATCAATAGGATCTTGAATGTAGAAGCATTGATGGACTTGTGAAGCTAACACAAAAGGGTCATCCATTGAACATCTCTTGTTGAAGTGAACACAAGTCAACCCGTACTTGTCGTCTTCAACTTCAAACCAATCGCATCTAAATAACACAGACTTGAAATGACCATAATAGTCTACTTCAATTATTTCAATGATTGATCCATAGTAATTTATTGAATTTGTTGTAGGATTTTTATCTTTAGTGCTTGCAAAGCTTTGGGTTACAGACACCAATGTCACACCACTACTTTGGGTTTTACGTCTTGCATCACGTTGTTTGGTGTGAAACCTATAACCATTAATGACATAGCCAGAAAAACGTCGCGCAACTCTATTTGGTCCTCTAGACAACTTTTTAAGTTGGTCGGAAACATCATCCATTAAAGCACGAGTTTTGAACCATTCAACAAAATCTTGCCCTTGACTCTTCGCTTGGTTCCACCTCTTTCTTTTATTGATATTTGGTGTTTCATTTTCATGCTCCCTAAAATTTAAAAATCATTGTTAGCATAATTGTAAAGCAACTCTTTCATGTAATGTAACTAAAGCCTACAAGTATATTTATTTACCTAATGAGCTCTTCAACTTCGTCGCAATTGAATAGGATGTAGCGATGAATTTGATTCCTAGACTTAGAATCCATAGAAATGGCTGCTCCCTTTTTCTTTCCTCCAATAGGATGACCTATGCCCGAATAAGAGTCTGAACTTTCAAGTTCACCCAGATCACATCTATCACTATTCCTTGTCATTCTGTTGTGCCTTGTTTCAACACCATTATGCAAATATCGTGAGCATAGTGTCAAGCATTCTTCAACCAAGTATCCCTCGGCAATAGAACCTTCAGGACGACTCTTATTACGTACATAGCTCTTCAATTTACCTAAATATCTTTCTGGAAAATACATCCACCTAAATTGAACCGGTCCTCCCAATCTTACCTCATTCACTAGATGTATAGGCAAATGAACCATAACATCAAAGAAACAAGGGGGGAAAATCGTCTCCAATTGGCAAAGAGTTTCTGCAATCTCTGATTCCAAGATATCTAGATCCCCCACCTCAATAACTTTTTGACATAAACAACGAAAGAAGGAACAGAGGCGAATTAAAGGGTGGGCGACTTGGTCAGACATTGTTCTTCTTACAGCTACTTGAAGCAAGTAATGCAAGATGAAATGTGCATCATGACTCTTGTAGCCAATAATTTTTCTTTCAGCAAGTTGAACACATCTTGAAATGTTTGATACACAACCATCAGGCATTTTTGCTTTCTTTAAGACACCACAAAAAGTAGTCTTCTCATTCGGTGTCATGGAGAAACATGCTTTTGCAAACATAAGTTTTTTACCTTGATTTGTCTCTTTAGGGTGAAGTTTCTTCCTAATGCCCATTTCTTGCAAATCAAAACGAGCCTTTTCATGATCTTTCGTCTTACCCGGAATATCCAGCAAGGTGCCAATGATGTTATCAAATATATTCTTCTCTATGTGCATCACATCAAGGTTATGTCGTAACAAGTTGTGCTTCCAATATGGTAATTCAAAAAAAATGGATCTTTTCTTCCATGGACCATCATTATGCCTTTTTTGAGTCTTACCAAAGACATTTTTAAAGTTTACCAACAACTCTAAGATATCTTCTCCTTCTAACAAAGCTGGTGGAGATCCATATTCTGTAGTCCCATTAAAAGCCCTTGTATTCGATCTATATTTATGATCCATAGGCAAAAATACACGGTGACCCATGTAACACACCTTTCGACTATACTTCAAATAAGCCGACTTAGTATTATAATTACAACATGGACATGCTAATTTCCCTTTAGTACTCCACCCACTCAACATAGCTAGCCCAGGAAAGTCGCTAATAGTCCACAACAATGCTGCTCTCATTTGAAAAGATTGATTTAGTGAGGCATCATATGTCTCTACTCCTTCCTCCCACAACACCTTCAACTCTTCAATCAATGGTTGGAGGTACACATCAATGTTATTCCCGGGTGAAAATGGTCCAGGAATTAGTAAAGACAACATAGAATACTCAGCTTTCATGCACCACCAAGGTGGGAAATTATATGGTATCAATACGACGGGCCAAGTACTATGAGACAGATTCATGGATTTAAAAGGATTAAATCCGTCACTAGCCAACCCAAGTCGTATGTTACGTGAATCAGCAGCAAAGTCAGAATGACGCCTATCAAAGTCTTTCCATGCCTCTCCATCAGCTGGATGCCTCAATTTCCCATCTTTGGAACGCTCTTCTTCATGCCACCTTATTGAGTCGGCTGTCTTTGAGCACATAAATAGCCTTTGAAGTCGAGGAATCAATGGAAAGTGTCTCAAAACTTTAAGAGGAACTTTATGAGCTTTATTGTTTTTCTCAACTTGATAATCTCCTTCGGCATTGACAACCCACCGTGGAAATCCGCAAACAGAGCAAAATGTGTCATTCTCATGATCTTTCCAATATAACATGCAATCATTAGGACAAGCATCGATCTTTTTATAATCAAGACCTAGGTCCCTTATCATGCCTCTAGTTTTATTGAATGTTTCAGGAATGTTCAACTGAGGCATAGCTTCTCTCAAAAGCTCTAAGAGAGCATTGAATGATGCATTGCTCCAACCATAAAGACACTTCAACAAATATAATCGAATGGTGAACGATAATTTAGAGAAGTTTTTGCAACCTGGGTACAACTCTTGTTTTGCTTCTTCTAAAAGACCATAGAACTTTTTAGCATCTTCACTGAGGCCTTCATTAACTCCACATTCATCGTGTGCGACATCTCTGAATCTTTCATATAGTAGTCCATCAACATCATCAATTTCTTCATCTTCTTCATTTGTGCCACCATCAAGACCATTGGGGTCTTTACGCTTTTCACCATGACGAATCCAGACATCATATCCTCTTTCAAATCCAAAATATACCAAATGATTAAATACAACTGCCCTTGTCTTCCAAAAAGCATTGTGACACTCAATACAAGGGCATAGAATCTCCTTCCCTTGGGGTTTTCCTATGGTGTATGCATAATTTAGGAAAAACTCAACACCCAAAATGTAATCTGGGCTATCTCTTGCTAATTCCATCCATTCTTTGTCCATCGAGTTTAGAAAATAGTAAAAAATTGGAAGATTGAAGACTGCGTAACTGTTAACAAGTACATAATAAAAATAACTAAGAGTTTGGCTCTCATCATGCCTTAAGTATAGAGAGCAAAAATAAATAAATAAACTGTTAGGAAATAAATGACTGTTAAGAAATAACTTATAGCTTTTCTATTTACTTAAGCGGTGTGTACAAACCAGATGCATCATCAGTCAACCAAATCACATGTGCAGAAAACATATGACAAAACATGAGATTCTATATAAACACATTATCAATTAGAATTAATAAACTAAATGCAGATTTTTTTCACTCCTACTATGTAGTGAGACAAGCTCGTTGTTTTTAAAAACTGAAGCATTCTTAACTTCATACTATATATCATGTGCTCTAAAAAAAATACTCAAAAGCATTCTTAGTTATTGCTACAAGATTCCAATAGCATAATTATTAACAGAAATACTCAACAAAAATTAAGTGATGCTTCAGTTATAAATATTACCTCAGCTAGAGTTATATCGAAAGTGCTAGAAGCATCGCTATCTCTTCTCTGCGCACAGACACAAGACAGACCACTACCAAGTCATGATGTTGATCCTGGCACAACCTCAGCTGCAATAAAACAAAATTAGCCATCAATGAATATTGTAAGAACTGCTATGCTACAAATTCCATTCTAAGGTGATGGACAAACAAGTTTTGTTTCAATTAGTATTTAATTCATCTTCAATTCAGTGACTCATGTAAAAACAGAATTATTCAATTTATTTGGACCACATCCACATGAGAAATGCAATGTTGACACAAAATTGACAATCATTTTGTAAGATTTACCAAGTAAACAGGGCTTGCAGTGAGAAGATAATCAAGCTTATGCAAACACTAGACAGAAGTAGAGATGAAGAGAATCACACAAAAGATCTATACTAGTTCACCATGAAATTGGTAGCTACATCTAGTCCCCTGGTGCACGACATATAATTACCCATAATCAAACTGATTCCAAACTTTAGGATTCAGGGAACAGGCGCTACACTTAGGCAAACAGAATGTTAGAAATAAAATTTGTATGAAAGCTCTCACAAGAGAGAAATACAGTACAATAAATGAAATTAACCACAAGTTTCAAAAGGAATGTGCAATTGAAGCTTAGGGAATGATTTGAATAGTATTATTTACTTCTCACTTGAAGTTATATCTATAGCCAAACTTCTGCACAGATTCGTTGCGACTCAGTGAGAGTGATTTGAAATTCACAGCAATCTATGGCTACACCTCAAAGTAAACATGAAAGTCAAAAAGTAACATCTTCTATAGTGAAATCTTAGAAGCTAATCAACACAACAGAAATTTAAGCATGTATGACATGTTACAAAATCAACACTAATGAAAGTACTTAGAATCTTAAGAGCTAATGTTGGCGAATGGACTGCCATCGAGCAACATAGTTAACTGTTTATTAACACACAATATACAAACCATGAATTGGTAAAAGCAAGCAGAAGCTCCAAATAAGAGGAGTAAACTAAGTGAAATAACAAAGAAACCAAGTTCAATAAAATTAACACAGTATAAGAATATTGCTCACAATTTTGATTTAATCTCCTCAAACTTTGGAGTAACAATTTAAGAATATTGCTTAGTTAGTTTTACTTGTCAATTTTAGTGTCAAGAAATAATACAATTGCATAATGACAAGGTTACATTATCTTGCTTGGCTTTCCTTACCATTAACTTTAGGTGATAGGAAAGAGTACTTATCTATTTAAAGGAGATTATATTGATAATGAAGCCAGAACTAAATTACAGAATAAGAGCTGAACTTACTCCAACACAAGGATAATAAAATTAACACAGTATCAATACAAACCGCATGATTCAGGTAACTCTTTTCTATTGCAATTGTCAAATTAGAAATATATTTTATTCTCAAGGTTCAAAGAAAATAAACGTAAAAGCCAAAAAATTCCAATCTATATTTGAAGCTTTGAAAACTAACATTAATTTACACGTTTTGATTAATTATTTCCTTCTTTTTCTATGCTCTTGAAATCCACATGAAATAGAAGCATGTTAAGGTAAAGGCAAAAGAGGGGAACTGAAACCTAACCTAGAGATGGAGAGAGAGAGAGAGAGAGAGAGAGAGACCTGAAATCACAATCGCTGCAAGAGAAACGAAACTAAAGCTGAATCGTTGCGAGAGAGAAAGCTGAATCAAAATGCATAGCTTGAGAGAGAAAACTGAATCGCTGTGAGAGAGAGACCACTGAGATGAACTTCAGAGAAGTTGAATTTTGCTGAGACTTCAACGAAATCGCCGTGAGGGAGATGAATTCCTGAGAAAGGGTTTCGCTGAAATTTTGAGAAAGGGGTTACGTTGAATTTTTGGCGTTGAGTTTTTGGTGTTGAGAAAGGGGTTTGGCTGAGAGTTTTACGGGTTTTGCTGAGTTTTTGGTGTTGAGTTTTGTTTATTTTTTGTGTTGAATTTTTTTGTTTACTTTTGGGGTTATGTTTTTGGTTTGCCACCAAAAAATTTGACAATTCAGAAAACGCGCTACTATTTAGCGCCTAGTTTTTACTTAATAATTCTCCATATGGCAACGCTTATAAGCCGTTGGATAAAGTAGCTGAAGACCTTATGGCAACGTTTACAAAGCGTTGGATAAAGCAGCTGTAGACCTTATGGCAACAGTTATCAGCCGTTGGCTAAAGTTTAGTCCAAAAACCGTTGCTATAGACCCTATGGGGACGGTTTTTAACCGTTGCCAGAAAAAAAAAAGAAAAAAAAATGAATCAGCAACGGGGTCAAAAAACCGTTGCCATTGATGTCTATGGCAACGGTTTTTTTGGCGTTGAAATTTTAGGCGTTGCCATAGGATGAAAATGTTGTAGTGTCGAGTACGTATTTTAGAGCTCATGACAGCTAGGATTCACACATTATTGACCTCCATTGATTATTCAATTTTGGGAACAAGTCCTTGGAGAATCAATATCCTCACTAGTTTGTTTATCTCTATTATTTTCTTTTTTGTTATGTCTAGTTTGTTGTAATAAGAATCTCATTCTATGTTTTGATGATAACAAACTAAGTAAGATTT
The DNA here is from genome assembly GCA_963573325.1 of Astragalus glycyphyllos. Lineage (NCBI taxonomy): Eukaryota > Viridiplantae > Streptophyta > Magnoliopsida > Fabales > Fabaceae > Astragalus > Astragalus glycyphyllos. Next base: position 19,463,475 of record OY754308.1, read on the forward strand.
AGGTTTTCTAATGAAGTATGATCTAACGTGTTTTACAAGTGATAAGAACAGGTATATTAACATAGCAAAATAAGGCTCAACCTTGGTTCAACAATTGGGTAATATTCAAAGGTAGAAAAAGTCTTGAGAAGGTTAAACATGAGAAGCTTAAACTAAGTCAACAGAAGGTTTGACCAACTCAATAGAAGGTTGACCAAAAGTCAACAGAAGGTTGACCAGAAGTCAACAGAAGTTTGACCAAAAGTCAAAAGAAGGTTGACTCACAAACACCTTAGAAGGATAACTTCACGCTTGAGAAGGTTGATGTGCAAGTAGGATGAATGTTGCGAAGGATGCTGGAAACCATATCAAATTCAATCCAAACACATTAACTTCTCTTGAATGACTTTCACCTGAATTAAATGATGGTATATTGCAATAAATATGGTGAAGAGTCTCAAGCAATAAAGAAGGAAATGCATGATTATTCCCCTTCTATATTTGGTGTGTTTGTGCATACTAAGAAGCTTGACAAGATTCCTTTAAATCAGTTTCAGGCTGGCCAACGGTTACAACCTAAAGCATAGTTGTTGAGTAGGCAACTAGATGCGTACATATCCAGCTGTAGAAGGTTCACATCTGCAGATAAAGCATAAAGCAAGCGTTGAGAAGGTTCAAATGCTGTCATCTTTTGTAACTTACTTCAAGCTACTCTTATAGACCAATGGATATTCCCAAGGACTCTCAACAAGTTTCTAATGGCTATATTCATCATCCTTGGCTATTTAAAGGACTCATTCTGAAGTTCATATGCATGAGAGTGAATTGCAACATACACAAAGTCAAGCTTCTCAAGACAGTTCAACCTTCTCATCCCACACTCAAAGCTCCATCAAGTTCAAATCTGGGATCCTTTTGTTGAGTGTGTGCTATCTTGTTAGTACCATTGTTTTAACAGTGTATATACTTTGTATCAAGCTCTAAAATATATCCCAAACCCCAAAAACCATTGTTGTAATAGTTTGTGTGAACATTCCATCAAACTACCTAGAGTGACAGCTGAGTGTTGGTGAGAAAAGAAGAGAAAAACCTTTAGGAAACTAGAAGAGAGTTTCTTAGTAGGTGAATCCAGCTTGGTGAAGCTGTGTATGAGGGCACTTGTCTTTTGTGTGGAGATCAAAAGAAAGTGGTGTTGATAGTCTTTTGTATGTGATCAAAAGCAAGTGTAATAGCTATTTGGAGAATAGTTGAAATACTCACTTGGAAGTGAGGAGAGGACGTAGCCATTGTTGGGTGAAACTCTATAACTCCTCTGTGTTCTTTACATTGCTTTCCTTAAATGTTGTTTAAATTGCATTACACTGAATACTGTTTTCTAACCTAGAGAAGGTTAATTTCTTCAACCTTCTCAAGACAGTTTTTAACACACACTGCATCACTCAACCTACTCATCTCTTGGATAGATCATATTTCTCTTATCATCAGTATAGATTTTATTTCTTAAAGCTTTACAAGTATTGATTGCTATTTAACTAACTCTAACCTTCTCATCTCCAAGTTAAGCTTGAGAATAAACTGTTAAGAAGGTTGCAGGTTAGAAGGGATTTCAAAAGGGGTACACAATTCAAACCCCCCCTTTCTTGTGTAACTTAGTCACTTCAATTGGCATCAGAGCTCACCTCTAGGGGCTGAGCACACTTCACAGTGTGAGAGGAAAGATGCTGGAAGAAGTGATGAACAACCCAAACTCTGTGATGTTCCTCCCTGTAGGAGCTTATGCAAAAAGACCCCCTGGACTCACTGGTGAACACTACTGTTACTGGAAAGATCTAATGAGATTGTTCCTAGAATCACAAAACACTGATCTCTGGGGAATTGTTGAGAATGGACCATTTCCTCCTACAACAACTTCTGATGATGGAACAACCCTTCCCAAAGCCAGAGAAAGTTGGACAACTAACGACAAGCGCACGGTACTTCTAAACTCTAAAGCTAAATTTTATTTAACATCTGCATTAGGAAGAACTGAGTATGAGAAAGTAGCTGGCAAAACAACTGCCAAAGAGATCTGGGATACATTAAAAACTGCTCATGAAGGAACTAATCAAGTTAAAGAAGCTAAGATCAACCTTCTCACCCATAAATTTGAGACATTCAAAATGGAAGAGCAAGAAACGATCTCAGAGATGTTTAGCAGATTCACAGTCATAAAAAATGATCTACTGGCAACACTTATTTAAATCAATCCAAAGTTAGAAAGCTTCTGAGATGCGTACCTAAAGTGTGAAGACCAAAGGTGACTACTACAACAAAAGCAAATGATTTGTCAACTCTCAAAGCTACTCAAAAATTATGGACGAACAAGAAATTATGGATGAACTGCATCCTAAAAAGACAAAAATTATTGCACTCAAAGCTACTCAAAAATCTCCTCAACCTTGTCAAATTGTGGCTCTCAAAGCACAGAATGAGTCAAATGGAGAAAGTGATGAAAATAATAATACTGATGAAGAAGATGAGCTAGCTCTAATCTCCAGAAGGTTAAGAAGGTGAGCTTTCAAAAAGAACAATAGAAAACCATCCTTCAAAGACACATCTAAAGGAGAAAGATTAACCAAGACTCCTCCATTGTGTTATGAATGCAATAAACTTGGACATTTCAAAAATGGTTGTCCAAAACTAAAAGAAGGCAACAAAAGGTTCAATCCTAAGTAAAAGACTCTACTAGATTCTTGGGATGATTCTGAAACATCAAATTCAGAAAAGGGGAAGAGACAGCATATCTTTGCCTCATGGCAGACATAGAAAAACTTTCTCAAGATCATCAAAGCATTGATCCAGAATCTGACAAAGAATCAACCAACTCATGCATGATGGCAGAATCAGATCTAGAAGAGGTAATCACTTTTGAACCACCTACCTGTGTTAAAGGCAAAGAAACTGAATATGCTTTTGAAAACCTTTTAGCTGATTCAAGTACACTAGTTCAAAAATGTGGTATGTTCAAAAATCAAATCTATGATGCAAAAAGAGAAAATGAAGAACTTCAAAAACAAAATAAATATCTTTTAAATAGGGGTCACTTTTCTCAATACAATCTAACTAGGATTTGTGAACAACACCAACAATTGAAAGAAGAACTAGGTGCAAAATCAAACCCTGATCTTTCAGAACTTGATAGACAAAACAACCTTCTCAAAAACAAAATCTTGCTTTTAAATGAAGAATTACACATCTCTACTAAACCTATAAGAAGACATGTTGAACAAAATTCTAAAACTATCTCAAGAGATAGAACAATAAGGTTGAAATGTACTTACTGCAAAAAATTTGGTCATGATACTTCTGTGTGTTTCAGAGCTAAGAAAAACTTCCATTGGAAGAAAACTAATCAAGAAGGACCCAAGAAACTCTGGGTACCTAAAATTTTACTAACCTCTGAAACAGGGATGCCTCTTAGCATCCAAGAAGAAGCTTTGGTTCTTGGACAGCGGATGGTCAAGGCACATGACAGGAGAAAAGGATAAATTTCTCTCTATGGAGAGAATGGATGGAGGCTATGTTGTCTTTGGCAATGATGACAAAGCTTGCATCAAAGGTATAAGTACTATAGGTAACTCTTCTTCTCCTAAAGTAAAAAATGTTCAGTATGTAAAAGGTGTAAAGCATAATCTATTAAGCATTAGTCAATTATGTGATAATGGTCATAAAGTGTCTTTTAAATCTGATAAATGTTTTATTAAAGAAATCTCATCTGGAATGGTCTTATTTACTACATCTAGGAATAAAAAACTATATAGCCTTTGCCTTGATGAACTGTCTCAATAAATTTGCCTTATGTCTTCTGAAAATGACAAATGGATTTGGCATAAAAGGGCAGGTCACACAAGCATGCAAACCATCTCAAGACTTTCCAAAAAGGAATTAGTCAGAGGGCTGCCCAAAATAAATTTTGAAAAACATAAAGTGTGTGAAGCATGTGTTCATGGCAAACATGTCAAATAAAGCTTTAAACCTAAGAACATGATCACCTCTCAAAAACCACTTGAGCTATTACACATTGATTTGTTTGGCCCTACTAAAACTGCTAGCCTTAGTGGAAAGAGATACGGTTTTGTGATTGTCGACGACTACTCTAGTGTCACTTGGGTATTATTTTTGAAAAACCAAGATGAAGCTTTTGAATCATTCAAAGTTTTTCTTAAAAGAGTTCAAAATGAAAAAGGAACAACAGTTGTGTTTGTAAGAAGTGATCATGGGGGAGAATTCGAAAACTTCTCTTTTCAAAACTATTTTGATGAAAATGGTATTTCTCACAATTTTTCATGTCCTAGAACACCACAACAAAATGGTGTTGTGGAAAGGAAAAACAGAACCTTGCAAGAGATGGCAAGGACTATGTTAAGTGATTCAAACATTGAAAAATATTTTTGGGCTGAGGCTATAAACACTGCATGTTACATTTTGAATAGAGTAACAATTAAGAATTCTGTTGAGAAAACTCCCTATGAAATTTGGAAAAATAGAAAACCAAACATTGCCTATTTTCGTATTTTAGGATGCACCTGTTTTATATTAAACAACAAAGAAAACTTGGGAAAATTTGATTCAAAATCTAACAAAGGAATTTTTCTTGGCTATTCAACAATTTCTACGGCTTATAGAGTATACAATCTTAGGACTCAAACTGTAGAAGAAAGCAAGCATGTCATTTTTAGTGAAACTAACAGTGCAAAAGAAGTGATTGATATTGATGAAGTCAAATGAAATCATAGAAGATGGTCAAGTAAATGAAAACAGGCATGAGAAGGATGAATTTGAAGCTACTCCTCAACCTTTTCAACAATCAAATGAAGCTACTCAAGCTTCTGACCAACTTTCTCAATTACCAAGGAGTTGGAGAATGGTAGTACACCATCCTCAAGACCAAATCATTGGTAGTACTTCAGATCCTGTTAGAACTAGGACATCATTCAGAGACAATGCTGCTGGAATGGCAATCATTTGTGACATTGAGCCAAAAACCATCAATGAAGCCATTCAAGATGAGTCATGGATTGAAACTATGACTGAGGAACTTACTCAATTTGAAAAGAATGAAGTTTGGAATCTTGTTTCACCTCCTAAGCATCAGTCAGTCATAGGAACCAAGTGGGTGTTCAGAAACAATCTAGATGAAAATGGTAAGGTGGTGACGAACATGGCAAGACTTGTTACTCAAGGTTACAACCAACAAGAAGGTATTGACTATGATGAAACCTTTGCTCCAGTAGCAAGGTTGGAAGCAATTAGAATCTTACTTGCATTTGCTGCTCACAAAATTTCAAATTATTTCAAATGGATGTGAAAAGTGCTCTTGTAAATGTCTTCTTAAATGAAGAAGTATATGTCAATCAACCTCCTGGTTTTGTTGATCAAAAAACCATGTTTTTAAAGTTACTAAAGCTCTCTATGGGCTCAAGTAAGCTCCTAGAGCTTGGTGTGAAAGGTTGAGTAATTTCTTGATTAAGAATAACTTCTCAAGAGGCAAAATTGACACCACTCTATTTAAAAAATCTCTTGAAAATGATTTGTTGATTGTGCAAATATATATTGATGATAGGCTTAAATATATGTTTTGCCCCTGCAAATATCACCATAATCCAGTTATACCCCTGTAAAAATAAAAACTTTAAAATTACCCTTGCAAATATAAATCGCTTACGGTTATGCCCCTCGGTCAGTTTCTCATCCAAAAAAATAATTTAAATAAGATTTAAATATATGTTTTACCCCTGCAAATATCACCATAATCCAGTTATGCCCTTCAAATATCACTATAATCCAGTTATGCCCCTGTCAAAATCTTTAATTTTTCTATTATGCTGATATTTGCAGGGGCATAACTGGATTATGGTGATATTTGCAGGGGCAGAACATATATTTAAACCTTATTTAAATTATTTTTTTGGATGGGAAGCTGACCGAGGGGCATAACCGTAAGCGATTTATATTTGCAAGGGTAATTTTAAAGTTTTTATTTTTACAGGGGTATAACTGGATTATGGTGATATTTGCAGGGGTAGAATACATATTTAAGCCTTGATGATATCATCTTTGGTTCAACAAATGAAAAATTATGCAAAGAATTTGGATATCTCATGAAAAGTGAGTTTGAAATGAGTATGGTGGGTGAGTTAAGATTCTTTCTTGGTTTACAAATAAAACAACTTGAAGAAGTTATTTTCATTTCTCAAGAAAAATACATTAGAGACCTTCTCAAGAAATACAAAATGGATGAAGCAAAGGCCATGACAACCCCTATGCATCCTTCCATGCAAGTTGAGAAGGATGAAGAGGGAAAATCAATATCTGAGAAAGAATACTGAGGTATGATAGGGTCACTATTGTACCTAACTGCTAGTAGACCAGATATTTTATTTTCAATTGGCCTATATGCTATATTTCAAGTTTCTCCAAAAGAATCTCATCTTACTGAAGTCAATAATGTCACAAGGAACGGGGGTTGGAATTGTGACCCTTTAAAAATTGACCTGAAATAAAAGAACTTATCCTCACAAGTATGATGTAGATATAAGAAGGCAAGTGATATGTGTTAAGAAGGGTGAGTCAAAAACAAGTCTTCTTAACTTAAATAGAAGACCAAGAATGGTGGTTTTTCTGTCTTCTCAACTATATATAGAAGTTGAGAAGGGTCACATAGTTCTTCCCTTTATGCTTCTCTCATTAAATCCTTTTGTTAGGGTTAATAAGTATTAAGCTAATGAAGAAGACATAATTTATCAATATGACTTTGTCAAGAGTTTTCTTAGTGATTCATGCATAGGGATAGGAGTGAGAAGGGTTAAAACATAGTTTTCTTGAAAACAATTTATTAGCAGAGAAGGGTCATAACTGACTGTTCTCAGTTTTTATAAACCTTCTCCTTGTGGAGAGTTTTCTCACTAAGTGTAATCTAATGATATATAAAGCAATAAATAACACAGTGATTTATAGTGGTTCACCTAACTTCTGGGCTACATCCACTCCTCACACCCAGTGAGAATTTCCACTATTTTTGCAAAATAGATTACACCTTTAACACCTCCCTAGATTAAAATAACTCTTGGTAGTTTTCTTCTCACAGCTCTACCTACTGTCAAAACCTCTAATAGACTTCTTCTGATCTATTAGACTGCTTCTAACACAGAATCTCACTTCTCAAGTCCTACAGCAACACATGCCACTTGAGAAGGTTCCCTATAAGGTTTCTGTTTAAGTAATAGGGGTTGTGGGATTTTTAGAGCTTGGTTGATACAAATGGAGTATTCAATAAATACAACAACACAAGACTTAACACATACTCAGAGATCAGATTAATCCCTTCTGGTTTAGAGCAGCTAAGTATGGAAGAGAGAAAACTTTGATACTTGAGAAAGTTGGAAGTTAATAACTCAATGCACTCTCTTGAAAATTAATGGCGACCAGGAGCGTTGTTTTATAGATCAAATTATGTGTATTACCTGCTGGTCCAAGATTTATAGTTGTCGAAGAAGAAACTAGCCATTTATAGCCGTTGGAATGGGCTGTCTGCACAACACAGCTGTGTTTCTGCTTTTCTGCAGAAGACAGCTGTTTCCAGTTGTTCATGACTCTTCTTGCAATGACTCTTCTCACATCTGGCAGATGAATATGCTTCTCAAGTTGATACTTCTTATGCTGATGCTTCTCATGTTGAAGATCCTGAAGATGGTTCATAGTATAACTCTTCTCAACACGACTCTTCTCATCATGACCCTTCTCAGGATTGTGACTCTTCTCAACTTGACTCTTCTCATCTGATGCTTCTCATCTTCTTCTTTATGGTTTTGTCTTAACTCTTCTTGGCTTGATCCTGGTTAACTATTCTTCTCAAGTTGCCACAGTCATACATGAAGCTTCTCATGATGATCTTTCTCAAGTTTACCATGTGCTATTGATTTTTGGATCTTGTTAATAGAAGACTTATATTCTTAGAACATTGTGGACAGTATTCTTCTTAAGTTTTCTCATAAATGATGCTTCTCATAAGCATATACCTTCTTGTGATTTGATTGATTGAACCTGTTCTTATATAACACTCAAGAAGAACATTAGTAACATATAAAATCAGAAACCTTAAGCTTCTCACATTTGAAGTTTGTTAATCATCAAAACTTAATTAGGGATTTTTGCCTCAACACTTACTGCAGTAAAAAGAATCTTCAGATACTTGTGTGGAACTACAAGCACTAGCTTGTGGTACAAGAAAAATACTCATTTTAATTTAATTGCATATTGTGATGCTGATTATGCTGGTGATAAGATTGATAGAAAATGTACTATTGGTAAAAATGGTGAAAAAGTACTAGTGGTAAAAAAGTATTCTTCAACCACTCACAAACCTCTCTTCCATACATCATTAATCATTCTCGTTCATTCATATCACTCACATTCTCTCTCTATAAAAATGGTGAAATCAAACGTGAAGAAGTCTCCTGTTCCCAAGAAATCAAAGCAACCTTCTGAGTCTAAAACGCAATCCTCTGTTCCTATAAACCCTCCAAAATCAGAAACCAAAATATTTCAACCAAAATCATCTCCATCACCATCTCGCAGATCATTAAGGATTTTGGCAAGCACAAGAAAACCTATCACTGGCCCTGGTGCAAAAGCAAGTGAACCACTCATCGCTCACGACGACGATACCCCAATTGCTCAACGAGTTGCATCCACCATTGCCAAAAGGAAAGCTTCCCCTAGTGCATTTTATGAAATAAACAAGTTGAATTTTGAGTAAAAATTTAGAGACGTGTCTCTATGGTTCTCTGAGCTGTTCTTGGAGCTTATCGGCTTGCCGTGGCGCTCATCCCGACTTATCAACCGGAATAGTCACCTTTACTTATCGACCGGTCTTCCATCCCCGCTCGTGGTGTCTCATTCACTCCCACCTACATGACTACCGAAATAGTCACCGACAGCTCCGAGGTTGCCATCATCACTTGTCTTTTGTGTGGAGATCAAAAGAAAGTGGTGTTGAAAGTCTTTTGTTTGTGATCAAAAGCAAGTGTAATAGCTATTTGGAGAATAGTGGAAATACTCATTTGGAAGCGAGGAGAGGACGTAGCAATTGTTGGGTGAACTTCAATAACTCCTCTGTGTTCTTTACATTGCTTTCCTTAAATATTGTTTAAATTGCATTGCACTGAATACTGTTTTCTAACCTAGAGAAGGTTAAAATCTTCAACTTTCTCAAGTGTTTGATTTCAATCCCTGTTAATTGAATGACTTTTCTGCCTTTATGTTTCAATTTCTATTCTTAATGATTTCCAGGAACTGATCATTCTTAGGATGTTTTACAGTTTGTGATTCTGAATTGAAGTTTGAGTTACAAAATGCGTGAGACTTGAAATCTTTATATCTCTAGTCTAGGAATAGTCATCGATAATCAATATGTGAATTCTTGTTCGTAATGCTTATTTTTTAATTAGGGTCGCCAAAAAAATTAGAGATTTTGTTAGGGATTTATTGACTAAGGAATTAGGAATAAGATAATTTAGAGAATTAGACCATAAGCCATATGAGGAATTTGTAATACATCCAATCAGTTGTCCATATATGTGAAATCAATTAAGCTGATTAGCAACACTTTTAAATCAAAAATCGAGGAAACATTTCATTGCTTATTATTTTAATTTCTTGTCAAACAAATCCAATTCAATCCCTATTCGATTTAGTAATAAAAATCTATTAAATTCTAATTACTTGCAATCCTTGATTTCGATACTTGATCTTTCCAATTTTGTTACTTGCAATGATTCGATACACTTGTTGTGATCTCGTCAGTTACAATCACAACTCAGGAGACATGCCGGTGACAATAAAAACACAATGTGCTAGACTTCATGTTGGGAGGGGTCAACCACCCTCCTTGAAGGTTCACTTCCCTAAATGTACTGTTGGTAGTGGGTGCCTAGTCTGATGGAAGGATTTTTGGTTCGTTCATGCAACGACATATTGTTGGGACTAGATTAAGATTTAGAAGAAGATCTGGTTTTCTGAAACGTTGCAAAGAGAAATTGGGCAAGCAATATTCCGTCTAAGGATATGTTCCTGAATTGTGAGATCATTGATACCAAAACAACCTGTCGTTCCATTTGTGTTTCCAATAAGATGAAACTATTAGTGACCTACTGTTTTGCTGTAAGGTTGCCTCGACAATATGGTATCTGGTGGCAGGAATAGGGGTCCATAAAGTTATTCACATCAGTCCAATTCAGAAGTTTTTGGAACCTGTGGTGACTTTGTCTCTTGGAAAAAAAAGAACGTAAGGATTTATGTTTGCTAACGACTTCTTGGGTAATTTGGAATGCAATAAATGGGGTGGTTTTTAAAAGCTGCATGTTTATGGGTCAGCCTTGTCCAACCAAACTTTGAAGCATTCATAGAGTTGATTTATTGAACTGTTGTTGATAGTGTGGGGTTGGGAATATTATGCAGCTTGTGAGTTTTGTTCGCTCACATAAGGGGTACCTCTCATGAATTTTGTAGTTGTTAACTACCTTTTTAATAAGTGCTCCTAACATGCGTTTATTTTACAACAAAAAAATAGTTCAAATATTTTATTTTATTGAACCGGATAAACCAAATCGCCAACTCTACACGAGTTATCTGATTTCATGTGCAGTTATTTTTGCTTGTCAGTTTCAATGGCAAAACGGACCGAAGATCAGTCACGTTTTCGATTAGATCAGTTGAACCGATTTGTCTGGCCCTGTTTTGATTTTGTTAGTTTTTATTGCTTTGGGGTAGCGCAGCACTACCGGTCGAAGTTTCGATTGTTTTAGTATTTTGGCTATTGATTATTATACCATTCTAAAGGATTTTTATGTCCCTCAATGACTTAACATGATGATATTAATAATATAATTCCTCTTTTAACAAAAAAAAGTTTAGTAAATGCATATCACTTATTAGAAGAACTAAATAACCTGGCGAGTATGATATGTTACCAATCTTTGTTCACGACACCAATGGAAAGAAGATTTGCATTTACCAAAGAAGCAATTTAAAAGATGTAATAAATATGCAATTGGGTTCCTTATCTATATAAATAACAATTGCAAATGATCTCATTAAATATTTTAACAAGTGTCAAACAAATAGAATTTTCATTGGCAATAAATGCTAACTCCACCTCAGCTATAATTTAACTATTTAATATATTTATATTATTTTATTAATTCGTTAGTTGTTGCAATTGGAATAAATAAGAAAAATGTTTTTAAATGTGTAACGTTCCAAAAGATTTATGAGATTTAATTGAAAAAAAAACGTTTATTTTTTATTTGTAACTCTAAAATAAAAGGGTATAAATATCGAAGGTTGGCTGATGGGTTGAGTCACTCTCCACACCATCACTTCATCTTCACTAAGCATCATTTGTTCATCTCAAAACGTTTCACTTTTCTTGGAGAGTTCTTATTCACCATTTGGAAATTTCATGTTGAAGGAGTTGAATGCTATTGCATGTGAATGTTGGGTGTTGGGTTGAATCACATATGAGCTACATTGTTGAGTTACAAGTTGAATATAAGGGTTTGAAGATTCAGATCGAGTGTTTGTGAAATTTGGTCGAGTTTGGTAGCTCAGGGAATAAATGGGTGTTTCTGAAATTCATCTTATTGCTATTAGATCATGATTTGACATGTTGTTTATTAGCTTTTCCATAATATTTATATAGATGTTCAATTTTTTTGTCACTCATGTAATGTAAATCACCATATCAAATGTTATTGTATTACATCCATGTTTGTTTAGACTGATGAATCCAACTAGAACAGAACTACCGTTAAACAACTTATCTAACGAAAATAAAAGCATGATAATCACTAACCATTCCCCCATTGGTGGTTGCATACGTTCCATTGTTTCAACTTTTTGTTGTCTTCTTTTTCATTATAAGTCTGCATGAGAAAATATAAGCTACTGCAGTAATATAATACAACGACATAACACGTATACATATATATATATATATATATATATATATATATATTGCAGTGTCAAAGTTTTCACGTTAGATTAGATGTATTGTGAATACGGCTCTTTTAAATCCTTCATGTGAGTTCTATCTCTTTCTCCTGCAATTATTTATCTACCGTTTAATTTGATATAATGTGTACCTTAAGTGGAAATGATATCGTGACCGAATTCAGTCCAGTTATAAAAAAATGCGAAACTGCACTAATTGAATCGAAAACACAATAAGAATTGGATGTTGACAAACAAAATGTGATGTTTTGGTCAATATATTCATGTGATAATGGAATCGAAAAATTAAGTAAAAAGCGATGAAATGAATTAAACGTATAATTTGTACCTATGATCTTTTAGCAATTGATTATTTACTATTTTTTGGTCTTGATAAAATATATAAACCAAAACATTTTATACTAACTGATTATTTAATATGTTTTACACATTTAATGTATTTAATATGTTTTATACATTTTATACTAATTGATTATTTAATATGTTTTACACGTCGAAAGATAAAAACATAAATGTTTATAATATTGATACATTAAAGCACTATAATCATGACTCCTTACACATTCTTCGTAAAAAAATGTCTTTAATCTATTTGACAAATATAAATCAATTAAACAATGCTATATATATATGTGTGTGTGTGTGTGTGTGTGTGTGTGTGTGTGTGTGTGTGAGGGATTTAAGAATTTATAATAGTATGCTAATAAATTGTATTTTTTTTTGATGTCCAATGTACTCGAAATGTTTCCCGTGCATCGCACGACAGGTATACTAGTGTTTAATATATGACAAGTTTTTCCATTATGGTTGTCATCAACTCATTATCCTTACTAGAAGATTTCTTATATCTCGCGTTTACATTGATCGAACCTTTTCTTGCCCTTATTTATAAACTGAATTGCATCGACATTCCTCAGCTCTTTGGTGCGAATCAAAGCCTTCGCCATGTTGACATGACATTTTTTACCCATTTTTACAACCTTCCTACAGCAATCCCTTGACAAATTTTTGTCACGGACTAGATTGTCAGCTACTTCTTCTCCACAAGAATAGCCAATTTGATCCATGCACTTAGTCAAAAAAGCTGTATTTTCAGGTTTGGTAACGTAATCACACTGCTGATAAATATCATCACTCTTGTCCAAAATTTGGATCCAATCTTCATTTTTGAATTCTGGATCGGTTTTGAGAACATATAAGATAAGTTTGGTATGGCAATAATATCCTGTTTGCATAAGTTTATAGCAACAAGGTTCGGAAATTATGGTATTGTTAACACCAAATACTTTCTCATACAATGGTTTTCCACACGTTTCTCCAATAACTTCTGCACATTCATTTAAATAATTTTTCTCAGATTCCGGGACTTTAGAAGCAAATATGGTAGTAAAAAAGTATATCACCAAAATAAGTGAAACACCAAGTCTTTCCATAATGCTTTTTAGAAGATGTGTTGTGTAATAAGATTATGTTAACTCGATGGATGAAAATGTTTATCGGGACATGAGTTTAAATAGTAATCTAAATTAAATTATGCCTTAAATGTGAAACATACTAATATTTAGTTATATGTTTCAATTTGAATAAGTTTCTTTCGGAAGTCCCAAAGTTAGACATTGAATTGATGAGCAGTTAGGATATAAAAGAAACTTATTAATTTTTTATATAATGCCGTTTTATGTTATTAACTCACATGTTGTGAGTTTATTCGTAGATATTTATGCTTTTTAGGTTATATGCTTTTTAGTTTTAGCAAAGTATATTTTGGTTCGGACTATTGCTGGGGCTACCCACCGAGTGTCTCAACACTTTCAACTAATCTTCATTCGTGCTTAGGATCAAATTTCGCATTGACCAACACCAAGTTTGTCTACTGCGGGAATCAAACTCGGGAGGAGCGTGTTGAAAAATGTTGTTATACCGAATAATGAGACCAAAACTAAAAAAAATTATTTTATTTGCTAATAAATAAGATAAAGAATGAAAAATGTTTTGTTATTCTGAATAATGAGACCAAAACTAAAAAAATTATTTTATTCGCATATTAATAATTTAGAAAATATATCATATCGAAAGACCAAATAACAACAAATTTTATCTAAGGTTTAAACGCCTTTGTTTTTGGTTTCAAATGTTTTTGTTTTACCTCACTAAAAATACACTTTTGTCATTCTTAATGCTCCGCCGCCACCGCACCGTCCTTATTATTTCGTCGCTTCACTGTCTTTCCTACTTTGCCGCCGCACTATTCTTCACTGCTCCAAACTTTACAAAGCGATGACTTAATCTCGCCGCCGTGACCTTGTTCGCGGTGATCGCCGTCTCTGCTACTCTTCTAGTCTTTCGTTTCCCTAATCAGTGGTGACCACTAATTCCCTTTTCCCTGCTCGCGATTCGTAGGAACACAACAACCGTTTTAAATAAACACCATTAAAAGCTTTGGAGCTTTCATGGTCCCTGGCCCTGATGGTTTTCAATCCCTATTTTACCATAGCCAGTGGCATACTGTTGGTCCTTCATTGTGTAGCTTGATCAAGAAATTTTTTGCTGAACCGTGGAACATTGCTGATATCAACAAAACTTTTCTCACTCTCATTCCCAAATTGGATGTTGTGTCTGATATGAAACAATTTAGACCAATTGGGTTATGTAATGTTTCCTACAAAGATTGATCTTGTTAAATCCTATCACATGTTAAGCTGGAATTTCTTTAGAGAGACTATTAATGATATTGGTATTCCCCTTCATATATCCAACTTGATTTGGCATTGCATATCCTCTCCTAAAATGCAATTGCTTTGGAATGGGGAAGTAGTTAATGAATTCTCTCCTTCAAGAGGCATTAGACAAGGTGACCCCCTATCACTCTATCTTATTGTCCTTCGTTTGGAGAGATTATTCCACCCTATTGATATTGAGGTCGGAAATGAGGCCTGGTCCCCTATAAAGAATACTAGAAGATGCCCTGCTATCTCCCATCTTGCTTTTGTTGATGGTTTGCTGTTGTTTTCTGATGCTACAGTCTCCCAAACCACAGTCATCAAATAGGTTTTGCAAACTTTCTGCGCCTCTTCTGGCCAGAAAGGAAGTCTTGACAAAACTAGGGTCTACTACTCTGAAAATGTCCCTTGTCATCTAAGAGTTGAGATTAGAGAAACCTTGGGATTTCAAAGTACCTTTGACTTGGGTAAGTATCTGGGCATTCCTATTTTTCACAATAAGGTGACTAAGAATTATTTTAGATTCATAATTGATAAAGCCACACTACTAAAGTCAAGAGGGATACTTGTTGTCAGAGTGATATCAAAGGAAGTCCTCGGGACACACTGAAAGACAAAACTCCTCGAGGGAGGGTTACGCCCTAGGGCTGATGGGCTAAGCCGAGGTAGAGTGATGACCTTAGCCTATAGAGTGCCACGGCTAAGGTGGCTCGGGTGCCTAAGCTATTGCCTAAGGGTCAAGAGTAGTCGAGTGACCAAGCGGCCGAGGAAAGGCAGACATTACTTGAAAGGCAAGAGAGACGTGGCACGAAGATAGAACGTGGGAGTGGTTGAAGATCAATCGGAGGAGCAAGGCCAAAAACACAGAGCAGCGAGCATTTACCCCACTAACCGTGCTAGTAGGATCGTGGGTGGTTACTCCGCCTCTTTTAGGGCCTAGGAAGAAATGAGAGCCGTTTATCTTAGAATTGATCTAACGGTAGACAAGTGTTGGCTCGCATAGTGGCTGACGAGGGCTTGTGTATATATATAGCAAATAGAGTAATTGTAAAGAAACATCCAAATCAATCAAACTCTACGTTTATTTCAATTTATCTTTCTTTACCCCACTTTATCTTTTTTATTTTATGCATTAGGTCAGTTGTATAATCCAACCCCGTCCCTCTCACTCAACCTTACCTTTTCTAGAGGAGTCAGGATACCCACAGTTGAGGAGTAGAGTTCCCTCCGCAGTGCAAATGCTTGAAGAAAGGAGGAATCAAAGACTGTCCCAAACCTCTGGCCAACCGAACGGCTAGGACCTACGAGTTTGACGACAACACTATGTAATCATGTATTGTCTCGAAAGGTGTTTGTCACAACATAGAAAAGATTAGTAGGGGTTTTATCTGGGAGGAAGAGAATGGGCAAAGAAAGTTTCATCCTATTAGTTGGCCAAGAGAATGCCAACCTAAGAAAGAACGAGGATTGGGGCTAAGAAGTATGAGAGATCTGAATTCCACCTTTATGTTGAAGCCTTCTTGGAACCTTTACTCTCCAGATCCGGCTCTTTGGAAGTGTGTCATTATAGCTAAAAATAATTCAGGCTATTTTGATTTTCCTAATGTTGATTCTAAGAAGAGTGGTTCTAATTTCTGGAAGGGTATTTGTACTCATTGGAATACCTTCGGAATTAATTTGACTTGCCAAATTGGAAATGGGGAAACTACTAGGTTTTGGGAGGATTGTTGGGTCCTCCATGTCAAACCTCTAATTGAAAATGTTATTCAACCCCTCAATGATGTCCTTATCCAATGAAGGGTAAGTGATTTTGTAAACAATCAAATGAATTGGGATCAGAATGTGTTTGATGAGTTTTTACCGGCTGAGTTAGTTGCAAAGATCATTCAACAACCAGTTTCTTTTATCAGTGCTAATGAAGAAAGATGCTTCTGGAAAGCTAACGCAGATGGATCCTTCTCAACCAAGTCTGCTTATCTTGCTGTCAAGCAAAATCCATCTGCTCCAATCACTGCTAGTTTTGACCCGTTGTGGCGTTGGCCCGGTCCTGAACGTATTAGATTATTTTTATGGAAAACCCTACTAGAGATCCTTCTTATGAATTCCGAACGGTATAGAAGACACATGTCAGATTCAACCCTATGCCCAATCTGTGGTGGTGGAGACGAAACCTTACTTCATGTCTTTCGCGATTGCAATCGTATTAAATTTCCTTATTCAAAGCTGGAGGAGGTGGTTAGAGGTTAATCTGAACAAGAAAAGGAACATGCAGCAAATCAATTGGACTTTTACCTTTGGAATGGTACTGGATTGTGTCTAGTTTGCTCGTAATGAGTTTATTTTTGCTAAAAACAGTGTCTCTTTCAGATCGACTTTCCTGAAAGCTCAGGGGAGAATCGAATCTTCGCTGCAAGCCGTGATCGTCACTCAAAAACTTGATCCTCTGGTTTACAACAGGAACGGGACGAGTGTTGAGTTCTGGGTTCCTCCTCCTTTTGGCTTCGTGAAACTAAATGTGGATGGATCAGTGAGAAACGGTGGAGTGAGTGCTGGTTGTGGTGGTGTCGCATGGGATCACGATGGTGAATTCCTCTTTGATTTTCCTCTAAATCTTGACGGGTGCCTTGCAATTGAAGCTGAAGCCTAGGCGCTTTTCCAAGGGTTACATTTGGCTTGGGATAAGAGTTACAAGAATATAAGATTGGAAACAAATTCTTTTCAATTAATTGTGTTGTTGGATGGTGGTACTTCCACTCGCACTTCTCTCTCTCATATCATTGAAGACATCAAGCGTATTGGGTTGGGAGTGGGTGATATTAGTGGGTCAAAGATTCCCCGAGACTACAATAGAACTGCTGACTGTTTAGCTAGAAATAGTTTATATTTGGATTGTAATTTTATGTTTTGTGACTTTGCGCCTCCTTTTAGCCACTTGCTTCTACTTGAGTGTAAAGAGATTTTTTTTTTTTTGATTTTGTAGTCCTTTGCTGGTTTTGTGGGGTTTTAACCCCCTATTTCTCACCCAAAAAAAAAAAATACTCTTCTGTCGAAGAATTTAGAAATGAAATTATGGTATTGATTATACGGAGCCCGTACGACCAAGAGCTAGTCGAGCAAGAGTAAGCTTGGAGGAAGGGCAGTTGATTAGCGAGTTGATAGAAGATCATAAGAATGCAAAATGAGTTTCTTGAGATCTATTGTTTAGAAGATAGTTGTAACAAGGCATGGAAGATCAAATGTAAAAGCAAGTTATGAATGCGCCTAAAATCAAGGGATGATAGATGCAGCTCCGAGTTATGTGTTAAGGCTATACGTGGAAGCTTATTTTTTCCAATTGTATAAGAAGAAGCTCACTCCAACTTCTACTTGGTCCGTTGATATCTTTTAGAAGACCTTCCCTTGGTCAAAAGACATGCGTGTCTTGTGTAACGCTCGATAGGACATCTATTAGGAACTTGTAACCATCCGGACCAGCCGGTTCCTACATGCACTCGGCTTTCGAAGGACATTGCCTTAGGACTAACCGGTCGGCCAAAAATACCTCGCCTCTACCTCTCCTAGCAAGGAATGAAGCGTAATTAGAGGGAAATATTCCTGATTTCTCTCCACCACCCTGTAACAGTCAACTCGACCAAAATGTGTATTTATTATCATTTAATACCCTTGTAATATAAATACAGCCTTGAGAGGCCAATAAAAGGATCCCAATTCTAATTTCTCAATACCTACCGTGGTATTCTATCATCTCGTGTTCGGTCCTTTATCACTCTGAGAAACCGATCGTAATATTGGCGCCAACCGTGAGGCCTAGTAAAAGTTCTCCCACGCCCAACATTTCAAAAATTATCCCTAACCAACAATGGTTACAACCAGCAATGGAACTAGCAACCTCAATAACTCCCATGGTTCACAGCACAACGAGTATCCTCGCTTGGAGGAACTGATGAACGCAGTACAGTTTCTCCAGACCCAAAAGGCGGATCAGTAACAAAGAAATATGGAGAAAAACAACGCTCTCAAGCCTTGGAATCGCGAGAAGCATTGTTGCAACAACAACTAACAGATATGAGAAGGTTTACCTAGCTGTTGGAGGCCACTAAGACTCCACTGTGTGTGTTTCAGCCAGTGGAGATCCCACCCAGGTTCAAAGAGCCAGCAATCGGAAGCTACACCGACTCTCTTTGGGGACCCCCAGAGTCACGTGGATGCCTTCCAAACGCAGATGTTCATCAGCAGCGAAAATGACGACATCAGCTGCAAGATGTTAACAGGTACCTTAGTAGAAGTGGCTTTTAACTGGTTCAAGGGGCTCCCAGTGAGATCCGTTCCGGATTTGAAGAAGTTGCAAGTAGGTTTGTCCAGCAGTTCTAGGACAACAAGAAAAAAGAAGTAGGCCTAGGTGACCTGTTCGATGTACGCCAGGGACAAACCGATCTGCTTAAAAGCTATCTGGATCGGTTTAATAAGACCATTGTCCTCGTTGAAGAGTCGAAAGAGAAGTTCTTCTTAACTGCCTTCATAAAATGCTTACGGAGCAGAACTTTTAGTGAGGCCCTAATCGTTTGGGAACCTCGAACAATGAATGAGGTCCGCGTAAGAGCAAAGAAGCACATAGAAGCTGAGGAGTCCAATGTAGGGAAAAGAGAAAAAGAGGCAGGAAAGAGAGCATCCGCGGTCGGGCATGCAGAGCTACAACGCAATCGACTTCAAGCAATAGACAGAAGAGACACAGGAAAAGTGAGCAGGAATTGGTCGGCTAGGCCGAGAGCAGATGATGGATATGCCCCGTTGAACGCAAGGCCCTCGGACATCCTGGACAAATCTTTGTAGGATGCCTCCATGCGAAGACCAGCCCCATTCGTTGGAACGATGGGAAGAAACCCAGACTCTTACTATAGGTACCACTGAACTCACGACCATACAACCAATGATTGTTGGACCCTAAACCAGCAAGTTGAGAAACTGATCCAGTGGGCAGCCTAAAAGAAATATGTGAAAAAAGAGGAAGCTAGAGATGGAAAACGTCGGAAGGGTAGTACCAGCCCCAGGTAAGAAACAGGTGGCAAGAAGGTTCAAGAAGGCGTTGAGAAGAGACCAGACATGAAACAACAAATAAAGGGCGAATCAATTCCATTGCTGAAGGGTTCTCGGGTGGGGGACCTTCCACTTTAGCCAGGAAAAGGGATGTGAAGTTGTTAACACCCCAAAATAATTAGGTCGTAGGCCTAGGGCTAAGAGGGAAGAAAAGAGTAGTGGTGTGAAGGCAAGCCATACGACATGTTTCAAAATGGGTATTTGCCAAATAGAGTGAAGTTAAGAGAGGTCCTCGGGGCACATTAAACAACGGAAAATTCCCCGAGAGAGGATTATGCCCGAGGTACAATGGGCTAAGCCGAGGGAAAGTGATAGCCCCAGCGTATAGAGTGCCAAAGTCCAGGTGGCTCAGGTGCCTAAGCTATTACCTAAAGAGGGCTAGAGCAACCGAGCCACCCAGCGGTCGAGGCAAGGCGGGCTTTGCTTGGAAGGCAAGGAAAACGTTGCACGAAGACAGAATGTCGGAGAGGTTGAAGTTCAAGTGGGAGAGCGAGGCTGAAAAACGTGGAGAGACTAGCATTCACCCCACTACACGTGCCAGTGGGATCGTGGGTGGTTACCCCGCCTCTTTGAGGGCCTTGGAAGCAGTGAGAGCCGTTGATCTTAGATCAATTCAACGGCTGGAAAATGTTGGCTAGCATAGTGGCCAACGATGGCCTGTGTATATATATAGCAATCGAGTAATTGTACAGACACACATCCAGTCAATCAAACTCTACGTTTATTTCAATTTATCTTTCCATTATCGCATTTTTTATCTGTTATTTTACTTTATGAATTAGCCTGTAGTATAATCCAACACTCGCGTCCCCTTCTCAGCTTGCCGGACCCTTTCTAGAGGAGTCAGGAAACCCACAGTCGAGGAGCAGAGTTCCCTCCTCGACGCAATTGCTTGAAGAAACGAGGAATCAAAAGACTATCCAAACCTCTGGCCGACCCCACAGCCAGGACCTAAGAGTTTGACGACTACAACAATTGGCACGCCCAGTGGGACAGGAAAAGGTGAACAAACGCCTTCGTTTGATCCGCCTAGACTAGATTACAGTTGGCGTATGCACCTACGCTCTGGCAGTAACCTAAGTATGGAGCCACCGCTGCCATCAAAAAAGGTAACTACTCCGAAAATGAAGAACAGTGAGCCAGTAAGTGTTTCAGAGACAACTCCCCCGGTGGTTAATGCTGAGTCTAACGATGGTTCTCCTCAACATTATGAGGAACCTGTGGTCATGACCACGTCGTTTATCTGGCAACAAATCGACATGGGATACAGGACATCATTTATCAATTGTCCCACCAATTGGCTGACATAGTTAAACCTATGGTGCACAATGAAGTGCAACAAGCCAAGGAAGTGGAGCAAAGACGTGCTGCACAACCTAGTATATCATGAACTACCACTACAAGAAAAACATGAATTTCCGGTGGATTTTTTCCATCAATACATTTCCGGCGGATTTATTCCGCCGAAAAATTTCCGGCGGATTTTTTTCCTATCGGTTCATTTCCGGCGGAAAAATTCGGAGGGAAAAAAATCCACCGGTAATTTCAAAAATCCACCTATAAATAAAACTTTCTCCTATACTCCTCTCATTCTCTCATTTCACTCTTTATTTTCTTCTCATTCTCTTTTGCATTTTCTCTATCTTATATTTCTTCTTATTTCTCATACTCTCCAATCTCCATAAATTTCTCTATATCTCTCTCTTCTATATTTCTCCTTTCTTCTTCATTCTTATTCATTCTCACTCTTTCACTCTTATTTCTTCTTACTTCTTTTTTCCCATTCTCTCCTATATTAATACTTCTCATACTCTCCTTCATTCTTCTTCATTCTCACTCATTCATTCTTCTCACTTCATTCTTATTCTCTCATATTCTTTTTCATTCCTTCCTACTTCTACATTCTCATTCATTTTCAATTTTTCTTACTTTTTATTAAAATACATATTAAATTTTAAAATCTGGAAAAATTGAAAAAAATTTTAATTTAATTTTTTAAAAAATATATATATTTTTATTTTAAAAATCCGCCGGTAAGAAAATCCATCGGAAATTAGCGGCGGAAAAATCCGCTGGTAATGCGTGTTTTTGGCGGTATTTTTTTTGGAAAAAAAAATCCGCTGGTAATGTGCATTACCGGCGGTAAATCCGCCGGAAATTACAGGCGAAAAAATCCGTCGGTAATGTGAAAAATCCCCCGAAAATTACCAGCGGAATTTCCGCCAGTAACCATTACCTGCGTCTTAAATACCGGCGAATTTCCAGCCGAAAAAATCCGCCGGTAATGCCCAATTTTCGGTGGATTTTGGCCATTACCGGCGGATTTTTTCCGGCGGAAATTACCGAAATTCTTGTAGTGTACGTTGTCTCCGACCAATCAGAGGGAGGACCACATCAGGCTCCGCCATACACCAGCCCTGTTGGACCTCAACAGGCATCCTCTTATAACCCTATGGGAGGCATGCATCAGTGTCCACTGAGTGGGAGCATTACTGGGACTAAGCAGGCGTACTCTTATCAGGTAAATCCTAACCCTGTAATTCCTCAGCCTAGTAGTTTTGCCACTGCCAACACTGGGGGGCAGTTTTTGGGGAATGTCACTAATATGGCTTCTCTTCAGCAAGGACAAGTGCAATTGGCCAAAAGGCCGCTCGAGGCAGCAGGCCTGGTGGGTCTGCCGCAAGGATCATCCTATGGGTGCTGTGTCGCAGCTAACTACCCGGCTTATGCAGGGGGGAAAGCCTTCGCTTCGGAATCACGAAATGGCAGGAACAATGGGTATTGCCGGAGTCAGTAACTATGGGTCCAGAACTCACCTGGCTCGACAAACCTACCTCCTAGTCAGTCGTACCCCAGAGCTCTGAGTACCTACCCGGCGGGTTCCTATATACAGACACAGATGAATGTCGCTCCGATTGAGCAGCCATGGAATCAAACTCCACCTCTCCGAGGCGCGTAGGCATCTGTACCAGGAATTGGCCTTGTTAATTTGGCCCAAGTATTCCCTGGGCAGCCCTGGACATACGCTTCACCTCAGGTACAACCGCAGCCAGGGGCGCAAGGTCCCCCAGATATACGGTGGCAACCAATGTCTCCACCTGAGAGACCGTCGGGGCCCCAACTCCTGGACCCTAATATCATTGCTGACACCATCAAGAAGTTCTTCGGTGCTCAGTTGAAACCGCTCGACTGTCCAATGTACAGGAAGCCTTACCCCGAGTCAGTGGATCGATTGGTGCCTCTGCCCAGAGGATTTAAAACCCCTGATTTTGCCACGTTTTCCGGGGACGATGGCAAGTCTACCATGGAGCACATCGGCCGATTTATAGCCCAATGTGGGGAAGGAAACCAGAATGAGTATCACAAGTTGCAGCTATTCCCGCTGTCTTTGACATGGACTGCCTTCTCGTGGTACTCCTCTCTCCCGCCTGATTCTATATAGACTTGGGCAGACATGGAAAGGTGCTTCCATGACAGATTCTACTGTCTGCAACCTGAAGTCACCGCAGCCGATCTCATGAATTTGCGGCTGAAGGTGGACAAGGCAGTGACCAACTTCAATGAGAGATTCAGAAAGATGGCCGGAAAGTGCTCAGTGCCTTTCCCCGACCAAAGGCAAAGAGAAGGACGACCGCAGAAATGACCAGACACCTGAAGCCATTGTACATCAAAGCCCATCTCAACAGGAAGCTATTCAATAGGGTCTTCGTGGATGGTGGTGCCGTGCTAAATATCATGTCGTTGTCAACCATGAAGAAGCTGGGGAAGAACGCCGAAGATCTCATTCCGACCACCATGACCATGACCAGTTTCATGGGCCACCCATCTCATGCATTGGGAGTGTTGGTGGCCGACGTAATAGTTGGGTCGAAGGTAACTCATTCGGCATTCTTTATCGTTGAAGGAAAAGCCTCATATATGGTGATCCTCGGGAGAGACTGGATCCATACAACTGAATGCGTCCCCTCCACTTTGAACCAAAAGCTCATGATATGGGTGGAGGACATGGTGGAAATAGTGGAGGCCAACCCTAACCCTTTCCTAGTGGAGATAAAAATGTTCGAGCCCGTGTTCTACTCTCCTCACCTACGACTTATTGCAATCCCGGGGGACTACGAAGAAGGCAGTATAGAGTCATGTGACTAGACCAAGAGGGTCTTTGATTTCAAAATGTTGGCCGACCCATGGCCTAGCAATGAGGATAATGACTAGTCTCCTTCCAGAGGTACGAAGCCTGCTGGACCGACTGCACCTATTTCAAATAGAGTCCAGCATTGAAGAGACTATGTTCGGTGCCATATATGGAGAAGATGATAACTCGGAGCCTTCACCCCTGAAAACTTCGGATGATCTTGGTCACAAGACGTCGGCCGAACCTCCCTACATCGAGCCCATACAGAGGAATATGCCTACCTTTGAAGCTCAGGATCCCCTGGTAGAGGTAAATCTGGGAACCGAGAGTGAATCGAGGATGACTAAGGTTAGCGGTAAACTCCAGCCACAGTAGCGTGATCAGGTGGTAGCCTTGATAGGGACTACCATGAGATGCCAGGCCTTGATAAAGCCTTGGTGGAGCATAGGTTACCCATCAAGGCAGGTTGCAAACCCCACAAGCAGCCACCAAGAAGGTTCAATCCGTAACTAATGTCGCAGATCAAAGCCGAAGTGGAAAGACTCCTAAAGGCAGGGTTCATCAGAACTGCCATGTACGTAGAATGGTTGTCTAATATAGTCCCTATGATCAAAAAGAATGGCTAGGTTAGGGTGTGTGTTGATTATAGAAACCTGAACTTGGCCACTCCAAAGGATGAGTACGGCATGCTTGTGGCCGATATGCTTGTTGATGCCGCGGCAAACAATGCCATCCAGACTTTTATGGACGGCTATTCGAGTTACAACCAGATTTATGTGGCCGACGCTGACAGCCATAAGATTGCCTTGAGGTGCCCAGGCGCCTTAGGTATCTATGAGTGGCTTGTGATGCCTTTTGGCCTCAAGAATTCTGGGGCAACGTACCAAAGGGCAATGAACGCCATCTTCCATTGACGATGTGGTAGTCAAATCCAAGAGCTTCGAAGCCCACTTGGCGGGTCTCGAACAAGCTCTAAAATGGATGAGGCTCCACAATCTCAAAATGAATCCTGCTAAATGTTCTTTCGCGTGTTTGCAGGCAACTTTCTAGGCTTTTTGGAGCACCACTAGGGTATTGAAGTAGATAAAAAGAAAGCTCGAGCTATCCTTGAGGCAAGACCTCCCAGAACAAAGAAGGAGTTGCAGAGTTTGCTTGGTAAGATCAATTTCCTAAGAAGGTTCATCACTAACTCGGCGGGGAAGTTAAAAGCTTCTCGCCTTTGTTGAAAATGAAGATTGACAAGGAAATTATATGGGGAGCTAAACAACAGGAGGCCATCAGGTCAAGGTTGCCTTGACCAACCCCCTGTCCTAGTGCCTCCGCGGCTTGGGAAACCTTGTACATTGCGGCCGAAGATCAAGCAATCGGCTGCTTGTTGGCTCAAGACGATGATAATGCCGCCGAGCGTGCTTTATATTATCTCCGTAGGACCCTCAATGATGCCGAGAGTAGATACTCTCCCATTGAAAAGCTTTGTTTATCCTTGTTTAATGCTTGTACAAAACTTGAGTAATATCTTCTACCTAAGGAAGTTTTGGTTGTATGCAAGGTTGATATTATCCGATACCTTCTTAATAGGTCTGTCTTACAGGGAAGACTCGTTGAGTGGGCCATTAAGTTGAACGTATTTGCCTTAACCTATGTTCCTTTGTGTGTCGTAAAAGGCCAAGCCTTAGCAGACTTCTTGGCTCAGCATCCATGTGTAGAAGTACACGATGCTCCAGCCGAACCTGTCAATTACTTAGGCCTTAAGCCCTGGGTCCTCATGTTTGATGGGTCAAGCACCCAGACGAGGGCGGGGGTAGGAGTAGTCATCACCCGCCCTTGTGGCCAGACGTGTAAGTTCGTGTGCCGGATAGGAGATCAAGCATCCAACAATCAGGACGAATACGAAACCTTGATCATGGGACTTGATATCTTGGCTGGCATGAAGGTCCACTACGTAGAGATAAGGGGTGATTCACAAGTGGTGATCAAACAAATTATTGGGGAATACGAGTGCTACAATGCAAAGCTCAAGGAGTTGAGGGCCTCGGCGCACAACTTGTTAAAGTTGTTCGCCGATGTCATCATGATGTATGTCCCCTGGAATGAGAATCAGGAAGCGAACGACTTGGTCCAACAGGCCTCAGGTTATCAAGAGCGGGTGGTCGAGATGCTGCATCAAGATACCGTGACTCTCACCAAGGAGGAACCTGCCAACGCCTGGATTGGGATATTAACGATGTACCTCCGTAATCCAACGGCCGATACTGACTTCAAGCTTAAACAAAGGGCGCTGAAGTATATTCTGATAGGGGACGACCTATATAAAAGAAGCACCAACGAGGTGTTGCTAAAATGCCTCAAGATGTAAGATGCTTATATGGTGATGGCGCAGATTCATTCAGAAGTCTGTGGTGCCCACAGGTCTTGCCCCATCATGAAATGGCTCATCTACAGACATGGATACTGTTGGCCGACGATCACGGCCGACTTCTTCCAATTTTCCAAGGGACGCGAGGCTTGCCAGCTACATGGACCAATCCAAAGGGTTCCAGCGGATGAGCTGCATAACATTGTCAAACCTTGGCTGTTTAGAGGGTGGGCCATGGATTTAATTGGCAAGATATACCCTTCGAGTTCAAAAGGGCAGAACTTTGTTATGGTCGTCCTTGACTACTTCACTAAATGGGCGGAAGCCGTGCCGCTAGGAAACATTGATCAGGCCGCGGTGATTAAGTTCATCGAAAATCAAATCATATTCAGATTTGGGATCCCTAAAACCATCACGGTCGATCAAGGTACAATGTTCACCGGGGAACAAGTGGTAGCCTTTGCCCAGGAGTACAGCATAAAAATGAGACATTCATCTCCTTACTATGCGCAAGCTACTGGACAAGCGGAGGCCACCAACAAGATCGTCATTGAACTCATCAAAAAGAACATAGAGGATAAACCTCGACGGTGGCATGAGACCCTCAATGAGGTCCTTTAGGCCATGAGAAATTCTAAGGCCACGGCCACGGGGACGACTCCGTATTGTTTGGTCTACGGGCAGGATGTCGTGCTACCACTAAAAATCAGTGTAGCTTGGTTGAGAGTGGCTCGGCAGCGCTCCCTTAGTATGGATGAATACCAACAAGCGATGTTGATGGAGTTGGACTTGGTGGATGACGATAGACTGGCTTCCCTCAACAGGATAGAGATGAGTAAGGTTAAGACGGCCCTAGCCTACAACAAACATGTCAAGCCGAAGAAGTTCGTTGAGGGTGACCTCGTGTGGAAGGCCATTTTGCCACTCGAGAAGAAAGACCCCCATTTAGGCAAATGGTCCCCGACTTGGGACGGGCCCTACATCGTTAGTGAAGTATACCACGGTGGAGCGTATCATCTTGTCACCCTTGACAGGGAAGAAATTGAAACAAAGATAAATGGTAGATACCTTAAGGCATATTATCCTTCTCTATGGGAAAGTATGCGAGAAATAGAAAGATGGTTTAAAAAAGCAACTAGAAACATTGTCAAAGCAGCACGCCACACACCGGTGACCTCTGTTTCGTTTGAAGGCTTCATGATTTCTGTTACTTTGGATTTTGATGATTCTAATTTGGGAGATTTTTGCTTGAGAGATGAAGGAATGGTTTCCGTAGAAGATAGAGAGAGCGAGAGGTTTTTGGTGGAGACTTGTGCGAGAGGAGAGTGGTTAAACGGATGGTTCTATCATTTTTCAGAAATAGCCGTTGTGACATGACTAGTGTGCAGTTATGATGGGACATAACTGTGGCGTTTCTACCAAGAGATATGTTCCTTGAGAAATAACGGTTACTTTGCTACTTTAACGTCCATTTGATTTTTCCTAAGTGAACCTTCACAAGCCTTGTGAAGGTTGGAATTTTTGACAAGTCTTCTAATCTTAAGGACATTCTAAAATGTGCAGGGCCTTTTTGATAAAATTAAAACTTTCTTCTAATAAAGGCTTTGTGAAAATATCAGCTAATTGATGCTTGGTTTCAACAAAAATTAATTCCACATTCTTCTTTTGAACATGATCACGTATGAAATGATGCTTAATATCAATATGTTTAGACCTAGAATATTGGATAGGGTTTTTTGATAAATTGATAACAGTAGTATTATCACAATAAATGGGGATACAGGAATACCTCAATGAGTAGTCCTCCAACTAATTTTTGATCCACAGAACTTGTGAGCAACATCCAGCAGCAGATACATACTCTGCTTCAGTTGTTGATAATGCAATTGTGTTCTGCTTTCTACAGGACCAAGAAATTAAGGACTCTCCCAATATTTGACATGATCCACTAGTACTTTTTCTGTCAATCTTATCACCAGCATAATCAGCATCATAGAAGGCAGTTAGATCAAAATGAGTACGTTTCTTGTACCACAAGCCAACACCTGTAGTACCAACTAAATATCTGAAAATTCTTTTCACAGCAGTGAGATGAGATTCCTTAGGTGAAACTTGAAATCTAGCACATAGGCCAACTGAAAATACAGTATCTGGTCTACTGGCAGTCAAGTATAATAGGGAACCTATCATACCTCTGTATTCCTTCTTAGATATTGGTTTTCCCTCTTCATCCTTCTCAACTTGTGATGAAGGATGCATAGGTGTTGCCATGGCTTTTGCTTCATTCATTTTATATTTTTTGAGAATGTCTTTAATGTACTTTTCTTGACATATAAAGATACCTTCATCAAGCTGTTTGATTTGCAGTCCAAGGAAAAATCTTAACTCACCCATCATACTCATTTCAAACTCACTCTTCATGAGATTTCCAAAATCTTTGCACAGTTTTTCATTTGTTGATCCAAAAATGATATCATCTACATAAATTTGAACAATCAACAAATCTTTTTCAAGAGGTTTTTTGAATAAAGTAGTATCTATTTTTCCTCTTGTAAAATCATTTTTGATCAAAAAGCTACTCAACATTTCATACGAAGCTCTAAGAGCTTGCTTGAGCCGATATAGAGCTTTGGTGAGTTTAAAAACATGACTAGGTTTCTTTTGATCAACAAAACCAAGAGGTTGATTGACATAAACTTCTTCATTTAAGAAGCCATTTAAAAAAGCACTTTTCACATCCATTTGAAATAGTTTGATATTTTTGTGAGCAGCAAATCCAAGTAAAATTCTAATTGCTTCCAATCTTACAACTGGAGCAAAAGTTTCATCATAGTCAATACCTTCCTGTTGATTATACCCTTGAGCAACAAGTCTTGCCTTGTTCCTCAAAACCTTACCATTTTCATCTAGCTTGTTTCTGAACACCCATCTTTTTCCTATGACTGATTGATGTTTGGGAGGAGGTACCAGATTCCACACCTCATTCTTTTCAAATTGAGTCAATTCTTCAGTCATAGCTTCTATCCAGGACTCATCTTGTATGGATTGATGGATTTTGGTTTAATGTCTGATAGGAGTGCCATTCCAACAGTATTGTTTCTGAATGAAGTTCTGGTTCTAATAGGATCTAAAGTGTCACCAATGATTTGGTCTTGAGGATGGTGAAGTACTAATCTCCAACTTCGTGGCATTTGTGAAGGTTGGTTAATAGCATCAGTGGCCTTGTCTGAACCTTGTGAAGGTTGAGAAGAGGTGTCTTGCTCATCCTTCTCAACTACACTTTCTGTTGCATTACCATCTTCTTTGCCAGTATTGAGTTTATCAACATCAATTACTTCACCTGTATTGTTAGTTGCACTAAAAATAACATGCATGCTTTCTTCTACAGTTTGAATCCTAAGATTATATATTCTATAAGCCTTAGAAGTTGTTGAATAACCAAGAAAAATTCCTTTGTCAGATTTTGAATCAAATTTTCCCTAATTGTCTTTGTTATTCAAGATGAAACATGTGCAGCCAAACACCCTAAAATAGGATATGTTTGGTTTTCTATTCTTCCAGGTTTCATAAGGGGTTTTCTCAACATTTTTTCTAATGGAAACTCTATTCAAAATGTAGCAGACTGTGTTCACAGCTTCAGCCCAAAAATATTTTTCAATGTTAGCATCTTTTAAAATAGTTCTTGCCATTTCTTGCAAGGTTCTATTTTTCCTCTCCACAACACCATTCTGTTGTGGTGTTCTTGGACAAGAAAAATTATGAGAGATACCATTTTCATCAAAAAAGTTTTGAAAGGAAATATTTTCAAATTCTCCCCCATGATCACTTCTGACAGAAATAACATTTGTTCCTTTTTCATTTTGAACCTTTTTGAGAAAGACTTTGAGGCTTCAAACGCTTCATCCTTGTTTTTCAAAAACAGAACCCAAGTAAATCTGGAGAAATCATCAACAATCACAAAACCATATTTCTTCCCACTAAGGATAGCAGTTTTAGTAGGGCCAAATAAATCAATGTGTAACAGCTCAAGTGGTTTTTGAGAGGTGATCATATTTTTAGATTTGAAACTTGACTTTACATGTTTTCCATGAACACATGGTTCACACATTCTATCTTTTTCAAAGCTTATTTTAGGTAGCCCCCTGACTAGTTCCTTTTTGGAAAGTTTTGAAATGGTTTGCATGCTTGTGTGACCAGCTCTTTTGTGCCCAATCCATTTGTCATTTTCTGAAGACATAAGGCAACTTTCTCGAGAAAATTCATCAAGACTTAGGCTATATAGATTTTTATTCCTAGAT
This sequence comes from Astragalus glycyphyllos, assembly GCA_963573325.1. Lineage (NCBI taxonomy): Eukaryota > Viridiplantae > Streptophyta > Magnoliopsida > Fabales > Fabaceae > Astragalus > Astragalus glycyphyllos. Next base: position 19,494,105 of record OY754308.1, read on the forward strand.
GTAGTAAATAACTCTTTTCCAGATGAGATTTCCTTGATAAAACATTTATCAGATTTAAAAGACACTTTATGACAATGTATCTCTTTCTAGAATCCTCAATCTTGGTTTTCTAGCCTATGAGACCTTATTGGAACTCTGTCCAATGTATCTCTTTCTAGAATCCTCAATCATGATTTGATTTGAGATGATCTTTTCTTTAGTTAACATTGAGAATTTGTTTTTGAGAAGGTAGTTCTCTTTTTCAAGATCAGACACAACTGATTTGAACTCTTCATTTATTCTCTCAATGTGCAGTATGTGTTGTTCATGAATTCCAGTAAGTGTGTTACTAAGAGTATGAATGTTTTCTACCAGCTGTTCATTTTGTTTTTGAAGATCTTCATTCATTCTTTTAGCTTCATAAAGTTGGTTTTTAAACATCACACATTTTTGAGATAGAGTGTTTGAATCAGCTAATAAGTGTTCAAAAGCATTTTCAACTTCTTTGCATGAAGGACAGTTTGGTTTGAAAGTGATTACCTCATCTAGATCAAGATCTGCCATGAGACATGAGTTAGTTGATTCCATGTCTGATTCAGGATTGAAGTTTTGACTGGATTGTGAAGGTTCTTCAAAATCTACCATGAGACCGAAATGAGCAACCTCCTGTTCCTTTCCTGATTCAGATTCTTCAGAGTCATCCCATGTAGTTAGTAGAGCTTTCTTCTTGGTGTTGAACCTTCTGTTGTCACCTTTGAGTTTTGGACATTCATTTTTTAAGTGTCCAGGTTTGTTACATTCATAGCACAAAGGAGGATTTTTGTTTGAGCTTTCTCCTTTTGATGTATCCTTTTTGAAGAAGGGTTTCTTGTTATTTTTCCTGAAAGCCCATCTTCTTAATCTTATAGAGATGAGGGCTAACTCATCTTCCTCATCAGTATCATCATCATCATCATCATCATCATCATCATCATCATTATCTTCTTCATAAGTTTCACTTTGTGCCTTCAAAGCCATTGCTTGTGAAGGTTGGGCAAGTTTTTTGTGAAACTTTGAGTGCAATAGTTTTGACTTTCTTTGGATGCAGTTCATCCATGATTTCTTGTTCATGCACCTTTAGAGATCCCAGCAGATCTTCTATTTGAAGAGTTGATAGATCTTTTGCCTCTGTTATAGCAGTCACTTAGGGTCTCCATACCTTAGGAAAGCATCTCAGAAGTTTTCTGACTTTCGCTTGATTGGTGTATGTGTTCCCTAATGAGTTCAGATCATTTGTGATGGTTGTGAATCTGCTAAACATTTCTGAGATTGTTTCCTGCTCCTCCATTTTGAATGTTTCAAATTTATGGATGAGAAGGTTGATCTTTGCTTCCTTGACTTGATCAGTTCCTTCGTGAGCAGTTTTTAATGTATCCCAGATTTCTTTGGCAGTTTGTTTTCCAGCAACTTTATCATACTCACGTCTCCCTAAAGCACAAGTAATAAAAAATTTAGCTTTAGAGTTTAGGAGTACCATGCGTTTGTCTTCATTGTTCCAGCTGGCCTTGGGTTTTGGAATGGTTTCTTCTTCAGCATTTGTTATAGTTGGAGCAAAAGGACCATTCTCGACAATATCCCAGAGATCAACATCTTGTGATTCCAGAAACAACCTTATTTGATCTTCAAATAATAATAATGTTCACGAGGTTTTTACACGTTCACAAGTATTAAGTAATCAAGACAGATAGTAAGGAAAGCATATAAATGACACAGGATTTATACAGGTTCACCCAACAATGGCTACTTCCTGTCCCCACTTCCCAAGTGAGTATTTCCACTATTTTTCAAGTATCACTTACACTTGCTTTTGTTCGCCAACAAAAGACTTCAAACACCACTTGCTAGTGATCAACACACACTAGCAACGTGCTCTCTTTACACAGCTACACCAAGCTGTTCCTACAAGAAAACTCTCCTAGTTTCCTAAAGGAATCCTCTATCAAGAAGATTCTAACCAACACTCACCTCTCTCTAGGTAGTTTGATAGAATGCTCACTACACTACAAGAAATAGTTGATTTACTGTCCAAAACTTTCCGGCGGATATAAATCCGTCGGAAACTTTCCGGCGGAATTGAGTGATTTTCGGCGGATTTGATCCCACGGTAGTTTCCGGCGGATTTTTTGAACTTTCCGGCGGATTTTTATCCCACAGAAACTTTCAGGCGGATTTTTTGGACTTTCTGGCGGAATTTTAATTATTTTTTTTTTTGCAAAAATCCGCCAGAAATGTTACCGGAAATTTCCGGCGGATTTTCCAATAAAAAAATAAATAAATAAAATTTTGAAAATCTGCCGGAAATTTGAAAAAATCCGCCGAAAAATTTTGGAGGGAAAAAAATCCGCCGGAAAAATTTAGAGGGAAAAAAATTCGTCTATAAATACAACTTTCTCCTACACTCATCTCATTCTCTCATTTATCTCTTTCTTTCCTTCTCATTCTCTTCTACATTTTCTCTATCTTATCTTTCTTCTTCTTTCTCAAACTCTGTAATCTTCAAAAATTTCTTTACATATCTCTCTTCTATAATTCTCCTTTCTTCTTCATTCTCACTTCTTTATTCTTATTCCTTCTTCATCTCACTATTTTATTCTTATTTCTTCATAATTCCTCATTCTTATTCTCTCATATATTATTTCTTCTCATATTCTCTTCTATTCTTTCCTATTTCAACAATACCATTCAACATTTGATTTTACTTTTGTTTTTTGACTTTTATTTAAAACACATATTAAGTTATAAAATTCCCAATTTTTTTAAAAATATTCACATTTTTTTTTGTCAAAAAAGTTTTTTTTTTTATTTTTGGAAAATCCGCCGGAAATTACCATAAATCCGCCGGAAATTTAAAAAAAAAAAAAACATTTCCTGGCGGATTTTCCAAAAAAAAAAAAACTTTTGACAAAAAAAAAAGACTAAAATCCGCTGGAAATTACCAAAAATCCGCCGGAAATTACCGGCGGAAAATCCGCCGGAAACTGTTTGCGAGGAGGGTTTTTTCGGCGCCAAAAATCCGCCGGAAAGTCCACATTTTCTGCAGATTTTGGTCATTTCCGGCGGATTTTGGTCGCCGGAAAATCCAGTTTTTCTTGTAGTGCTAGATAGCTTTTTACAATCAAAGGTTTGTGTTTGGGATATACAACAGCTCGAATAATAAAACACACTAAGTGCTTGCAAGCTAACACACACTCTATAGAAAATCCCAGGCTTTGTGAAACGTGAGTGTGGGATGAGTAGGATGGAAGAACTTTGTGAAGCTTTAGTTGTGTAGGTTCCAATTCACAATCTCATGATTTGTAACTTCGATTTCCAGCCTTTAAATAGCCAATTGATCTGAATATAGCCGTTTGGAGATGTCCAGAGGTCCGTAGAATTATCTGGTTAACGGTTCCAAAGTTAACAGCTTTTGAAGCTTCACAAGCTGACAGTTGTACCTTCTGCTAGCTTTTCAACCTTCACAAGCTGACATAGTACTTTATATTCAGAATTCTGGTTTTCCCTTAGCTGGCTTGTACTTGTAAAGCAGCTTTACAGCTATTACACGAAGCTTTACATCCTTTAACCTTAAACACCTTTTGTTTGGCCTAGAAATAATCATTGAGTTTCTCCTTCATTTAATGTGAGTTTTCAGCAGCAACAACTTCTCTGATTTTCAATAAATGTGAGCTAACATGTTTGTCTTGCTGAGAAGCTTGATGATGATGATCTTCATGAATTGTTCTTGAACTTGTTCTTCATCTTCATCTTCAACCTTCACAATTCTGGATCTTCAAGATAAATGTGGGGCCACACTATTTTCCAATTCTGGTCAATGTTGCGTTGACTTGGTCAACCCTTTTTGTTGACTTTTTGCGTTGACTTTTGGTCAACATTCACAGTTGACTTTTGGTCAACCTTCATAAGGATCAACCTTCACATGAGATCAACCTTCACATGACCTTAACCTTCACATCTTTCAACCTTCACAACTCTTTTCTACCTTCATATTTCTTTGTTCTTTTTAGCTTAGGGTAGTCTCATATTTTGCTATCTTTGATGGCTTGTTCTTCACACTTGAAATAAACTTGTTAGATAACATTAACAAGAAAACTTAATATCTTACTTAGGTTTGCATCATCAAAACGTGAAAGGAGATTTTCATTCCAACACAGAACCCAACAGTTGAAGTAAAACATCGAAATAGTGAGGAATATCAGATATAGAAAGGGAGATCATGTAATACAGACGCCACCAGTTCTAGATATCCTTTTTCGACTCTCGGAGGCTGTTGAACCAGGCCCGATACTTGTCGGTAGGATGAGCCCAACCCCTAGTTTCTGTCACCTTGGCGTTCACGGTAAAGCGGTCCTGGGAAATGGGCAAGCCACCGGATGGGTTGAAGATGCGTTTGAAGGCATCAAAACTTTCACGAAATTGATAAGCAATGGGTTGAATTGTCACTCCCCCCGCGACAGCGATAAGGACGTCTTGCGGGCTGGCCTTGTAACACCCTAATATCTCTAACTAGTAGAAATATAAGAATGTACAGTTTTAGCATACATCATTGAAAATTTTCCTGTTTAGATATATAAACACCACTAAAAATTTCGGTAATAAAATACCAAACAGTCTTAACATTATCCTTCACTTATACAAAACCATAACGGTTTGCATGACATCAATATCCTATAACATGGTGTTTAATATCTTCACAAGAAAAGGGCGGAAACGATTACATAACTTAAATAATTCAAATTATAAACCAGGTACAAAGACAACAAAGGAAGAAAACATAAACAAAGATGGAAGAACTAATTCTTCAATCTTCTACTCGAGCACGTCTCCTACTCGTGCCTTTAACCTCCTTCTTTCCCTGTTTCTCTGTAAAACAAAAACATATGAAAGAATGAGATAACATATCTCAGTGAGTTCTACCGTGACCCCTAACATTCACTCAGTTCAATTATAAAAACCTTTTAATTGGTAATTCAGTTTAAGAATTACGACAAATCAATAATAGGAATAATACTTGCTGCAATAACTGCCAACAACTGATAAATTCACCCTTAACATCTGTTTAATCGTAGTCTAATTTATAAACTACTAGCTTCTTATATTAATCGAAACACCGACTGCCATACAATTGCTAATCCCGGTGATTCGTGCAACAAACATTAGCATAACATTGGCCGCCATACAATTGCATACTCCCGATGAACCTCCGCTAGTACTTTCCCTAACGGATAGTGGGCCTAGGTTAGGGGCTCATGACCGTTGCGGCCTAGTATGCATCACAGCCGCATTGGGCCGTCAATCTTATTCGATATAATATATATACATCACAGCCGCATAGGGCCATCAACCTATTCGATATAATATATATACCGTGGAACATAAACAATCAAAGATGATAATATAATCATCCCATATCCAATCATTTAATATTAAGTTGAACTTATCGTTCCTTTTAGTTACAAAAACACGTGTCCTCTCACGTGAATTACAAACGATTAATATTAAGAAATTATATTTTATAATTCAAACTAAGTCATTTTTCAAGAAATATGGATTTTCTATCAATTTATAGGGTTGGGGAATGGATAAAAGTGGGTTTGGAATCAATGAGAATGGTTTTGGACAAGTTTTGAAAATTTGGACAGAAGCCTACGCACGGGTCGTGCTCATCTACGCACGGGTTGTGCTCCCTGTAAAAAGGTTCCAGCACACAGCTGTTTTACGGGGCGCACGGTCCGTGCATAAATGCGCACTGGTCGTGCCATTTTATCAGCAACACCAAAAACGCCATTTTAGTGAGAATTTCGATACCGTTCGCGTCAAAACCTCATTCCGATCGATTCCTAACTCATTAACATTTAATACCAGAACCATAACCAGAGCAGAACGTAACAACAACCAAACATAACAATCAACACATCACATATCAAACATTCGTTCATTCCGAAACCCAACGATTCATAATTTTCAAAATACGATTTTTGACTCGATAAAAACTTTCGAAACGAAACAACATAACATGACCAAAAATTCGAAACATTCATTATCGAAAATAAAATCCGTAAACGTGAGTGTTCCGGATTGGGCCAAACCCCCATAGAACTTGGGCCTCTCCCATTACCGTACTCCATCGCGGCCGTATTCACCCGTGACCCACATCTAACGGTCGGGACCTATCCCCCTAATCCAACGGTGTGGATACGGCGCTGAGGTCTATAAATACATGATCCATCCACCATTTCCAGCTACGTACTCACTTCTCTCTTAAAAACCTCTTCTCTTCCCTTGCTGACTTAGGTATCGGAGTGCTTGTGGGTACCCCACCCGAGGCGTGGGAGAAGACGACCTCGGCCAATCCGAGGTCCAAATTCAACCATCCGAGGTCAACTTTTCAATCTCGCGGAGCACTCCATTTCATTACTCTACCCATACTCTGGTACCGAACATTGGAGACCATAGTGGGAGCATAACCGCTCGCTTCGGAACTCACATACACATCCAAGCCTCCGCGAGGAAGACCACCAACCCGATCTCAATCTCGAGCACAGACTGCGAACATCGGAGCCAAGCTTCAAACTACCCAAAAAGGTCATGTCCAGACCGTACTCGAAGAAGTCTCGGCGATCCCCACCTCAGGCCAACTTCCGCCGCCTACACCGGTTCCACTGACAGACTGTGGTTTCTCGTAGGCGTCGGACCTCACCTCACCAAAACGACGTCCCAAGTGATGCTTATCGAGAACCGGTTCCCAGGGAGAAGCGCCGCCGTAAACCACTGACTCCGCCCTTGCCGCCGAGATCAAACTCACCTGAGAACTCGGACAACCCTTCGTCTAACCCTTCGTCTAACTCCTCTGCAAGAAGGAAGTACGCAAGGGCAAATCAAAGAAAAAGGAGGGCAAGTTCTGAGCTAGTCCGTTCATCCCGGAGATCGCCAACTGCTGCATCCCAAAATCTGTTGAGAAACCTCCCCGTCTGAACGTATACGAAGGCAGGGGCGACCCCGACGAACATGTGGACACCTTCTATCTGGTGCTTGATTACAGTGACGCCTCGGACCACGTCGGATGCAAGCTTTTCCCTCTCTCCCTGAGCAAGTGTGCCCTCAAATGGTATCGGGATCTCCCTCTAGCGTCAATTTCGGGTTGGAAGCAATTCACAAAGTTGTTCTCATCACGCTTCACAACATCAAGGGTGAAGCCCAAGTCGAAAGACGTGCTGTAGGGGATCCGTCAGGGGGAAAAGGAATCCCTCAGGGACTACATAGAGCGATACAACCGAGTCGCAGACGATGTACATCAGCTCTCCGACGACATCAGTGTCTTGTTCATGAGGCACGACCTCTGGAATGGCATCCTCTTCAAGATCAGTGTCGGACTCTGCAAGCCCAAAACCCTTCATGAATTCCTGAGGCGAGCACAACATTACATCGATTAGGAGGAAGCGGACGCCGCGGACATTTCCAACACAGGATCGGCGTCGGGTAAAGGAAAAGACTCTAAAAACAAAAAGGACTCTGGGTATGGCAGAAAGGAGTGGCGCAGAAGACATGCTGAGTATTCCGACCTCAACGCCACTAGGGAAAGGATTCTGGCTGAATGTGCCAACAACGAGTTCCGCAATATGAAGTGGCCGGCTCCGATCCCCCAACGAGGGAACACAAACAAAAAGGGATATTGCAGGTATCACAGGAGTTGCGGCCATGACACCGAGGCCTGCAGGGTGTTAAAGGATGATATAGAAGACCTGATCCAGAAGGGAAAACTAAAGCAGTACCTAAGGTCGGATGATAAGAAAAAGGAAAAGTCGTGATCAACGAGGTGACCAGATCCCCCGCAGACAGCAGCGACTAAGCAGACGCACCGAGGTCCCAAAGGCAGCAACCCGTATCTATGGTCATCATGGGGGGCTACTCCGTGGAAGTCAGAAGGACTAAACGCTCCATAAAGCAGCACTGGCAGGAAATACTCAACGTCGAGAGTGGTCCGGCCTCGCCTTTGGTCAAAACAAGCAGGCCACCACTATCCTTCACCGATGACGACCTCCTCCGAAGCAGGTCCAATGAGGAAGTCCCACTGGTCATCTCTGCAGTCTTAGACGGGGTCGACGTAAAGAGGATCCTGGTTGACCAACGAAGCTCGGTAGACATACTGGTCAGAGAGCTACTCCCGAAGCTAAAGATCTCCGAGGGTGACTTATCTTAGTACGACGGGTCCGATCTGGTGGGATTTAATGGATCCAAAACCAGGCCTCTGGGCTGCCTCAAGCTGAGGGTTACCTATGGAGAAGGCAAGCTTTCAAAAACCATCAAGACAAGGTTCCTAGTACTGCCCTGCCCGTCTCCGTACCACTGCATCGTCGGTCGACTGACTTTAGGTAAGCTCGGGGCCGTCGCCTCCATTGTCCATCTCAAAATGAAAATCTTCTCAGGGCACGAGGATGTGGTCACGGTGCCCCTGGATCTCGACAGGGCAAAAAGGTGCCAGTACCTCTGCCTTAAGTTAGAAAAAAAGGCCGAAAAACAACGCGCTCTCACAGTAGCCGAGATAGAAAACAAGAAAAAGGAATAAAGAAGGGCGACGGGCCCGCCAAAGATTAAAGACCAGAAAAAAGTATGAGCACTCAAATGTATTAAAATCGTCTTCAATAAGAAAAGATTGTAGAACATCGCCTTCAATTTCTATTTTTATTGCTATAAGCGTACTAACATGCAGGTTGCCCAGCGACACCCCTCTTACCCGAATCGATACGAGCTGGCCACTCGACGGATAATGGTACGAGGCGAGGCCCATGCTGAGACGCATATGTCCTTCTCGAATCCGAGCTTTAATGCTCAGTCAAGAAGCGCACACAGGCCCACAGCAGATCAGGTCCACAGCGGCCCTTAATCTCGCCCTGAGCGAGCAGCCTACCCTCTCATCTCCGAGCTCAACTACTCCATCAGAGGCTGAAGGAAGAAGTCCCCAGCAGCTTCGACCAAAGACCTTCCCTCTGATGTCAGAGCTCAATGCTCCATCAGAGGCCGAAGGGACCTCTGATACCCGAGCTCCGCGCTCCATCAGAGGCGAAAGACTCCCCTGATCTCCGAGCTTCACGCTCCATCAGGGGATAAAGACTCCCCTGATCTCTGAGCTTCGCGCTCCATCAGGGGACAAAGACCTCCCTGATCTCCGAGTCCCGCGCTCCATCAGGGACCATCAAGGAGAACTTGCAACAGTTCAAGGAAAGACACTCTCATCTCACCGTCAAAATTACTTGACGAAAAAACAAATAAATGACAAGATAGTTCGAAAAGAAATAAACGAAATAAACCTTCATTGATATTACGAAATATTACATCGATTAGGGCCACTGGTCAATATTTACAAATCCAAAAGAATACAAGAAAACAGGAAAGGACGGTCATTCAGACACCTCCGCCTTGGTGCTGAAATAGAGCACCTCAGCATCGTCAAGAAGGTCCCTGGGCACGGGTTTGACAAGATTCCCTTCGAAGACTTCGTGCTCAGGAACTAACAGGTCCTGCTGCAAATCCGGGCTTGCCACGGCGAGAAGACTTCTACATCTGTCGAAACCAAGTGTGGCCGAATCCGCTGCCCTCCCTTCAACAGTAATGCACTTGCCCTTGAGTTTGTCAACCTCGGCACGAAAGGCAGCTGCCTCAGCCTGAACTTGAACATCCTCTTCCTTTGCCTCTTCCAGTTGTGTCTGAATCCTCCCTGCCTCTTCCTCTTCTCTTTCGCCCAACAGCAACTGAGCGTCAAGGTCGGCAATTTGCTCCTCAGCTGAGGCCTAAAAAGCTGATAGTAGCACGGCGAACGCGGTTCGCTTCAATGAGCTCTAGTATTCTCACATCCCGACAATACTCCACTAACCCACTAACCGTGCTAGTGCGAACGTGGGCAGTTACTCCGCCTTGTTGAGGGCCTAGGAAGCAATGAGAGCCGTTGATCTTAGATCAATCCAATGACAGGCAAATGTTGGCTAGCATAGTGGCCAACAAGGGCCTGTGTATATATATAGTAATAGAGTAATTGTACACACACATCCAATCAATCAAACTCTACGTTTATTTCAATTTATCTTTCCTTTATCGCATTTTTATCCTTTATTTTTTACTTTATGCATTAGCCAGTAGTAATCCAACACTCTTGTCCCTCTCTCATCTTGCCTGACCCTTTCTAGAAGAGTTAGAAAACCCACAGTTGAGGAGCAGAGTTCCCTCCTTAGCGCAATTGCTTGAAGACCTCTGGCCGACCCCACGGCCAGGATCTAAGAGTTTGACGATAATAACAGGACTGAGCAACGCCTTGACGTTACCCTTGGGAAAAAAATAAAGTCCCGATAGGCAATAGGTTGGGCTGACGAGTTCTTGCCCCACCCTTGGGAGAGTCTTATCGAAAAGAAGCAAGCCTGGCAAGCTCTCCGCACCATAAGGAATCTCTCTAGAGACCCTGGACAACCAAGCGTCGCAATATGACGGGGCGATCACGTTGATCTATTGAGAAAATTGTAAAAGTTCCGACAGGTGGAGACAAGCGGAAGCCGACATACACCCTTGGGCAAAAACATGGAGCGAGTTCGTTCCCATAAAGACCTAAGTCCCGACAGGTGAAGATTGGCAAAAGCCGACAAACACCCTTGGGCACCATCCTTTCAATGAATTAACAGTTAAAAGCGAGGGAAAGTGACAACTTTCGGCCAGTGCGGCCCTAACCTTAACAAAATGAAATCGGTCTAAAACAGGCCTAGAAATAAATCAAAAAATAGAGAGGGCAATTGGAAGCAAACAAACCAAACCATTAGTTACACAAAGAGCCTTTCGGTAGTTCATATAGAAGGCACAAAGGCCAAAATCCAAAACATGGCACGCAGGACAGAAAAGGTCCAAAGAGGCACGCAGTCATCAACACTCGACATTTCAACCTCCAGTTCTCTAACCAGGACACCCGGATCATTACCCACAATCGTAGGCTCCTCCTCCTCTCTTTGAGAACAAGGCTTGGATATGAGCAACCACAATATTTAAGCCACTATTTAAAATACCGACACACTACAGCTTGCACTTCTCATAGACAACCCGCAAAAGCTGGTACCCATCTGACTCCATAACTAAGGCCACATCGGCTTCCTTCAACTTTGTCTCAACAGTCTCCAAATTCTCATTGGCCAACCGAAGATCATTCTCCAAAGCCTTAATCTTGGCCGAAGATTCCTTTTCCTCCGTCGCCATCTTCGAGAACTTGCCCTCCAACATTCTCTTATTGCTATCAAACTTCTGCACCTTAGCTTGAAGATCAACTATCTTTGCCTTCGAATGCTTAAGATCCTTTTCCAACTGTGCATACAGCTCCACCGACTGCCTAAAGGAGTTTTCCACAAGATAAGCCATGAAGGAGCTCTAGATCCCATATGTCTTCATGGCCGCCATAGCAGGCCCGAAGTCCATGGTGGCTGCTTAACGGTTGAGAGGGAGCACTCGGTTGAGAGGGTACCGAGAATCCCAGGCCGTCTTAACGACATCTTCGGCACTAGCGGTTATGACGACTTTAAGATGTTTGCACCACAAAGGATCGGCAGTGCCAACTTGAAGCAGAGCAGCAAGATCGGGAGTTTCCAGCATTCTCTTCTTGCAGGTGGTTTGGAAGGAGAGGCCTCTTTCGATGCAGTACCATCCGGCACCTCAATGACAACAGGGGCAGGAGCAGCAATAGGGGAAGCGTTGATCGAAGGTGCACGGAGACGCTTGCGCTCAGCAAAATTAATGGAATACATGTCTCAAGATCCAGCAAAAGAAGGAAAAACCAGTAAGCATCTAAGGCGCTGCCAATAACAAGAAACAGATAACAAGGAAAAAGAAAATTTCTCAGGTACAAAATTAAAATTGTTTCCAAATTCTCAGTGCTTAACAAAAGGGTAGACTTGGTCAGTGCACCCTCCAGGGGTCGCTCTATATCCGCTCGGTCAGAAGCAGAAAGATCTCGCTCGTCTATCAACCGCCCCTTTGGGGTCTGCGAGTCCAAGATAAGGGAAACTTCTCCTCGCCTTTCTCGTTGATTAACAATGTAGGACAAGACGGCCTCGCTTCCAAATTGAAGAAACTCTCCTTAAAATGCTTGTAGCTTCTTTTATAAACGACAATGAAGGGGTGATGAAGGATATTGTATAGAGATACCCACGACCGTGGCCTCGACGATTGCACCCTAAAGAAAATCACAAAACTTCTCGGCCACCGGCTCTATACTCAAACACTCGCACAAAATCTTAAACGCCCTCATAGAGGCCCAGCCATTCGGATGAAGCTGAGAAGGGGCATCGTTTAAGGCGCACAGCAGCCTACAGTAGTAAGAAGAAAGGGGAACGCTGACCCCAAGGTCTTTAAACAAGGTTTTATATACATAAGTGGAGGGAAGGGCCGTAGCCACTGCGGCAACATGACAAAGACGCTCCTTAGGGCCAATCGGCCGAGCGACGGCTGCACCAGCATCAGCTGGGTGGTATAAAAGAGCCTGAACCTCCCTAACCTCTTCGTCGGTGTCGAGATCCGAGCGGGCGTCCCTAACTTCTTCTTTCACCCAACCATATGGAATTGATGGGTCGAAAATCTCCTCTTGCTTCGAACGAGAGTTGTTAGACATACCTAAAGAGGAAGGTTCACAATCAGAAGATGGAAGTTGCTCAAGTTCAGAAATCAAATGTCTCCCATTACCCACTAATCAATCAGCACATCTACCACTACAACCCTCCTTCCAAGAGAACCTAATGGCCGAGGTAATTTGTGTTTCGCCATCACTACTTATCAATACCACTTACATTGTATAACCAGGAACCAAGTTTGACACCAAAGCAAAAGAATAAAGGCAAAACGAAAAACAAGCATATACAGACTAGGAAAGCACAAACATAAGAGAAGTTCGAGCAAAGAGCGTACATTGATTCGACAAAGGAAACGAAATAGAGCTGGAAAATTACGAACTGGTGGCATGGGGAAAAACACCCACCGAAACGACGAGAATGACTAGCAGGAAACAAGAGGAAGAAAAACAAGAATGCAAGAATGGTGAGAAGAAGCAAAAGTGGTAACAGCGAGAGAGGGAGTGTATTTATAGGTTCTTTCAAAAAATAAGTGAACGGTCGCAATCTGCCAAGCAACGCTTCATCTAACGGTGCGTAGGGGGACATGGAACAGGCGGCACAAACCAACACACCCTTTTGCATCCCACCGTTAGAAGAAGCCACGCGTCGATTCATGAATGGAGAAGTTATGACATAACCCACCTTGGAAAAAGGCGCAATAATCATACGTCACACGTCACACTGCATCAGTCAAATCAAACGTCTAAACATGAAACCGAACGGTGAAAATGAAAAACAACAAGCAAGGTATGACTCCACACAAAATCCATTACTTCATAGAAAATAGGTCACAAAGCATCATGTGCTGAGTACATCGAGAAACATAAAATTACACGTGTAAACATATATGCATATCTGTATACATTCTAACTTTGAGCACTACAAGAAAAACTGGATTTTCCGGCGACCAAAATCCGCCGAAAATGTGGACTTTCCGGCGGATTTTTGGCGCCGGAAAAACCCTCGTCGCAAACAGTTTCCGGCGGATTTTAGTCTTTTTTTTTTTGTCAAATTTTGTTTTTTTTTTTTTTGGAAAATCCGCCGGAAAATGTTTTTTTTTTTTTAAAAATTTCCGGCGGATTTTCCAAAAAAAAAAAAAAAACTTTTTTGACAAAAAAAAAATCCGAATATTTTTAAAAAATTGTGAATTTTATAACTTAATATGTGTTTTAAATAAAAGTCAAAAAACAAAAGTAAAATCAAATGTTGAATGGTATTGTTGAAATAGGAAAGAATAAAAGAGAATATGAGAAGAAATAATATATGAGAGAACAAGAATGAGGAATTATGAAGAAATAAGAATAAAATAGTGAGATGAAGAAGGAATAAAAATAAAGAAGTGAGAATGAAGAAGAAAGGAGAATTATAGAAGAGGGATATGTAGAGAAATTTTTGAAGATTAGAGAGTATGAGAAAGAAGAAGAAAGATAAGATAGAGAAAATGTAGAAGAGAATGAGAAGGAAAGAAAGAGATAAATGAGAGAATGAGATGAGTGTAGGAGAAAGTTGTATTTATATATGAATTTTTTTCCCTCTAAATTTTTCCGGCGGATTTCTGAAATTTCCGGCGGATTTTTTTCCCTCCAAAATTTTCCGGCGGATTTTCGAAATTTTTTTTTTTTTTTTTTGGAAAATCCGCCGGAAATTTCCGGCGGATTTATTAAAATTTCCGGCGGATTTCCAAAAAAAAAAAAATTTTTTTTTTTGGAAAATCCGCCGGAAATTTCTGGCAGATTTTTGCAAAAAAAAAAAAAAAATTTAAAATTCCGCCAAAAAGTCCAAAAAATCCGCCGGAAAATTTCTGTGGGATAATAATCCGCCGGAAACTACCGTGGGATCAAATCCGCCGGAAATCCCTCAATTCCGCCGGAAAGTTTCCGACGGATTTATATCCGCCGGAAAGTTTTGGACAGTAAATCAACTATTTCTTGTAGTGGAGGCCGACCGGTCCACCACCGAGCCATGGCTGAAGATTCCTTTCATTTCCTTGTTTGTAGAAAATTCTCCCAAGTCAAGCGTTCGATAGAAGAACATCCTATCTAGACCAACGCTCGACCTAAGAAGACTCTCCCAAGCCAAGTGCGCCGAAGGGAAATCCACTTGAGTAAAACCCTCTCATGGATTCGTGTAGCTCCACCCCCGCTATCCACAGTGCCTTCAAGAATGACCCGATATAAGAGGCTGGAGGACACCATCACCGCCCTAACTGCAGCAAAAGGCTCCTCCTCTCAAACTTTCGGTTGGAAAAAGCGATGAACTAGGGACGGACGATGCGGTGCTCTGCCCAATTGGAGGCAGGAACTTCGAGTTCACTGAGTATTCCTTGAAGGAGAAAAATGAAGCAACAGACAATGAAGATCAAAAGCTCCCACCTCGAGTCCCCTGGTACTCCTGTCGCACATCAAAATGCCAGCAGGATTACGCAGGGAACTCGAATAAGGAGATCTGATCCTACACATAAGAACAGTGGTATGAAAGATTGAGTGGGACACAAACGCAGAGACGGGACTCACCCCCATATATATACACAAACGTAGGTTCGGTTACAAGACCAACATTTATTGGGACACAAAAAATGACAATCAAATAGAGAAACCGAGACAGTCAAAGTCAAGGGTAAGGCTAAAACGGTCCAACCGTCAAATCAATCATCGGTCTAATCAATGAGTGAGCTGCGGAAAAATAAAAAAGTACTGTCCACTGACTAAGAGATCTGACGATTGGAGCCTTTCACCCAAACTGAAGGGCTAGGAACCGGAGACTATGGTTCAATGATTAAAAGGCTACGATACAACCGAGCTCCACTTGTTTAACGACTTCTCGCTCCGCGCTCGCCGCTCGAAGGGATTTGTTCCCATCTGGATCGGCCGGTTCCTACATCCGCTCGGCTCTCAAAGGACCTTCCCTTCAAACTGACTGATTAGCCAGAAATATCTCGCCTCTACCTCTCCCAAAAATGAATGAAGCGTAATTAGAGGGAAATATCCCTGATTTCCTTCCAATAGCCTGTAATGGTCAACTTGACCATAATGTGTATTTAATATCATTTAAGATGCTTGTAATCTAAATACATCCTAGAGAGGCCAATAAACAGATACCAATTCTATTTTCTCAATACCTACAGTGTTATTCTATCATCTCGTGTTCAGTCCTTTCTCACTTCGAGAAACCGATCGTAACAGAACTCTTAGACTTCTCCTTATATCTTTTAACGGCCACAACGGCCATAATATGTAGGCTTCATTACACTTTTGGTCCCCTATTATGACCTACTCATGTTTTTAGTGCTCAAACTTTTATTTCCACGAAATTAGACCCTCATTTTCCCAATTTCTAACACAACAAGAAAAACTGGATTTTCTGGCGACCAAAATCCGCCGGAAATGACCAAAATCCGCCGAAAATGTGGACTTTCCGGCGGATTTTTGGCGGCGGATTTTAGTCATTTTTTTTTGTCAAAAAATTATTATTATTTTTTTTTTGGAAAATCCGCCGGAAAATACCAAAAATCCGCTGGAAAATGTTTTTCTTTCTAAAAAAATTTCCGACGGAATTATGGTAATTTCCGGCGGATTTTACAAAAAAAAAAAACTTTTTTGACAAAAAAAAAAATCCGAATATTTTTTAAAAAATTGTGACTTTTATATCTTAATATGTGTTTTAAATAATTGTCAAAAAACAAAAGTAAAATCAAATGTTGAATGGTATTGTTGAAATAGGAAAGAATAAAAGAGAATATGAGAAGAAATAATATATGAGAGAATAAGAATGAGGAATTATGAAGAAATAAGAATAAAATAGTGAGATGAAGAAGGAATAAGAATAAAGAAGTGAGAATGAAGAAGAAAGGAGAATTATAGAAGAGAGATATGTAGAGAAATTTTTGAAGATTAGAGAGTATGAGAAAGAAGAAGAAAGATAAGATAGAGAAAATGTAGAAGAGAATGAGAAGGAAAGAAAGAGATAAATGAGAGAATGTAGGAGAAAGTTGTATTTATAGACGAATTTTTTTCCCTCTAAATTTTTCCGGCGGATTTTTGAAATTTCCTGCGGATTTTTTTCCCTCCAAAATTTTCCGGCGGATTTTCGAAATTTTTTTTTTTTGGAAAATCCGCCGGAAATTTCCGGTAACATTTCTGGCGGATTTATTAAAATTTCCGGCAGATTTTTGCAAAAGAAAAAAAAAATTTAAAATTTCGCCAGAAAGTCCAAAAAATCCGCCGGAAAGTTTCTGTGGGATAAAAATCCGCCGGAAAGTCCAAAAAATCCGCCGCAAACTACCGTGGGATCAAATCCGCCGGAAATCCCTCAATTCCGCCGGAAAGTTTCCGACGGATTTATATCCGCCGGAAAGTTTTGGACAGTAAATCAACTATTTCTTGTAGTGTAAAATCATTGTCCCTTTCTAATTTGGTCAAACATTTTGCTAACTTATCTCTCATTCATACTACTTGGAATGATTGGTTGTACTGCCATGATGGATTTTAAAATAAAATATAGTTTTTTTGTTAAATTAGTTAAAACATTTTGATCTTCTTCCATCGAGACCCACCTTGCTTCATCATCTTCATTTTTTTGGTTTAAACTAAGATTTTTAAATTTAAAATCCAAGATGGAAATCCACAGATGATTAATGAGTAACAAGTTAGCAAAATGTATGACTAAATTAGGGAGGGGCAATGATTTTAGAAATTTGGAAAATGCATGGAAACAAAGTTTGGAAACTAAAATCGTGACTGGGTCATTACAGTTTTGGTCCCCCTTTTTAAAATATTTTTAAATTAAAATGCCATGTCACAATACAACATAGGTTGCCACATCAGTTATCAGAGTCCCATGTCAGCATGCAATTTTGACTAAATTAGGTAGGGACCTTGATTTTAGAAATTGGGAAAATAAGGGGACTAAGTTCGTGAAAAAAAAAGTTGGGGGACTAAAATCTTGAGTTGGTTAAGCCTTAGCTGTTTGTATAACCACTACCGAAAATGCGGCTAACATTAATTTAGCACGGTTCTAACCGTGGCTGAATGCTACATTTTTTTATAAATTAGGTGATAATTTTTTTTATATAAACCGGGCGACGAGCCCAAAAGCAATTACACAGGGAGTAAAAACTTCAATAACATCTTCAGCTACACACTGCCTAACACTATAAAGAGGGGTATCTTTTTTTTTTTTGGTTAATGATCTAGAGGAGTATCGAATAACAAATAAGGATTGTTGTCCATCAAGTTACAACCAAAATTAGCAATACTCTCATTGATCCTATTAGCTTCCCTACAGACATGCTTAATAGTAACCGTTCAATTCAAAGGCGGCAACAGTCTAATACGATGAACAAGACTACAACCTTCAAAACAACCAGCAAAAGCCGCAGAAATACTCTTGACAGTAGAATTATAGTCCAGATTAAAGTCAACACGCTTAAAGCTTCTGTCATAAACTAGCTGCAATCCCACAAAAATACTCCACAGTTTGGCCACATGAGCATTAGCCAAACCCAAAATGCGAGCAAAGCCAACAATCCAATATCTAACAACATTGCGTAGAACACCCCACAGACAGCAATAGTCAGATTACCTCTAGAAGCCCCCATCGCAATTTAACCAAACTCAACCCTCTAGCATAGGCATTTATCTGATATAAATATTAGCCCGGGCTCTTGGCAGAACAACCACATTATCCAAAATATGATCAAGGTAAGAGGAAATTAAATTCAAAACCACATGGATAGGATTATAAGGCCTAATGAACTCTGGATCATGCTCTCCCTTATTTCTCCACATCCATAAATGGTAGCAAGTTGTGGCCCAGATAGAAGGCCAAGGGACTTGAAACATCTCTGTGCAACATAAATTAAGATTCAATTATATCCGATCAGTAATATTACCTCCATAGAATCTATTGCATGCACAACAGGAAGGAGGTGACGCCATAAAAGGCGGTAGAAGACCTCAATAAAGCCAATTTTTTAAAAGAAGCCAAATACACCGCTTTATTGTCAAGCGTAGACAAACTAGTTGATAATTTCTCTGCATTCTGACCCCTTTCCTTCGTGGATGCCTATTCAGGCTACAATTAGGATGGTCGAATGCTAGAAGTCTATATGGACGACATGATAGTCAAAACCAAAATAGACAAGGATCACATAGCCGACCTAACCGAGGTATTTGAGGAGTCATGAAAACATAACATGAGACTCAGTCCGGAAAGATGTACATTCGGAGTTAGGGAAGGTAAGTTCGTCGGATTCTACCTCACCGAGTGAGGAATTGAGGTGAGGCCTGACATATGTAGAGCTATCACACAGATGATACCTCCTTCCACGAAGAAGGATGTCCAAAAACTCAAAGGAATGATTGGGGCCCTATCAAAATGTAACATCCTAATTATTTCAAAATAAGAGCTCTAACTGCTTAAGGATTAAAACTATGACATAATTAGACGGGAAATTTAACCATCACTTAAACTACGAAGCACAAACACCAAGTGGATATCTTCTAGTTACTTAAGAGACTTAATATTTGAGTCAAAAGACAGTACATAGTTAAAATCCCAAAATACGGTTAACAAAGTATAATAACTTTGATTACAACGGTCAAAGATTAAATTCTCAACTTAATAAATATTACGTATTTAGGGTAGACTAAGCAAAGATAAACTTGATCTCTAAGGATCCATGGAACTCTAGTAGCTCAGTTCAGCAGCTACTTCTTCTCTATATTCTTTGTCTTGCCCTGCTCATTTGTAAAACACCACAATATAAATAATGAGATACGATCTTAGTGAGTTCTTTTGAGACCCCTTACCTTATACTCTCAGTGATTTAATTACTTTTTCTCTTTCTCTTAGCACAACCCGAGGAATTACTAAACAATACCCCAGGAGAACCCACTCAACAATAGCTAGTGCCGAGTAAACTTGTCTTGTGCCTTGGCTTAGGGCTCATGATTTCCCTCCACCATGTATGCTATTATCTTGGGATCGTCATCCCCATGGTTTTTTATGTAATTACTTAGAAACAAATATAATCAAACATATTGTTTCATAAATACCGTTCAATCTTAACAACTTATCGTATACTAAAAACTTTGGAAAATTTTCCATCAATTAAGCATCAAACAAATATAATCATACTGCAGTTTAAAACAGGATTAAGGATGAAACTGGAAAAGAGTTAGCGTCGAAAGGAAAGCGAAATCAAATAGTTTAAACGGAGTACTAGTTGGCACGTACGGTCCAGGCCCCTCAGGCGCACGGTCCAGCCCTACCTGATGAACCAAACATGTTGGCCACCAGTGTAGGCGCATGGCCCGGGTCTCTCAGGCGCACGGTCCGAGTCCCTACGACAGTTTCACAAAATTCTGTTTTTATGTAAAATCATTTTTGTTCCTTTGATCCAATTTCTCCCCAATCAGTCCTCAATTCCAAATATACCAACCATAGCACCATTAAAAATAAAAATAACATTCTAATCAATACTGCATTCATCTCATGCTAATATCTAGACAAGTTCAATGAGGAATAAATCACTTCTATACACATCAACACCATTGAAGCACCAATTCAACAATTTATCATATTCAAGCATAAAAAACACATGCATTTCATGTTATGTTCAGAACTCAATCAAACCCAATGGCAAATCAATATCAAAACATAAAGTAGATCAAATAACTCACTTGGAATGCTGAAATTAGAAATGCAAGCTCCTAAACCCCAAATTTGATTTCAGCTTCTAATCTCTTTCTCCATGACCCTTAGAACCAAAATGTAGCTTCCCATAGCTTCCCTATGCTCTATTTCAGCTCCCCAAACTAGCAAGCAAGAACTAAAGTTTCTCAATCATGCTCCTAAACCAACATGCTTTTCAAAATGACTTACAATGTGAGAAGGAAGTTTGAATAACTGAGATTTTGGGTGTATTTTCTCCTACACTAGAGGCAGATTAAGGGAAGAATGAGATGTTTCAAGGAAAATTTGTTGTTGGGGCTACGGATTGAAGTGGTGTTTCCATTTTCTATCCCTCGATTTCTCTCTCCTCACTCTCTCGAGCTCCCTTCTCTCTCTTCTAACTTCTCTCTCTTCTCACTTCTTTATAAAATTTGTTTTTTGAAAATGAATGGAGAGGGAGGGAGTTAGTTGTTTAGTAAGTGCTCTGCTGAAAAAAAATATTAAGTGGGATTACTAGGAATTGGCTGACTTACAAGAACTTCTGGGCTGAAATCAATATAAACTCACTACTATTTCACCACCCACTAATTCATTACAAAACAAGCACATAATACATATAATTTTCATATATCATCAGATAATTTAGCTAGTCATCAAACCAAATCGATAAATAATATTGAAAGTAAATAAAATTTACTTTTGGTATTACACCAGATTTGTATTCCAAACAGCAAAATGATCCCTTCCAATCTTCAAGCTATTGAAGAAGGCTGTCGAGTTCTAATGAACCGAAGAATGCGAACACACCCTTTCACACCTCAAAGCCACACTCTTTCAGCCACCGGTACTAACTCAGCTCTTAGAAGGCGAAACCTTGTACTTATACCTGGTCGTCTAAAAAGAGTCCCTTAGCGGCGTCCTTGTCCAAGAAACTACAGAAGGCCAGCGACCAGTATACTTCGCATCGACCCTAGTACTGGCGGCGCGAAGACTTAGGCTGTATTTCGTGGCACACTAAATTCACCAGATACTCCACATGTTAGATTTCGCCGAAGGAATTATTAAATGGACCATCAAACTTGCCGAGTTTGGAATAAAGTACGAAGCAATAACGGCTCTAGAGGCACAACCACTTGCCAATTTTATAGGGGAATGGACAAGAATCGTAGGTGGATCGTCTAACAACAAAGGCAGTGGAGCTGACTTCATAATTGAAAACTCGGATGGTGTCTCGATTGAAGTGTCCCTAACATTCGCGTTCCTTACCCCAAACAATCAAGTTGAATATGAGGCATGCATCACAGGGTTGTCATTAGCCTAGCAATTCAATGCTAGACGAGTAGAAATCCTGAACGACTCCTTCTAGGTTACTCACCAAAGATGTCATCCTACAAGGATATTTAGTAAAAGTAAAGGAATTAATGGAACAATTTTCAAAGGTCTACATCAGGAGTGTACCCCGGGGAGAAAATGCGCGTGCAGATGCCTTGGAAAAGTTAGAAAGCACGAGAACAACTAGGCACCTCAGATCAGTTATCCAAGAAACCCTTGAAGTGAAATATAAGTCACAAGAAAGGGGGGTTTGAATTGTTAAACATTTTAAATTCTTTTTCTAGACTCAAATTCTTTTTGAAGCTAGTTTGGTACTTAGTGACATGATGATCTTGTTGTTAACTATTGGTTAGAGAAAATAGTTTCGTTCTTAAAGAATTTGTTTAACTTGTATATTTTAGAAAACAGTTAGTGAGAAACCAGTTAAGAATGAATGTAAAGAAGGCACATAGATTTATAGTGATTCACCCAAACCAAGGGCTACGTCCACTCCTCACACCTAGTGAGATTTTCCACTCTTTCACAAATAGTTTACAAGCCAATCAATGGCTAATCCCTGATAGTTTTTTTAAGACAACTTTATCAACTATCGCACTAGTTTTTTTCAAGTCTAGAAACTTAAATCTCTAAAAAACTTTTTCTTACGATGTACACACATATATTAAAATATGTTTGGGTTCTAAACTTGGATACAAAAAAATAGCTTAGATAAAATACATTTGAAAATTTACACAACCTATGAACACACTCAATAAAGTCCCAGATATGATGATTTTATGTGACTGTGTTTAGGAGAGAGTATAGACTTACTCACAAGCTATTGAGAAACTTCTGATGTCTTGACCATTTTCATGTAATCTCCCTTAAAGAAGTTTTAAGCGGCAAATGCTTTATTTTTAGCCCACTTGCCTTGAAAGATACTTTCAAATACTTTGGCAAAGAGAATATAACTGTTAAGTCCTTTTGCGCTTTGACGAGTACACTGCAGCAGACGCCATACACTAGTGCTACAAGTGACCGTTCGGGCTTCTGAGTTTGTCAACACATGAATGTGTTTAGCGATGGTTTCTATCAATTTACTCAATTCTTCTTAGCATAGAACCATTGTTGATGGAACAATTTTACTGTCGAGAGAAGCTTGATAATTTTGCTTCATGTTTCAGAAGCATATAAAGAAGCTTCTGAACATTGTATTCTTAATATCTTCTGAGATACAGTCAGAATGCCTTTCGAAGTATCTTCTAAGTAATTATCAACTTGAGTACATGTTGTCTAGAAGAATATCTTGATTCCTATATGTTGCTTTGCATCATGTTAGGCTACATAGTGTTAATTCTTTGTTGGTTATCTTCTGAGCACCTCTTTGAGCGTAGCATGTATCTTCTAAGACTCAATCCTTCTTCTTATGATGTGCTAAGTCATAGCACATGTTCTTCTTGATATGTAGTAATTTGTTCCTGTATATAAGATCACTTAAGAGAACTCATTAGATCACTAATGAATCAGAAAACTTAAGAAGCTTATCAAAACAGTTTGATTTCATCAAACATGAATTAGGGATTTTGCCTTAACAATCTCCCCTTTTTGATTGTAACAAAATCTTTTGATAAGTTTTTATGGTTTTCTGATACAACAGTTGTATAAAGATAGGTTACATGCTCCCCCTTAATTCATGCAATGAATTTTTCTTTTAATCATATTTAAATAGCATGTAATCATTTTGTACCAGAACAAATTGCGTTAATGATGAATCAAAATGATACAATTTTAGCTCAACTATTCTGGAGCATACAACAGAAATTAAAAAACAGTACAACTAATACTTAGCAAGCTTTAGCTTCACAAAACAAGTGCTCTTTATAGCACAGATAAGCAATTCAGAACAAATACAAAATATCCTATATCCTACAAATTTAATCTAAACTCTTCTCCCCCTTTGTCATCAATCAAAAGGTAGGGGACAGAAACTAGATTAAGCCGCTACTTAGATGCAGATGAGTCATCAGAAGATGGGAAGTAGCAAGCTTAGGGACATCTCGGACAGGAGAAATGGGACCGAGTTCTATAATTTCAAGAGAGCGACTGATTGCAGGTAAAGTAGTAGACAAAAGCCACCATTGAATCTGGAGATTCTTTGCATTTTGAGTTCTTTGACCTTCCTAGAGCAATTTTTCCCTTCCAGAACTTGTTTGAGAATGATTTTGATGAGGACATGAAGCACCAAGATGCCATTCAAAGCTTAGGAGGTCCGATGACTAGGGCAAGATCAAAGAAAGTCCAAGAAAGCTTAGTCCAATTCATGACTAAGGCTATTGCAAAAGAGGGCAACAATGTAATTGCACCGAAAACCATGCTTGTCATACAAGCTATGGAGGAGGCGCAATTTGCATGACAAAGGCCCCAAAGCTATTTCATTTTTATTCAATAAAAAGTGCATGTGACCAATTGATTTATTTGGGACCAAGGCACTATGTTATTTATTTTTAAGTTAATTTTTTTTAGTGTGTTTAATCCACTTCAAGTGGTCTATGTGTGGAACATATTTTTGTGAGTTGATGGAGTCAACAGACTTGCTAATCAAGCAACTTGCTAATCAAGAAAGGCAAACTTGCTAACCAAGCAAACTTGCTAATCAAGAAAGGCAATAAGAGGAGAAAATATTACAAGATCCAAGACATTTATGGCACATCAAGACAATCAGAGCAAAAAAGGAAATAGAAGATCCTAATCATTAATTGTGCATTCAATGCCAAATCAACTAGGATATTTTCTTAATTTGTTTTGTCTAGTATTCTTGTAATTATTGAATACCCTTTATTTTTTCCTTGTATTAGCAAGAACCTCCCTTATTATAAATAGGGAGTATAAGTGTCGATGAAAAGGGAGAAAGACTTTATCAAAGATTTTGAGTTGATACTCTTTGGTTCTGGATTGGACCAACTTATTCGATCTTATCAAGAATTCCTTTTCTTGTGGTGATCCTCACACTCATAGGCTTATCCTTGTCTTGGATTAGACCAATGTGGCACCCTTAACCTAAACACCATCTTCTTCGTGAATTCAAAAATCAAGTCATTCTTCTCGTTAGTCTTAAACTGTTCCTAAACTCCCCATCCCAAAACCCACAAAATTCTTCACTCCCTTTCCCCATTATTCATCCTTTTATATCCAAAAACACAAAAATATAAATTACAACCGGAATCCATATTGAAAATCAAAAGAATGGCCAGTTTCCACAACAAGGAGGCCATCAGATTTTCACCTTTCTCAATTGCTTTCCAACCTTGTTAGAGGAGGTAGCACCTTCTGAGGGTGGATTTTTAGAGTATAACACAACAATTTGTTTGCTGGTGTTTTTAGCAAACAATCACTAGTTTTATTAGAAGGTTTGTGAGATCAAACTAGAAAAATCTCAAAGCAATTGCCTTTGAATTGCAAAAGTTTTTGTTTCAGAAAATGTAGAAAAGGGGACGATTTGCAATTGATTAACAGAATTGAAAAGAAAAGAAGCAGTAAATGGTGCAGGAATTGTAAAGAAAAGAAGAACAAATTGCATTGAATCATAAAAATGGTACACGATCACATACAGGGATTCTTCCACTCGTTTTTCGCCCTGGCTTGGAAGCTAGAGTTTCAGGAATCGGTTGTGTATTGTGATTTTCGCGACCTTTGTTTCTTCTCAGAAACAGTTATTTATACAAGGGAAAAAGGGGGGAAATTTCGAACTAGGTAACTGCCTAACAATTTGAAAATAAGTAACTGCTCCTACTTTCGGCCAAGTAACCGCTCCTACTTTCGACCTAAACTGCTCCGTCACGCTTCGACCAACTGCTAGTCTTCAACGCATAACTGCCCTGATTTCTGTCTGTCGAAAGCCTGTGTCGATTTTCCTCTCTCTTGCTTTTGCTTCCCTGGAAACTTGTCGAGTTTACCTTGCGCATGACCATCTTCTCTGTCGAAATAATTTGGTCTTTGTGAAATAAATATAAGTCAGGCCTTGTTGACCATCTTTAATGAAGCCTGTCGAAATTACAGGCTAACAAATTGCCCCCCAAAAATGTCTTTTTCGACTGAACTTGAGGAGGAAGAAGAGAAAGACATTTTTGAATTTACCATCGAAATAACTTTGCACTTGAATAAAATAGCTGTATACCTGAGGTCACCACTGTTAAGTGTTGTTTCCATATTCAAGCCTTGAACTTGAACAGCCTGTAATTTCGGCAATGTTTTGGCAACTTAAATGCCATGTTTTTACGCTTTCTTTATATTTATTCCAGCGTTATTTTAACTTCTTGTAACGTTGGCTTATACTTTTTCAAGTATTTGCCATTTATACGCAAAATTCTTTCATCAGCGCCAATCTCTTCGACCTCATATGCGCCGTTTGAATAAACTTGTAAAATTTTAAATGGTCCTTCCCAACTTGGGGACCATTTACCAAAGACTCTATCTTTTTTATCTATAGGCAATAGGACCTTCCACACTAGATCACCTGAATCAAAGGTTTTAGACTTAACCTTTTTGTTATAAGTTTTAGCTACCCTCTCTTTCTGCCGAATAAGCATATCTAAAGCTAATAACCTTTCTTCGTCTAAATCAACCAATTCATCAAGCATCATATCCCAATAATAATCAGAGGGAATCTCCCACTGTCTTTGAATTCTTGTTGATTGTAGACAAATTTCAACAGGCAACACTGCATCGTGTCCAAATGTTAGCCTATAAGGAGTAGTGTTGATAGATTCTTTAGGTGAATTTCGACAAGCCCATAACGCTTGATCAAGGGTATTATGCCAATTCTTGGGTTTCTGCCCAACATGCTTTTTAATCAAATTAATAATAACTTTATTGGCAGCTTCTACCTGTCCATTGGCTTGCGCATAATATGGTGTCGAAGTTAATAACTTAAAACCAATTTCGGAAGCAAACTCTATCATTTTTCTACCAGTAAAAACTGATCCCTGATCTGTAGTAATGGTTTCTGGAATTCCAAACCTATAAATGATATGATTTTGAATGAACCTTATCACTGCTTCCTGATCAACATTGGCTAAAGGTATAGCTTCAACCCATTTGGTGAAGTAATCAATTCCCACAAGGATATATCTATGCCCCTTCGACGAAGTTGGCTTTATCTCTCCAATCACATCTAGAGCCCAACCTCTAAATGGCCAAGGTTTGACTATGGCATGCAATTCATTTGCAGGTACATGTTGTATCCCAGCATGCTTTTGACACTCTTGGCATCCCTTAGCATATTCTATGCAATCTTTCAGCATAGTTGGCCAATACATTCCTTGTCGAAACAATAACCACTTCATTTTCTGGCCTACTTGGTGTGAACCACACGCTCCACTATGTGTATCGGAAACTGCTAAATATGCCTCATTTTCACTAAGACATTTTAATAGTACTCCTTCAGGAGTCTTTTTAAACAATTCGTTTCCGATTATCACATAGCTCAAAGCTCTGTATTATACTTTTTTATTGGTATTTCTTGTGGGATTTTGCAAATATTCTGCAATAGGCCTTCGCCAATCATTATTGGTCATATTGTCAAGAGCAAGAATTTCTGCTAAGTCAAAGTCACCAAAAAATTGACGTTTTTCGACAACAGCTAGTTCCTCGTTTGCATTTGTATCTGTTGCCCCCCCAGTTGTTGGTGTTGACAATAGTGACGAAGAATAGTCATTAGAAATGATTTTATCCTTTATTTCAATTAACTCCTCTAGGCTTCGCTTTGAAACTTTATAGCCTGAAGCGATTTGTGCCAATTCATTTGCCACTTGATTATCAATTCGTGGTAAATGTTCTAAGTGAACAGACTCAAATCTTTTTAACAAAGCATTGGCAACAACAAAGTATCTGATAAGGTGCTCTTTAATGCATTTGTACTCTCTTGTCAATTGTTTGACAACCAACTTAGAGTCACCTTTTATTTCGACGTGCCTTGCCCCCAGCTCAAGTAAAATTTCAAGGCCTACTATTAAAGCCTCATACTCAGCTTCATTATTGGAGCAAACATCTCGAATCTTAAACTTATACTTTGTTGGAATGTTAGTAGGAGATATTATTAAAATACCAATCCCATCTCCATGTTTATGGCTTGAGCCATCAAAATACAACCTCCAAGGATATACGTCTACAAAACTTACTGTTTCTTCAACAACAGAATGGTCCACTATAAAATCAGCAACCACTTGTCCTTTAATTGATTTTAGAGGTTGATAAGTTAAGTTGTATTCTGACAAAGACAAAGCCCATTTACCAATTCGGCTATGCATTATTGGTTTCGACAGCATATGCTTAATAACATCAAAATGTGAATAAACAGAAACATCAGCTGGTTTTATATATTGCTTTAACTTTGTACACGAAAAATACAAACAAAGGCACAACTTTTCTATAGGAGAGTACCTCGTTTCGGCATCATTTAAGACCCTACTGAGGTAATAAATGGCTCTTTCGACACCACTATCATCCTCTTGTGCTAACATGCTACCTATTGTTCTATCAGAAGCTGCTATATACAATTTGAGCACTTTGTGTTTAATAATAGGCAACAAAATTGGTGGTTTCATCAAATAAGACTTGATTTCGTCGAAGGCTGCTTGATGCATTGGTTCCCATTTGAACTCTTCTTCCTTCTTCAGTCTTAATAATGGCGAAAAAACTTGTGTTTTGCCACTTAGATTTGATATAAATCTTCGAAGGAAATTGATTTTTCCCAACAATGACTGAAGCTCTTTTTTGGTCGAAGGGGCCTTCGTTTCCATAATTGCCTTAGTCTTATTTTGATTGATTTCAATGCCTTTTTTGTGCACTATAAAACCCAAAAAATCACCTGCACGCACACAAAAGGCACATTTTAATGGATTTAATTTCAATCCATATTTCCTCATTCTTTCAAAAGAACGGCGAAGATGGTCTAAATGACCACTTTCTGAGGAAGATTTAACCACCACATCATCTATGTATACTTGCATAAAATCATCAATAAAATCATGAAACATAGAATTCATGGCCCTCTGATATGTAGCACCAGCATTCTTTAAGCCAAAGGGCATTACTACCCATTCATAAACACCCAATGCCCCTGGACACCTAAAAGCAGTTTTTGACACATCCTCTTCAGCAATGAAGATTTGATTATACCCAGAATAACCATCAAGCATACTAAGATAATCAAATCCTGCTGCTGAATCTATTAGCATTTCTGCCACAGGCATTGCGTATTCATCTTTGGGAGATGCATTATTTAAATCCCTAAAATCTATGCAAACTCTAAGAGTCCCATTTTTCTTTATTACAGGAACTAAAATTGGCTAACCATTCGACATACCTGGCAGTTCTGATGAATTTGTTTCTGAACAGCCTTTCGATTTCCTCTTTGATCTTAGCCAACACTTGAGGAGCAAATCTTCTTGGCACTTGCTTCACTGGTTTCTTCCCTGGTCGAATTGGTAATTGCATTTCCACTACTTCTCGACTTAACCCAGGCATTTCGTCGTAATCCCAAGCAAAACAGTCTTTGAACTCCCTTAGCAATGTAATGACTTGGGCTTTTAGAGAAACATCAATATTTGCACTAATATAAGTTGGCCTTTTTATTGAGCCATTTCCCAAATCAACTTCTTCTAACGGGTCTTGAGCTTGCGTATGCTTTGTCAAATCTCTAGGATCCTTTTCAAAACCTAATGGATCATTATCATAGATACAGTCAAGTTTTTCATCTATGATTATGCCATTTTCTTCATGTAACTCACTGGCTTCGACAGCCATTGTTTGCTGAATAATTTCGGCCTCCATAGCCGCTTTGAACTTGTTTTCGGCCATATAAGCCGTAATTTTGTCCCATGCATTGGGCACTGACATAAGAACACTTTCAAGAACCAGTGTTCCACCCCGTTGGTCGAAAAACACCATCAGGATAGACACTATCATCTCCCATTATTTCTCTTTCCCAAACAAAACCATAATTTGGGTCAAGATGAACTGAGGCAAAAACATTATCCGCAGGGACATATGCCTCATTAGAAGATGAACATGGCGCTATCTTCGCCATTTGTTTCTCAAAGTTTTCCTTGGTAACTTGGTTCACATCAGCACGGAAGTAGCTCTGATCGGCTTCAACATACTCTACCAAACCATCTTCCTTCCACATTACTAAACGTTGATGCAAAGTTGAAGGGACAGCACCAACTCCATGGATCCACTCTCTACCAAGGAGTAAATTAAAATTCGCTTTAGAGGCTATCACTAAGAACAATGTAGTCCTCTTTATGGAACCAACAATTAAGTCCACCTCAATGGCCCCCAAAGAGTGGCCAGTTTTGCCTTCATAGTTGCTTAAGACAATGTTATGTGGCCTGAGGTCAGTATCGAACTTACCAATCTTCTTCAAAAGACCATGCGGCATCAAATTCACTGCAGCTCCACCATCCACTAACACTTTGTTAATTCCAACACCATTGACCTTGGCTTGGACATACAGGGGTTTCAAGTGGTTTTGCATACTCATATCTGGCTTCTCGAAGGTAGCCATTTGGTCTTCGACACAACCATCGTTCATCACATAGTAACACATTGGCTTATGATGAGCCATGTCCTCTGTGAAATCTTCTTCAACGTCATTTGGTACCGTGATAACATCGTACTCAAGAGGCAGTATTGATACCACATTGCAAACAACGTCGAGGTCATCTTCAGAATCATTGAAATCAGACTCCATGTCTTCATCCATGTCAAAATCAGCATTTCTTTCTTTCACTGTTGACAATGGAGGAAATATTCTTTCAAGAGCAGGCCTTCTTGGCTTTTCTGTTACCACAGCCTTGCCTTTGGCCTTATTCGCTGCACACACATGACTAGCAACATCAGCATTCCTCTTTGTGGCAACTTCAGCTTTGTGAACCTCACTCTTTGCCACTATCATGCTGCGTGGAACTTGATTATTAGCCAAATGACTTGGAACCTGGTTAATGTCAAAGTGTGCCTTCTTCTTCTGCTGTCTTTGGTAACGACGCCACTGTGTCCTAGTCATAGGGTTCTTACCCTTATAGTTATTTTTATAATTAAACTTAATAGCATCAGTACCTGGCTTAACAGCTTTAGCACGTTGATTATTGGGTACCCACGCTTCGACAGGAGCATTAGCACTTGGGACAAAGGATTTACCTGTTGACAGCTTCAAATACCCTGTTGCTGAGGACTTCTCCTTAGCAATTTGTTGTTTACTTGTTGAAGGCTTTGCTGACAGATTAGCCTCATAGCCAGGAAGATCTCCTTTTGCAAAGTCAAATCTTGGCCTGTTATCAAGCCATTTTCTTTTGCGTTGTTGATCCTGATAACCTTCGACAGCTTTAGCTGCTTCTTTATCGAAGACAACACTACACCTTGGGCAAAGCATAACTTCAGAGTTATTCCACTTACACCGATTGAGGAAATCTATCAACTCTTCCTCAGCCTTTGGATACACAGCATGTATCTTCCCATCATAATCTTTTAGGGTCACCTCCTGTTTCTTACCTTCAGCATACATAAAACCTTTTAATTTCTCGGTGGCAGTCTTGACACACTTAGGAGGGTCTGCCACTTGAGCATCCACCATTCCTACATCAACTTCGACAGGTTCAGAGTACATAGCTTCAGCCTTAGGCAATGGATCAACATCAATCTGCATAGGAGCTTTCATTTTCTTATCAGCAAATTTGAGTCTTCCTTCGTCAATTGCTTTTTGCACAATATCCCTGAAGAGCACACAACGGTCAGTGTTATGCCCCAAAAAATTATGGAACTTACAATAACCTTTTTTCTTTCTTTGGTCAAGAGTTGGTATTTTAAGGCCTTTAGGCACTAATATTTGACCATCAGTTACTAAAAGATCAAAAATTTCATCACATTTAGTAACATCAAAAGTATAAGTCTTAGGCATAAATCTATCATTCTTAGGCTCTACAGGATTATTCCCATTCGCAAGCCTTAATAATTTACAGGTATAAGGAGGACCAGGCTTAAGTTCAGCCACGTCTATCTCCTCTTCTTCGACATTACTATATGTAACATCAAATTCTTCTTCGACATATGCCACTTTTTCTTTTTTATGATACCTATTCGACCTAGATTTTTCCTCTCTAAGCCTTTCAACTTGTCGAACTCTATCAGCCAAATGAGCCATATCTCGCAAATGAGATGTGTCTAATTTCTTTCTAATTGAGTAATCAAGGCCACCAGCAGCCATTTCGACAAGCTCATGTTCAGGGACTTGTGTGAAGCAACGAGATTTCAACAGCCTAAATCTGTTTAAGTAATCATCAATAGTTTCAGGCATTTTGCGCCGAACACTAGCCAATTCTTTAAGACTAATTTTCGACTGGCCCATGTAAAACTGTGCATGGAATGCCTTTTCTAATTGCCCCCATGTGAACATAGAACCAGGGGGTAAGGTCGTGAACCAAGTGAAAGCATTTTTAGTTAGAGAATTTGGAAAATATTTCATCTTCAAATTCTCATTTTGTGCTAAGTCCCCAGCCTCAGTCAAGAAACGAGCGATGTGTTCGACTGTGGACTCATTTGTATCACCACCAAACTTAGTAAACTTGGGAACTTTCCATCCCCTTGGTAACTCAGTTTGTAATACATATTCACATAATGGTGATACGAAGTTAGGCCTTTGTAGACCTATGTTAAGGCCATTTTGCGCCAAAATAGTTTCGACTAAAGTAGCTATATTGTTTTCTGCGCCAACATTGTTTTGTTGCACTTGTCGAACGACTTCATCAGCGTTCTGGTTTCTATTTACCAAAACTACTTCAGGGACGTGGTTTACTGCCCCTTGTAGTTCGCCTACAACTGTCGACGCTTCGACTGCAACTGCTTCTTGGGGATTAACTGGCGACGCATTACCCGCAATAATAGGAACGTGCCTATTATTAACCGCTGGAACCCCAAAAAAGTCTGCAATCCTACTCATCTGATTTGCCAACATTTGGTAACTGTTATTAGTATTTTGAATCAATGGATTGAAAACTGTACCAATTTGTTGGGTAAGCATATTAACCATATCGTGATTACTCTCGTCTACTTGCTGTCTTAAGGCCAACAAAGATGTATTGGTTAACGCTGGGGGATTTCGACCAAATACGCTCTCAGAAGAGACATGTGTAGGGGAAAAGGTCGAAATATGTGGCATTCCAGTAGGCATGCCATACATTCCCAAAGGAAATGGGGGTAGATGCACGTTATTCAAACGTGGGTCTAAACCGTTTCCGATTGCCATGTAAGGGCTATGAAGCCCTGCACTTAACGGCAAAGACATAGGCAGAGATGCCATTTCTGACTGCGTTGAACCAACATTAGTCATTGATAATGAAGGAACGGCTATCGACGATGATGGTCCTGCGCTAATGTTTGCAGAATCCATTGTTGTTCCTTGCCCTTGTGAAACCACAGGGTTGGAACTAGACGCATTATTCGTACTGGACCGAACCATTTTACCACTTCTTAAGTGCATACAACAGCGAATACGAACAAGAGAGTATAAACATGAACAAAATCAAAGGCAATGTCCCACTGGGCGTGCCAATTTGTTTGCTGGTGTTTTTAGCAAACAATCACTAGTTTTATTAGAAGGTTTGTGAGATCAAACTAGAAAAATCTCAAAGCAATTGCCTTTGAATTGCAAAAGTTTTTGTTTCAGAAAATGTAGAAAAGGGGACGATTTGCAATTGATTAACAGAATTGAAAAGAAAAGAAGCAGTAAATGGTGCAGGAATTGTAAAGAAAAGAAGAACAAATTGCATTGAATCATAAAAATGGTACACGATCACATACAGGGATTCTTCCACTCGTTTTTCGCTCTGGCTTGGAAGTTAGAGTTTCAGGAATCGGTTGTGTATTGTGATTTTCGCGACCTTTGTTTCTTCTCAGAAACAGTTATTTATACAAGGGAAAAAGGGGGGAAATTTCGAACTAGGTAACTGCCTAACAATTTGAAAATAAGTAACTGCTCCTACTTTCGGCCAAGTAACCGCTCCTACTTTCGACCTAAACTGCTCCGTCACGCTTCGACCAACTGCTAGTCTTCAACGCATAACTGCCCTGATTTCTGTCTGTCGAAAGCCTGTGTCGATTTTCCTCTCTCTTGCTTTTGCTTCCCTGGAAACTTGTCGAGTTTACCTTGCGCATGACCATCTTCTCTGTCGAAATAATTTGGTCTTTGTGAAATAAATATAAGTCAGGCCTTGTTGACCATCTTTAATGAAGCCTGTCGAAATTACAGGCTAACACAATTCCACTAACATTTGTTGGTTTAGCAGCAATGAGAGGAGTATGATGATGTGGAGGAGGAACAGATTTGTCAAAGATAGGAGGGGATTTGAACATATCTCTGATGTCTTTTGTCTAAAAAGTGTATGGAGTATTGCTTCTTGGGGTTTCATTTGTATGCTGAGGGACGACTTTATCAAAAGCTTTCTGAAGATTAGCTAGGTCTTCAAAAACAACTTGATTAGCAGAGGGGCCCAGGGTATTCAATAGAATGTGCTCCCCCGCAAAAGAAGGCTCACAGAGAGGGTTCTTAGTGTCTGTCTTTGAGTGGCTTCTGAGGATGTCAAAGTAACAATCTCAACATCGACCAACGAATAACTAGCATGATTCTTATTGATCACATCATTTAGACTTGAATGACCTTCATCACCTAGTTCTGAGATTTGAAGTTCTACTGGGGTATGTACTTTATCAACAACCACTAGAGTGGTTGAGATGTGCAACTCTTCTGTGTTATGAGATGTCGGTTCTTCCAAAGTGACTTTTCTGAGGTGTTGCCATTGGTGGTCTCTCCTCTGTTGGTGATTTGATTATAGATTTCAGCAGTGTTTCTTGTGAAAGAATGGGTTCAGATGGTCCTTCTCAGATACCGGCCTAGAGATTTCCAAAGCGGTGATCTTGAGGATTTTTTTCTTATTTGGAATTTCCTTTTCCCTTCCCTTTAGTTCCGCACTCTTCTTGTCTTGAAGATTCAAAACCTGTTTTACAACTTTAGCGGCTTTTCGACTCTCCTCTTGTTCTTGTTGTGGTTTCTCTACATCTTGTTGCGGTTCCTCCGCATCTTGTTGAGATTGATCCTCCTGTGGATACTCATTAGCTTCTAACCCTTACGAGTTGTTCCTGCACATCTT
The DNA here is from genome assembly GCA_963573325.1 of Astragalus glycyphyllos. Classification (NCBI taxonomy): domain Eukaryota; kingdom Viridiplantae; phylum Streptophyta; class Magnoliopsida; order Fabales; family Fabaceae; genus Astragalus; species Astragalus glycyphyllos. The sequence goes on from OY754308.1 coordinate 19,528,936, forward strand.
GAAGCTTCTGAACTCCTTCTCTTTTTGCTCTTCTTACTCTTCTCACTTTTCTTGATTGTTTCCTCTTCTTCTTCCGTCTCCATTGGCCTAAGTTCAATGTTAATTTGCTTAAGATATTTAGATGAGAACATGTTGCATGAATCAATACTCTCATAGTCTTCTAGAAGAGTTCCCTCAAAATCAAAGATTTTGGTTTGGACCATACCATATGGAATATGAAAGGTTTCTCTCATTCCATAGATAGCACAAATCATGCGCCTCAGTATGATGTAGGGAAGATTTAGGAATCTTCTCTTGGCTAGATTGTTGAGTATGATTTGGTCAGTGGAAGCAACCTTTTCATAGATGTCTCCTCTTGGAGCAAGATTATGACAACAAATCTTGTGGAGGATCCTTAAATGATCTTTCAAGTTTCCAGCATTGATCTCTTTAGTTCCTTCCTTCAATAACCTTTTCCTTACACGCTCTTCAGTGGTGTTCACCATAGTCATCCATTATTCTCCAGACATTTCCTCTTGCATGGTAGGAATATCCAAGGCTTCTAATATGATTGCTTGAGTAAGATGCAAGTCCTTGCCTCCAACTTTACTCTTATTCCTTTTGAGATGATCGTAAGTGTTAGCATTTTCAAACAACTCCTTCACAAGGTCTGGATAAGCAAGCTCCTTGATTTGAACAAAATTTTCCCATTTTTTCCTTTTAAGGTATGGAAGTAAATTCCAACCATTTTCCTTCAAGTCATTGAGATGGAAAAACTTTCTTGACTCAATTGGTCGTCTTGTAGCATCTCTGTTGTTGTAGAAGATGAACCTCTATTTTTCTTCGAGGATGAAGGTTCTTGATTCATTTATGAATCAATGTTCTCTTCTTTATTTCCATTGATAATGCGGGTTTTTGGAGTGCTTGTGAAGGTGGTTGTTAGTCTACCCAAAAGAGGGGGTTACGTTTTGGTGTGGTCATCCTACGGGTTCTAGGCTATTTGAAGAGAGGGCGTGTGAGTGAGATTTAGACAAGCAGTTATGATTTTGAAGGTTCGAAGATTTAAATGCCTTTTAATAAGACATTTGAGGGAACAGTTACATTTAGTATCCGTTAGAAGGCATGAGAGAGAGAGAGAGAGTCGTCGCGCTGATGTGACGTGATAGCAAACGCAAAGTCTAGAAACTGTTTTTTGGTTCTTTCTCTTTCTAACATTCTCTTCTAACCGTTCTTACAATCCTATTTTTTGTTTCTTAAGACTGATCACATACACAAAAGAAATATAAACAATACTAACTAAAAAAAATTAAACTATATTAAATAATAGTCACGAACATAAGTGCCTTCTGAGAACTTTAGATGACATGGGATTTACCTTCTGAGTGCTTTAGAAGACACAACTAAGTGTCTTCTGAACTAGATAGAGTCTTAATGATATACAACATGTTTTTGATGAAATTAAAGCCTTCTTCTAAAAGTGGTTTTATGAAAATATCAACCTATTGGTACTTAGTGTCAACAAAAATTAATTCAACATTTTTCTTTTGAACATGGTCTCTAATAAAATGATGTTTTATATCAACAAGCTTAGACCTAGAATGTGGAATAGGATTTTTGGATAAATTTATAGCACTATTATTATCACAAAATATAGGAAGTACCTGAATAGTTGAAATAGAAATCTTCGAGTTTCTTTTAGATCCAGAAAATCTGTTAGCAACAGCTTACTACAGTTACATATTCAGTTTCTGTTGGGGACAAGGCTATAGTACTTTGTTTTTTGCAACTCTGGGCTATTAAGGATTCTCCTAGAATTTGACATGATCCACTTCTGCTCTTTCTCTCATCTTTATCACAAGCATAGTCAGCTTCTCCAACTAGATCAAAATGAGTGTTCTTTCTATACCACAGACCAATGTTAGGAGTACCAATAAGATATCTAAAACTTCTTTTCACTGCTGAGAAGACTATACCTGGTCTACTTGCAGTGAGATATAACAGGGAGTCTATAATACCTCTATATTCCTTCTCAGAAATAGGTTTAAGTCCTTCATCTTTTTCCAAAGAAGAAGAGGGATGCATAGGTGAAGCCAGTGCTTTGGCTTAATTCATATTTTATTTCTAAAGAAGATCTCAACATACTTCTCCGGGGAAATGAAGTTTCCTTTCTCTAATTGTTTAAATTGAAAACCAAGAAAGTATATTGATTCCCCCATTAAACTCATTTCAAATTCGCTCTTCATAATATTTCCAAAATCAGTAAAAGGTTTTTCATTTGTTTCCCCAACGATAATATCATCAACATAAATTTGCACTATCAAAAGTTCTTCTTTGTAAACTTTTTTGAAAAGTGTAACATCAATTTTGCCCCATGAGAAACCATTTTTAATCTAAAATGAGCTAAGCCTTTCATACCAAGCTCTAGGACCTTCCTTGAGTCCATATAAGGCCTTAGTTGGTTTAAAAACATGGTTTGGTTTCTTTTGATCAATAAAACCAGGAGGTTGGTGTACATACTCTTCCCCCTTTAGAAAACCATCCAAGAAGGAACTCTTAACATCCATTTGAAATAGTTGAAAGTTTTTATGAGTAGCATAAGAGAGAAGGATTTGAATGGTTTCTAGTCTAGCAATAGGAGCAAAGGTTTCATCAAAATCATTACCTTATTGCTGATTATAGCCTTCACCTACAAGTCTTGCCTTGTTTCACAACCTTACAACTTTTATCCAATTTGTTTCTGAAGACCCATCTTGTTCCAATCACTGATTGATGCTTTGGAGAGGGTACCAGATTCCATACTTCATTCTTCTCAAATTGAGCAAGTTCTTCTTGCGTAGCTTCAACCCATGCTTCATCAGATATTGCTTCATTTATGTTCTTAGGTTCTAAGAGATGAAGGCATGTTGAGAAGATTCTTCCCTAAAAGAACTTTTGGTTCTTATTGGTTCATAGGTTTCAACAATGATTTGATATTGTGGGTGATCCATCACCATTTTCCAACTTCTAGGCAATTCAAAAGCTTGTGTTGATGGGATTTGGGAATTCTTCTGTTGTTTAGAAGACTGTGGAGTATATATTGTTTTTTGCTTCTCAATATCTAATTCATCATTGTTTGTTACTTTTTCTGTCTCATCATCAATTCATCATTGTTTGTTACTTTTTCTGTCTCATCATCATCATCATCATCATCATCATCATCTTTTCGTCTGCATGGTTAAGGGTTTAGGGTTTCTTCTATTACCTTAGTCCTAAACATAACATACATGCTTTCTTCTATGACCTTAGTCCTAAGATTTTAGAATCTATATGCTTTGGATGATTAGGAGTAGCCATGGAATATAGCAGAATCAAACATAGCATCATATTTTCCTAAGTTGACTTTATTATTTAAAACATAGCAAGCACACCCAAACACATGAAAATAAGATATGATAGGCTTCTTTTGTTTCCAAAGTTCATATGGGGTTTTCTCAAGAATATTTCTAATGGTGACTCTGTTAATAATATAGCAATCACTGTTAACTATTTCTGCCCAAAAATATTTCTCTATCTCAGAGTAATTCAACATTGTTCTAGCCATTTCTTGTAGTGTTCTATTTTTACTTTCCACAACTCCATTTTGTTGTGGAGTCCTTGGACAGGAGAAATTATGTGACACACCATGTTCATCAAAAAATTCTTTGAATGAAGAATTTTCAAACTCTCCTCCATGGTCACTTCTCACTGCAATGATGTTACAATTAGCTTCATTTTGAACATTTTTGAAAAAGGTTTTAATAAATTGAAATAATCATCTTTGTTTTTCAAAAATAGCACCCATGTATACCTTGAGTGATCATCAACAATCACAAAGCCATATCTTTTTCCTCCTAAACTAGCATATTTTGTTGGGCCTAATAAATCCATATGGAGAAGTTCCAGAGGTCTATGAGTAGGTATCATGTCTAGGGATTTGAAAGATGATTTTACATGTTTCCATTGGAAACATGCTTCACATGATTTATCTTTCTCATACTTGATCTTTGGAAGCCCTCTAACAAGGTTTAACTTAGACAACTTTGAAATTGTTCTCATGCTAACATGACCAAGTCATGTATGCCACATCCATCTATCACCTTCTTTATAAATGAGACAAGTTTCATTAGGAAAATCATGAAGACACACAGTATAAATATTATTATACGCATTGTCTTCTGGGTCCTTGTTAGTTAATGTATTTCCAAAACCTGCCTTTTTGCTTTTTGTAAACAGCTTGAACGATAACGTCCAAGTTGTTTACAATATGAGCATTTTGGTTTTGGCTTCCTGTGATTTTCAGATACCTTTCTATGATAAATCCTAGCCTTCTCAGATGTAGTAGTACATTCTTGAGGAGACTTGAGATTTTGTGCACAAATAAGTAACTCATGTGTTAAACGGTTAACTTTCTCTTTCAAAGCTTTATTTTCAAAATGATTTCCAAATTTGGATCCTTTCACTCATTAGCTTCATTATCTAATTTTAAACTTAGAAGCTTGTGTTTCTCATAGAGTTTGAAGTGAGATTTATGTAAAGTGTGAATGGTTTTAGACATACTTTCATTTTGGGCTCTTAGCTCCTCATTTTCACTTTTTGATTCACAGAGTTGTTTGAAAAGCATTCATTTTTGAGATAAAATGTTTGAATCATAAAGATAGCTATCACAACATGATTGTATTTCTTTGCATGTATAACATCTGGAGAGTTTAGAGTCAGATACCTCATCTTGAGTTGATCCTGCCATGAGGCGCAAATTTGCAGCTTGTCCTTCATTTTAGGAAGAGGAATCTTCTGAGTCTTCCCAAGTTGCCATGAGTGCTTTTTTATTTTATGAGGACCTTTTGATTCCTTTCTTATTCAAGAGAGGACATTCTTGTCTCATATGACCAGTTTTGCTAAACTCAAAGCAAGTGATTTTTTGTTTGTTTGAATCACTGTTTGAAATCTGTCTTTTGTCCATTCTTTCTGTTTGCAAACCACTTGTTTATGTAACGCCCTAAAATTTAATCAAATTACTACGAAGTTGGATTACCGTAGGATAATTGTAAGAATTGAAATTATGGGCGTAGTAGCTATGTTGAAAATGAGTTAGATGATAATCACGTGTCGTGGGCCAGTTAAAAATAGCATTGAGCTTAGCACCGCGAGTGCGCCGCGCTCACGCAACCCTAGCAGCGCGTCCAGTGCGCAGCTTGCGCAGGAAGGCGCTTGTGCGCCACTCCTTCTTATAAATAGGGCTGGTCTTTTTGCGCAGCCGCCCTCTTTTCCCTTCTTCTCCTTCTTCCTCTCACTTCTAAGTTACACAAAAGCCTCAATTTTCAAGAGCTCTAGCCTAGGATTGGATTGGGAGGGTTGATTTTCATTGCAATTCTCTACGTTCATGATCGTCACGCGTCGTTACTATCGCAGGGGAGTCGCCGTATTCGGAGAATCGAGGAACGTGGCTAGGAGGGAGTTTGCGCCACCATAGTTGAGGTAAGGGTGGGTTCGAATTCTATAATAGCGTATATGAGGGATCGTATGCGGGGTTTGGGGTTTATTATAGATTGCCTCTGTGTATGTTGCGTAGTTATATATATATATATATATATATATATATATATATATATCGTATGAGAAATGTTTGATGAATTGACCGTGTGTGCTTGAATTCCTATGTCGTTAGTTCTAATTAAATCGAATTGTAATTTTGTTGGATTAAGGTTTTCACTATTATAATCAAAAAAAAATGATAGTAATATAGATAACTCGTTAGTAAGAATTATAAATAATTTTTGTAATTGAATTGATGGTTACGTTAATGCTGTTACTGTTTTGATGTAATGCTGTTGCTGTTTTGCTGATAATGCTGTTGCTGTTAATGCTGTTGATGTTTTGCTGTTAAAGCTGTTGCGGTTTTGCTGTTATTGTTGTCATTGCTGTTACGTTTTGCTGCTGTGTTGTTGCTATTCTTGCTGTTTTGCGCTGTTGATGTTGCTGCTTTGTCAATATTGTTGCCACAGTTGCTGTTGTGGTTAATTGTTGCGTTGAATACCTTGTCGAAAATGTGGTAAATTGCAGGTGAAGTTGTAAAAGTTGATTTGCCTCTATTTATTGGCAAAAATAGTAAATTGTAGGCCTATGGCCGCCATGACGTTTTGGTGTTGTTGTCGTGCGATTGCGTGACTGTGATTAGCGTTACTTGTACATTCACATTGTGTCGCATACCTTTTCATTTGCTTTACGATGTGAATGATGAGGGCTATGCCTTGTGAGCCACTATTTACTGGCAACGACGATTTTTTTACGACGGGAGTTTTGCTCCAATGGTACCACATGCATATGCACAGTTGAGTCGCATTCCGCGTTGCACTTCGATGATTCTATTGATGACTCTATTGAGGATTTTATTGATGATATGTGTAATTCTATAGTACCTGACCTATCATATTGTTCTTCATACATGCTCTTATATAGTTCGATATCTCACCCCTTCTGTTTGAATGTTACCCCTATGTGGTAACGTGCAGGTAGTCGCGAATGAAGGCGGTGATCCTTCCTTAGTTGAGTCGGTGTCGTCACTCTGATACGTAACACTCGGGGGGATTGAACGCTGTTTTTTTTCCTTCATCATTTAGGTTGCAATATTTGTTGAACTCGAAGTTATTTCTATTAAGCAAATTGTTGATTTTGAGTTGTCAAATGGACAAGGATTGTTAAGATTGCTTCAAATTGAAATTACCATGAATGAATTATATTGTTTGTGTTGGGAAGTAAGTGTAGCACTCCAATATTTATGTTGAAAATTCCTCACTCTGATTTATAGTATTATTGGGTAGAATTGGGGTGTTACATTAGTGGTATCAGAGCATGGTTGGGTCTGTCCGACCAAGTTGTCGAGTCATCGCTTCGATTAACAATCAAGTATTGTTATTTGTTCTAAACTATAATTTGTGTTGTAGGGATAAGCTGAAATGGCCGGACGGAATGATGCTGCTATTGCTGCTGCTTTGGGCGTTATGGCCCAGGCATTGGAGAATCAACAGAACGCTGGTGAGAATGCTGGATCTCACAGTTTGGCGACTTTCCAAAGGGAGAATCCGCCCACTTTCAAGGGTAAGTATGATCCTGATGGAGCATTGGCTTGGTTGAAGGAGATTGAGAGAATCTTCCGTGTGATGGATTGCACTCCAGTGCAGAAGGTTCGTTATGGTACTCATATGCTGTCAGAAGAGGCTGACGACTGGTGGTTAGATACACGTCAGAGATTGGAAGCTGCAGGTGAAGAGATCACTTGGGTTGTGTTCCGTAGGGAGTTTTTGAGGAAGTATTACCCTGAGGATGTTCGGGGTAAGAAAGAAATTGAGTTTCTTGAGCTGAAGCAAGGGAACCTGTCAGTTACTGAATATGCTGCTAAGTTTGTGGAGTTGGCCAAATTTTATCCGCACTACAATGAAGCAACTGCTGAATTTTCAAAGTGCATCAAGTTTGAGAATGGGCTGCGACCTGAGATCAAAAAGGCAATTGGGTATCAGAAGATCCGTGTTTTCTACGATTTGATTGACAGTTGCAGGATCTATTAGGAGGACAACGATGCTCACTATAAGATCATTAATGAGAAGAGGAGCAAGCAGCAGACTCGTGGTAAGCCGTATGATGCTCCAGTTGGTAAAGGTAAGCAGAAAAGTTTTGATGGTAAGAGAACTAGTGGGGGAGACGCCCCTGCTGGTATTGTATGTTACAAATGTGGCAAACCTGGTCATAATAGTAACGTGTGCAAGGTTGAGGTGAAGAGGTGCTTTCGTTGTGGTAAGACTGGGCACGAATCATCCGAGTGCAAGCACAAGGAGCAGGTCTGTTTCAACTGTGGCGAAGAAGGGCATATTAGTAATCAATGTCAGAAGCCAAAGAAAGAAAGAGTTAGTGGAAGAGTGTTCGCTTTGGCGGGGACACAAACTACTGAGAACGACGAATTTATTGGAGGTACATGTTTCATTAATGGTGTTCCTCTAATAGCTATTATTGATACTGGTGCTACTCATTGTTTTATTGCTGCGGAATGTGTTAAAAGATTGGGTCTTGTGTTGTCTTCTATGAATAGGGAGATGGTTGTCGATACTCCAGCTAAGGGGTCGGTGACTACATCTCTTGTGTGTTCTAAGTGCCCTTTGTCGATTTTTGACAGAGAATTTACTGTTGATCTGATTTGTGTGCCGTTAAGCGGATTGGATGTGATCCTAGGCATGGACTGGTTAGAATATAACTATGTTCATATTAATTGTTTTAGCAAGTCTGTGAGTTTCTCCACTCCCGAAGAGGAGGAGGCTGGTTTGTTGTCTGCTGGACAGTTGCGGAAGTTGATGCGGGAAGAAGTTCAGCTATTCTCGCTGATGGCGTCGCTATCTGTTAAGAATCAAGCCATAATTGATGAGTTGCAGGTGGTGCGCGAATTTCCTGAAGTTTTCCCTGATGAGATTCCAAGTGTACAACCAGAGAGGGAAGTTGAATTTGCTATTGATCTTGTACCTGGTACCAAACCTGTTTCTATGGCACCTTACAGGATGTCAGCATCTGAATTATCCGAATTGAAGAAGCAACTTGAGGATCTACTTGAAAAGAAGTTCGCGAGGCCGAGTGTATCACCGTGGGGAGCTCCAGTGTTGCTAGTGAAGAAGAAGGATGGAAGTATGAGGCTTTGTGTTGATTATAGACAGTTGAATAAAGTGACGATTAAGAACAAGTATCCACTCCCAAGAATAGACGATTTGATGGATCAATTGGTGGGTGCTCAAGTGTTCAGTAAGATTGATTCGAGATCGGGCTACTATCAGATTAAAGTGAAAGATGAGGATATTCAGAAGACGCCTTTTAGAACTCGGTACGGGCATTATGAGTATTCGGTGATGCCTTTCGGTGTTACTAACGCGCCGGGAGTATTCATGGAGTACAGAACCGTGTGTTTCATGCTTATTTGGATCGGTTTGTGATAGTATTCATCGATGATATTTTGATTTACTCTAAGACAGAAGAAGAGCATGCAGAGCACTTGAGATTTGTATTGGAGGTCTTAAGGGACAAGAAGTTATACGCAAAGTTGTCTAAGTGCGAATTTTGGCTGAAGGAGGTGAGTTTTCTTGGTCACGTTATTTCTGGTAGCGGCATTGCGGTGGATCCATCTAAAGTCGATGCTGTATTGCAATGGGAGACTCCAAAGTCGGCTACCGAGATTAGAAGCTTTTTGGGATTAGCTGGCTACTATAGAAGGTTCATTGAAGGCTTTTCTAAGTTGGCACTTCCTTTAACTCAGCTGACTTGCAAAGGTAAAGCCTTTGTGGTGTACTGTGATGCTTCCAAGATGGGTTTAGGAGGTGTGCTTATGCAGAATGGCACTACAAGAAATGTTGGATTTTCTGTCCAACACTTTCCGGCGGATTAATATCCGCCGGAAAGTTTCCGGCGGATTTGAGCAATTTGCGGCAGATATTTCTCGACGGAACATTTGCGGCGGATTTGGTGGCATTTGTGGCGGATTTTCAATAGACACAAACTTTCCGGGGGAAATTTTAGCGTTTCCGGCGGATATTTTCGAATTTAAAAAAAAAAAAAAAAAAAAATTGGAATCCGCCACAAAATCCATTTCCGGCGGATTTTTGAAAAAGGGGGGAAATTCAAATTCAAAATCCGCCGCAAAATCCACCAATCCGCCGCAAAGTTCATTTCCGAGGGAAATTTGAATTCCGCCACAAATGCTGGTCAATCCGCCGCAAATCCCAGTGTTGACTAGATCCGCCACAAAGTCCACCATTTCCGCCACAAATCCCAACAGCTTACAAATCCGCCGCAAATCCCCACGTTCCCTCGCAATAGGATTCGCCACAAACCCCTTATCCGCCGCAAACGTGTATTTGTGGGGGATTTTGAAATTTGAACCGTTGCCCATCTCCCTCTATATATTTCCACGAAATTCATCCATCATTTCTTCACTTCTTCACTTCTCAAATTTCTCTCTTCTTCTCTCTACAAAATCTCTTCCTTTCTTTGATAGATTTCTTCTATCTAAGGTATGATTTCTTCCTCTCTTTGATAGATTTCTCTCTTCTTCTTTTTGTTTGAGTTTTACTATCGTGTTTTCAATAACGGTATAGTTATTATTTCTTGTATTGTTTGTTTAGGAGTTGAGTTTGGTTCGTTTTGATTTCGGTTGAAAGGAGTTTGGAATAGCATCAAGTCAGAGTCTTCTCTTCACAACCGGTTAGATATCAATTTAATATTTGATATATTATTAGATAGTTATTTGATATATTATTAGTTAGATTAGGTTTTCTTCAATAGTTAAATATAAAACTTTATAATAATTAGTTAATATATAAATTAGTTAATTTGTTAATATATTAATATATTAATATATAAATTAGTTAATATATAATTACGAAATTAAAGTAATATATTTTTAAAATAATTTTAGTTTTTGTTTAATAAATTTCAATAAGGTAATACGAAAATAAATTTAATAACTAATGTTTCTGTTAATTTATTTTTTAAATTGAAAGTAAATGAAATTAAAGTAATATATTTTGTAATTTGAATTTCTGTTTGTATATTTAATTTATTTATTTTAACTTTAATACGAAATAAAATGAAATAAATAAAAAAACGAAGTAATTTATTTATATTTACTTTATTATTCATTTCTAAATTAATTTAAGTAATTTATTATATTTATTTTTAAATAAAAATAAAAATAATTTTTAAATAATTAATGTTAATATTTATTATTTAAATGCGAATAATATTATTTCTTCTATTTTTTATTCATTTTTAGATAAAAATATTAAATATTATATTTACTTTATTAAATTGTATATCAAAATATATATATATATATATATATATATATATATATATATTCACTAATATATAATTACATTTACTTTGAATAATTACATTTTATTTTATTTTTTTTTGACAAGAATTACATTTTATTTATTAATAACCCAAAATTTGATATTTTGTTTAAAAGATAGTAATTTACAATTAGTAATACTAATATATAGAGTTCTTAATCTATATAAGAATAAAAGAACATGTAATTTAATTATGGTTGAATAATTGCTAGTGTACGTTTAAAACCTAGTAACTAGTAATTTAATTAATGTTAACATTGTTAGTGTATGTAAATATGTGTATAAGTATATATATGTGCATGTATATGTAATAAATATATAGGAATATAATATATAACATTAATTTTTATTGAACTATGTACGTAGTTCTCGAAAACATGGATCGTAGTTGGATGTACGATCGGTTGTTTCCTGGAAGAGCTGGTTTAAAGCGGCGCTTTGTACAAGGGGTAGAAGAGTTTATATTTTGCGCCAAGCAGCATGAAGAATTTGCGCAACAAGGCCGAATTAGATGTCCGTGCTTGAAATGTTCATTTCAATTTATAAAAAATGATGATGAAATCAGAATGGATTTGTACAATAATGGGTTTAGGCCAAATTATTTTATATGGAGTCGTCATGGTGAAGTAGCAGCAGGGGTTATTCGTGCAGTTAACGTTCCGGTTAATGTAGTAGCTCCCACAGCAAATAATTATCCAGCGGCTACGACATCTAGAGGCGAAATTATTCAACCTTTAGAAGTTTATCAAGGAATGATATCTGATGCGGTTGGAGTAAACTTGGATTATGAAGAGCCGGAATATGATGCTGAAGAAGTTCCAAATGAGGAAGCTCAAAGATTTTACATGTACTTGAATGAAACAAATAATCCATTATTTGAAGGAGCTAAAGACTCTAAATTATCAATGTGTGTTCGGTTGTTGGGTCTTAAGTCGCAGTTTAATGTTGCTGAGTTATGCATGGAGTATATGACCAAAATGATGTTGGATGCAACTCCTGTTAAAGGACTTTTGCCGCAAAGTTATTATGATGCTAAAAGATTAGTATCGAAACTTGGTTTGAAATCTAAAAGAATTGATTGCTGTGTCTCTGGTTGCATGCTCTATTATAACAATGAGTTTGGCATAAATGATGGAGAGTTGTCGGAATGCAAGATTTGTGGAGAGCCACGCTATCGTGCCAGCAGAAGAGGGATGAGTGGAGGCAAATTGGTTCCACGAAAAGCAATGTTCTATTTGCCGCTCATACCAAGGCTACAGAGGATGTTTACTTCAATGGAGACCGCAGGTAAAATGACATGGCACCATCAAAATTTAAATAGAAGTAACTCTGGTGAATTACGTCACCCATCTGACGGTGAGGCTTGGAAGCATTTTGATCGTGTTCATCCAGATTTTGCCGGTGATCCACGGAATGTTCGACTTGGTTTATGCTCTGATGGATTCACACCATATATTCAAGCCTCGGCAACACCGTACTCGTGTTGGCCGGTTATTGTTACCCCATACAACCTTCCTCCAGAAATGTGTATGTCTAAACCATACATGTTTTTAAATGCAATTATTCCAGGGCCGAGTAATCCAACAGCTGGAATTGATGTATATTTGCAACCATTGGTTGATGATCTAAAAAGACTTTGGAATGGTGTTTTAACTTATGACGCAGCACGCAAACAGAATTTTGTGATGAGGGCGGCTTTGATGTGGACGATTAATGACTTCCCTGCATATGGAATGTTATCTGGTTGGGGGACACATGGTAAAATGGCATGTCCGACTTGCATGGTTGACACAAAGGCTTTTACTCTTAAATACGGAGGAAAGACTTCGTGGTTTGACTCGCACCGTAGGTTCTTACCTATGGATCACCCATTTCGAAAGCAGAAGTATGCATTTATCAAAGGAAATGTTGAAACAGATGGACCTCCTCGTATTTTGACACCTGAAGAAGTTTGGGACAGTGTTAAGGATATTCCTCCTGTGGAAGTTGTAGCGGGTGTTGTGTCTCGTCCAGAAGGCTATGGACAATGGCACAATTGGACAAAAAAAAGTATTTTTTGGGAACTTCCCTACTGGAAAGATAATCTATTGAGGCACAACCTCGATGTGATGCATATAGAGAAGAATTTTTTTGACAACATATTTAACACTGTCATGAATGTTAAAGGTAAAACAAAAGATAATGAGAAAGCTAGGAGGGACATAGATCATTATTGTCGACGGAAGGATTTGTTGTTGGTTGAGCAAGGTACTTCCTATCGCTTTTAGTTCGTTGCCGACACATGTTTTGAATCCGCTCATCGAAATTAGTCAATACTTTAAGAATTTGTGTTCGGCAACGCTAAAAGTTGATGATCTTACAAAAATGGAAGAAGACATTCCATTTATCATATGCAAGTTGGAGAGAGTATTCCCGCCAGGTTTCTTTGATTCTATGGAGCATCTACCGGTGCATCTCGCATATGAAGCTAAACTTGGCGGACCTGTCCAATACCGATGGATGTATCCGTTTGAAAGGTCAGTTTATTATCATAATCGATCTAGCAAAGAAAGAAGTTTATGTTTATTATATTAATTAACATATCGTTTTCTCTAGGTTCATGGGTGATTCCAAAAGATCAGTGAAAAACAAAGCTAGAGTTGAAGGATCGATATGTGCTTCTTACTTACACCGTGAAACAACCCATTTTTGTTCTTATTATTTCAAGAGTGAATTTGCTCCAAGAAGCAGTCGAAATGAAATGGATATTGATTGTCCAAGACATCATTTAGCTTTGTCTGTCTTTTGTCTACCTGGTCGTCCATCTGGGAAGGAGTCAATTCACTGGCTAACCGAAGAAGAGTTAAATTCAGCACATGTTCATGTGTTAATAAACTGTTCTGAGGTGCAACCATTCATTGAGTATGTATTCCTCAACGTGCCTTAATTAATATCAATCTTATATTTGATACTAATAATTACAGTTGTGAAAGCATTAATTATCTTTTTTCAATTAGGGAATTTTTGTCATCAGAGGGAGTGAATGAAGATCAATCATCTGCACATATTAGTGCACATTTTCCAATGTGGTTTAGGCAACATGTTTATTCCCTCCCACCAACTCCTGCTAACCAACACCTGAGGAACTTATCCGACGGTCCTCGAAGAAGTGTTAGAGAATGGCACACATACTTTGTTAATGGTTACAAATTTCACACCAATGAATGGACACAGGGCAGAGAAACTATAAATAGTGGTGTTTGCATGAAGGGTACTGTCACAGCTGAAGGAGGTGAAGATGATTTTTATGGAGTTGTTCACCACATATACGAACTTGCGTACCCCCATCTAGATTTTAGTCAGAAGGTAGTAGTTTTTTATTGTAATTGGTTTGATCCATCTTCTCGGGGAACAAGGGTGAATCAAAAGTCAAATACAGTGGACATTAAAATGAGTAGCAGATATCCACTGTATGATCCGTTCGTCATTCTTATCCATCAACACGGACTGATAGGCGTGGTTGGTGTGTCGCAATTAAAACAAAGCCAAGAGGTCGCATTGAGACAAATGATGACACAGTAGTGGAAGATGTGCCATATCAAATGGATGAGATGACTAATGTAAATGAAGTGATTCAAGTTGAACACATCAGTCGTTTATGTGATGAGCCAAACACCGGCGATGAAGTTGATGATGAAGATGATGAAGATGCAGCAGAGCACGTTGGTCCATCAAGAATTCATGACTCTTCCGATGACGATGATTTTGAGAATGAATATGATTCCAATTAGCTAGCTAGTACTTAATTTATGCATGTTGTTGTATTTAATTTAATTATAATATGGATACAATTTATGTTTTAGTGTTTAAATTAATATTAAGCCGTTCTCTTTTTTAAATATTTCAATCTATATATATATATATATATTTCTAAATTTCTAGATATATACAGTATATGGCTCACTCAGGATCTGGGTCTGATCATGATGATCATGATGTTCCTCCACCGGTGGACGATGTTGGTAGTAGTCGTAGGACGAAGACTTCTACTCGCCTTAGACGTCGTCAGCAACCCCGTCGAGTTGTTGTTCCTGATAGTGACAGATATGTGCCTCGACCTCGGACAGATGGAGCTTCTAGTAGTACTACTCCACAGGAGCCAGTGATTCCTGAAGGTACTGAGGGCATAGCCCCAGTACATGTTGATGCTGAAGGTATACGCACTTATCACATTGACCAGGAGGTGGTGAGGTATACGCCTGATGGCCGTGTCATTTTGCAGACTGCTGGTGACTCGTAAGTATAGTATTTATATTAATTTATTTTTCTTTAATATATAACTCTTAATATTATATAAATTTTGTGTAACACAATTCATCTCTTTAAATATTCTACAGCTTTCTTCCTTGCAAGAAAAGTGCAACTGCAATCATAACATCAATTAGGGAGAATTTCAACAAGGGCTGGAAGAATTGGGGTGCAGTGAGAAAAGATAAGGACGAATGCGCAAAGATTTTAAATTCATTTTTAGTAAGTTTTTCTTCTAAAAACAATTTTTAATTATTTTATTATTGATTATTTTGTTTTTATTTTATATAATATATATAATATTATGTAATTAACATAATTGTATAATTTTTAAAATAGGAAAAATGTACGTGGCTAATTGAGGAACAAGAAGAATGTATGAAAGTCTGGCATAAGAGGTGTTCTCATCGGTTTTCTGAATTAATGAGGCATGCACGAATAGAAGATAAGAAACCGACTTATATGGGAGAATTAAGTTGGCAAAACCTGAAAAAGTATTGGGCGACACCGGAGTTTAAACTCAAAAGTGAGAAAGCCAAGCAAGCCAGGGCTTCTGACAAAGGTCGCTGCACACACACAGGGGGTAGTGTTAATGCTGCAACTCATCATCTGCGTTTGGTAATTTTCTTACATATTATTAATTAATTATTAATTAATATTTATAATTAATTGATTAACTAATAACACTATTTATATAGGAGGCAATGAACCAGAGGCCAGTTACGTTGCCTGAGTTGTACACCTACCTCCATGTCCGGGAGGAGACTGGTGAGTTTGTTAATGATCAGGCGAGGGAGGTTCAGGTAAAAGTTATAATATATACAATTATAAATATTATCTTTAAATTATTATTATTTTTCTTTAATAGTTATTCATTTTATTTTGGTTTGTATTATTTTTTCAGGAGAAATTTGAGGCTGCAATTAATGAGTACCGGGAGACTCAACAGCAGAGCAGTGGGAGCGCTGAAGTAGATCCTGTGGAGGAGACTAGAGCAGCTCGTGAAATTTGGGAGAACACAGTTGGTCCAAGAAAAAGCAATCGTTTAGTAGGATCTGGTGGTATCGGACCGGCTGCTTTCAGAGCAAGTATTATTCCGAGTCTTTCTTGTTCTGGATCAGTTGGGAGTACTGCCCGCTCTTATGTTCCTACCCCTGGAGATTTGAATATTGTAACTGAGTTGACCCAACAGTTGAGCCAGGCTCATCATGAGTATGAACAACGCCAGCATCAAAGTGCACTAGAGTTGCAGGAGCTTCGAGAGCGGAATAAGTTAGCTGAGGAACGGTTGGCGGAGCAGGAACGACAAGCAGCGGAGGAACGTAGGCTAAATGAGGAGCGTTATAATCACTTATTGAGTCAGCTGTCTCAGCAGCAGTACTCCAGGCCATCATCTTCCCATATGGCGCCATCCTACACGCCGCCACAGCAGCACTTTGGCGGTGCCTTTCAGCCATGGTCTCAGTACCCGCAGCACTATCCACCTCAGCACCAAATGTATCCACCCCCACCCCAGCCTCAGCAGTACTATGCACCTCAGCAGCAGATGTATCCACCCCCACCCCAGCAGCAGATGTATCCACCCCCACCCCAGCAGGTTGATCATGATCAGCACTCCCAGCAGATATACAACTCAAGTATCGATTTGAATACTATCGACTCCATTGGTGCTTTTCTTGCAGCTACTGATGACGCCTCAGGTGACGCCACAGCCAGCTATTACACGAGCGAGGATTCAGACCAGCTTCCACACCAGCCCCCACACCAGCCCCCACCCCAGTAGCTTACTCTTATGTTATTTTGTTGTTTGGATATTTAAGTTATATTTTGTGTTGAATATGAATATTCGCGTACTTTGTTGGGATATTTAAGTTTGCGCTTTTTTTGGATATTATATCGATCAGGTATTGATTTTTAATCGTATATTTAATTTGTCATTTTAATTTGATTATTAATTTTTTTCAATTATAATATTATTTAATAAATATATTATTTAACAAATTATTTAATAATTTATTAAATATTATATTTTTATTAATATTTATATTTATTATTATTTAATTCTTATTATTTAAAAATACAAATTAATTATTTTTAAAATAATTATTATAAAAAAATTAATTATATTTAAATCGTATTTTTAAAAATAACATTATTTAATAAAAATGTAATTTTCTATTTTCAAAACAGTTTTTTATTATTAAATTTTCTTCTTTTAAAAAAATTTTAAACAATTTTTAATTATTAAATATTCTGTTTTTAATTCGTATTATAAAAAAAAAGATTTTTTAATTATTAAATTTTCTGTTTTTAAAAAAAAAAAAATCAGTTTTTAAAACATTTATTTATCATTAAATTTATTTTTTTTAAAAAAATATATATTAAATTTCCGGCGGATATGACGTGATTTCCGGCGGATTTATTATTATTTAAAAAAAAAAACGGATTTTCCGGCGGATATTAGGAGATTTCCGGCGGATTTTTATTTTTATTTTTTAAAAAAAATGGATTTTGCGGCCGATATGATGCGGTTTCCGGCGGATATTTGTGGCGGATTTTAGGCGGATTGTGGCGGATTTTTCCACCGGAAATTTCCGGCGGATTTTCCGGCGGATTTAGCCTCGGAAATTTCCGTGGATTTTGCGAGGGATCCAGATCCGCCGGAAATTTCCGGCGGAAAAATCCGCCGGAAACCGTTTGCGACGAGGGTTTTTCCGGCGCCCAAAATCCGCCGGAAAGTACAAATTTTCGGCGGATTTTGGTCATTTCTGGCGGATTTTGGTCGCCGGAAAATCCTGTTTTTCTTGTAGTGTGGTAAGGTAGTTGCTTATGCATCGAGGCAGTTGAGGACTCATGAGAAGAACTATCCTACGCACGATTTAGAACTTGCTGCAGTTGTTTTTGCGCTGAAAATTTGGAGGCATTATCTTTATGGTTCTAGATTTGAAGTATTTAGCGACCATAAGGGTTTGCAGTACATGTTTGATCAAAAGGAACTGAATATGAGACAGCGGAGGTGGTTGGAGTTGCTAAAAGACTATGATTTCAGTTTGAATTATCATCCAGGGAAAGCTAATGTCCTGGCTGATGCTTTGAGCCGAAAGACCTTGCACATGTCGGCAATGATGGTTAGGGAGTTTGAATTGATTGAGCAGTTCAGAGATATGAGTGTGATTTGCGAAGTGACACCTCAGAGTGTTATGTTGGGGATGCTGAAGATTAATAATGACTTTTTAGATAGCCTCAGAGAAGCTCAGAAACTAGATGTTAAACTGGTAGATTCGACGGTAGGAATCGGGCAGTCTGAGAATAACGATTTTGAGTTGGATGCGCAAGGTGTGTTGAGATACCGTAATAGAATCTGCATTCCTGACGATGCGGAAATGAAGAAAGCAATTCTCGAAGAGAGTCATAGAAGTAAGTTGAGTATTCATCCAGGAGCTACGAAAATGTATCAAGACTTGAGAAGATGGTTCTGGTGGCCTGGGATGAAGCGCGATGTAGCGCAATTCGTGTATGCATGTTTAACTTGTCAGAAGTCAAAAGTTGAACATCAGAAGCCTGCGGGGTTGATGCAACCTTTAGAGATTCCGGAATGGAAATGGGATAGCATTTCAATGGACTTTGTGACGGGGCTGCCTAATAATGTGAGAGGGCATGATGCGATTTGGGTGATTGTTGACAGGCTGACGAAGTCGGTTCATTTTATACCTATTAATATCACGTATCCGGTACCGAAGTTGGCTGACATTTACCTCCAAAAGATTGTAAAGTTGCATGGTGTTCCTATGTGTATCATTTCGGATAGAGATCCTAGGTTCACTTCTGATTTCTGGAAGAGTTTGCAAGAGGCGTTGGGTTCTAAGTTGAGATTGAGCTCAGCGTATCACCCTCAGACGGATGGTCAGCCAGAGAGGACTATTCAATCGTTGGAGGATTTGTTGAGAGCGTGTATTCTTGAGCAAGGAGGTTCGTGGGATACCTATCTCTCGTTGATAGAGTTTACCTATAATAACAGTTATCATTCTAGTATTGGGATGGCACCTTTCGAAGCGTTGTATGGTCGAAGGTGTAGAACCCCTTTGTGTTGGTATGAATCTGGAGAGAGTATAGTGCTTGGACCTGAAACTGTTCGAGAAACGACTGAGAAGGTGAAGTTGATTCGTGAAAAGATGAAAGCTTCACAAAGTAGACGGAAGAGTTACCATGATAAGCGAAGGAAGGATTTGGAATTTCAAGCTGGTGATCATGTGTTTTTGAGAGTCACCCCTGTGACTGGTGTTGGACGTGCCTTGAAATCTAAGAAGCTTACTCCTCGATTCATTGGTCCGTATCAGATCACGGAAAGAGTTGGGAATGTAGCTTACAGAGTGGCCTTACCGCCTAATCTTTCGAATTTGCATGATGTGTTCCATGTGTCACAACTTCGGAAGTATATTCCAGATCCATCTCATGTAATTCATATGGATGATGTGCAAGTACGGGATAACCTCACTGTGGAGACGATGCCTGTACGAATCGCGGACAGTGAGACGAAGACTCTAAGGGGCAAAGAGATCGCCTTGGTGAAAGTAGTCTGGTTAAGAGCTGCCGGAGAGAGCATGACATGGGAGTTGGAAAGCAAGATGCGGGAGTCCTATCCCGAGTTGTTCGAATCAGGTAAATTTTCGAGGACGAAAATATTCTAAGTGGGGGAGAGTTGTAACGCCCTAAAATTTAATCAAATTACTTCGAAGTTGGATTGCCGTAGGATAATTGTAAGAATTGAAATTATGGGCGTAGTAGCTATGTTGAAAATGAGTTAGATGATAATCACGTGTCGTGGGCCAGTTAAAAATAACATTGAGCTTAGCCCCGCGAGTGCGCAGCGCTCACGCAACCCTAGCAGCGTGTCCAGTGCGCAGCTTGCACAGGAAGGCGCTTGTGCACCACTCCTCCTTATAAATATAGCGCAAATAAGCGCTAGGGCTAGTCTTTTTGCGCAGCCGCCCTCTTTTCCCTTTTTCTCCTTCTTCCTCTCACTTCTAAGTTACACAAAAGCCTCAATTTTCAAGAGCTCTAGCCTAGGATTGGATTGGGAGGGTTGATTTTCATTGCAATTCTCTACGTTCGTGATCATCACGCATCGTTACTATCGCAGGGGAGTCGCCGTATTCGGAGAATCGAGGAACGAGGCTAGGAGGGAGTTTGCGCACCATAGTTGAGGTAAGGGTGGGTTCGAATTCTATGATAGCATATATGAGGGATCGTATGCGGGGTTTGGGGTTTATTATAGATTGCCTCTGTGTATGTTGCGTAGTTATATATATATATATATATATATATATATATATATATATCGTATGAGAAATGTTTGATGAATTGACCGTGTGTGCTTGAATTCCTATGTCGTTGATTCTAATTAAATCGAATTGTAATTTTGTTGGATTAAGGTTTTCACTATTATAATAAAAAAAATGATAGGAATATAGATAACTCGTTAGTAAGAATTATAAATAATTTTCGTAATTGAATTGATGGTTACGTTAATGCTGTTACTGTTTTGATGTAATGCTGTTGCTGTTTTGCTGTTAATGCTGTTGCTGTTTTGCTGATAATGCTGTTGCTGTTTTGCTGTTAATGCTGTTGATGTTTTGCTGTTAAAGCTGTTGCGGTTTTGCTGTTATTGTTGTCATTGCTGTTACGTTTTGCTGCTGTGTTGTTGCTATTCTTGCTGTTTTGCGCTGTTGATGTTGCTGCTTTGTCAATATTGTTGCCACAGTTGCTGTTGTGGTTAATTGTTGCGTTGAATACCTTGTCGAAAATGTGGTAAATTGCAAGTGAAGTTGTAAAAGTTGATTTGCCTCTATTTATTGGCAAAGATAGTAAATTGTAGGCCTATGGCCGCCATGACGTTTTGGTGTTGTTGTCGTGCGATTGCGTGACTGTGATTAGCGTTACTTGTACATTCACATTGTGTCGCATACCTTTGCATTTGCTTTACGACGTGAACGATGAGGGCTATGCCCTGTGAGCCACTATTTACTGGCAACGACGATTTTTTTACGACGGGAGTTTTGCTCCAATGGTACCACATGCATATGCACAGTTGAGTCGCATTCCGCATTGCACTTCGATGATTCTATTGATGACTCTATTGAAGATTTTATTGATGATATGTGTAATTCTATAGTACCTGACCTATCATATTGTTCTTCATACATGCTCTTATATAGTTCGATATCTCACCCCTTCTGTTTGAATGTTACCCCTATGTGGTAACGTGCAGGTAGTCGCGAATGAAGGCGGTGATCCTTCCTTAGTTGAGTCGGTGTCGTCACTCTGATACGTAACACTCGGGGGGATTGAACGCTGTTTTTTTTTCCTTCATCATTTAGGTTGCAATATTTGTTGAACTCGAAGTTATTTCTATTAAGCAAATTGTTGATTTTGAGTTGTCAAATGGACAAGGATTGTTAAGATTGCTTCAAATTGAATTTACCATGAATGAATTATATTGTTTGTGTTGGGATGTAAGTGTAGCACTCCAATATTTATGTTGAAAATTCCGCACTCTGATTTATAGTATTATTGGGTAGAATTGGGGTGTTACAGTTTACTCTTTGTGAGATTAATGAGCATTCTTGTCCTTCTGAATCTTCTTCACTTTCTTCATCATTTTCCTCATCCGTTTCTTGAGAGGATTTTAATGCTGTTCCTTTCCCTTTCTTAGAAGACGAGTTTACTATCTTCTGAGAAGCTTTGAGAGCTATATATTTCCTATTTCGTTCAATGAAGTTCTTCTTTATTACTTGCTCATGTACTTTCATTGAGCCAAGTAGTTCATCAATGTTTAGAGTAGATAGGGATTTGGCTTCTTCAATGGCTGTCACTTTGGGTATCCAAGCCTTATGTAGAGAGTTTAGCAACTTCCTGATTTTCTCTAGGTTAGCGTAGTTTTTTTTCCCAGAGAGATAAATTCATTAATCACTGTGGTAAATCTTGCATAAATTTGATCAATTGATTCATCCTCACTCTTTGTGAACATTTCAAGTTCTCTGACTAGAATTCTCGTTTTGGCTTCCTTGATCTGATATGTTCCTTCATGAGCTACTTGCAATGTGTCCGATAATTCTTTGGCTGTTTATTTTCCAACCACTTTTGATAAGATCTAAAGTAGATCTATAAGGTTTAGGATCTAGAAATATGACAACTCAAATGATTTATCACAAAAACTCAAGAACACACGTTCTTGAAAATCAAAAGAAAAGATGAGCACTTAATTGAAAAGGGAAGAAAATACAAATATGGAGGAGATGGAAATGGTGATGGAGATTGATGCTCACCACACCTTTTTTGGAATGGTGAAAAGATCATACTATCCTTAGGCTCTTCTAGACTCAAGAAAGTGAGCTATGGTTCTCATCTCAAGAACCAAGGAGAATCCTCTAGATGAACCTCACCCTCACAAGCATGAACAATCCCTCACACACTCTAGGTATTTTGGCTCTCAACTTTGCTAAAATGAGGAAAGTGATTTCATTCATCAAAGGATTTTAGGTTTACACTAAGTGTATCTCCATATATATGTTGGGTCCCTTAAGGTAAACTCAACATATTAGGCCCAACTCCTAAATCAAGTACAAGCCCATATGGCCCAAAATACAAAGAAAGTGGTCGTAGCCCATAACAAAGCCAACAAGGCCCAAATCCAAAATAAATCCTAAAAGTATTGAAACACAATTACAAATAAATAGGGAGCACTAGAGTTTGGGTATTTTAGAAATTCCCTAGGGCATCCTTGGTCACCTTTAGTGTACTCTGGTCTTAATTGTTAAAGTGAGCACACTAAAGTCTCTTCCCTTTTCATGTTGAATATCTTTTTGGTCTTTGACTCTTTATCTTTGTGAGTTTCAACCAAGCTCCATGATTATATTAACCATATATGTGGGGCTTGGATCACATCATACTCTTGGAACCCTACATCAAAGATGTACAAAATTTATTTATTAAAAAAAACAACTAAACTAATGCTAGAATTGCTTAGGCTCCACCAGGATCAAAAGGAAAGTGAGTGACCCCCAAAAAAAGCCTAATCATGAAAAATCCAAGCACAAGTTTTAGCACAAACCAAAGCGTGGTAAACTTCCAAGCAAAAGAAAAAGATCTAGAGAAAGTAATGGGGAAAAGAGAAAGAATATTATACCTTCACAACTTAAAAACATTAAGCACATTCTCCATTACCTTGGTCTTACCATTTAGTGGAGTACCTTTGGAAGCACCATCAATATTAAAGTTGTCTACCACAACTACACTTGTAATGCGCTTGTCCTCATATACATCCCAATTCTCATGTATAGAGCCAATATGGTGCTCTTGACCACCATCAAGTTTTTCACCTTTAAAATTGTTGTGCTCTTTCAATGCTTGTGAAACAACATATTTTGGAATTTCCTCAAGTGTAACATCATATTCACTGACCTTCAAAGAGGAATCAACAAAACTATAAAGAAAGATAGCATTAGTAGCCAAGCAAACAAAATCATTAGATAATGGGAGTTTGGATGACTCTTCCAACAATGGCTCAAGTTCCTACCTACTTCAAATTTATGGAACCCGCTTTAGAAGTTTTGATCATTAGAGTCTCTCGGCCAACGCTAGTTACAACAACCTGCTCATTGATTATAACATTCATATCCTTTGTTTCTTTCTCTATTTTAGTCCTCAAAGAAATATGGTCCTTAATCATTTCATGTAGGCTAAGAGAAGTAAGATGAATTTCCAAATTTTCATGCCTAAAAGAGTACCTTTGAGCATATCCATCATCGAGTACTTTTTTTTTCATGTTTCCATGGCCGACCTATGATTAGTGGGCAGTCTCTATAGGTACAACAACACATAAGTCTATGTCTTTGTAACTATGAGCGGAAAAGCTAACAAACACTTTTTTATTCACAAGAATTTCTTCTTTATCTTTATGCAACTTGAGCATATACGGTGTTGGATTGTCAAAGGTGTGAAGGTTGAGTTTTGTAACTAAAAGAGTGCTAGCCATATTAACACAACTATCATCAACCACTTGCAAACAACATACACTATTTTGAATACTGTTCTTGCGTGGAATAAAGAAGAAGTAATAGAAATAAGAATAGAAGTAAAGATTTTCTCCTTACCTTGTGGCACCACGGCCAAAGCTTTATCATCTTCAAAGTTAGATTGAAAAGCTTCTTCCATGTTTGAATTGGTGTCCCTACTTCTATTTCTCCTTGCACGTTCTTCCTCCTCAACATATATATGCATCACTTTTATACCTTATTTCCTCCTCGTCATACCTATCTCTTCTATACCTTGATCCTTTGATCCTCGTCATACCTATAGTTTCTATACCTCCTACATAGTACTCATGAAGTGAATCATGTATCTTAGGAAAAATATGCCTTTTAGGTGAAACATCCCTTCAAGTGCAATGTGGTACCTAAAAGAAGAGTTCGAAATTTAAAAAATATTTCCAGCCACCATTAAGTCCTCCCAAGTGTATTTAGCTCACCAAATTTCACTCCACTCGTGTTTAAGCTTTTTAGAAAAAGATACTCTCACTCAAGGGTTTTTCTAGGCACACAAGTGTATAAGTAGGTCACTCAAGTCATTCATTTCTCCGTTACATCTTGAAAAGGAACCCTTAAGCTTGCATCCATTCCTTGACTTTGATGTTACTATTGATGACACAAAAGCAAGAAAAAAATTGAAAGGCTAAACAAAATTTTTGATGACACAAAAGCAAGAAAAAAATATTTTAATGATACAAATGCAAGAAAAAATTTGAAAGGCTAAACAAAATTTATATAATACTTTTTCCGGTGATCCAAAAAATGTTTCCAATTTAAGGAAATTTTTTTCGAATTTTAAAAATCGTTTTGATACTCAAGTGATAGGTAGAAGCCTTTTTTTAATATTATATAATACTTTTTTTATTTAAATTTTCTTACACTTGTTTTTGCTGAAATAATTTTTTCTATCTTAAATTATTTAAGATTTTGAGACAAGCTACCTGGCTTTTGATTCACTTGATTTGGACTTGTATTGAGTTCGCTAACAGATTTTGAAGATTTGAAACAGAAAATTTGGATCAGACAGATTTTGGAAATTCCAGGCATTCAAGAACAATATGACTTTGATTATGAACACTTAAAATGTGTATATCTCATTGAATACTCAACCAAATCAGACAAACTTGGACTCTATTTCACTTAATTTTTTATAAGGAATTCAAGTAACTTTCAAAACCCAAAAAGCACTTAATGTGCACTTAATGATTCCACTGCCATAGTTGCTAAAGATTTTACAGCTGGGGTACAATGGTCGAGGAAATACTTGGGGAGCAAGTAAACGAAGCACGTGTGACTGAAGCGCGGAGCGGTTGAAGAAGATCGCCGAAAAGGCTGCTTAAAGTGTTTCTACCCACTATTTGTGCTAGTGGGAGTTATGGAGTGTTTCTTACTTTTTAGGACCCATTAGCGTTCTTATACGTTGATCTTAGCCAATCCAACGGTGGTTACCTGTAAGCTAGTGTTATTGACTGACAGAGACTTGCGTTATATATATATATATATATATATATATATAAAAGCTAAGAATAAGGGTAAAAATCAAGTAAATAGAAAGTAAATTGCTTTAAAAAATGTAAATAACACTGATTGTCGTGTTTACAAATGTACAACCTATATATATATATATATTAAGAACCGTCTAATATATTCTATCAAAATCAATTTTATAGCTTCAGAATTACTTTAACCGTCACAAAAGTCAATCCAGACATGAACATAGTAACATGTAAGAACCTTTGTTCTCATTGCTCTTTTTGATCAGGTGCTTATTACATGTTAGACATGATTATAGCTATAAGTGAAAGTTGAGCAAACATTTGTCTGAATAAGATCGTATTGGATGCCATAAAAAATTGGAAAAGGATAAAGGGGCAGGACATCATGGAATCTATATAGTAAATATTTGATATAGGCCCAAATTATTTAAAGATTCTATTCCTCCGCTTTTCTGTCGATGTACTTTGGTAGGTATCTATGAAATTCAATGTTAACTAGCAATCATGTTTTGCAATGGAAATTATAGAAAACAATAAAATAGGACATTTTTTTTAAACTAGGTATCATCTGCGCACAACTACAGAGACTAATTTCTCGAGTAGGATAGGACAACAAAATGGATGGCAAAGCCAGATATATACATAAACTTTTGCAGGTGTACTTTGACGGTCGAAGCTTTTCTTGATCTTTTTGTCTCGAAATAATTCAACTCTCCTAAACTTATTTATAAGAAAAAGGCAACCAATAATGGCCATGGGCGTATTCTCCTTTCTCCTTTTGTTATAAAAATCCATTGCAAATTAATAAACAAATTCAATTGTTTATAACAAAAGTACGTATGTACGGGTGGGCTGGACTTGGGATAGAGCTGAGTGGAGCATTTATTCGCAATGGATTTTTTCTTTTATTCGCAACGGATTTTTTTTTTGATAGAGCCATAGGTTCTTTAATTCCCTCCAACGGCTAGCTCTAATCCTCACCTATAAAAGGAGAGCTGTCACCCCACTTCTTACTCACACCAAAAACTTGACGATCAAGACATTTCTCCTCAAGTTTTTCTCTCTTCTCCCTAAACTAGTTTCTTCTTCTCTAGAAAGCTTGAAACATTTCCAAGCTAAGAGTTCTTTTCATAACCATATTGAGGATCTATATCTTAGAGCGAATTTTCACGGTGTAGTGAACTTTCGTAGCAGTTTCGACTGGGCGATTTTATCTTGGGGACGTCATGGTTGATAGCCTGCTTGCACATTGGAGCAGTGCCACGAAACGTCTTAAAGAGAGAGACCTAGTCCGTGACTCATCCCAGCAATCTCTTCGGCTTGATTTCGAAAATAGTGTTGTTTGGGGAAAGTTCTGGCTAGGAATGACTTGGTTCTTAAGAGTGTCTGTGGTGACTCGAATTAACATTTTTAAGACATTTCTAATTCAGCCAGGACAACGGAAAAAATTACTGGTGTTGGTTCCGCTGCCTCTGACTTCAACAAACCATTCCGGTTAGAGGGAGCTAACTACAACATTGGCAGCAAAAGATGCTTTTCTTCTTTGACTGTGAAAAAAGTTGCTAATGTTTTGACTTATGAGATTCCAGTGGCAGATAAAACCGCTGAGCAAGATGAACAAGCCAAAACTGCAAAAGAAATACTCCTATGGAAGGAGCTTGACTATCTCTATTTGAATTTTACTCTTAACGGACTTGCTAATGAACTTTATGATTATTACAGCACTTGCAAGTCTGCCAGGGATTACAGCACTTGCAAGTCTTCCAGGGATGTATGAAATGCTCTGAAAAAGAAATATGATACTGAAGAAGCTGGTGCTATGTAATATGCTGTTAGCCGCTATCTCAACTACAAGATGACAGACGAGAAATCTGTAGAGACTCAGTCACATGAGATTTTGAAAATAGCTCATGAAATTATCTCTGAAGGCATGGCCTTAGATGAACAATTTCAAGAAGGTGTTATTATTGACAAACTTCCTCTTCCTTGGAAGGATTTCAAGAATTCTCTCAGGCACAAAACCAAAGAGTTTTCTTTGGAAAGTTTTGATCACCCGACTCTGAATTGAGGGGGAATCTCAGAAACAAGATCAGAAAGATGAAGTCTTGTTTGTTTCAAACAAGAGATCAAGAGCGGTTCTGAAGCCAACTGGCAATCCTTTCAAGAATCAGAACCGTAATCAGATTCAAAAGAATTGCAACAAGAATGGGAACCCTCCAAAGTCCCCAAATTCTAAGCCAAAACCACCACCCCAACCTAAGTATGATGTTGCTCCTCCATTCACTTGTTACATTTGTGGGAGACCAGTTCATATGACACGCGAGTGTAGGAACAGGCCAAATCCTGCTCCTCCATTCAAACTGAATGTTGAAATGAATAAAACTTCTCCTTTTGCTTATATGCTATGTGATTTTAATATTTTGCATGCTTGTTTTTGTCATGTTAATAAGCACATTATTTCGAATATGAGCAACTTAGGATTAATCCCTAAGTTATCATTAAATGATTTTCAAAAATGCGAACTTTGTAGTCAAGCAAAAATTATGAAAACATCGCATAAACCAGTAATGAGAGAATCTGAGCCCTTGGATTTAATTCATTCTGATATATGCGAATTAGGTGGAACATTAACCAGAAAAATTAAACGTTATTTTATCACTTTTATTGACGATTGCTCAGACTACACTTTTGTATACCTTACGGAAAATTAAAGTGAAGCGCTGTTCAAAATTTTTGTAATTGAAGTTGAAAATCTATTTAGTAAAAAGATAAAGCGTTTTCGAAGTGATAGAGGAACTGAATATGATTCCCATTTGTTCATTGATTTTTTAAGTCAAAGAGAATCATACAAGAAACGACTGCATCATATTCTCCCGAAATGAATGGTAAAGCAGAAAGAAAGAATAGAACTTTTACCGAATTGGTAATTGCTATTATGCTCTATTCTGGCACTGCATCTCACTGGTGGGGGGAAATTTTGTTAACTGTATGTTATGTTCTGAATGGATTTCCAAAGTTTATGAGCATAGTTTCTCCTTATGAAATCAAAACGAAAAGACAACCTAATGTGTCTTATTTTCGAATTTGGGGTTGCTTGGCCTATGTCAGAATTCCAAACCTGAAAAAAATTAAACTGGCTAGTAGAGCCTATGAATGTCTATTCATTGGGTATGCATTGAACAGTAAAGCTTACAGGTTTTATGATCTTAAAGCTAAAGTGATCATAGAGTCAAATGATGTTGACTTTTATGAAAATGAATTTCCTTTTAAATCTAGAAATAGTGGGGGCACCGGAACTAGTCAGGTTTTTGTGCCTAGGAACGTTGAAAATAGCGAACAAAGGGAAATAGAACCTCGAAGAGGTAAGAGAGCTCGCAATGCTAAGGACTATGGACCCGATTAGCATTGAAGAAGCATTGTCTTCTTTGGATTCCGATTTGGGGCAAGAAGCCATCAATGATGACATGGATTCTCTAGAGTCTAACAAGACATGACACTTAGTGGACTTGCCTCCTAGTTGCAAACCAATTGGTAGTAAATGAATTTTGAAAAAAGAAACTAAAACCTGTTGGCACTGTTGATAAATACAAGGCTCCCTTGTAGCCAAAGGTTTTAGACAAAGAGAGAATATAGATTTCTTCGACACATATTCACCTGTTATTAGAATTACATCCATAAGGGTACTAATTTTGTTTGCCGCTATTTACAATTTGGAAGTACACCAAATGGATGTCAAAACTACTTTTTTAAATGGTGAATTATGATAAACTCTAATTTAGTGCATTTGTTAGAGATATTTTGAGTTGTTTTTAGAGTTATTATTACTGATTAAATAAATAACTGACTAAAATTACTCTATATTTGCAGGAAGGTAGAAAAAGAAAATAATATAAATGTGGGCTGAAATTAGAAGAAATGTTAGAATAAAAGAAAGCAAGCCCAAGCCCGTTAATGCAAGAAGGCCCACAGTAATAAAAAGAAGATCCTCTTGGAGATTTCAATCAAAAGTGATGCACAGGTGACTTGGAGAGAAAGAAAGAGGCATGGAGTGGAGAGCAAGCAACACATATTTAGGAAGGATCTAAATCCTAATATTTAGGGATTGGCATATCTTGCAATTAAAAGTGGAAGCAATCTTGACTTGATCCTTTGCTTGGAGAGAAAGAAAAGGAACTAATATAAAAGGAGAGCTTCACTTCTGAAAGGGGGTGAGACACCATAACACAAACAAAGCCAGACACCACATACACAAACGATAGTTACACGAACGCTACGGAGGGAGAGAAGAGTTTTTCAGCACCGTGAAAGAGCTTTGGAGTAAAAGAAGGAGATTGAAGACAAAGATTAAGACTTTCTCTATTTCCGGGTTATTCTTATTTCTGTAATTCATGAACCTTATTTTTCTTTTATTGTTCTTTATTATTATGGACACCTAAGTCCTCGTCTAGGGTCTTAGGTGGATCTTGCATGTTTAGAAACCTCTTTATGTTCTAATTTCTTACTTGAATTCCTGTTTTTATTTCAATTAATATTATTCTATTGTTTTTATCACATAATTAGGATTAGCTACCCTTTTCATGTTAATAATCAATTAGTTGATCAGCGACCGTACTGCAATTAGTTGGTGGACCTATAGGATAATTGGGGCTATAATTAATGCATGACCAAACTTTAATTTAGTCTTCCAATCATTCAACCTTTTTGCTCCTCACGCTTTTCTTGAATTTAAATTCTAGCATGACCAAACTAGGGTTAATTTAGGAAAAAGAATATTAATCGCGAATGACCAAACGGATTAATAGCTTTAGTAAAGGGATTGGTAATTAAATAAAATAAGGGAATTCAAGTAGAATTAGACATAGGGGAATCGAAGCTTGCAAGTGAAACTGCGACCCTAGACCTCTCTCCATTGATTATATCTTGCATTTTTAATTCTTCTTATTTATTTCTTTCTATTTTAGTTTCAATTACAACTCAATTATTCACTCGTCTAAACAATAAATAATTTTAAGTAGTTTAGTACTTGTTAATTAATCTCTGTGGATACGATATTCTTTTATACTACTTCTGCGAAAGAGTACACTTGCTCTAAGTGTGTTTTTAACGCAACAAATTAGAAGAGGAAATCTATATGGAACAACCTGAAGGTTTTCTAATTCATGGGCAAGAACACAAGGTTTGTAAGTTGGATAAGTCTCTGTATGGTCTCAAACAAACTCCTAAACAATGGCATGAGAAGTTTGATAATTTGATTATATGGATTGGGTTTAAAGTGAATGAAAGTGACAAATGCATTTTTTACAAAACTGAGAATTACATTTGCACTATCATAAGTCTCTATGTAGACAACTTATAAGAATACACCCATGGAAAAGGTTGTTTGTGGTTTTGATGTTAGAGATCGAGTGTAAGACTACGAGTCACTCCTGTTGAATCTAAATCCTAACCGCTATGCAAAGGTTCCGGTCGTATGACACCTCTGTTAATACACAATCTTATGGAAGCGTTTGACGCTACTTCTAAAACTCCTTTTTAATTTTAAGTGGGGGATTGTTCGAATTTTGAAGTTGTGTAAATTAAAAAAGTCCCACATTGGATGGAATAGACACTATGAGAGTGTTTATTAGTGGGAGCCTCATCATCCATTGGGTTGGGGCCCAAGGGGAACCCCATTTTGTGAATGGGAGAGGACATACACAAAATGACCACCACGTGTGCGCGCCGCCACCGTCTGGCCGACCGAGCCGAGTCGGTCTTGGGATTGGGCTGAGTGGTGTATTTATTTTGTCGGAAAATATTTTTTTATTTTTCGTTTGACCGTCGACTATGAATACCATGCAAATTGTAACGGTTGTAACAGCTTAATTTGCAATTATTTGCAACAGATTTTTTCTTTAATTCCCAACAGATTTTGTTTGATAGAGTCGTTGGCTCTTTAATTCCATCCAACGGCTAGCTCTAACCCTCACCTATAAAAGGAGCTCTCACCTCACTTTTTACTCACACCAAAAACTTGACAATCAAGAGTTTTCTCCTCAAGTTTTTCTCCCTTCTCCCTAAACTACTTTCTTCTTCTCTAGAAAGCTTGAAGCATTTCCAAGCTAAGAGTGGTTTTCATAATCATAACCAAAACTAAAGGTACGTTAAAAACCCAATAAATCCTGTGTCACATGTCTCAAAGCTTTTACCACTTATTACAACCTTTAAAAAATTAACGATTGATCAAAAGATAATAATTAATATCTTCGTCTCACGTAAACTAATCATTGGCGCCATGTTGACAGGTTCATCACCATTTGCTTGATCATCACGTAAACATGTTACATGTCACATGAGTAGCCACATAAAAAGAATAGTGAGGAAATCGCAAAACACGCATTCAACAACAATCATTAACTAATCGTCATCTATCCCTCATTGTCGCATCCTAACAAATGGTCCTTGGACTACAATATCAATGGAATCCTAACATCAACTACTCCAACGTCATGCTCAAACCATCAACTAGTCAGTCAATACATATGGATATTCATCTAACTCAGGGTAAGCAGATGCAAGTTCCCCCAACATCTTGGGTAATAGATGTTGTATAGTCAGGGTATTGTAGTGTTTCTTGGAACGTCCCTGCCGTGCCCCGCTTTAGACCTCCCCACTGGAACTAGTCGCAAGGCCAGCTCGTGGCCATCTCTATTACTACTCTCAGAATCATTTTCTTACCACCCCACCTATCATCATCATCAACCATTGAGGCACTTATCACCCAGATTACGATGAGTTCTTTCCCAAACTACAACAAGGTTCCTCCTACAAATTTCAACTATGGAGGTACTGTTCGCCCTTACTGCGACGATTCTTTTCCCATACTGCGACAAGGTTCCTCAAATGGGTAAACATGTTGATCATCATCAACGGCGTCCCTAGGGTTTCGTAATCCTAAGTAATAGTATCTATATTTTACCATTCATGTTCAATCCTTTTCTTAGTGTTTCCCAAGGATCTCTATGATTTTAAATCTTATGATCATCATATTTGGTTTTAGGTCACTTAGAGCTAGCTTAGGTATGGCCAATCGTCAACCAAAATACACCTAGAATAGTCCTAATCCATTAATAGCTTAGTCCTAGTCGATTAACAGGCTTCAAATTGTCTCTTAGGTAATTCTTATTTATCCTAGTTGATTAACGATCCTTTCTAATCCATTAACACGACTCCAAAAGGTCTCCTAGGATATATTAACAACTCTAATCGATCAATATCTTACCTCTAATTGATTAACACAAGCCCAAAACATCTGTCAGGTGATTTCCATCATTCTAATCAATTGACAACTTCAACCTAATGAATTAATATCTTCACCTATGTCTAGAAAGCATTCTAAGTCAAATTAAACCATCAAAACACTTAGGAATCTCAATATCATCAACCCAGTCTTCTTTACTAGAGTTTAACTTTTTTACTTAACCTAGAGATAGTCTAAACCATGAGTACATCATCAATGTTCAACGTATGTGCTATCTAACCGTATAACTTCATCATCAACTTATACCAAGGTTAAGTAAGGTTTACTACCCTAGAGTTCGTAAGTAATAACTACCCAACTTCAACAACATTAACAATTATATCTCCTCTAAGGAGGTTGGACCTTACACCTTAACAAGACTCAATCCCTTCAAATTGGTCCCATATCATCGTCATCATCTACAACAACGACAACAACGGCAGCTTCTACAACAACAACAACATATAGGCAAAACATCCTCAAAATCTACAAATAACATATCATCAACATCATCACAATATAATATAGTCTTTGTTCCTACAAGGACATAACCAAATTATAGAATAAGACATATAAAACCCATTACTCCTACAATGACATGCACAAATATGTTGCCAGCGTAAGACATAGGAATCATGGGACATTCCATATATGTCAATTGCATCCTAAGCTATCATGTTCCCTAGTTATTATCCCCCTCTTCTTACCTCGAATCCAAGCAATCACAAACAGTAGTCAAAAGCAAAAACAGAAAATTGAGTCCAAAAAACAATATTATATCACCCTTGAATTAGTCACTTGCTGATCCCAAAAGTCACTAACAATAAAAGACAAAGGTAAGTTATTAGATCATTGCTTGTAGGGACTAAAACGACCAAAAAGCTACTGCTTAGGGATTTACAAAGAAAATATGATTCAAAAGAGTCAAAAAAAATTATAGTGTTAAGGATTGTGTTTAAGGATAAAAAGCAATCTTTAACCGATTAATTATATTATTTATTCCATTAGAGGTTTGCAGCAGATACCATCTACACAGTTTTTGTCATAACATGAGTTACAAGTGTCCAACTGAGGTGTTCTTGGTGGCGTTGTTAAGGTAAGAGAACTGTCCACAAATTTATGAGATACATTTATCCTAATTAGATATTAACATGGTGATATATCCCATTTAGAGTTTATATGTATATATGGAGAAACCCTCTTTGGTTATCAGTGAGGCACGAAATGATAATTTCTCATATGCTCGCAAAGTGGAACTTCTACAATCGTTTTTGACAACGACATTATCAGGTACTCTTTCTTGTGCTCTTACGTGTCATTTGGTGCTAGCATAGTTGCACCACCAATGATTTGAGGAAGATACCTCAATCCTCGGGGCTCAAGATGATATTCACAAAAGAAGGTTTTATTGTGATTGGCTAAAGAGAATCACCAAAGCCAAACGCGAACAATGGAAGAGAAAAGGTATTTACCATTTCTTCCAACTAACTTCGAATGACCTTAGTATAATGAAGATGAAGTTTTCGCTGCCTTACATTTTCGGCATCCTAGTACCAACAACTTTCACTTTCCGAATGGTATGTTTAGCCAAACCATTTTCCCGGTCATAGTTGTTACTTGCTTGATACCTACTAACCTTCAGTTCACCTCTTAGGATTTTTCGGGACACTCTTATAGCCATTGAGAACATAATTTTCCTTCTTTGATGGCTCACTTTCTTTGTTTTTATTCAAATACATTACAAATACCCAAGTATTTCCTCTCTATTCCTCAGTGCCTTCAAGAAGAGAAGTAACTTTATTAGCTTCTCTATCTTAGGTCATTTATATGAGGGCCTCATTGAGGTTGTTAAAACTTTGAGGAGCATGGGAAAACTATTCTTTGTGACTGGGGCTCTGTGGTTTCTCCAACTTTGGCTTAATGTCATGTTTCGAGACATCAAATTGAAGGCTTTCTCTTACAGTAAGCACTATCGAAGAGGATAATAAATTACAATGTAATCCTAATGACATCAATTGTAATGTATATTTCCATGTGAAAATTGACTAAAACACAAACAAAGACAAGCATTCTGACTTTAAACTGATACACAATATACATATGACGATGAGTCAACACACCTACCTTTCAGGTTTGGAGAAACTCAAATCGGCTTGTGGTCTTTATCTTTTTCCCAAGAACGAAGTGGTGGAAACCATGCTCCACTTCATATC
Organism: Astragalus glycyphyllos; assembly: GCA_963573325.1. NCBI lineage: Eukaryota > Viridiplantae > Streptophyta > Magnoliopsida > Fabales > Fabaceae > Astragalus > Astragalus glycyphyllos. The sequence continues at coordinate 19,564,177 of OY754308.1, forward strand.
TATTGTTTCCACATTTGATTCTTTCTTCACTTTGGTGTCCTTAGAGTAAATGCCACGATAGTGTTCATGTTCATCATCATGACATAGAGATACATATATAGATTTGTAATTCTCAAGATCCAAAATTTAGAGATGCATGTGTGGATCACATTATGAGTACACAAGAGTCAAGCTTTTGCATCTTTTCCACTCGAAGTGAGGGTCTCGAGAGGTTCATTCTGCAAACTTCCTTGTGAACTTGTTGGAGAACAATTCAATGAAATGGATATATGGAAGAGTTTTCTTTCTTGACAACTACTCCTCTCGTGTTATGGGCGTAAGTCTACTGAAGTGCACACATACTAGCAAAATTTAGTAGCTAGAGAATTTAGCTTATCACAAACCATTTCCCTTTCCTACTTTCTTCTTTGAAAACAATCCTTGTTTCAATTCCACTCTTAGTTCGAAGGCGTTCGAGGAGGCTTAGGATAAACTAGATGAAAAGAACTTCCAACTTTCGTTCTTCGAGTATCTAATTTCATACCTTCTCACTTTACGCTTGGAAGAGTGGTGGTCCAAGTACTATAACTCCATTAGAAAGCCATTCCTCAAATTCTTTACTGATGCAACTACTGATACATCTTTTTTGTAGAAAGGACACCCCAGCTCGAAGCCTATAACTATGCATTCTCAAGAAATCGTGAAGTTCGAGGTATATTTTTAAACACAATATCATCCAATCCAAATCAAAAGAACGATAAGAGTAGTCTCAAAAGTTCTTTCACCAAAATATGCCTTAGTAAAATAGAAATTCCAAGCTAGGCCCCAACACTCTTTTTTACTTCAAATGCCACAGATTGATCCCCCTTACCCAATGTTTCCTTCTGTTGTCGTCAAACTCTTAGGTCCTAGCCGTGGGGTAGGCCAAAGGTTTGGACAGTCTTTAATTCCTCATTTCTTCAAGCAATTGAGCCAAGGAGGGAACTCTGCTTCTCAACTGTGGGTATCCTAACTCCTCTAGAAAGGGTCAGGTTGAGTGAGAGGGACGCGAGGGGTGGATTATACTACTGATTAATGTTTAAAGTAAAAGATAAAGTGCTGTAAAAGAAGATAAATTGAAATAAACGTAGAGTTTGATTGACTGGATGTGTGTTTGTATAATTACTCTGTAGATATATATATCTATACACAGGCCTTCGTCGACCAATAAGCTAGCCAACATTTTCCTGTCGTTGGATGAATCTATGATCAACGGCTCTCATTGCTTCTAAGGCCCTCAAAGGGGCGGAGTAACTACCCACGATCCCATTGGCACGGTTAGTGGGGTAAGTGCTCGTTGCTCACTACTTTTTCGGCCTCGCTCTTCCATTTGATCTTCAACCGCTCCCACGTTCTACCTTCGTGCCTCGTTTTCCTTGCCTTCCAAGCAACGCATGCCTTGCCTCGGCCCCTAGATCGCTCGGCCGCTCTAGCCTCTTTAGGCAATAGCTTAGGCACCCGAGTCACCTACAACTTGGCACTCTATAGGCTGGGGCCATCACTCTCCTTCGGCTTAGCCCATTGGCCCTCGGGCGTAACCCTCCCTCGGGGAGTTTTGTCATCTAGTGCATCCCGATGACCTCTTTTGATTTCACACTATATGGAAAATAACTATGTCATGTGGCTTGCCTTCACACCAAAATTCTCTTTTCCTTCCTCCTAGCCCTCGGCCTACGACGGTTAGTATTTTGTCCAAACTTCATTCAGTCTTTCCCTATTTTTCCATGTACACGACGGTTCCCATCACTTCAACCGCTTCTTGTGAACCCAAACTTCCTTCAGTCTTTCCCTTTTTTTCTTTTTGTTCGCCATGTCTTCGAATTGGGATTCTCAAAACAACGACCATAGCTACGGCAGTGGTGACAGCCCTCTGAGTTCTTCGTCGTCTTCTGGGAGCCCCTCTTCTGATGCCTTTAAGCACATCTTTGGTACCTCCGGTGGCTTGCCCATCTCCCAAGACTGGTTCACTGTAAATGCCAAGATGACAGAGATTAGGGGTTGGGCTAAGCCCACCGATGAGTACCGCGCTTGGTTCAATCGCCTTCAAGTCTCCAAGAAGGATACTTGGAACCGGTGGCGCCTCTACAACATGATTTCCCTTTCAGCATCCTACATTCCACATGATTTCGATGTTTTACTTCCTCTCTTGGGCTTCTGATCTTCCGACTTCAACGCCTTTGTGTTCCCTTTTGGTATGGTGATCCCCACAGTCCTAGATATTTCCACCATTACTGGTTTGCCGGTGCAGGATCAATGCATCCACCCTGCTAAACTGCTCAAGAAGGTGAATCTTGGCTACACTCATGTACGAGGAGTGTATTCCAAATTTTTGGCCGAGAGCTCTAAAACTGCCGAAGAGATCACCGAAGAGGAGCATACAGAGTTCCTCATGTACTTCTCCTGCCGGATCTTCTATGGCATTGCTTCTGCAGGCATCGTTCAAGAGCTACAACCTTTCTTTGCCATACGTTCTGCTATTGTGGACCCCTTCGGAGGTGAGCCCAATCGGTCGAACACAAATGTCTTCTTTTCAGGGGAAGTTTCCATTTTGGGGAACCACACATACTTATTCTTTCCTTTCCCCCGGTCCCTCCCTGACAAGGGTCGGTGTTGACAATCATCTCCGATGCCCCCTTGTCGGCCATTTTGAATCTCCCCTTTTTGATGACTTCTTGAATTGCTTGGCGGAAGATAATACAATTGGAAGTAGCAAGATTAAAGGAATTATGCCACTTGCAGTATTTCTTCCCCTTTATTTCTTCAGGAGGGGGAATCTTGTTGCTGTCTAGGAGTTTGATTTGCTTGTCTTTGAGGAGGTAGTCAAAGATTTGGTCGGCCTTGGAGATGTCAAAGGAATACTTAACCCATTCCTCGTCTTTCTCCTTGACCTTGGCGGGTTTTAGGGCTGGACAAAGGTAGGCCTTCACTTTAACTATCTCGGCCACTAAGATGTCTATCGTGTAGTCGGCTGATTCGTCATATTTTGAATCCTCGGCTGCATCCACTACAGAGACACCAACTGTGGTCCTCGGCCTCTAATGGCGGCTCTCTTCCTTTCTCTTTCTTGTATGAACTGTTCAATTTGAACAGCCCTGGAAACCAAGCCGCTAAGGTCCTTACAAGCTTGTCCAACAAGCTTTTCCTTCAATTGAGGGTGCATTCCAGAGATGGCCATGGAAGTAAGTTGGGATTCTGGGAAAGGTAGTGAGCACTTTCCGGCCATCTTTCTGAATATCTCAATGAAGTCTGTCACTGCCTCACCCACCTTCTGCCATAAATTCATGAGATCGGCTGCGGTAACTTCAGGCTGTGGCCAATAGAATTTGTCATGGAAGCACCTTTCCATGTCTGCCCAGGTCTGTATAGAATCAGGTGGGAGAGAGGAGCAGGGGCGGATTCAGGGGGTGTTCCCCGTGTTCCCGGGATCACCCAAAAATTAATCTAAAATTGCTAAAGTACCCTGCATGATAATGTCAGGTACGAAATATATAATAAATTTGCACATGTTTTACACGAATAGGCGTTTGGCGCAGCTGATAGAGTTCCTTGTTGGAGCATTGTTTACCAAGTTTGATTCTCCCTTCAGTTGTTTTTTAAATGATTTTTCAGTTTTGTGATTTTGTCCTCTTATAATAAAAAGAATGGTCACAAAATTCATGGGATAATGAATATTAGGGGAATCGAACCCGTGCCCAGGAAGAACCATACGACAGACATAACCACTAAACCATCAGTTACTAATGTCATATAATTTACAAATTTGAATTATATCTAGTATAAATGCTAATATATTTTCTATAAACTACCACAATTATTTTTTTCTTAAACTGTATATCCAAACACTTCCAAATTATGATAAAGAGGAAAATGCAATTACACTTGGATTAAAAGGTATTTTATTTTGGAACATTATTTTATGGTTGATTTTTTTTGAAACATTACTTTATCGTTGTTGTTTCGTAAACTTGTACAATTGAAGGAAAGGGAACACCCTATTTTAAGATCCTGGAACCGCCCCTGGAGAGGAGTACCATGAGAAGGCGGTTCATGTCATGCTGTCAAAGACAGAGGGAGCAGCTGCAACTTGTGATACTCGTTCTTGTTTCCTTCCCCACATTGAGTCGTGAATCAGCCGATGTTCTCCATAGTAGACTTACTATTATCTCCGAAAAATGTGGCAATGTCGGGGGTTTTGAATCCTCTGGGCAGAGGCACCAATCTCTCCACCCACTCGAGGTAAGGCTTCCTGTACACTGGACAGTCGAGCAGTTTCAACTGAACACCAAAGAACTTCTTGATGGTGTCAGCGATAATATTAGGGTCCAAGAGTTAGGGCCCTGATTGTCTTTCACGCGGAGGCGTTGGTCGCCACACTGTATCTGGGGGATCCTGCGCCCCGGGCTGCGGTTGCACCTAAGGTGGAGCGTCTATCCATGGCTGCCCAGGCACTACTTGGGCTAGGTTAGCAAAGCCAGTTCCTGGTACAGATGTCTATGTGCCTCGGTGAGGTGGAATTTGATTCCATGGCTGCTCGACCGGAGCAACATTCATCTGTGTCCGTATATAGGAACCCGTCAGGAAGGTATTGAGTGCTCTAGGGTATGGCTGACTAGGAGGTAGGTTTGTCGAGCCAGGTGGGCTCTAGACCCATGGCTGCTGACTCGGGCAATTCCCACCGATCCTGCCATTCCCTGATTCCGGGGCGAAGGCTTGCCCCCTATGTAAGCCGGGAAGTTAGTCGCAGTAGAACATTCATAGGATGATCCTTGCGGCAGACCCCGCCAAGCCTGCTGCCTCGGGCGGGCTTCTATCCAATTCCACTTGTCCCTGCTGAAGAAAAGTTGTATTAGTGACATTCGCCAAAAACTGCCCCCAGTGTTGGTAGTGGCAAAAGTACCAGGCTGAGGAATTAGAGGTGTAGGATTTACCGAATGGAAGTACGCCTGCTGAGTCCCATTTATGCTCCCACTCGATGGACACTGATGCATGCCTCCCATAGGGTTATAAGAGGATGCCTGCTGAGGTCCAACAGAGGTTGTGTATGGCGGGGCCTAATGCGTTCCTCCTATAGAAGAGGGTTGTCCTCCCTGTGATTGGCCGGAAACAATGTAGTTCGTGGGGCTACTGGCTTGCGTAGCGCGTCTCTGCTCCACTTCTTTGGCCTGTTACACTTCATTATGCACCATAGGTTTACCTATATCACCCAATTGGTGAGGCAATTGATACATGATGTCGTGTATCCCCATGTCGATTTGTTGCCGGATAAACAACATGGACATAACCATAGGTTCCTCACAATCTTGAGGAGAACCATCGTTAGACTTGGCACTAACTGTAGGGGTTGTTGTTTCCGAAAGACTTACTAGCTCAGTGTTTTTCGTTTTAGAAGCAGTTCCCTTTTTTTATGCCGACAGTGGCTCGATACTTAGGTTCCGGCCAGAGCGTAGGCGCATACGCCATCTATAATCCAGTCCAGGCGAATCAAACGGAATCATTTGCTCACTTGTTTTGGTTGTCGTCAAACTCTTAGGTCCTTGCCGAGGGTGCCAATCTTTTGTTGTCGTCAAACTCTTAGGTCCTAGCCGTGGGGTCAGCCAGAGGTTTGGACATTCTTTGATTCCTCGTTTCTTCAAGCAATTGCGCTGAGGAGAGAACTCTACTCCTCGACTGTGGGTATCCTGTCTCCTCTAAGAAGGGTTAGGTTAAGTGAGAGGGACGCGAGGGTTAGAATATACTACTGACTAATGCATAAAGTAAAAGATAAAGTGCGGTAAAATAAGATAAATTGAAATAAACGTAGAGTTTGATTGATTGGATGTGTGCCTATACAATTACTCTGTATATATACATATACACAGGCCCTCGTCGGCGACTAAGCTAGCCAACAATTGCCTGTTGTTGGATCAATCTAAGATCGACGGCTCTCATTGCTTCCTAGGCCCTCAAAGGGGTGGAGTAACTACCCATGATCCCACTAGCACTGTTAGTGGGGTAAGTGCTCGTTGCTTCGTGTTTTTCGGCCTCGCTCTTACATTTGATCTTCAACCGCTCCCACGTTCTGCCTTCGTGCCTCGTCTTCCTTGCCACCCAAGCAACGCCTGCCTTGCCTCGGCCCCTAGATCGCTTGGCTGCTTTGGCTAGCCTCTTTAGGCAATAGCTTAGGCGTCCGATCCACCTAGACCTTGGCACTATATAGGATGGGGCTATCACTCTCCTTCGGCTTAGCCTATTGGCCCTCGGGGAGTTTTGGCGTTTAGTGCACCCCGAGGACCTCTTTTTATTTCACTCTATTTGGAAAATAACTATGTCATGTGGCTTTACCTCACACCATAGATCTCTTTTCCTTCCTCCTACCCCTCGGCCTACGACTTAATTATTTTTGGGTGTTAACACCTTCTCTATCAAATGCTCCTTTTGGCGTAACAAGTATAACCAACAAGCACAGGAATACAAATCAAACTAAATGCAAGAGTAAGATAACAACCCAATAACATCCCAGAGTCAAATGTCTAATAGCTTTTACCACCTTATTGCAAACTTTTAAAACAAATAGAGTACTACTAACAATTAATGGTCAACATATGCACAAGATGTTGGAATAAGAATCTCTTTCTAGGTTTTTAAGTGTGATCTAACATGTTTGCTAAGTGCTAAGAACATATTTCCTTACATAATAAAATATGGCCCTACCTTGGATTAACATATTAGTAAAATACATGGGTAGAAAAGCCTTGAGAAGGTTAAATTATGAGAAGCTCAAAACAAGTCAACAGAAGGTTTGACCAAATTAATAAAAGGTTGACCAAAAGTCAACAGAAGGTTTGACCAAAAGTCAATAGAAGGTTTGACCATAAATGAAAAAAAGGTTGACCTCACAAACATTGTAGAAGTATAAGTTCATACTTGAGAAGGTTAATGTGAAAGAAGAATGAAGCTTGAGAAGGTTACTGGAAAATGTAACCAATTCAAGACAACCACATTAACTCCTCTTGAATGTTCTTCATTTGCCTTAAATGCAGAATCCAAGCAATAAATATGCTGGAATGTTTCAAGCATTAAAAGAGGGAATGCGTGATTATTCCCTTGCTGCATTTAATGTGTTTGTTTCATACTAGGAAGCTTGAAAAGCTTCGTGCAAGCTGGTACAGCCTGGCCAAGAGTATAAAATCAAGTCATAGCTACTTAGTAGGATCAGAGGATGGTACAAATCCATCTCAAGAAAGTTCAGATGTGCAGATAAAGTAAATAGCTAAGCTTGAGAAGCTTCAAAAGCTGTCAAGTTTTCTATCTTGCATCACATCACTCCTATGGACCATTGGTTACACAAACAAGGCTCTTCAAGTTTATAACGGCAATATTCGACCTCCAGGGCTATTTAAAGTTTCCATTCTAAAGTTTCAAGGCATGAGAGTTTATTTCATCCTACACAAGTTGAAGCTTCTCAAAGCAATCAACCTTCTCATCCCACACTCAAAGCTTCTACAATTCAGATCTGTGATATCTTTCTTGAGTGTATGTTTGGTTTTTTAGTATCATTTTTCACATTGTATCTTACTTTATTTCAAGCTATTAAATATCCGAGAACCCAAACCCCTTATTGTAAACACTATCTTGTAAGCATCTCATCAAACTACCTAGAGAGAGGTGAGTGTTGGTGGTGATACTACTTGATTGAGGAGACTTTTAGGAAACTAGAAGAGAGTTTCTAAGAGGTGGAAAACAACAAGGTATTGCTGGGTAAGAGTACACTAGGACTTTTGTGTGTGATCAGAAGCTAGTGTTGTGAAAGTCTTTTGCTGTGTGATCAAAAGCAAGTGTAAAAGCTATTTGGAAAAAAGTGGAAATACTCACAAGGAAGTGAGGAGAGGATGTAGCCATCTTTGGGTGAACCTCTATAACTCTACTTTGTTATTTACTAGCTTTCCTTACTATTTATTCACTAGCTATAAATCATTTGTTGTTTTTCAAACCAAGAGAAGGTTATTTTATTCAACCTTCTCAACATAGTTTTAACTAAAGCAAAATTTTATAAAACCATAAATCAAGTTAAGACTAGCCTATATCTTACACAAACTTATTACTCTTTGTCCTTCTTCATTAAAGAAGGTTTGATTCTGTGACAATTTATATTATCACTAACCTTCTCATATCCAAGTTTATCTTGAGAAACATTTTTTAGAAGGTTTCAGGTATCAAGTTTTTAAAAGGGCACACAATTCCACCGTCCTTCTTGTGTAATTTAGTCACTTCAATTGGCATCAGAGCTCACCTCTAGGGGCTGAGCGCTCTTTGCAGTGTGAATGGAAAGATCACGAAGGAAGTGATGAACAATCCAAATTCTGTTATGTTCCTCCCTGAAGGAGCTTCTGCAAACAGACCTCCTGGATTCACTGGTAAACATTACTATTATTGTAAGGATTAAATGAGGCTGTTTCTGGAATCACAAGACACTGATCTCTAGGGTATTGTTGAACATGGACCTTGTCTTCCCACCAACACCAATGCTGAAGGAGAAACAACTCCAAAGCCCAAAGCTAGCAGGACTGCTGAGGATACACACATGGAACTTCTAAACTCTAATACTAAATTCTATCTAACATGTGTGATGAGATCACGACAAGTGTACCGGATCGTTGCTAGTACTAGTACCCAAAGACCGAGTGTCGAACTCAGGGACTGCGGTTAATTATCAGTTTAACAATTTAACTTCTAAATTCAAAAGGGACTAATTTGGATTTGTTTGACAAGAAATTAAAGTGAAAAGTATGAATTTAAAAGTGTTGGGGACGAACTTCAATTTAGTTCAGTCTTATATCTAACGAATCAAACTTGTTATTGAAATTATTTTATGAGCTATGATCAAATTGTTATAATTATTCTAATCCTAATTCCTTAGGTAAGAGAACCTTTACTTCTAATGAAAATCCCTAATTTCTTAGGTGACCTTAACAAGAAATAAGCAGTAATAACAACAATTATCCTATGATTCTGAATGCCAATGACTATTCCTAGACTAGAGATTGTTACCAAGTGGCTTCAGTCTCAAGAGGGGGGGGGGGGGGGGGGGGGGGGGGGGGGTGAATTGAGATTTTTGAAAACCGTTCCCCTTTTTAACGACTTAGTTTGATTTTCGCGTAGGTTTATGAAATAAAAGAATTAGAGTGCAAAACAATAAAGAACACGCGAGATTTATACTGGTTCGGTCACCACCTAGTGACCTACGTCCAGTCCTCACAATCCTTTGTGAGATTTTCCACTATCAAATCAAAGCTTTCAATCGGGTGCTTTAAAACCCTTACAGACTCAGGCGCTCTTCACCTAAGATACCCCCCACCTAGTGCAAGAGCCCTTAACAACAATTACAACAAGAGATACCCCACCCTTGTTACAATTAGACACCCTAGAGGGATACCCCACTCTCTAGTAAAAACCCAATACAGTATTACAAGAAATTACAATAACAATGAAATAACAAATACCTCTGAGAAGGTGAATAGTACAACTTGAAGAACCCGAACCTAACCCTTGAGAGAGATCAGCTCAAAGTGATGAAGAACGTGAAATGAGAAGTGTGACTGTGAGTGCGTTTCGCGTTCTGTGTTTTAGAATTTTAGGTTGTGTGTTGATCGTGAAACCTAGGGTTCTATTTATATAGATAGGAAAAATATGACTGTTGAAGCAATTTGTGTTATAAGTGACTAATCGATTTATGGCTTGCAAAACGTAAGATGATAATCGATTAGTTGCTTTAAAGAAAATAGCACCATAGTGAATAATCAATTATATGCTTAAATAAAGAGAGATAATAATCGATTATGTGCTTGACAAAAGGTGCAGTGTTGAAATCGATTTTGTACTTCACAAATACAGGTAGCAATTCGATTTCTTGCCTGTAGAAACAGGTGAGTAATCGATTATCTCTTTTAGAGAACAAGTGATGAATCGATTGCTAGCTTGAAAATAGGAATAAGGTGAATCGATTACTAGCTTGAAAATCAGGAGGATAATCGATTCTTTGCTTTATAAAACAAGTAGGGAATCGATTCATTGCTTCCAAAAACAATTCCTTTAGTATTTTAATCGATTAATAGCTTTGGCAAAAGGAGGATAATAGATTTTTATCTTTAAAAAATAAGGAGGGAAGAATCGATTATATGCTTGAAAATAGGAATGAGAAAATCGATTATTTGCTTTATAAAATGAGTCAATAATCGATTCATTGCTTCCAAAGACAAGTACTTTAAGATATTAATCGATTAATGGCTTTAAGTAATGAGAATGAAATCGCTTTTTGGCTTAAACAATTTCTTTACTTCAATTTCTTTACTTCAAAAACAATTTCTTTTAAAAACATTGAGCCATGCATCTATTTCTTTAAAATACAACAAGTTCCTAACCTATTTATCAATTGAAAAACATATGTTAGGTTCGTTTGTGTGAGTGATAGTTTGTTTTGTGATTTGAGCCAATTCTCAGAAGCGGTTTACAATTCATTCCTAAGACACGACCCAACTTCCTAGGGACTACTACCCTTGACACACTTACTTCTTGAGTTGGTGACACACTTACTTCTTGAGTTGGTTGTGCCTTGGAGTTCCATTTGTCACTTTGTCTTAGATTACTTTATCATCAAAACTTCACCTGCAACACAAGATATCCACATTCTCCCCCTTTTTGATGATGACAAAATTTTAATTCATCTCAAGTGTGGGAGGTTAGTTCATCAAGCAAAACAATGCACTAATATTAAAAGGACTCCCCCTTACTTGATGCTCCTCCTATCTAAATGCAAAGTGACAATCCTATACTTCTCCCCCTTTTTGTCATGATCAAAAGGGTAAGCGTGAGACGTAGTTAGCGAGTCGATAGAGAACAGCTAAGAAAGATAAATAGGCAATTACAATAGAAGACATAACAACAACAAAAAATTCTTAGAAAAATCATTTGAATCCTTTTTGAAACACTTGAATAACTCACATTTCGTTCAAATAGATGATGAATCAATGATTCCTAGTTCTCTTCGAATGTAGAAGAAGCTTTCTTTTTGCAATGGTTTTGTGAAAATGTCAGCTAGCTGTTTGTCATACCCTAATTTTGTCCGCCTAGGTTTAAAACCCTAATTTTCCGCAAAAAATAAATAAATTGAGAAGTGTGGTTTTATTTTGAAGAGTGAAGAGCATTGTGCATGCATTTTTGGGTTTTAAAAGTCATTCTAGGGCTTTTAAATTCATTGTTAGAGTGGAAATGCATTTGTTGTTAAAAAACAAGGTTTTTAGGGCAAAAGGGTATTTTGGTCATTGTCAAAAATAAGATAATTTCTCATCAAGAATCATTGTGCAAATTTAGAGAAATTTATTTGAGGCAAAACATTTTTGGTCATGTATGTATGTATGCGCATGCATGCATACATTGTGCACAAAATTCAAATTCAAAAAAGGTATCAAAAAGGAATATTCTACAAAAATTTCAAGATGAGGTTTTTATGATATTTTTGGTCATGGTTGTCATACCCTAATTTTGTCCGCCTAGGTTTAAAACCCTAATTTTCCGCAAAAATAAATAAATTGAGAAGTGTGGTTTTATTTTGAAGAGTGAAGAGCATTGTGCATGCATTTTTGGGTTTTAAAAGTCATTCTAGGGCTTTTAAATTCATTGTTAGAGTGGAAATGCATTTGTTGTTGAAAAACAAGGTTTTTAGGGCAAAAGGGTATTTTGGTCATTGTCAAAAGAGGATAATTTTTTTTATCAAGAATCATTGTGCAATTTTAGAGAAATTTATTTGAGGCAAAACATTTTTGGTCATGTATGTATGTATGCGCATGCATACATACATTGTGCACAAAATTTCAAAAAAGGATCAAAAGGGAATATTCTACAAAAAGTTCCAAGATGTGATTTTTATGACATTTTTGGTCATGGTGATCACATAAAATGGCATATTCCTAAGATTCCTAGTATGTGGCCTAAATTGGGTGTATTTTTGTAGAATTATCCTAAGAAGAATAATAAAAAATGAAGGGATAATGGAATGGTCATATAATAGTACAATAGTACAAGATGACTACTAGCAAAACTTGGTCACTAGGGACCCCTCCCTTGCTATTTCGAATTTCTCCTCTCTATTCTCTCATTTTGTGTTTTCTCAATGTCCTCAATCCATGTGAGCCTCAATCCTAGCATTTGATTCAAAATTAAAATCAAATCCTAGAGCACAACTAGTGCACAATGACCTAACCACCCTTAAACCTAATTGCTTTCTATATATACCCTATTCACCTCACAAGGAGAGGAAGCTCTTGGCCTCATTTTCACTCACACAACCCTAGCACACAACTCCCTCTCCTAATTCCCTCTCTTGGCCGAAATCATATCATCCTCTTCCTCCATCAATTTTTCACTTCTCCTTCACCAAATCACCATTTTTTCACCTCATTTCCATTCCTACTTCATATATCTTCCTTCTCTCCTAATTTAATTCAAGCTTGCATCATCAAAGGGCATTTTTAAGCAAGCATTTCGTGGGTTTCATTGAAGTTTGGTGAAGATTCAAGTTGATTTGTGGTCTTGTTCTTCATATTAGTCATTCCTTAGCTTGGATTTGAGGTAAACTTCTTAAAACCTAGCATCATCTTCAACTTTTTTGCATCAAAATGTAGATATCATGTTTCTAATTTTTCATCCTACCATATTCATGCATTTTAGTGTTGTTATATTGTTGATTTGTTGATTGTTGTTGGTGAGAGGTGTCTCAAACATTTTGACAAGCACTTAGGGAGGCTTGGGTGTTTGAGATTGCTTCTCACCCTTGAATAAATTGTGATTTGTGTTGTTATCATTTTGCTTGTTGCATTTTGTGAAATAAAATTGTGTTAGGAAGCTATGAATGTTTCGCACCTTTAGTATAAAATATGTTTAATCGAGTTTTGATGCATTTCTTTATGCAATCTTGTTATTGGGGCTTGATTTTGAAATTCCCATGTCCAAACATGTTGTTTGATTTTGCAAATATTCATTTTTCATGCCTTCTTACTTTCACAAAAATCAAAAAAATATGAATAGTTGTTGATTTTGGTGTTTGATTGCTTGGATCTTGTGAATAAATGTTCCTAAGTCTTGCTAGTGTCATTTGCTTGCTTGATTTGGTTGAATTGTTGAAATAAATTGACGATTAATTTGTGATTTGAGAAAATGAATTTGGGTTTTGGTTCATTTATGGTCCACAAATGATCTTGGGTTATGCTAAGTTGGCAAGAGATAGGTTACTTCAACCTTGATGCCTATGCTTGTAAGCATTTAAAAATTCAATTCCCATTTGATGTGCTTGTGAAATGTGAGCAAAAAGGGGTCTATAAACAATTGAATTTGCGCACATGATTGGTCTCCAATGACCTTGATGCATCCTCAAGTTTAATCATGCTTTATTTGCTCTTTGAGTTTAATGTAAATTGTTGTTTGAAGCTTGTGAAGTTTTGGCAAAGGATAGGCCACTTAGAGCCTTGATGCATTAAATTGTTGTGGTGCATTAAAATGTTGAATTGGTGTTCACAATTTGCTTGTTTTGATTTCCACCAATTGTTACTCGTTAGTAACTCTCCAAAACTTCAAAACCATGTTGCATACAAAGAACAACTTGTTACTCGTTAGTAACGTTCCAACTTCAAAACATTTTTTTTGCATTTACATAACCATTGATAAACAACTTCACTTCTTCTCAAAACAATTTCAAACTATTTTTCACAAATTAAAAACTTTGTTGAGGATAATGCGAAGCCTTTGCTTGCACGATTGTCAACAATGGGGTGCTAGTGGTGATCACTTGGAGTCTTTGCTCAATTGATTATCATGAACACTCATTTTTCAAAAGAACTCTCATTTCACAAATTAAAAACTTTGTTGAGGATAATGCGAAGCCTTTGCTTGCACGATCGTCAATAATGGGATGCTAGTGGTGATCACTCGAAACCTTTGTTGTTTGATCACTGTGAACATTCAATTTTCACAATTAAACAACTAAAAAATAAAAACCTTTTCTCGACAATCGAGAACTACGTAAGCTTTGAATTCTCCATCGCACTGGGAGATACGTAGGAGCGGGTCACATTCCCGTTAAGCACGACAAATGAAAACCATTTTCTTTTCAAAAAACAAACCCTTTTCCAAAACAAAGCAATTTCTAAAAACAAAACAATTTTCGAAAACAAGAACTACGTTGCTTTGATTCCCTCCCCGGGATACGTAGGCACGGTGCCCTCCCGTCAAGCGCAAAAGATTAAATTTTCCTTAAGTTTTTCCATAAAGTAAGGAGAGATAAAGAGAGATAAAAACAAAGCATTTCTTAAATCAACCTTTTAAATCACACGTCAAATCGAGGTTCCCTTTCAGTAGAAAGGATGTGTGGGGTGCTCGTACCTTCCCCATGCATAACCGACCCCCGAACTCAAATCTCGTGGTTCCAAGGACCATTGTCTTTCAAGAAAGATTTTTTTCAATGTTTTACCTCTAAAAAAATATTGGTGCCGACTCCAATTCACGTTGTGCGAAGAGAAATCCCTCCAAAGGATTTTTCGGGGTGCAACAGCTGGCGACTCTGCTGGGGACGTTTCTTTAGTGGGTCGAGCCAATCGATTCGACATGTGATTTATTTCGTTGATTTGAATGCTTTGTTATATCTCTCCTCCTTTCCCTTTCTTCTTTCTTTCCTTTGCCTTTAAAAACTTGCTTGCATTATTCTTAGAATTGTCGTGTGCATTCTTGTGATGTTGTGCTTGCGTGCATTGTGTGTTAGCCTTCTTCCTCTTCTATATTTGCTTCTTGAGTAAAATAAGAGTAGTTTCTTCTTCTTCTCCTCTTACTTTCGTCGTTTATATGCTTTTCTCATACATTTCCCCAATCCTAGCATGTTCCCCTCTTCTTTGCTCCCTTTCTTGAGGTAAGCTCATGCATTTCCCCTAATCCTATTATGTCCCCTCCTCTAGGCTCCCTTTCTTAAGGTAAGCAATGCTTGCGATTGTTGTTGGAACTCTAGGTTAGTATACTTATGTTGAAATGATATTGAACCCTAGGGTAGACGACATGCTGTTGCTTGATATTGTCTGGACTGTTTTGGTTTCCCTTTGCAGGTGGGCACTACAAGAAAATCGCTGATTTGCGAAGGCAAATTCGGTCGCAAATGTGCCTTTTCCCGTCGCAAATCTGCATTTGCCACGGAATTTGCGACGGCCAAAATGTCGTGGCAAAAGCACTCGTCGCAAAGCGTTTGCGACGAACTTCCCCGTCGCAAATCCCTCCGTCGCAAACTCGTCGCAAGTTCGTCGCAAATTTCCGTGGCAAAGCCGTCGCAAACTCTGACTGATTTTTGTCGTAAATCCGTGGCAAATCCGTCGCAAATTCACGTGGCAAAGTCGTCGCAAATTGTAACAGCCTTTTGTCGCAAATCCGTGGCAAATTATTTGAAAATTTATAAATAGATATTGAAATTTCCGTCGCAAATGTTAAAAATTCCGTCGCAAATTCTAGCAATATTTGACATTTCCATTGTCATTCCTATTTGCAATACTTCCCTGCCAATTATTCAGACTCCAATCCACCAATTCAAGCATACATAAACTACACAAATGTTAAAATTGACAAACATACAAAATATCAAAAATCAAAACATATCACTAATATTAAAAGTGTCAATCCAATCCATCAACTTAGTTAAACATAAACTACACCAATGTTAAAAGTGTCAACCCAATCCACCAACTTAGTTAGAAGTGTCAAACATACCAAATATCAAAATATATCAAAACATACCACTAGTTTATGTCAAACATACATAAACTACACTAATGTCCAGTGAACTCAAAATCTTCAAGTCCAACTCTGAACAATGTACCTAACAAATCAAAAACGATAATGATTACTAACTAATTCATAAAACTAATATATTTTGCACATTAATTAAAACATAGATTACCTAGATCTCGTCAATAACCCTTATCATAAACGTGGTCTCCGTGATCTCCACATTCTCCATCATCTGCATCTTCGTTCTCGTCCTGCTGGGCCGGCTGACCCTGCTGGGCGGACTGGTCCTGCTCGGGCGGATGCCAATCAGGTGGAGGCATTGGAATCCCAGAATGGTTAAATACGTACTCAATTAGTTGCTGCTGTCGTGCAAACCGCTCTGCAAATTGTTGTGACATTTGTTGGATGATCCTACGGGCCTCAGGAGACAGGCTCGCGCTCGTCGAAGCTCCAGAGTCTACCATATTATCATATATGCCTCCTGTCCCATACACACCACGACTCTTATAGGGCCCTCCAGCAGCCTGCTCCCACAACAAACGCTTCAACTTAGCCAACTCAACGGGGTCTACTGGTATATCTGACTGAGACAACAGCCGCTGAAACTCCTCCTATCAAATGCACAAGTTATAATCATAATCATAATCAAAATAAATGAGACATTTTTTCAGACACATTCCTAATAACATAGACAGAAATGTCTTTAACATTGAAATGACTCATATCTATTTGCAATACAATATCCTGCAAATTCAATACAAACACACCAATTATAACCAAACACACCAACTATAAGTTCAATAAACTAAGTGAGATCAATTATAACCGATTCAACTACTTCCAAACATGCCAATTCAATTCACATAAACTAACTTATATTTCCAATTCACATAACCAACTATAAGTTCAATAAACTAAGTGAGACCAATTATAACCGATTTAACAACTTCCAAACACACCAATTCAATTCACATAAACTAACTTATATTTTCAAATCACATAACCAACTATAAGTTCAATAAGCTAAGTGGGACCAATATTATAACCGATTCAACAACTTCCAAACACGCCAATTCAATTCACATAAACTAACTTATATTTTCAATTCACATAACCAACTATAAGTTCAATAAGCTAAGTGGGACCAATATTATAACCGATTCAACAACTTCCAAACACGCCAATTCAATTCACATAAACTAACTTATATTTCTAATTCACATAACCAACTATAAGTTCAATAAGCTCAGTGGGACCAATATTATAACCGATTCAACAACTTCCAAACACATCAATTCAATTCATATAAACTCACTTATGACAAAATTTCTTTATACCTGAGTAATGCGAGCGCGATCCTCTACAAACTCGCCTGTGCCCTTCCTAATGTGAGTGTGGCGATGAATCTCATCTACATATGGCTTCCTCCCCATCTTCTTGGCCTATTATTAATAACTTAAGTTTGTAAATGGTAAATTATAATTAATTATATTGACATTAGGAAAATATAAGTTTAAGAATATACCAATCTCTCTGCATGCTCCAACATAGAGATAGAACCTCCAGTGTGCAAGCTTCCACCTTTTTCTGATGCCCTGTTCTTCTTATTTCGCTCACACTTAGCTTTGAATTTTGGATCATTCCAAATGTGATCTCTTAGGCGATTGTAGACTAGATCCCCCATCCAAAGAGGCCTGCCCCTCCCCATGCGGACACGTCTGAGCATATCAGGGAGTCGGAGAGCAGCTTTTGTATGAAAAAGATCCCGAACAGCAGCCTCTTGAGACTTACGCCATGCAACATGCTTCTGCATTGTGAAAACATTTACAAAACAAATGTTACATCAAATCAAATAACTTAACAAATTCTCAAAAAAAACGACAAACATTGTGATATGTTAAAATGTACACTTACTCTAAAAGTGTTAAAAAAATTGGTTCGCTCCTTTTCATTAAGCTCTGACCAACTAGACCATGGATAAGTGTATAACTCGCGAATAGTCAGTCGGATAGCATTTGCGGCCGGCCTTGAAGGAAGAAACCTGCGAAATTAAAACAATTGAAACGATTAAAACACATTATATATATGACAAAACAAACAATCAATCAAACAGAGTTATAAAAAACTTTACATACCCTCCATTCTCAACACGGATGACAACTCGCCCGTCGCCTAACACAATCTCATCCTCATCCTCATCCTCATCATCACCCCCCTCAACATCAGGTATCGCATCATCACCCCCCTCAACATCATGCATCTGATCATCTCCAGGTGAAAGTGGCTCTGTCGGTGATGGCAAAGAGGACGGAGTAGGCACAGCATCTGGTGAAGGGGTAGGAGTAGGTATCGCACGAAAGCCTGGTACCGAAATCATGCAATATGGAGGACTCTGTGATGGTGGAGGAGTCACTCGCGCAGATGAAGTACGACCATGTACATCTCGGGGAGATGGAGTAGGTGAAGGAGTAACTCGCGGTGACGAACTAGATCCAATATGTAAGGACCTAACTCCAGAGGTCTGCTGCAAGGACCTAACTCCAGAGGTCTGCTGTAAGGACCTAACCCCAGAGGTCTGCTGTGGCGTATCTAAAGACCTAACTCCAGAGGTCTGTCGTGTCTGTGTCGGAGGACTCTGAAATGATCTCACTCTACCTTCATGTGCTGGGCGTGTCTGTGTAGGGGTAGATGTCGTAGGCATCTCTGAATAGTCGCCTGTGTCCTCGACGCATATCACCCTTTTCTTACGACGGGGGACAAATTTAGACTTCCCCTTACGATCATGGGGCGGTCTAGGTGGCGACGAATCACCTCCACCTGATGCCATGCTGCAGAGGAAACCAAACATAAACACAAACACAAACAATTTAAAAACATAAACTTTACTGCTAAAAAAGTTCATGAAACAATTCACACACAATTCAAACACAAACATGAATTAAATACGGTTCAAGTTGTTTGGATACATCAATTCACACAATTCAAACACAAACATGAATTAAAAGCCGTTCAAGTTGTTTGGGTACATCAATTCTCACAATTCAAACACAAACACATTATATAATATATCTAATCTTCTGGCCATTCATCTTCTTCATCGTCTTCATCTTCTACATCAACTGGAACCTCATGTGAGTCCTCTCCTTCCAAGTTGTTTGGATCCACTTCTTCACCATTGCTTTCCAAATCACGTAAATTAGAAATCAGTTCAACTTCATTAACTTCATTTACCGGTGACATATCATCTGTCTGATAGGGAACATCTTCAACTGGCTCATTTGTTTCAATGCGACTCCTTGGCTTTGTCTTGATTGCGACACACCAACCTCGCTTGTCTCTTCAAGTTGATGGATAAGGAACATAGTATACTTGTCTCACATTCTCTGCCATTATAAACGGATCAAAAGCTGGATATCTTTTGTCCATTCGTATGTCCACTCTATTATACTTTGGATCCATTTTGGTGCCTATAGCTGACGGATCAAACCAGTCACAATAAAACAACACTACAATTTTAGCGTAGTCTAACGCACTGAACTCTAGTTCATAAATGTGTTGGATTACACCGTAATAATCATCTTCACCTCCTTCATTGACCCCTTTTACATAAACCCCGCTGTTAATTGTTGATTTGTTTTTCGTCCATGACTGGGTATGAAACTTGTAGCCATTCACGTAAAATGTGTGATACTCTTTCACTTTTTTATAAGGACCATCAGATAAGTTTCTCAAGTGTTGATTGATTGGAGTTGGTTCCTCGGAGTAAACCTACGTACGTGACATACAAACAAGTTATTTCGTGAGGAACACATGATTAAGGTTGAGGAACAAGTAACTCAACACTTACTTTTTCTTGAAACCATATTGGAAAATTTTCATATATATGAGCAGATGCCTGATCATCTCTTACATCTTCAGACAACGAGAATGACCTGATCAAATTAGACGATACGTACTAAATGAGCTAACAAATATGAACAATTAATTGAATGAAAATATTGATATACGTACTCAATGTATGGTTTAACTTCAGTGCAATTGTTCAACACATGAACATGAGCTGACTTATACTCCGCATCCGTTAACCAATGAATCGACTCCTTCCCAGAATGCCGACCAGATTGGCCGAAGACCGATAACATTAATGAGTGTCCAACACAATCATTTTGCATTTCATTCCTTTTATTTCTCAACGTGAAGTTGGTGAAATAATGTGAGCAAAAGTGGGTTATCTCGCGGTGTAGGTATGATGCACAAATTGATCCTTCAACTCTCGCCTTGTTTTTCACCGATCGTTTAGAATCACCCATGAATCTATAAAACAACTTGATTAGATGGAAAATTATACTAACCTTAAATGGAAAAAAAATGAGTACGTTCTAAAAATGATACCTTTCAAAGGGATACATCCACCTGTACTGAACCGGTCCACCAAGTCTTGCTTCATATGCTAGATGAACGGGGAGATGCTCCATAGAATCAAAGAAACCAGGTGGAAATACTCTCTCCATCTTACATAGAATGAATGAAATGTTCTGTTCCATCCTAACAAGGTCAACATCTCTTAAAGACGCAGAACACAAATCTTTAAAAAAATGACTCACTTCAGTTAGCGGATTTAGAACATGCACCGGTAAAGAACTAAATGCAATAGGGAGTAAACATTCCATAAATACATGACAATCATGGCTTTTCATCCCAATCATTCTTCTCTTATTCACATCAACACATCTTGCCAAATTAGAAGAATATCCATCTGGGAATTTCAGTTCTTTTATCCACTGATAAACTGAATTTGTTTCCTCGATAGTTAATGAGTAACATGCTTTGGGTTTGAGCATCTTCCCATTAGCTTGTGGCTTCAAATGTAAGTCCTTTCGATTGCAGTAAAGAGCAACGTCCAATCTCGCCTTATCATTGTCCTTTGTTTTGCCTTTTATGTTCATCACTGTGTTAAATATATTGTCAAAAAAATTCTTCTCTATGTGCATCACATCAAGATTGTGCCTCAATAAATTATCTTTCCAATATGGGAGATCCCAAAAGATACTCCTTTTTGTCCAATTATGCTCTTGTCCATATCCATCAAATCGAGAAACAAGGGATCATCTGTGATTTTGGGCAAATCTCTAACTCTATCCCAAACCTGGTCTGGAGTCAACTGAGGAGGCGGCTCATCATTTTCAGGTTCCTTCTTCTTAAATGCATTCTTGTTCCTTCTAAATGCATTATCATGTGGTAAAAACCTACGATGCGAGTCAAACCAAGAACTCTTACCCCCATGTTTCAAGGTAAATGCCTTTGTATGCTCCATACAATGTGGACATGCTAATTTACCATGAGTTTGCCAACCAGACAACATGCCATAAGCAGGGAAGTCATTAATGGTCCACATCAAAGCGGCTCTCATCATAAAATTCTCCTTCCGTGCGTAATCATAAGTCAAGACACCATTCCACAACCTCTTCAAATCATCGATTAGTGGTTCTAAATAGATGTCAATGCCTGCTTTTGGATTTTCTGGGCCAGGTATCAGACATGTCAAAAACATGTAAGGTTTAGTCATACACATCTCAGGGGGAAGGTTGTACGGGGTAACAATAACGGGCCAGCAAGAATATGGCGAAGCCGATGCTTGGGTATATGGCGTAAAACCATCGGAGCATAACCCAAGTCGTACGTTGCGTGGATCTGCTGCAAACTCAGGTTGTACCCGATCAAAGTGTTTCCATGCTTCACCATCAGACGGATGGCGCAACACACCGGGACATTTATTCTCAAAATGCCACGTCATTTTCCCTGCAATGTGGTCGGATGCAAACATTCTCTGCAACCTTGGAATTATCGGCAAGTAGAACATTGACTTCACCGGAACTGGTTTATTCTTATTACTAGTCCCCCTTTTGCGAGCATGATACCTAGGCGCTTTACAAAATTTGCATTCAAGTAGTGCAGAATCATTTTTCCCAAACTCATTGTCATAATACAACATGTGACCTTCTGGACAACAATCGATCCTTCTAGCTTCCAATCCCAACTTAGAAACTAACCTCTTAGCCTCGTAAAAATTCTTTGGCAAATTTTCGTTCATAGGTGTCACGCCTGACATCATATCACATATCAAGTCCATTCCCACCTCAGATGTATTACTCAATGATTTGAGAGCTAAAAGTTTCGCACAAATCGATAACTTTGAGTTCGATGACCCTTCAAACAATGGTTTGTTTGCATCTAACAACAGATTATAAAATCTCTGTGCTTGCTCATTCGGAAGCTCATCCATGTTATCATATTGCTGCTCCTCGAAGGATACATTCACCCCAAGACCGTCACAAACCATATTCTGCATCAAGTTGATTTGTTCACCACATCCTACATCCGCGGAATTACTTGCAGCACCTCTGCAATTTTCGCCAACCAATGGGACGACATCAAACCCTTTCTCACCATTACTCGTCCAAATCCAATAATTAGGCCTAAACCCAACTCTCTTCAAGTGATCAATGACCTCCGTTGGATTCCTAATCTTTCCACATTCACATTTGACGCACGGACATCGAATCCCCCCTTCAACTCTAAATTGTTCTTGTGTCATTGCAAAAAAAATAAACTCCCACACGCCATCTACAAAAGATTGTTTCAAACCCGCTCTTTTTGGAAACAACCTATCATACATCCAAAGGCGGTGCGAAGGAGGAAACTCCATTCTGCACATTTAAAATTGTCAATATATAAAAGAGAGAAAATGAGTGAGAGAGAGAGAGAACGAGACAAGAATGTAAACGATGGATGCCCATCGAGAGCTAAAATGCTAAAATAAAAACAAAATCAACTACTTCTACCAACTAAGAAGCTACATATTTAAATGTGTTTGTTACTAATAGTGTTTGTTACTAATCTGGACACATATATTGTAGAGTCCTCTTATAGTGAAGCATAAATTTTCCTAAAAGTTATGAGTCCTCTTATTAAAATTATTTTGTTTTAAATATTGTTTCAAACAGTCTTGAGTCTACCATTGACTAACAGTCTTGAGTCTCATAAAAGAAATTTATTCAACTTTTCAATAATCAATTTGCCAACAGAATTAGAAAGGACAAATATTGAACAAATTAGAAAGGACAAATTTGCCAACAGAATGCAACATCTCAACTATAAGGACAAGTTTGAAATACTTGCAACAGAATGCAACAATATAGAGGAAGATTAGCTCAACAAGGAATTGAACAAACAACAAAAGGACAACATAAATGTCATAAGTTTAACTAATATAACTTTTATTGAAGTTAAAGTGAGAGTATTGTAAGTATTATCATCTTCAAGAGTTTATAGAAATAACCTCGAACCATTAACATACATGTTATAAGTTGTTTTTCCCATAAAATCTCCTAAATAGTGACACAAGGTCATTCTAAAAATGCAGCTAATAACTTGAACATAAGCACTTAATTGAATAGCCATATTTTCTAGAAATATTAATCTAATACAGAACAGATACATTGGCCATTATTTTAACATCTAATCCTTATTTTAACAAGTAAACCAGTCATCATTATATCTACTTTTATTTGAAATTAAAGTTGCTTTATCTAAAATCTCTTTACGCTTCAACAAATCAGTTTTACTAAAAATCAGAAACTAAAAACACATAGGTCAGGACCTAAATGAACACTATCAATGAACACATCATTTGAAATACCTTAACGTATTTAACAAGCTTAGATTTCAAGTCGTTTAACAGCAATCTAACTGAAGTTCAGCAACAATCCATAGCTTCAGAATAAATCTGCATCAAATCAACAAAAAAAATTAGATCAAATCTGCCTAAGGTAAACTACCTCAAATTAGTCATCTAAAAATGCAAACAATTGACACAACAAGCTCAACATCCAATGATCCAACACAAACAACAACTTAACAATCAAGCTCAAAACAATTCACAAACATAAATTGTAGAAAGCATAGAAACAACAAGAGTTTATTAGAATTTAACTTATGAAATTCAAATAGAAACAACAGATTGTATCCCCAAACAGTTCACAATATCCACATTTTGATGTCTCTTGTAGCACCTAAGCTGCTAAGCATAGAAACCAAAGCCACACTAGTGAGTACTTTACACCCTCTCACCTTCAAATCAATCAAATGAATGCAAGAATCTAGGCTTCTATGTGGACTGATGCTGCAACAAATTCGAAGAGAAGAGGCTTCTCAAAAATTAATATGCAATAAGGAAGGCAACTTTCTAGCAAAGAAAGCTTAAAGGTATTGCAAATGATAAAGATGAGATTTATCATCAAAGAAGCATACTTGTTTAGAAACAATCAAGATTCAAACATAAACAGATAAAATATATCTGCAACAAGCTTTAAAATTGGGACAAATAGCATCATGTAATGACAGCCTAGCTTTAACACATTAGAAAGTGGATACCAGTTTCAATCATTGTAACTAGCATTGAATCTCTTAAAGTTGCATCAGTTTAATCACAGTTGAATTCTATATTTTTGTCAACTTTCTTATAAAGATTGTACTGAAGCTGATTAAACTAGCAAAGTTCTAAGGCAATGAATTTTTTGAAAAGCCAAGATAAAAAGTTAAAATGCTTGTAAAAAGTTAGTAGTTATAAAGATGAACTTTTTAGTAGTTATAAAGATGAATTTTTTATCTTTAAATGCTTCTAAAGATGAATTTTAACTTTTCCTGTTATAAAGTTGATACTAGATTTAAAGTTAAAATGCTTGTAAAAAATTAGTAGTTAAAATTCATCTTTTACCTGAACTAAACTAGAATTAGCACCACCATCTTTTACCATTTTGATACTAGATTTTTGTGTTTGTCTATTTCCTTTAGACTTCTTCAAAGTTCACTCCTTAAGACTTCCTCTTGTACAGAATCCTAGTTACCCCAAATCACTTCAATTCCAAATTTCCAATCTTCAAAGTATTTTTATTTAAGCTGCTTCAATTTCTTTATAAGTTCAAGCCAGTCATTCGACTGTACTAGAGGTTTTCCACATTTCATTGACAAAAGAGAGGGAATTATGACTTATCTACTTGGGGTAGGGTCCCATTTCTATATAAGTTTAACCAATATTTTGTACGTATAGGGATTAAGAATTCATCCAACCTTGAAGAAACAGTATAAACAGTATAGGAATTAAGAATTCATCCAACCTTGATATTCACCACCACCCTCGTGTCCCACAAAACCAGCATACCATGTAATTCACCCTCAAGTCTCAAGCCAGTAATTAAATCAGCACACCATGTAATTAAATCAGCACAATAGTAAATGCATTTGAATACAATAAACAGGATATCAAAGTAATGGCAGCCAACACTTCTAGTTTCATTCCAAAACATCAATAACAAAAAACTCAAAAATTAATATCAACACTAACCTGAACTGACTGAGAGAGTAAGACGAATAGAGTCTAGGCTTCTCTATGGACTGATGCTGCAACAAATTCAAAGAGATGAGGGTTAGGGTTTCGTTCAAAACAAAAATTGGGACATTTAGGGTTTCTTTAATCAGTGAAATTAGGGACAAATTAAAGATGATAATAGAAATTACCTACAAGTGGGGAAGAGGCGCAGCAGCGACGGAGATGCGGCGGAGAAACAGTGGATGGACGCGCAAAGAAGAGGGAGAGTGGAAGAGGGAGAACGCGTGTATGTATGTCGCCGTGGAGCTCGATTAGCGAAGGAGGAGGGCAAAGGAGGGTAGACGTTGACGGAGGAGGGTGGAGGGGTGGAGGAAGGTGGAGGGTGGAGGAGGGTGGAGGTCGGAGGAGAGTGAGGGAGAGAGCCTTCTATTTTCTCAGTGAGAACCCGTAGTGATACCCAAATGGGAGGGTTCGTGCGTGTTATATTTTGAATTATCGTTTGCGACGGGATCTCCGTCGCAAATTTGCTGCCTTTTCCAAGTCCGTCGCAAACCCGTGGCAAACTCCAGCGGGAAATTTCGCGCCCCTACTTTTAACACATGCCGTCGCAAATCCGTGGCAAATTACTGATGGAATAATCTCCGTCGCAAATGTTGGTGGCTAAAACTGGTTTTTTTTGTAGTGGGGGTTTGGGTAGATTTTTAGGTGTTGTGCCCTCATCACACACTGCACACCTTATATTTGTGAGCATTGAGTGGGGCCTAAAACCCAAGGTCTGCAAAGAACCCTAGGAGAGTGGAAATGAGTAGTGACTGCCATTCGTAGACCGTTGTCTGTCTGGCTCTCATGAAAGTTTCGCCCAAGAGTGCGCTTTCTTCATGAAACCTCACAATCGGTAGCTCTCTACGATTGTGGGTGTATTCATGAGAGAGACTTTAGCTCTTGGTTGCCATTGTGATGCAGTGACCAGAACCCACATGGGAGGATTACCCTTATCGTTGACTTTAGAGCCTACGATCCTTACCCATTTGTAGGACACGGGGGCACGCAAATTGTGTGTTGCATTAGCTTAGGCATCCTCTTTCGAAACTCTTTTACCAAAAATGTAGAAAGTAATTTCCTTTTTCCCTCATAAACACCTATATGAGGTGGCATATAGCGGGTATTTTCAAAAATGTTTTGAACCGCCACCAATAAACGTCATTTTCTTCTCTCTTTTCTATAAAAGGTCATAATCATCACATCTGCATCATTTTGCATCATCATCATTGCATTCGCATCTAACAAAAATTTTGAAAAAAAAAACCTCCATTCTTTGCATCCTCCATGCATTAAAGTTGTTTGCCGGAGATCGCAACGTAACACAAAGTCTTGTCATAGGTGTGTAAGAAACGGAATGGAATCAAAAGGCAAAACCGTTTTCAATTCAAGGCTTCCTGTCGTGAAAGAGATTGATATGGCTAGTCTGAAAGAGTATGCATCCCTCCTTTAACACCTATGACAAGACGAGTTGCACCGCGATTCCCGGCAATAAACATAATAACATGCATATTGCATTGCATTTGCATCATTTGTCTTTATGTTCATAAAAAATAAAAAAAAAATGTTCCGTCCACAGAAGTAAGACAAGCTGGTTAATCATCGATATTGGACACGATCAAAAGCAAGAAATATGGCCAACAATCAAGACGACGCGAATCTAGGCAATCATCAACCAATCCAGAATGATGTAGTTCCAAAAGGTCCGAATCCAAATGGTCAGGGTCAGCATGATCAGAATCAAGAGAATCGAGCAATCAGGGCTGAGATGGAAGTTATAAGAGCCCAAATGGCAGAGGTCATAAGAGTGTTGAGTGCCTTAAGGGATGCTGGCATAACTGAAGGTGCTGCTGCCGCAGGAGTGGATCCTCCTCCTGGACCTAGAGTCTCTCAGGCTCTCCAGAACGTGCAATGGCCTCCTTATGGTCTCCCATTAGGGTACACACCCCCTGCTGCCGTTGCAAACCCAGAAAGTGGTCCTTCGGGAACCACAGGACAGGCCCAGCCTGAATCAGCTGTGAATGAAGTCGGAACAGGGACACCTCAGGTTCAAATTCAGATTCCTACTCCTGCTATTACCCCGGGAACTCCGGTTGGCTTCAATTCTCCAGCAACAATCCATCCGCAAGTTCAGGGTCCAATTCCTCAGATTATCGCTCACTCACGTGACCCACACGTGACCCCCGCTGTGGTGTCGATGAATAATCTTCACTACGGTGTGAGTGGTTTTCCGTCGAATTACCCTGATGAAGCTAGAAGTCAGTACCAGATGTTAGAAGAAAGATTGAGGGCTGTTGAAGGAACAGGTTCCCAGGCTAGGAACGCCCATGAGTTATGCTTGGTCCCTTATCTAGTCCTACCACCCAAGTTCAAAGCACCATTTTTCGACAAGTACAAAGGAGCAACCTGCCCGCGCAGCCATGTGACGATGTATTGCCGGAAGATGACTGCCCACGCCCGTGATGATAACCTGATGATACATTGCTTTCAGGAAAGCTTAGCTGGAGCTCCCCTTGAATGGTATATGCAATTGGAGCCAACTAATATCCGTTGTTGGAAGGATCTGGCGGATGCCTTTATCCGTCAATACCAGTACAACAGTGATTTAGCCCCAGATAGGACCCAGCTGCAATGTATGTCTAAGAAGGATAATGAGACATTCAAGGAATACGCCCAGAGGTGGAGGAACCTCGCTGCACAAGTAAAACCCTCCCTGCTTGATAAAGAGATGGTCCATATGTTTTTGGAAACTCTTCCCCCAGTGTTCTATGATCGTTTGGTCGGCAGCGTGGCTTCGAATTTCTCTGAGATGGTTGTCATTGGAGAAAGAGTGGAGAACGGCATGCGCAGCGGAAGAATAGCCCATGGCCCAACACCTCCTTCCCATCAGAAAAAGCCTTTTTCTGGTACCCACAAGAAGAAGGAGGGAGAAACTAATGCAATCAGCGGAGCTAGAGGTCCATCACACAACAATCCCCCACATGCCATTCCAGTTCCTGCTCAGACGCCGCCTGCTCAGCCATTCCAGTCCAACAATCAGTACAGAAACTACAATGAAAAAAGCCTGTTGTCTTTGAACCTATCCCCATGTCGTACACGGATTTGTTCAATTATCTCATTGCCAACAAGTTAATCAGCACTCGTCAGATGAAACCATATCAGCCTCCCTATCCCAGAGGGTATAATGCAAATGCTACCTGTGCCATTCATTCTGGGGCAGTAGGTCATGTGGTGGAGGATTGTAAGGCGTTCAAGTACGTTGTGCAAGACCTGCTTGATGCAAAGAGTATATCATTTCAGCAACCTAATGTAACCACCAACCCGTTGCGGGGGCATGGTGGGCCCACTGCAAATGCCATTAATGATCAGGGTGGTCAGTACTTAATTAGGAAGGTGGAGTGCATTCGTACACCCCTGAGTATCATTCATGCTGCACTATGCCATTGTGGTATCATCGAAGAAGGGTGTGCCAGAAGAGACATCTGCAATGACCCTTAATGTGTTGGGGCCTGTGAGAGCTTCAAACCCATCCTCCAAGAGCTGTTAGACAGACACCTGGTCCAGGTTGGGGTTCAGGAAAAGGAAGAAAGTGTATCTACTCTGCAATCAAACAACAGAGGTTTCAGGAGACCGGTTGAAATCCCTTGCAGTCTGAATTCAAGCTCGGTTGTGGCAAGACCTCTGACTGTTGTTATTCCGGTACCTGCTACTACAATCAAAGGAAGCTGAAGAAAGGGCCCGTAAGGGAAAAGATAAGGAAACTGTGGAAGTTAGAGAAGTATCAGACAAAGAAGCTCAGGAATTTCTGAAAGTAATGAGACAAAGTGAATACCGGGTGGTGGACCAGTTAAATCAAACCCCGGCCAAAATCTCAATGCTTTCGTTGTTGCTTAGTTCCGAGGCACACCGAGCTGCACTGTTGAAAATCCTGAATGAAGAACACGTACCCCATGACATTACGGTCAACCCAGCTTGATGGTATTGTTGGGAACATAGTGGCATCCAACTACTTGACCTTCACAGACGCTAAGCTACCTCCGGCGGGGAAGAATCACAATCAAGCCCTTCACATCTCTGTCAAGTGTGGGGACTACGTGCTGGCCAGAGTGCTCATCGACAATGGCTCGTCATTAAATGTGTTTCCCAAGTCCACAATGGATAAGTTGGATGTGGATTGCTCATATCTGAAGCCTAGCTCCACCTTGGTTAGAGCATTTGATGGGTCTGTGAAAGAAGTTTTTGGAGAAGTAGAGGTGCCTTTGCAGGTGGGTCCTGAAGTGTTCTATGTCACATTCCAAGTCATGGATATAGCTTCCTCTTATAGCTGTCTGCTAGGACGACCTTGGATACATGCCGCTGGGGCAGTGCCATCTTCGCTCCATCAGAAACTCAAGTTTGTGGCCGAGGGCAAGTTGATAGTAATCTTCGGGGAGGAGGAAATGATGATAAACCGATCACCACCAGAATATTACGTTGAAGCAGCAGAGGAGTCTTTTGAGACTGCCTTCCAGGGATTGGAGATCTCAAATGCTATCTTTGTTGGGAGTGAGCCTCCCCAATTGAAGCCTAGGTGGTCCAAGGCGGACATGATGGTTGCAAAGGTGATGCTAGGATATGGGTATCAGGTTGGAAAAGGCCTGGGAAAAGCTGTTCAAGGAATTGTAGCACCCGTCCTGCTGAAAGGGAATACTGAAAGGTTCGGTATTGGGTACATCCCAAGCCCTGCAGACCGAGAGAGGCTAGCAGCTGATAGAAGAGAGAAATGGTTGGCAAAGCTCAGAGGAAGGACCCCCAACCAGGGAGGGATGGTCGTCGGTGATCTTAGGAACAACTTCCGAAGTGTAGGCATGCTGGACCCTGACCAGGTCAATGTGATTGAAGAAGATTCAGGCTCGGGTGACGGTGCTGTCGGCTTAGTGCGCCGTTGTGCTGCGAAAGAAAAGCTCCAGAACTGGGAGGCCCTAGATTTCCCTGTGATTTTCAATTTAAAGTAATTTTTCTTCGTAATGCAAAATTACTCGGCTCTGCCCAAGGCCTTGGGATATTTCATTCGGGCATGCATGTTTTCGTCAAACTTCATCAATGAATAAAATGTTATTTTGGAATTTTCAATAAAATTCTCTTTCTTCATCTCTCATTTGCGTGTCTTTTCTTTATTTTTATTCGCCACTCCATTTTAATGCAGATCGAATACAATTCTTGAAAGTAATAATGCCCATAACTCATACTGTGACTTTGATTACCCGGTTAACCAAACTGAGAGAGAGGCTGAAGACAACTGGGATGTTTCTTCGGAATTAATAAGTGAAGAATTGGCTAAGGTTGTAGAAATTCATGATGCCACAACTAGGTTGGGCAATGAAGTCAAAGCACAAGTTCAAGCAAAGTGGAGCAATGCTGAGGAAACCAAACAAATGTTACAAGCGAACCTCTTTCGCGACCAAACCCTTTCCCTTCCTCAGATCAACCAACTTTCCCATTTCCCATTACAAGTACCCCATCACAAAAAAAAAAATCATAACCAAATGCCTGCCATCGCCACCTTCCTCACTACCAGTGGCCCTTCTACAAAATCAACCCATCTCATTTGCTCCTCCCTCTGAACCTCCTGTCACCCCAGTTAATACCAGAACCCAATCAAGCATCCTCCAATCGCTGCAGGGGTTTCATTGCCATTATCTTTCCAATCACCCCAGACAAGGATCACTTCAAATATCCCAAAATAGTGTATCACTTTTATCAGCTCACTCAACTCAAAAGCAAAAAAAAAATCAGAAAAAAATGAAACAAAAAAGAACAGATTCAAAAAATGAAAATCCCACAAATAAAAAAAACAAGGGAAAAAGAGACGAAAGAAATATAAGTTGTGAGCTGATACATTTGGCCATAAAGCGTAAGAGATCCTTGTCTCAATGAACCTTCCTACACCTTGTTGTGTATGACCACCCTTTCTTCCATAAACCTTCAAACACTTCATCATTCCTATACATCTCTCCTTTCATAAAACCGCAAACACTACCTCGACCTCGTCATCCCGCCCTCCACAAACCCTCAGTCATTCCTCAGACTCCACCATCAGATTTGCAATCAGGCTGTTGTGCAAGAATAAGAGAACAAAGTGGTCCTTCCTCATGAGGAATCAAGTGACATGATCAATTTGAGCAAAGGAGAGGATTGACGCCATGATAAAGAGCAATGAATCAACATGTTTGTGTAAATCACCCTTCTGACATAAGACACTTGCCATTATAACAAAGTCTGTAATTACCAAAGTTCGGTCTGTTGCGCAGCTTTCCAAGCTAAGGTAGTCACAAATGACAGTATGAAGACTCCAGGTCAAGCATCATGATCCCTCCCTACGCCACCCTAAAAATGGGGCAGTTAGAGACAATCAACAAAGGATATCAAGGACGATGATGACCTTCATGGAAATCAGGCTTCGTTTTAACAAGGGCAAACCCCATATGATGGAAGTAATACTTTCATTGAGCCTTATCAAACCAAAGTACATTTGTCTTATGTCAGAAGAAGAATAAGAGAAAGCTCAAACCGAAGAAAGCTCATCTTCAACAATTTCAAAGAAGACTCAATGCTCAAAAAGATCATGAACCTCCAAAAGGATTCCCATGGAGATGAACCCAGTATCATGAAGACGAAGAACTTATTCTCCGGAGGGGCCTTTAATTCTCGCAAAATGGGATGCAAGAAAAGAAAACCCCAGTTTCCAGTAAATTCAGATGCAGTCAGAAAGGAGTATGCCTAAAGAAATAAATGAAAAAAGAGAAAGATGAGCCAAGTAAGAATCAGCTCGCTAGGTTGAAAACCCGCAAAGGGCGGCCTAGGCAAAATCAGAGCGACCCGGTGGATTGAAAACCCGCAAAGGGCGATCCAGGCAAAAATTAGGGTCAGAAAACTTGGGCATGAAAATAAACAAGGGCATACAGCACTCCCGAAGATTTGGATAAGGGGTTGATCAAGGTCACAAGTATGAACGGTGGGCACCGTTACTTCAAGGATAGAATCACAGGATCTGTTCCTTTTTCTTGTATTTTATCAGTTTAGAATAAAGATTGCAATTGTACTTTCAACTGGCGTGACTTTCTGCACGACCAGTTTCCATATCAGCAAAAGTCCAACTTTTCTTTCATATGTGTGCTTTTCGTGTCTTTACCTTCATTTATTCAGTTTCTTTCAAAATAGTGCTTTTCGTGCATACATTCAGAGCATTACAGATTATTACGAAATCTTTGAAAATCACAAAAGGAAAAAATGGTTTCCTAAAATGGGTAAAGCTGCAAAAAAAAAAAAAAAGTCACATGCACTGTCACCTTAAAAATAACAAGATCTTTGCAAACCAGCGCGCAACCCTTGCGTTATCACCATCCTGGAACGGTCTTCGTATCAAGTGCCACAAGTCCCGCGGATTGATTTAACCAAAAAAAAAAAAAAAAAAAGAAAAAAAAACATTTTCATATCATTCATCATTCCTATATCATCCATGTCATCAAACAGTAGAGCATTATACTTTCATATTCGCATCCCAGAAGGGCGAAAAGAAACAGAAGAAAAGAAACAGAAGAAAAGAAAAAGAAAAAGGAAAATCAAACAGAAAAAACATCTCACCAAATCAATCATTGCATCCATGTGCATCCCAGCATCAAAAGCCTGCATTCCATGCATCATTCAAAACTTCCTAATTTTCAAAAAGAAACTCAGTTGCTTTGGACTCGTTAGTCCCCAAAATTTTCAAAAAAAGTCAGTTACTTTGGACCAATGGGTCCCCGAAATCTCATTTTCAGAAAATCATCATGGCACCGAGTTAGTGAACTCCATCAGCACAGAGTTAGTAAACTCCCAGAGTTAGTGAACTCCTTCCACAGATCACAACGTCGCGTACGAGCGCGCGGCAGATCCTACAGACTTCGTTAAGTCCATCGGATTAATTGTGTCAACCTAAGGCATAGTGTAGATCCATTGATCATATCAGTTCCGGACCTGATATTGATCGGCCGCTCGAAAAGGCCACCCCCAGAGCTCGGACTCGACGAGAGTCCGTTAAAGATGAGCTTTCATATACGGCACTTCCCATTTACTGCTTTCATATACTGCTTTCATATACGGCACTTCCCATTTACTGCTTTCTCGTCGACGCGACAAGTGTTGACTCTCTCTCTCTCAAAAGAAGAGAGATCAAAGAAAGGAAGCAAAAAAAAAAAGAGAAAAAAAAAAAGAAAAGGAAAATTCGAGTTTCTCTAAGTAGACAAAATTAGTATTATTTCTGAATTCTTTATTTCTATTTTGCCTCGGAATATGTTTTGGCCAATTCATATTCCTTGGTAAAATCCAAATAAAGAGGGGCAGCTGTCATACCCTAATTTTGTCCGCCTAGGTTTAAAACCCTAATTTTCCGCAAAAATAAATAAATTGAGAAGTGTGGTTTTATTTTGAAGAGTGAAGAGCATTGTGCATGCATTTTTGGGTTTTAAAAGTCATTCTAGGGATTTTAAATTCATTGTTAGAGTGGAAATGCATTTGTTGTTGAAAAACAAGGTTTTTAGGGCAAAAGGGTATTTTGGTCATTGTCAAAAGAGGATAATTTTTTTTATCAAGAATCATTGTGCAATTTTAGAGAAATTTATTTGAGGCAAAACATTTTTGGTCATGTATGTATGTATGCGCATGCATGCATACATTGTGCACAAAATTTCAAAAAAGGATCAAAAGGGAATATTCTACAAAAAGTTCCAAGATGTGATTTTTATGACATTTTTGGTCATGGTGATCACATAAAATGGCATATTCCTAAGATTCCTAGTATGTGGCCTAAATTGGGTGTATTTTTGTACAATTATCCTAAGAAGAATAATCAAAAATGAAGGGATAATGGAATGGTCATATAATAGTACAATAGTACAAGATGACAACTAGCAAAACTTGGTCACCAGGGACCCCTCCCTTGCTATTTCGAATTTCTCCTCTCTATTCTCTCATTTTGTGTTTTCTCAATGTCCTCAATCCATGTGAGCCTCAATCCTAGCCTTTGATTCAAAATTAAAATCAAATCCTAGAGCACAACTAGTGCACAATGACCTAACCACCCTTAAACCTAATTGCTTTCTATATATATACCCTATTCACCTCACAAGGAGAGGAAGCTCTTGGCCTCATTTTCACTCACACAACCCTAGCACACAACTCCCTCTCCTAATTCCCTCTCTTGGCCGAAATCATATCATCCTCTTCCTCCATCAATTTTTCACTTCTCCTTCACCAAATCACCATTTTTTCACCTCATTTCCATTCCTACTTCATATATCTTCCTTCTCTCCTAATTTAATTCAAGCTTGCATCATCAAAGGGCATTTTTAAGCAAGCATTTCGTGGGTTTCATTGAAGTTTGGTGAAGATTCAAGTTGATTTGTGGTCTTGTTCTTCATATTAGTCATTCCTTAGCTTGGATTTGAGGTAAACTTCTTAAAACCTAGCATCATCTTCAACTTTTTTGCATCAAAATGTAGATATCATGTTTCTAATTTTTCATCCTACCATATTCATGCATTTTAGTGTTGTTATATTGTTGATTTGTTGATTGTTGTTGGTGAGAGGTGTCTCAAACATTTTGACAAGCACTTAGGGAGGCTTGAGTGTTTGAGATTGCTTCTCACCCTTGAATAAATTGTGATTTGTGTTGTTATCATTTTGCTTGTTGCATTTTGTGAAATAAAATTGTGTTAGGAAGCTATGAATGTTTCGCACCTTTAGTATAAAATAGGTTTAATCGAGTTTTGATGCATTTCTTTATGCAATCTTGTTATTGGGGCTTGATTTTGAAGTTCCCATGTCCAAACATGTTGTTTGATTTTGCAAATATTCATTTTTCATGCCTTCTTACTTTCACAAAAATCAAAAAAATATGAATAGTTGTTGATTTTGGTGTTTGATTGCTTGGATCTTGTGAATAAATGTTCCTAAGTCTTGCTAGTGTCATTTGCTTGCTTGATTTGGTTGAATTGTTGAAATAAATTGACGATTAATTTGTGATTTGAGAAAATGAATTTGGGTTTTGGTTCATTTATGGTCCACAAATGATCTTGGGTTATGCTAAGTTGGCAAGAGATAGGTTACTTCAACCTTGATGCCTATGCTTGTAAGCATTTAAAAATTCAATTCCCATTTGATGTGCTTGTGAAATGTGAGCAAAAAGGGGTCTATAAACAATTGAATTTGCGCACATGATTGGTCTCCAATGACCTTGATGCATCCTCAAGTTTAATCATGCTTTATTTGCTCTTTGAGTTTAATGTAAATTGTTGTTTGAAGCTTGTGAAGTTTTGGCAAAGGATAGGCCACTTAGAGCCTTGATGCATTAAATTGTTGTGGTGCATTAAAATGTTGAATTGGTGTTCACAATTTGCTTGTTTTGATTTCCACCAATTGTTACTCGTTAGTAACTCTCCAAAACTTCAAAACCATGTTGCATACAAAGAACAACTTGTTACTCGTTAGTAACGTTCCAACTTCAAAACATTTTTTTTGCATTTACATAACCATTGATAAACAACTTCACTTCTTCTCAAAACAATTTCAAACTATTTTCCACAAATTAAAAACTTTGTTGAGGATAATGCGAAGCCTTTGCTTGCACGATTGTCAACAATGGGGTGCTAGTGGTGATCACTTGGAGTCTTTGCTCAATTGATTATCATGAACACTCATTTTTCAAAAGAACTCTCATTTCACAAATTAAAAACTTTGTTGAGGATAATGCGAAGCCTTTGCTTGCACGATCGTCAATAATGGGATGCTAGTGGTGATCACTCGAAACCTTTGTTGTTTGATCACTGTGAACATTCAATTTTCACAATTAAACAACTAAAAAATAAAAACCTTTTCTCGACAATCGAGAACTACGTAAGCTTTGAATTCTCCATCGCACTGGGAGATACGTAGGAGCGGGTCACATTCCCGTTAAGCACGACAAATGAAAACCATTTTCTTTTCAAAAAACAAACCCTTTTCCAAAACAAAGCAATTTCTAAAAACAAAACAATTTTCGAAAACAAGAACTACGTTGCTTTGATTCCCTCCCCGGGATACGTAGGCACGGTGCCCTCCCGTCAAGCGCAAAAGATTAAATTTTCCTTAAGTTTTTCCATAAAGTAAGGAGAGATAAAAACAAAGCATTTCTTAAATCAACCTTTTAAATCACACGTCAAATCGAGGTTCCCTTTCAGTAGAAAGGATGTGTGGGGTGCTCGTACCTTCCCCATGCATAACCGACCCCCGAACTCAAATCTCGTGGTTCCAAGGACCATTGTCTTTCAAGAAAGATTTTTTTCAATGTTTTACCTCTAAAAAAATATTGGTGCCGACTCCAATTCACGTTGTGCGAAGAGAAATCCCTCCAAAGGATTTTTCGGGGTGCAACAATGGTGATCTCATAAAATGGCATATTCCTCAAGATACCTTGTATGTGGCCTAAATTGGGTGTATTTTTGTACAATTATCCTAAGAAGAATAATCAAAAATGAAGGGATAATGGAATGGTCATATAATAGTACAATAGTACAAGATGACAACTTGCAAAACTTGGTCACCAAGGACCCCTCCCAATGTTTATGCGCCACCCCCTCTCTATTCTCTCATTTTGTGTTTTCTCAATGTCCTCAATCCATGTGAGCCTCAATCCTAGCCTTTGATTCAAAATTAAAATCAAATCCTAGAGCACAACTAGTGCACAATGACCTAACTACCCTTAAACCTAATTGCTTTCTATATATACCCTATTAACCTCACCTCACAAAAAAAAAAGCTTTTGGCCTCACCATTCACTCATAAACCCTAGCACACAACTCCCTCCTCACCTTGTCTCCATTTTATGCGCCACCCCCTCTCCCTTCTCTCTAACTCACTTCTTCATTTCTCATCTACCCACACACATTCAATCCATCTTCCAAGCCTAAACACTAATTTTCAACCATCAATCCTTCATAAAATCACACAAAAGTTCAAGATCAAGGGTCATTTTTTGGAGATTGGAGACCAAGCTTGAAGATAAGTTGATTTGGTTGATTGTTTCTTCATCTATTGTGTTTATTTGGAGCTCATCTTAAGGTATGTGATTCCTAGACCCCTTCTCTTGTAAATCCTTGCATAAAGTCATCATTTCTTGCATATTTGTGAGATTTCCACTTCCAAAAATGTAGATCCTCTCTTTTAACTTCATTTTTATGCTTGTACATATGTTAATCTCATGAATCTTTGTTTTGATGCTTTGATTTTGGGGTTATATGCATGATTTTGTTGTTTTAAGTGAAATAAAATGTTATTTGCTTTGATAATGATTTCGCATGCTTCAAATAAATGTGTTTTATGATTTTTGTTGGTTATCATGGTTGAATCTTGTGAATAAATGCATCTATGTTTTGGTTATGTCACTCGCTTGCTTGATTTGGTTGACTTGTTAGAATAAATTGATGATTGGCCATTAAACTTGCAAATATTCAAACCTATGTTGTTAATTGTGAAATTTGTGATTTGAGAAAAATGAATTTGGGTTTTTGGTTCATTTATGATCCACAAATGATCTTGGGTTATGCTAAGTTGGCAAGAGATAGGTTACTTCAACCTTGATGCCTATGCTTGTAAGCATTTAAAAATTCAATTCCCATTTGATGTGTTTGTGAAATGTGAGCAAAAAGGGGTCTATAAACAATTGAATTTGCGCACATGATTGGTCTCCAATGACCTTGATGCATCCTCAAGTTTAATCATGTTTTCTTTGCTCTTTGAGTTTATTGTAAATTGTTGTTTGAAGCTTGTGAAGTTTCGGCAAAGGATAGGTTCATTTAACCTTGATGCACATGCATTTTGCATATTCATGCATTCTTACCTATTCTTGCATCCTTGCCTACTCATGCATTCTTGAATTGAAGCTTGGTACTCCATGCTTGATATACTTGTTTATGTGCTTGTGGTGCATTAAAATGTTGAATTGGTGTTCACAATTTGCTTGTTTTGATTTCCACCAATTGTTACTCGTTAGTAACTCTCCAAAACTTCAAAACCATGTTGCATACAAAGAACAACTTGTTACTCGTTAAAAAACGTTCCAACTTCAAAACATTTTTTGCATTTACATAATCATTGATAAACAACTTCACTTCTTCTCAAAACAATATCAAACTATTTTTCACAAATCAAACTTTGTTGAGGATAATACGAAGCCTTTGCTTGCACGATTGTCAACAATGGGGTGCTAGTGGTGATCACTTGGAGTCTTTGCTCAATTGATTATCATGAACACTCATTTTTCAAAAGAACTCTCATTTCACAAATTAAAAACTTTGTTGAGGATAATGCGAAGCCTTTGCTTGCACGATCGTCAATAATGGGATGCTAGTGGTGATCACTCGAAACCTTTGTTGTTTGATCACTGTGAACATTCAATTTTCACAATTAAACAACTAAAAAATAAAAACCTTTTCTCGACAATCGAGAACTACGTAAGCTTTGAATTCTCCATCGCACTGGGAGATACGTAGGAGCGGGTCACATTCCCGTTAAGCACGACAAATGAAAACCATTTTCTTTTCAAAAAACAAACCCTTTTCCAAAACAAAGCAATTTCTAAAAACAAAACAATTTTCGAAAACAAGAACTACGTTGCTTTGATTCCCTCCCCGGGATATGTAGGCACGGTGCCCTCCCGTCAAGCGCAAAAGATTAAATTTTCCTTAAGTTTTTCCATAAAGTAAGGAGAGATAAAGAGAGATAAAAACAAAGCATTTCTTAAATCAACCTTTTAAATCACACGTCAAATCGAGGTTCCCTTTCAGTAGAAAGGATGTGTGGGGTGCTCGTACCTTCCCCATGCATAACCGACCCCCGAACTAAAATCTCGTGGTTCCAAGGACCATTGTCTTTCAAGAAAGGTTTTTTTCAATGTTTTACCTCTAAAAAAATATTGGTGGCGACTCCAATTCATGTTGTGCGAAGAGAAATCCCTCCAAAGGATTTTTCGGGGTGCAACAACTGGCGACTCCGCTGGGGACCTTTCTTTAGTGGGTCGAGCCAATCGATTCGACATGTGATTTATTTCGTTGATTTGAATGCTTTGTTATATCTCTCCTCCTTTCCCTTTCTTCTTTCTTTCCTTTGCCTTTAAAAACATGCTTGCATTATTCTTAGAATTGTCGTGTGCATTCTTGTGATGTTGTGCTTGCGTGCATTGTGTGTTAGCCTTCTTCCTCTTCTATATTTGCTTCTTGAGTAAAATAAGAGTAGTTTCTTCTTCTTCTCCTCTTACTTTCGTCGTTTATATGCTTTTCTCATACATTCCCCAATTCTAGCATGTTCCCCTCTTCTTTGCTCCCTTTCTTGAGGTAAGCTCATGCATTTCCCCTAATCCTATTGTGTCCCCTCCTCTAGGCTCCTTTTCTTAAGGTAAGCAATGCTTGCGATTGTTGTTGGAACCCTAGGTTAGTATACTTATGTTGAAACGATATTGAACCCTAGGGTAGACGACATGCTGTTGCTTGATATTGTCTGGACTGTTTTGGTTTCCCTTTGCAGGTGGGGTTTGGGTAGATTTTTAGGTGTTGTGCCCTCATCACACACTGCACACCTTATATTTGTGAGCATTGAGTGGGGCCTAAAACCCAAGGTCTGCAATGAACCCTAGGAGAGTGGAAATGAGTAGTGACTGCCATTCGTAGACCGCTGTCTGTCTGGCTCTCATGAAAGTTTCGCCCAAGAGTGCGCTTTCTTCATGATACCTCACAATCGGTAGCTCTCTACGATTGTGGGTGTATTCATGAGAGAGACTTTAGCTCTTGGTTGCCATTGTGAGGCAGTGACCAGAACCCACATGGGAGGATTACCCTTGTCGTTGACTTTAGAGCCTACGATCTTTACCCATTTGTAGGACACGGGGGCACGCAAATTGTGTGTTGCATTAGCTTAGGCATCCTCTTTCGAAGCTCTTTTACCAAAAATGTAGAAAGTAATTTCCTTTTTCCCTTATAAACACCTATATGAGGTGGCATATAG
Source organism: Astragalus glycyphyllos (assembly GCA_963573325.1). NCBI lineage: Eukaryota > Viridiplantae > Streptophyta > Magnoliopsida > Fabales > Fabaceae > Astragalus > Astragalus glycyphyllos. The sequence goes on from OY754308.1 coordinate 19,604,465, forward strand.
CGGGTATTTTCAAAAATGTTTTGAACCGCCACCAATAAACATCATTTTCTTCTCTCTTTTCTATGTAAATAAAAGGTCATAATCATCACATCTGCGTCATTTTGCATCATCATCATTGCATTCGCATCTAACAAAAATTTTGAAAAAAAACCTCCATTCTTTGCATCCTCCATGCATTAAAGTTGTTTGCCGGAGATCGCAACGTAACACAAAGTCTTGTCATAGGTGTGTAAGAAACGGAATGGAATCAAAAGGCAAAACCGTTTTCAATTCAAAAAGCACCTTTTTCTAAAAACCTTTTTCCCCAAATAAAGCACCTTTTTCTAAAAAAAAAATTTTTTTCAATAAATCACTTACACCTTCAAATCATTTTTAAAATCATTTTCTAAATCATTTTCCAAAAAAAAAATGAAATGAAATAAGAGAAACTCCTTATGCAATCGTTCCATGGGTAGAAGTGCATCTTTGAATGATGAAGGGTAATATCTCAAATTTGTTTGTGCACTACAAATTTGAGATGATACTCTACGATATCGAAACACTTTGACCCAATCAGGCGCAGTTTGTTTTCAAATAAAGTGAATAAGTGGAGTCAACCAAATGTCGAAGCATTTCAGTATATTACGTGAAGTATTGAGTCAGGATCCACTCAATGTTTCATGCAAGTTACTCAGAGTAACGACAATTGGTTGCCTCACGTCATCATTTTCGCAAAAAGGGGCATTGGTATTTCAGATCTTGCCGTGCCTCTAAAGAATAAAAATCATTTTGAAAAGATATCATTCTTGCATCTTGCATCATCCAAAAATGCATTGGAGTTTCGTATTTCATCTTGCATCAAAAACAAACAAAAAATCTCCTTTAGAATAATTACACTTTTCAAGTGGTCATTTTTCATGCATTTGCTTATCATGATTTGTTCATTCATACATTGCATAAACCAAATAAAAAGTTGTGATGAGAGACGAGACGCTTTTGCAAAATAATCTGTTGAAAAAGTTTACCCTTACTTATTTGCAAACTCAAAATGTTCCAAGGCACTTGTTTTTCAAATCAACAGTTCATTTGCATTTTCTTCAAAAAAGGCATTGCATCTCATCCATTCCATGATAAAAGACTGAAACAGTTCATCAAAAAAACTTTCCATCATGTTTTAACCAATGTTAACTCTCTACGAAGCATTCTTCTAGTGGGCGTGCATGCCATGTGCAGTTTCTCTTGTTTGAGTCTGTCAGTTTCCTTCCCTTATCATCATTCTCCATCCAAGTTTGATCCAACCCCATCACCGTGTCATACGCCGACCTATGCAGCTATCTAATCAGTCATGGATGGATCACTCCTCGCAAGATGAGATCAGTTCAACCTCCATTCCCAAGCGGGTACAATCCAGAAGCCACTTGCGAGCTCCATGCTGGGGCAATTGGGCATTCTGCTGAAAATTGCTATCTTTTGAAAAGTTTGGTTCAGGGTGTAACACCCCCCTTTTACTATTACAACTAAATAGACAATTATCAGAGTCACCTCGAAGGGCGCTACATTTTTCACCATTTTAAAAAAAAACACCATTTATTCCAAAAAAAAAATCTCCAAAATAATTTATATAAAAGAAATCACCAAGCAGCGGAAATATTAACCAGTTTAAACATCTCCAGAATTAACAATTAAAGACATCTCCAAAATTAATTAAAACAATTTCCAATAACTAAAATAATAGTTCAAAACGATAACTAACGACTCCCCGGTGCTACATATCAGAGCTGACACAGACCCAAACGAGAGAGGAAGCAAAACCTAGCAATTCCTCCACGAGCACTAGCGATCACTTGCAGCGTTGCCGCATGAGAGCAACATTCCAAGCAGAAGGGGTGAGTCTAACAGAGGTAATAAGCAGATGATAAAAATATGCTAGCATCAGGTAACTACAGCAACACAATACAATTACACCATATCACAGCACCAGATACCAAAGGAAAAATCCATTTGACAGTGAACCACCAAAATTATAACATTCATAGACAATGGGATGATATGCAACCCCTCCAGTGGGCATATGCATGCGGTACCGATCACCAAAATGAGCCACGACGGGCATATCACCAATAAACACCAGAGGCAGAGCCTATATCACCAAAACATGCATATGACAATGCGACACCATGATTATGCACCAACTCACCATAACAAGTATTTAAAATAAATACTATATCACCAGAATCAAAACAAATGATTTCACCAAAAATAGCACCAAGTTGTAGCATCACAGCTACCACTAAACTCTCCTGAGCATACCAGCACCGCACCTGAAATATTAACACCAGACGGCTCCACAACGCGGACATAACGCACGCACACCACGCACAAGACTGGCGCACAGCGCCTAGGCACATCGCACCTACTTCAGCGAATTAATTAAAATAGAAAACGACATCGGATTTCAACAAATAAATACTTGTTGGAAAGCCCTATGGGTCTGGTTATCATCCCTAAGTTCAGTTTTTGAAGGAGAGTGTCCAATAGGTACAGTTTTCGAAAAGCACACAGGCTAGTTGCAAAAGAGGACAGTTTCTGTCCTTCAAATTCAAGCAATTCCAAAGTGACCAAAACTCAATCAAATTACATGAAACTTGTGCATAAACTGGGGAAAATTTTGTCTAGTTTTCAAAGAAATTGGATTCGTTCGAAAAGGAGTTCTTTTGAAAACGTGGTAACCAAAACACTGACCCTGTGTCCAGATTGTTTCCAGAATCTTACTCTAACTTGTGGAATTCATATCTCGAGCTACACAACTCTAAACGCAACCAAACCAGTGCCAAATTAACAAGCATTAAGTCTATTTTCCAGAAAAATAAACCACATAATTTTTCGGTCAATACAACGTTCCCAGTCACCGAAATACCGAATCTATACCCAAATCGTTTCCAGAATTTTAACCTAACTTGTATCGCCTATAACTCGAGCTATGCAACTCCGAATTTGACGAAACCAGTGCCAAAACGACCGGCGTTAAGTCTATTTTCAAAAACAATCAACCTCAGAATTTTTGGATCAACCAAACAGCGCCAGTTTTAGAAAAACCGAACCTGTGTCCAGAATCGCTAAATTGCCAAACACCAAACCCTAACGGCAACGACACCGCAACCACCACAACAAAAACGACAATTCGACAACGCGACAACAACAATCAACCACGCACAGAAACAACAAAAACACGAACAATAACAACACCATCATCGTGATACAACAATCACGCAACAACAAATAACGAAACAAATCACAATAACGTGCAATAATCATCAAAGCACCAATCTCAACGAAAACACGATATGCAACAACACGAACAATTCAACAAAACCCTAGACTACCCACACATAATTATCATCAACCCATTATCAAGGTTAAGCCCACCCTTACCTCGAATAACGTAAGCTCCGGAACACGACGAACGAGACACGAACAAAACCACAGCAACACGAACGATCCCCTTTTGAAATTCTTCGCGAAACCCTCCTCTTCTCTCCCTCTTTGCGCCGCGTGCTCTCTCTCTCACTCTCACTTTCGTTTTTCTTTTGCTTGCTGCGAATGAGGGTTTGGCTTAAACCCCCAGGGTTTAAGTTGAGGGCTCAGTAAACACTGGGCTCTCTACGTCACCACCTCCTTTACTCGTTTCACCTCCTACGCATATAAAATATTAACCTTTTAATTTATCTATATCCCGCCTCCAAATTATTTTAATAATTCAATCAACTATTTTAATTAAATTATTTCCGGGGTGTTACAACCCTCCCCCACTTAGAATCTTTCGTCCTCGAAAACATACCTGATTCATACAGCTCCGGATAGGACTCTCGCATCTTGCTCTCTAACTCCCATGTCATGCTTTCACCAGCAGCTCCTAACCAGACCACTTTCACCAGGTTTATCTCTTTGCCACGTAAAGTCTTCACTTCACGATCTTCAATTCGCACAGGCATTGTCTCCACAGTGAGATTATCCCGCACATGCACATCATCCATCGGAATCACATGGGACGGATCCGAAATATACTTCCGAAGTTGCGACACATGAAATACATCGTGCAAATTCGAAAGATTAGGCGGCAAGGCCACCCTATAAGCAACATTACCAATTCTCTCAGTGATCTGATACGGTCCAATGAAACGAGGAGTCAACTTCTTTGTCTTCAATGCATGCCCAACACCAGCCATAGGCGTGACTCTCAAAAACACATGATCACCAGCTTGGAATTCTAAATCCTTCCTACTCTTATCATGATAGCTCTTCTGTCTACTCTGCGACGCTTTCATTTTCTCACGGATCAATTTCACCTTTTCAGTAGTCTCTCGAACAACCTCGGGTCCAAGAACAATACTCTCCCCAGATTCATGCCAACACAACGGAGTCCTACATCTCCGACCATACAATGCCTCGAACGGTGCCATCCCGATGCTAGAATGGTAACTATTGTTGTCAGTAAACTCGATCAACGGAAGGTGAGTATCCCACGCACCTCCCTGCTCAAGAACACAAGATCTCAACAAGTCTTCCAACGACTGAATGGTCCTCTCTGTCTGCCCATCAGTTTGAGGATGATAAGCTGAACTCAACCTCAATTTAGAACCCAACGCTTCTTGCAAACTCTTCCAGAAATCAGAAGTGAACCTAGGATCTCTGTCAGACACAATGCACAAAGGAACACCATGCAACTTCACAATCACCTGAATATAAATCTCTGCCAATCTCGACACCGGATACGTGATATTGATAGGAATAAAATGAGCAGACTTCGTCAATCTATCCACAATCACCCAAATCGAATCGTGCCCCCTCACAGTATTAGGTAACCCTATCACGAAATCCATAGAAATACTATCCCACTTCCATTCCAGAATCTCCAACGGTTGCATCAACCCAGCAGGCTTCTGATGCTCAACCTTCGATTTCTGACAAGTCAAGCAGGAATACACAAACTGCGCCACATCACGCTTCATACCAGGCCACCAAAACATCTTCTTCAGATCCTGATACATCTTTGTAGCTCCCGGATGGATACTCAACTTACTCCTATGACCTTCTTCTAAAATTGCTCTTTTCATCTCCTCATCATCAGGAATGCAGATTCTTCCACGGTACTTCAATACATTCTGCGCATCCAAATCAAAGCCTTTATTCTCGGATCGATCAATCCCAACCATCAGGTCAACTAATTTAACATCTAACTTCTGAGCTTCTCGAATGCTAGCCATGAATTCATTATCAATCTTCAACATCCCCAATCTGACACTCTGAGGCGTCACTTCACAAACCAAACTCATATCCCTGAACTGCTCAATTAATTCGAGTTCTCTAACCATCATTGCTGACATATGCAACGTCTTTCGACTTAAAGCGTCAGCTACCACATTAGCCTTTCCCGGATGATAGTTCAAGCTAAAGTCATAGTCTTTCAGCAACTCCAACCATCTGCGCTGTCTCATATTCAACTCTTTCTGATCAAACAGATACTGCAAACCCTTATGATCACTGAACACCTCAATCCTCGAACCATACAGATAATGTCTCCAAATTTTCAACGCGAACACAACTGCAGCAAGTTCTAAATCATGGGTAGGGTAGTTCTTCTCATGAGTCCTCAACTGTCTCGACGCATAGGCAACTACCTTACCATTCTGCATAAGCACACCTCCCAACCCCATCTTGGAAGCATCACAATACACCACAAACGACTCTTCCAGATTAGGCAACGTCAGAACAGGAGACGTCGTCAACCTCTTCTTCAATTCTTTGAAGCTCTCTTCACAACAGTCATCCCAGATGAAAGCTTTACCCTTGCAAGTCAACTGAGTCAACGGAAGTGCCAACTTCGAAAATCCTTCTATAAACCTCCTATAGTAACCTGCCAGACCCAGAAAACTTCTAATCTCAGTAACTGACTTCGGAGACTCCCATTGTAACACGGCATCAGCCTTAGACGGATCCACGGCAATTCCATTCCCCGAAATAACATGACCCAGAAAGCTAACCTCCTTCAACCAAAACTCACACTTAGACAGCTTCGCATATAATTTCCTGTCCCTCAGAATTTCCAATACCAATCTCAGATGTTCTGCATGCTCCTCTTCTGACTTAGAATAAATTAGGATGTCGTCAATGAATACCACCACAAACCGATCCAGATACTCACGAATGATACGATTCATGTACTCCATGAACACTCCCGGCGCATTAGTCACACCGAAAGGCATCACGGAATACTCATAATGCCCATAACGGGTTCTGAAAGCTGTCTTCTGAATGTCTTCGTCTTTCACCTTGATCTGATGATAACCCGATCTCAAATCTATTTTACTGAACACCTGAGCACCCACTAACTGATCCATTAAGTCATCAATCCTCGGAAGCGGATACTTGTTCTTAATAGTCACCTTATTCAGCTGCCGATAGTCTACGCACAACCTCATACTACCATCTTTCTTTTTCACCAACAACACTGGAGCTCCCCACGGCGACACACTTGGCCTCACAAATTTCTTTTCAAGCAGATCCTCGAGTTGCTTCTTCAGTTCTGACAATTCAGATGCAGACATTCTATACGGTGCCATAGACACAGGTTTAGTATCAGGTACCAGATCAATAGCAAACTCAACCTCTCTCTCTGGTGGTACATCCGGAATCTCGTCGGGAAAAACCTCAGAAAACTCTCGCACCACCTGCAACTCATCAACCTTCGCTTGGCTCTCAGCAGACAATGACGCCATTAATGAAAACAACTGGACGTCTTCCCTCATTACCCTATGCAACTGACCAGCAGACAACAAACCAGACTCTTCCTCTTCAGGAGAAAAGAAACTCACAGACCTTTCATGACAGTTGATATGAACATGGTTATCAACTAACCAGTCCATACCTAGAATAACATCCATTCCGCTCAGCGGCAAACAAATCAAGTCAACGAGAAAATCATTACCGAATATCGATAAAGGGCATTTAGCACAAACAACCGAGGTAGTCACCGAACCCTTAGCCGGAGTATCGATAACCGTCTCCCTCAACATAGGAGATAAAACAAGATCTAATTTCTCAACACATGCAGTAGCAATAAAACAATGGGTAGCACCAGTATCAATAATAGCAATGAGAGGAGAATTATTAATATAGCATGTACCTCTGATCTCATTCACTGCATCTGACCCCGCCAGAGCGAACACCTTCCCAACGGACCTTTCTTTCTTCGGTTTAGGACACTGAGTGCTGATATGACCACCCTCACCACAGTTGTAGCATAACACATCCTTTCGATCACAGCTAGACGCCATATGACCCTCTTTACCACACTTGTAGCACTTCTTCACATCACCTGGACAGTCAGGACGCTTATGACCGGGTTTACCACACTTGTAACATACCACACTAGCAGCAGCATCTCCCCCACTAGGTCTCTTACCCACAGCAGTTCTCTGATTGTCCTTACCAGCTGGAACCTCATACGGCTTCCCACGACTCGAGAAATTCTTCTGCCTATCCCTCATGACTCTAGAATGAGCATTACTGTCTTCCTCGAAGATTCTGCAGCTGTCAATCAACTCCGAGAACACCCGAATTTTCTGATACCCTATCGCCTTCTTGATATCAGCCCGCAACCCATTTTCAAACTTGATGCATTTGGAGAATTCAGCACCAGCCTCACCATAATGTGGATAGAACTTCGCCAATTCAATGAACTTGGCAGCATACTCAGTCACCGACATATTACCTTGCTTCAGCTCCAGAAACTCAATCTCTTTCTTCCCACGGACATCTTCAGGATAATACTTTCTCAGAAATTCTCTGCTGAACACAGCCCAAGTGACCTCTTCATTCACAGTCGCCAACCTCTGCCTCACCTCCAACCACCAGTCATCAGCCTCCTCTGCCAGCATATGAGTACCATACCTGACTTTCTGCGCCTCAGAGCAATCCATAACACGAAAGATTCTCTCCATCTCTTTCAGCCACGCCAAAGCACCATCAGGGTTATACTTGCCCTTAAAGGTAGGAGGATTCTCCCTCTGAAACGTAGCCAAACTGCGCGACCCAGCATCACCAGCAGCACCTGGGTTATTCTCTACAGCTTGAGCCACAGCCTGCAAAGCAGCAGCGAGTGCAGCATCGTTCCGTCCTGCCATCTCAACCTAACACTGCAACAGAAACTATAATCAGAAACGAGTAACAATTACTCAAGTGTTACTCGACTCGACGACTCGACAACTTGGCCGGACAGACCGAACTGCTCTGATACCACAAATGTAACACCCCCCTTTTACTATTACAACTAAATAGACAATTATCAGAGTCACCTCGAAGGGCGCTACATTTTTCACCATTTTAAAAAAAAACACCATTTATTCCAAAAAAAAAATCTCCAAAATAATTTATATAAAAGAAATCACCAAGCAGCGGAAATATTAACCAGTTTAAACATCTCCAGAATTAACAATTAAAGACATCTCCAAAATTAATTAAAACAATTTCCAATAACTAAAATAATAGTTCAAAACGATAACTAACGACTCCCCGGTGCTACATATCAGAGCTGACACAGACCCAAACGAGAGAGGAAGCAAAACCTAGCAATTCCTCCACGAGCACTAGCGATCACTTGCAGCGTTGCCGCATGAGAGCAACATTCCAAGCAGAAGGGGTGAGTCTAACAGAGGTAATAAGCAGATGATAAAAATATGCTAGCATCAGGTAACTACAGCAACACAATACAATTACACCATATCACAGCACCAGATACCAAAGGAAAAATCCATTTGACAGTGAACCACCAAAATTATAACATTCATAGACAATGGGATGATATGCAACCCCTCCAGTGGGCATATGCATGCGGTACCGATCACCAAAATGAGCCACGACGGGCATATCACCAATAAACACCAGAGGCAGAGCCTATATCACCAAAACATGCATATGACAATGCGACACCATGATTATGCACCAACTCACCATAACAAGTATTTAAAATAAATACTATATCACCAGAATCAAAACAAATGATTTCACCAAAAATAGCACCAAGTTGTAGCATCACAGCTACCACTAAACTCTCCTGAGCATACCAGCACCGCACCTGAAATATTAACACCAGACGGCTCCACAACGCGGACATAACGCACGCACACCACGCACAAGACTGGCGCACAGCGCCTAGGCACATCGCACCTACTTCAGCGAATTAATTAAAATAGAAAACGACATCGGATTTCAACAAATAAATACTTGTTGGAAAGCCCTATGGGTCTGGTTATCATCCCTAAGTTCAGTTTTTGAAGGAGAGTGTCCAATAGGTACAGTTTTCGAAAAGCACACAGGCTAGTTGCAAAAGAGGACAGTTTCTGTCCTTCAAATTCAAGCAATTCCAAAGTGACCAAAACTCAATCAAATTACATGAAACTTGTGCATAAACTGGGGAAAATTTTGTCTAGTTTTCAAAGAAATTGGATTCGTTCGAAAAGGAGTTCTTTTGAAAACGTGGTAACCAAAACACTGACCCTGTGTCCAGATTGTTTCCAGAATCTTACTCTAACTTGTGGAATTCATATCTCGAGCTACACAACTCTAAACGCAACCAAACCAGTGCCAAATTAACAAGCATTAAGTCTATTTTCCAGAAAAATAAACCACATAATTTTTCGGTCAATACAACGTTCCCAGTCACCGAAATACCGAATCTATACCCAAATCGTTTCCAGAATTTTAACCTAACTTGTATCGCCTATAACTCGAGCTATGCAACTCCGAATTTGACGAAACCAGTGCCAAAACGACCGGCGTTAAGTCTATTTTCAAAAACAATCAACCTCAGAATTTTTGGATCAACCAAACAGCGCCAGTTTTAGAAAAACCGAACCTGTGTCCAGAATCGCTAAATTGCCAAACACCAAACCCTAACGGCAACGACACCGCAACCACCACAACAAAAACGACAATTCGACAACGCGACAACAACAATCAACCACGCACAGAAACAACAAAAACACGAACAATAACAACACCATCATCGTGATACAACAATCACGCAACAACAAATAACGAAACAAATCACAATAACGTGCAATAATCATCAAAGCACCAATCTCAACGAAAACACGATATGCAACAACACGAACAATTCAACAAAACCCTAGACTACCCACACATAATTATCATCAACCCATTATCAAGGTTAAGCCCACCCTTACCTCGAATAACGTAAGCTCCGGAACACGACGAACGAGACACGAACAAAACCACAGCAACACGAACGATCCCCTTTTGAAATTCTTCGCGAAACCCTCCTCTTCTCTCCCTCTTTGCGCCGCGTGCTCTCTCTCTCACTCTCACTTTCGTTTTTCTTTTGCTTGCTGCGAATGAGGGTTTGGCTTAAACCCCCAGGGTTTAAGTTGAGGGCTCAGTAAACACTGGGCTCTCTACGTCACCACCTCCTTTACTCGTTTCACCTCCTACGCATATAAAATATTAACCTTTTAATTTATCTATATCCCGCCTCCAAATTATTTTAATAATTCAATCAACTATTTTAATTAAATTATTTCCGGGGTGTTACAACCCTCCCCCACTTAGAATCTTTCGTCCTCGAAAACATACCTGATTCATACAGCTCCGGATAGGACTCTCGCATCTTGCTCTCTAACTCCCATGTCATGCTTTCACCAGCAGCTCCTAACCAGACCACTTTCACCAGGTTTATCTCTTTGCCACGTAAAGTCTTCACTTCACGATCTTCAATTCGCACAGGCATTGTCTCCACAGTGAGATTATCCCGCACATGCACATCATCCATCGGAATCACATGGGACGGATCCGAAATATACTTCCGAAGTTGCGACACATGAAATACATCGTGCAAATTCGAAAGATTAGGCGGCAAGGCCACCCTATAAGCAACATTACCAATTCTCTCAGTGATCTGATACGGTCCAATGAAACGAGGAGTCAACTTCTTTGTCTTCAATGCATGCCCAACACCAGCCATAGGCGTGACTCTCAAAAACACATGATCACCAGCTTGGAATTCTAAATCCTTCCTACTCTTATCATGATAGCTCTTCTGTCTACTCTGCGACGCTTTCATTTTCTCACGGATCAATTTCACCTTTTCAGTAGTCTCTCGAACAACCTCGGGTCCAAGAACAATACTCTCCCCAGATTCATGCCAACACAACGGAGTCCTACATCTCCGACCATACAATGCCTCGAACGGTGCCATCCCGATGCTAGAATGGTAACTATTGTTGTCAGTAAACTCGATCAACGGAAGGTGAGTATCCCACGCACCTCCCTGCTCAAGAACACAAGATCTCAACAAGTCTTCCAACGACTGAATGGTCCTCTCTGTCTGCCCATCAGTTTGAGGATGATAAGCTGAACTCAACCTCAATTTAGAACCCAACGCTTCTTGCAAACTCTTCCAGAAATCAGAAGTGAACCTAGGATCTCTGTCAGACACAATGCACAAAGGAACACCATGCAACTTCACAATCACCTGAATATAAATCTCTGCCAATCTCGACACCGGATACGTGATATTGATAGGAATAAAATGAGCAGACTTCGTCAATCTATCCACAATCACCCAAATCGAATCGTGCCCCCTCACAGTATTAGGTAACCCTATCACGAAATCCATAGAAATACTATCCCACTTCCATTCCAGAATCTCCAACGGTTGCATCAACCCAGCAGGCTTCTGATGCTCAACCTTCGATTTCTGACAAGTCAAGCAGGAATACACAAACTGCGCCACATCACGCTTCATACCAGGCCACCAAAACATCTTCTTCAGATCCTGATACATCTTTGTAGCTCCCGGATGGATACTCAACTTACTCCTATGACCTTCTTCTAAAATTGCTCTTTTCATCTCCTCATCATCAGGAATGCAGATTCTTCCACGGTACTTCAATACATTCTGCGCATCCAAATCAAAGCCTTTATTCTCGGATCGATCAATCCCAACCATCAGGTCAACTAATTTAACATCTAACTTCTGAGCTTCTCGAATGCTAGCCATGAATTCATTATCAATCTTCAACATCCCCAATCTGACACTCTGAGGCGTCACTTCACAAACCAAACTCATATCCCTGAACTGCTCAATTAATTCGAGTTCTCTAACCATCATTGCTGACATATGCAACGTCTTTCGACTTAAAGCGTCAGCTACCACATTAGCCTTTCCCGGATGATAGTTCAAGCTAAAGTCATAGTCTTTCAGCAACTCCAACCATCTGCGCTGTCTCATATTCAACTCTTTCTGATCAAACAGATACTGCAAACCCTTATGATCACTGAACACCTCAATCCTCGAACCATACAGATAATGTCTCCAAATTTTCAACGCGAACACAACTGCAGCAAGTTCTAAATCATGGGTAGGGTAGTTCTTCTCATGAGTCCTCAACTGTCTCGACGCATAGGCAACTACCTTACCATTCTGCATAAGCACACCTCCCAACCCCATCTTGGAAGCATCACAATACACCACAAACGACTCTTCCAGATTAGGCAACGTCAGAACAGGAGACGTCGTCAACCTCTTCTTCAATTCTTTGAAGCTCTCTTCACAACAGTCATCCCAGATGAAAGCTTTACCCTTGCAAGTCAACTGAGTCAACGGAAGTGCCAACTTCGAAAATCCTTCTATAAACCTCCTATAGTAACCTGCCAGACCCAGAAAACTTCTAATCTCAGTAACTGACTTCGGAGACTCCCATTGTAACACGGCATCAGCCTTAGACGGATCCACGGCAATTCCATTCCCCGAAATAACATGACCCAGAAAGCTAACCTCCTTCAACCAAAACTCACACTTAGACAGCTTCGCATATAATTTCCTGTCCCTCAGAATTTCCAATACCAATCTCAGATGTTCTGCATGCTCCTCTTCTGACTTAGAATAAATTAGGATGTCGTCAATGAATACCACCACAAACCGATCCAGATACTCACGAATGATACGATTCATGTACTCCATGAACACTCCCGGCGCATTAGTCACACCGAAAGGCATCACGGAATACTCATAATGCCCATAACGGGTTCTGAAAGCTGTCTTCTGAATGTCTTCGTCTTTCACCTTGATCTGATGATAACCCGATCTCAAATCTATTTTACTGAACACCTGAGCACCCACTAACTGATCCATTAAGTCATCAATCCTCGGAAGCGGATACTTGTTCTTAATAGTCACCTTATTCAGCTGCCGATAGTCTACGCACAACCTCATACTACCATCTTTCTTTTTCACCAACAACACTGGAGCTCCCCACGGCGACACACTTGGCCTCACAAATTTCTTTTCAAGCAGATCCTCGAGTTGCTTCTTCAGTTCTGACAATTCAGATGCAGACATTCTATACGGTGCCATAGACACAGGTTTAGTATCAGGTACCAGATCAATAGCAAACTCAACCTCTCTCTCTGGTGGTACATCCGGAATCTCGTCGGGAAAAACCTCAGAAAACTCTCGCACCACCTGCAACTCATCAACCTTCGCTTGGCTCTCAGCAGACAATGACGCCATTAATGAAAACAACTGGACGTCTTCCCTCATTACCCTATGCAACTGACCAGCAGACAACAAACCAGACTCTTCCTCTTCAGGAGAAAAGAAACTCACAGACCTTTCATGACAGTTGATATGAACATGGTTATCAACTAACCAGTCCATACCTAGAATAACATCCATTCCGCTCAGCGGCAAACAAATCAAGTCAACGAGAAAATCATTACCGAATATCGATAAAGGGCATTTAGCACAAACAACCGAGGTAGTCACCGAACCCTTAGCCGGAGTATCGATAACCGTCTCCCTCAACATAGGAGATAAAACAAGATCTAATTTCTCAACACATGCAGTAGCAATAAAACAATGGGTAGCACCAGTATCAATAATAGCAATGAGAGGAGAATTATTAATATAGCATGTACCTCTGATCTCATTCACTGCATCTGACCCCGCCAGAGCGAACACCTTCCCAACGGACCTTTCTTTCTTCGGTTTAGGACACTGAGTGCTGATATGACCACCCTCACCACAGTTGTAGCATAACACATCCTTTCGATCACAGCTAGACGCCATATGACCCTCTTTACCACACTTGTAGCACTTCTTCACATCACCTGGACAGTCAGGACGCTTATGACCGGGTTTACCACACTTGTAACATACCACACTAGCAGCAGCATCTCCCCCACTAGGTCTCTTACCCACAGCAGTTCTCTGATTGTCCTTACCAGCTGGAACCTCATACGGCTTCCCACGACTCGAGAAATTCTTCTGCCTATCCCTCATGACTCTAGAATGAGCATTACTGTCTTCCTCGAAGATTCTGCAGCTGTCAATCAACTCCGAGAACACCCGAATTTTCTGATACCCTATCGCCTTCTTGATATCAGCCCGCAACCCATTTTCAAACTTGATGCATTTGGAGAATTCAGCACCAGCCTCACCATAATGTGGATAGAACTTCGCCAATTCAATGAACTTGGCAGCATACTCAGTCACCGACATATTACCTTGCTTCAGCTCCAGAAACTCAATCTCTTTCTTCCCACGGACATCTTCAGGATAATACTTTCTCAGAAATTCTCTGCTGAACACAGCCCAAGTGACCTCTTCATTCACAGTCGCCAACCTCTGCCTCACCTCCAACCACCAGTCATCAGCCTCCTCTGCCAGCATATGAGTACCATACCTGACTTTCTGCGCCTCAGAGCAATCCATAACACGAAAGATTCTCTCCATCTCTTTCAGCCACGCCAAAGCACCATCAGGGTTATACTTGCCCTTAAAGGTAGGAGGATTCTCCCTCTGAAACGTAGCCAAACTGCGTGACCCAGCATCACCAGCAGCACCTGGGTTATTCTCTACAGCTTGAGCCACAGCCTGCAAAGCAGCAGCGAGTGCAGCATCGTTCCGTCCTGCCATCTCAACCTAACACTGCAACAGAAACTATAATCAGAAACGAGTAACAATTACTCAAGTGTTACTCGACTCGACGACTCGACAACTTGGCCGGACAGACCGAACTGCTCTGATACCACAAATGTAACACCCCCCTTTTACTATTACAACTAAATAGACAATTATCAGAGTCACCTCGAAGGGCGCTACATTTTTCACCATTTTAAAAAAAAACACCATTTATTCCAAAAAAAAAATCTCCAAAATAATTTATATAAAAGAAATCACCAAGCAGCGGAAATATTAACCAGTTTAAACATCTCCAGAATTAACAATTAAAGACATCTCCAAAATTAATTAAAACAATTTCCAATAACTAAAATAATAGTTCAAAACGATAACTAACGACTCCCCGGTGCTACATATCAGAGCTGACACAGACCCAAACGAGAGAGGAAGCAAAACCTAGCAATTCCTCCACGAGCACTAGCGATCACTTGCAGCGTTGCCGCATGAGAGTAACATTCCAAGCAGAAGGGGTGAGTCTAACAGAGGTAATAAGCAGATGATAAAAATATGCTAGCATCAGGTAACTACAGCAACACAATACAATTACACCATATCACAGCACCAGATACCAAAGGAAAAATCCATTTGACAGTGAACCACCAAAATTATAACATTCATAGACAATGGGATGATATGCAACCCCTCCAGTGGGCATATGCATGCGGTACCGATCACCAAAATGAGCCACGACGGGCATATCACCAATAAACACCAGAGGCAGAGCCTATATCACCAAAACATGCATATGACAATGCGACACCATGATTATGCACCAACTCACCATAACAAGTATTTAAAATAAATACTATATCACCAGAATCAAAACAAATGATTTCACCAAAAATAGCACCAAGTTGTAGCATCACAGCTACCACTAAACTCTCCTGAGCATACCAGCAGCGCACCTGAAATATTAACACCAGACGGCTCCACAACGCGGACATAACGCACGCACACCACGCACAAGACTGGAGCACAGCGCCTAGGCACATCGCACCTACTTCAGCGAATTAATTAAAATAGAAAACGACATCGGATTTCAACAAATAAATACTTGTTGGAAAGCCCTATGGGTCTGGTTATCATCCCTAAGTTCAGTTTTTGAAGGAGAGTGTCCAATAGGTACAGTTTTCGAAAAGCACACAGGCTAGTTGCAAAAGAGGACAGTTTCTGTCCTTCAAATTCAAGCAATTCCAAAGTGACCAAAACTCAATCAAATTACATGAAACTTGTGCATAAACTGGGGAAAATTTTGTCTAGTTTTCAAAGAAATTGGATTCGTTCGAAAAGGAGTTCTTTTGAAAACGTGGTAACCAAAACACTGACCCTGTGTCCAGATTGTTTCCAGAATCTTACTCTAACTTGTGGAATTCATATCTCGAGCTACACAACTCTAAACGCAACCAAACCAGTGCCAGATTAACAAGCATTAAGTCTATTTTCCAGAAAAAGAAACCACATAATTTTTCGGTCAATACAACTTTCCCAGTCACCGAAATACCGAATCTATACCCAAATCGTTTCCAGAATTTTAACCTAACTTGTATCGCCTATAACTCGAGCTATGCAACTCCGAATTTGACGAAACCAGTGCCAAAATGACCGGCGTTAAGTCTATTTTCAAAAACAATCAACCTCATAATTTTTGGATCAACCAAACAGCGCCAGTTTTAGAAAAACCGAACCTGTGTCCAGAATCGCTAAATTGCCAAACACCAAACCCTAACGGCAACGACACCGCAACCACCACAACAAAAACGACAATTCGACAACGCGACAACAACAATCAACCACGCACAGCAACAACAAAAACACGAACAATAACAACACCATCATCGTGATACAACAATCACGCAACAACAAATAACGAAACAAATCACAATAACGTGCAATAATCATCAAAGCACCAATCTCAACGAAAACACGATATGCAACAACACGAACAATTCAACAAAACCCTAGACTACCCACACATAATTATCATCAACCCATTATCAAGGTTAAGCCCACCCTTACCTCGAATAACGTAAGCTCCGGAACACGACGAACGAGACACGAACAAAACCACAGCAACACGAACGATCCCCTTTTGAAATTCTTCGCGAAACCCTCCTCTTCTCTCCCTCTTTGCGCCGCGTGCTCTCTCTCTCACTCTCACTTTCGTTTTTCTTTTGCTTGCTGCGAATGAGGGTTTGGCTTAAACCCCCAGGGTTTAAGTTGAGGGCTCAGTAAACACTGGGCTCTCTACGTCACCACCTCCTTTACTCGTTTCACCTCCTACGCATATAAAATATTAACCTTTTAATTTATCTATATCCCGCCTCCAAATTATTTTAATAATTCAATCAACTATTTTAATTAAATTATTTCCGGGGTGTTACACAGGGCTTCATTGATTCCAAGCAGTTAACTTTTGAGAAGGGGGGAAGGATCAAGTTCTCAGGGTCTGTGGACTATTAAGCAAGGATAGCAGTTGTTGAAGAGGGTTGAAGTGGTGAAAGCGGCATCATCAAAACATTTGTGTCTTTGTCATGCATTTCATAGCATTTATGAGTGATTGTTGATTTTCATGTAGTTTTTCAGTTCAAAACAATTTTCTGTAATGCAATTCTTTGGCTCTGCCCAAGGCCTTAGGATATTTCAATAAGGGAACACATGTTTCCTTTTAGTATCATCATCAATAAAATGTTATTTTGAATTCCTCAATAAAATTTCTTTCTTTCATGTTGTCATGTGTCTGTTATTTGCATTTCAATTCCTCCCAACGCGGATCAAAAATAATAATAAATGAAAATAATTTTTGAAAACAACGACGCCAATGGTTCATATTGTGACTCTGATTACCCGATTAACCAAACTGAGAGAGAGGCTGAAGACAACTGGGATGTTTCTTCGGAGTTAATAAGTGAAGAATTGGCTAAGGCTGTAGAAATTCATGATGCCACAACTAGGTTGGGCAATGAAGTCAAAGCACAAGTTCAAGCAAAGTGGAGCAATGCTGAGGAAACCAAACAAATGTTACAAGCGAACCTCTTTCGCGACCAAACCCTTTCCCTTCCTCAGATCAACCAACTTTCCCATTTCCCATTACAAGTACCCCATCACAAAAAAAAAAATTCATAACCAAATGCCTGCCATCGCCACCTTCCTCACTACCAGTGGCCCTTCTACAAAATCAACCCATCTCATTCGCTCCTCCCTCTGAACCTCCTGTCACCCCAGTTAATACCAGAACCCAATCAAGCATCCTCCAACCACTGTAGGGGTTTCATTGCCATTATCTCTCCAATCACCCCAGACAAGGATCACTTCAAATATCCAAAAATAGTGTATCACTTTTATCAGCTCACTCAACTCAAAAGCAAAAAAGGAAAAAATCAGAAAAAATGAAACAAAAAAGAACAGATTCAAAAAAATGAAAATCCCAAAAATGAAAAAACAAGGGAAAAAGAGACGAAAGAAATATAAGTTGTGAGCTGATACATTTGGCCATAAAGCGTAAGAGATCCTTGTCTCAATGAACCTTCCTACACCTTGTTGTGTATGACCACCCTTTCTTCCATAAACCTTCAAACACTTCATCATTCCTATACATCTCTCCTTTCATAAAACCGCAAACACTACCTCGACCTCGTCATCCCGCCCTCCACAAACCCTCAGTCATTCGTCAGACTCCACCATCAGATTTGCAATCAAGCTGTTGTGCAAGAATAAGAGAACAAAGTGGTCCGTCCTCATGAGGAATCAAGTGACATGATCAATTTGAGCAAAGGAGAGGATTGACGCCATGATAAAGAGCAATGAATCAACAGGTTTGTGTAAATTACCCTTCTGACATAAGACACTTGCCATTATAACAAAGTCTGTAATTACCAAAGTTCGGTCTGTTGCGCAGCTTTCCAAGCTAAGGTAGTCACAAATGACAGTATGAAGACTCCAGGTCAAGCATCATGGTCCCTCCCTACGCCACCCTAAAAATGGGGCAGTTAGAGACAATCAAAAAAAAGGATATCAAGGACGATGATGACCTTCATGGAAATCAGGCTTCGTTTTACATTCTAACAGGGGCAAACCCCATATGATGGAAGTAATACTTTCATTGAGCCTTATCAAACCAAAGTACATTTGTCTTATGTCAGAAGAAGACTAAGAGAAAGCTCAAACCGAAGAAAGCTCATCTTCAACAATTTCAAAGAAGACTCAATGCTCAAAAAGATCATGAACCTCCAAAGGGATTCCCATGGAGATGAACCCAGTATCATGAAGACGAAGAACTTATTCTCCGGAGGGGCCTTTAATTCTCGCAAAATGGGATGCAAGAAAAGAAAACCCCAGTTTCTAGTAAATTCAGATACAGTCAGAAAGGAGTATGCCTAAAGAAATAAATGAAAAAAGAGAAAGATGAGCCAAGTAAGAATCAGCTCGCTAGGTTGAAAACACGCAAAGGGCGGCCTAGGCAAAACCAGAGCGACCCGGTGGATTGAAAACCTGCAAAGGGCGATCCAGGCAAAAATTAGGGTCAGAAAACTTGGACTTGAAATGAAAAAGGCAATCAGCACTCCCAAAAGTTTGGATAAAGGGGTGATCAAGGTCATGAGTATGGACGATTGGCATCGTTACTTCAAAAGAAAAAACACAAGATCTGCTTCCCCTTTTTCTTGTATTTTTCCAGTTTAAAAATTTTTCAATGTACTTTCAATTGGCGTGACCTTCTGCACGTCCAGTTTCCATAACAATAAGAATTCAACTTTTTCTTCCATGTGTTTGCTTTTCGTGTCTTTTATCTTCACTTATTCTGTCTCTTTGTTTTAAAATAAATGTTTTTATGATTGATGATACTGAATTGTGAAACCTGTGCATGAGTCAAAAAGCATTACAATTATTGCGAAATTTCTGAAAATCACAGAAAAGAGGGGATCCCTCAAATAAATGAATTGGCAAAAAACAAACGCGGGCACAATCACTTCAAATGGCAAGCAAACTTATGCGCGGCTCTGGCATTGCTATTACCCTAGATGGTCCTCATGTCTCAGGCCCAAAGGAAAAGATTTGCACCAAAGATTAAAACAAGGTTTAGTGGTCACCAAGTGAGGCTTCTTTCATGCCAAAAGTCAAGACATTCATAGAGAACCAAAGATTTGCACGTAGAACACCACTCATATCCAAAAGTTGGGGCATTCTCTTCACCACCCACCCTGGTCTTGGGAAAGTTTGTTCATTGTCCATCCCATTCATATACCACCCTCAGTTCATAACCAGTACCATAACTTCATCCCCTTTCACAAACCCACTCAAAGAACCCATTTGAAATTGTCATTCTAAAGTGGGGCATTTCCATAACTGTTCACTCCCGCTCAAATGAGCAGAGTTCTCCCTAAAGTCATTCACATCCATAAATTCCTGTCGGGGCAGTCTCTCAACTCACTGTCCTAAACCAATCCCAAGTTAACTGACTCACTCGTCCACATCTGCACTCTTATGCATACTTACTAGTCAATGCTTCAGAGAGAGAGAATACAAATTGATCATGTGGTGTTTAAAGTTCAGTCATCATGGAAATGGAAAGGAAAATAAGTGAGCTTGTTAATAAAAACCTTGAGAACACCAGAGTTTGAATCAAATCTAGTTTTTCCAAAGAATGGTCCATAGCCATCTCAATTCCTTGCATTTAAAGTCTCGCGTCTCATCATCATAAAAATGTTTACAAAAATGTTTAAATACTCCAATCATTCATCCTCCTCATGCATGTAGGCATTTCATGTTATTCAAAGCATTACATTCGCATCATCCACATTCATCACAATAAAAGCAAAAGAACACAGACATTCCATAGCATTTATCATCATCACATCAAACATCAAATCAGTTTTCAAAACAAAAAGAGGCATTCTTAATAAATAGTCATAGTCGTCACGATAGGACGCTTGAATTGATCACTCAAGAATCCTAAAGTCCCTATGCTAAAAGAAAATTAAAAACATATCATTGCATCCATGTGCATCCCAGCATCAAAAGCCTGCATTCCATGCATCATTCAAAGCTTCCCAATTTTCAAAAAGAAACTCAGTTGCTTTGGACTCGTTAGTCCCCAAAATTTTCAAAAAAAGTCAGTTACTTTGGACCAATGGGTCCCCGAAATCTCATTTTCAGAAAATCATCATGGCACCGAGTTAGTGAACTCCATCAGCACAGAGTTAGTAAACTCCCACAGAGTTAGTGAACTCCTTCCACAGATCACAACGTCGCGTACGAGCGCGCGGCAGATCCTACAGACTTCGTTCAGTCCATCGGATTAATTGTGTCAACCTAAGGCATAGCGTAGATCCATTGATCATATCAGTTCCGGACCTGATATTGATCGGCCGCTCGAAAAGGCCACCCCCAGAGCTCGGACTCGACGAGAGTCCGTTAAAAGGTTTTAGGCAACCTCCGAATCCCCAATTTACGGCACTTCCCATTTACTGCTTTCATTTACTGCTTTACGCAATTTACTGCTTTCTCGTCGACGCGACAAGTGTTGACTCTCTCTCTCTCTCAAAAGAAGAGCGATCAAAGAAAGGAAACAAAAAAAAAGAGAAAAAAGAAAAGGAAAATTCGGGTTTCTCTAAGTAGACAAAATTAGTATTATTTCTGAATTCTTTATTTCTATTTTGCCTCGGAATATGTTTCGGCCAATTCATATTCCTTGGTAAAATCCAAATAAAGAGGGGCAGCTGTCATACCCTAATTTTGTCTGCCTAGGTTTAAAACCCTAATTTTCCGCAAAAAATAAATAAATTGAGAAGTGTGGTTTTATTTTGAAGAGTGAAGAGCATTGTGCATGCATTTTTGGGTTTTAAAAGTCATTCTAGGGGTTTTAAATTCATTGTTAGAGTGGAAATGCATTTGTTGTTAAAAAACAAGGTTTTTAGGGCAAAAGGGTATTTTGGTCATTGTCAAAAATAAGATAATTTCTCATCAAGAATCATTGTGCAATTTTAGAGAAATTTATTTGAGGCAAAACATTTTTGGTCATGTATGTATGTATGCGCATGCATGCATACATTGTGCACAAAATTCAAATTCAAAAAAGGCATCAAAAAGGAATATTCTACAAAAATTTCAAGATGAGGTTTTTATGATATTTTTGGTCATGGTGATCTCATAAAATGGCATATTCCTCAAGATACCTTGTATGTGGCCTAAATTGGGTGTATTTTTGTACAATTATCCTAAGAAGAATAATAAAAAATGAAGGGTTAATGGAATGGTCATATAATAGTACAATAGTACAAGATGACAACTTGCAAAACTTGGTCACCAAGGACCCCTCCCAATGTTTATGCGCCACCCCCTCTCTATTCTCTCATTTTGTGTTTTCTCAATGTCCTCAATCCATGTAAGCCTCAATCCTAGCCTTTGATTCAAAATTAAAATCAAATCCTAGAGCACAACTAGTGCACAATGACCTAACTACCCTTAAACCTAATTGCTTTCTATATATACCCTATTAACCTCACCTCCCAAAAAAAAAAGCTTTTGGCCTCACCATTCACTCATAAACCCTAGCACACAACTCCCTCCTCACCTTCTCTCCATTTTATGCGCCACCCCCTCTCCCTTCTCTCTAACTCACTTCTTCATTTCTCATCTACCCACACACATTCAATCCATCTTCCAAGCCTAAACACTAATTTTCAACCATCAATCCTTCATAAAATCACACAAAAGTTCAAGATCAAGGGTCATTTTTTGGAGATTGGAGACCAAGCTTGAAGATAAGTTGATTTGGTTGATTGTTTCTTCATCTATTGTGTTTATTTGGAGCTCATCTTAAGGTATGTGATTCCTAGACCCCTTCTCTTGTAAATCCTTGCATAAAGTCATCATTTCTTGCATATTTGTGAGATTTCCACTTCCAAAAATGTAGATCCTCTCTTTTAACTTCATTTTTATGCTTGTACATATGTTAATCTCATGAATCTTTGTTTTGATGCTTTGATTTTGGGGTTATATGCATGATTTTGTTGTTTTAAGTGAAATAAAATGTTATTTGCTTTGATAATGATTTCGCATGCTTCAAATAAATATGTGTTTTATGATTTTTGTTGGTTATCATGGTTGAATCTTGTGAATAAATGCATCTATGTTTTGGTTATGTCACTCGCTTGCTTGATTTGGTTGACTTGTTAGAATAAATTGATGATTGGCCATTAAACTTGCAAATATTCAAACCTATGTTGTTAATTGTGAAATTTGTGATTTGAGAAAAATGAATTTGGGTTTTTGGTTCATTTATGATCCACAAATGATCTTGGGTTATGCTAAGTTGGCAAGAGATAGGTTACTTCAACCTTGATGCCTATGCTTGTAAGCATTTAAAAATTCAATTCCCATTTGATGTGTTTGTGAAATGTGAGCAAAAAGGGGTCTATAAACAATTGAATTTGCGCACATGATTGGTCTCCAATGACCTTGATGCATCCTCAAGTTTAATCATGCTTTCTTTGCTCTTTGAGTTTATTGTAAATTGTTGTTTGAAGCTTGTGAAGTTTCGGCAAAGGATAGGTTCATTTAACCTTGATGCACATGCATTTTGCATATTCATGCATTCTTACCTATTCTTGCATCCTTGCCTACTCATGCATTCTTGAATTGAAGCTTGGTACTCCATGCTTGATATACTTGTTTATGTGCTTGTGGTGCATTAAAATGTTGAATTGGTGTTCACAATTTGCTTGTTTTGATTTCCACCAATTGTTACTCGTTAGTAACTCTCCAAAACTTCAAAACCATGTTGCATACAAAGAACAACTTGTTACTCGTTAGTAACGTTCCAACTTCAAAACTTTTTTGCATTTACATAATCATTGATAAACAACTTCACTTCTTCTCAAAACAATTTCAAACTATTTTTCACAAATCAAACTTTGTTGAGGGTAATGCGAAGCCTTTGCTTGCACGATTGTCAACAATGGGGTGCTAGTGGTGATCACTTGGAGTCTTTTCTCAATTGATTATCATGAACACTCATTTTTCAAAAGAACTCTCATTTCACAAATTAAAAACTTTGTTGAGGATAATGCGAAGCCTTTGCTTGCACGATCGTCAATAATGGGATGCTAGTGGTGATCACTCGAAACCTTTGTTGTTTGATCACTGTGAACATTCAATTTTCACAATTAAACAACTAAAAAATAAAAACCTTTTCTCGACAACCGAGAACTACGTAAGCTTTGAATTCTCCATCGCACTGGGAGATACGTAGGAGCGGGTCGCATTCCCGTCAAGCACGACAAATGAAAACCATTTTCTTTTCAAAAAAACAAACCCTTTTCCAAAACAATGCAATTTCTAAAAACAAAACCATTTTCGAAAACAAGAACTACGTTGCTTTGATTCCCTCCCCGGGATACGTAGGCACGGTGCCCTCCCGTCAAGCGCAAAAGATTAAATTTTCCTTAAGTTTTTCCATAAAGTAAGGAGAGATAAAGAGAGATAAAAACAAAGCATTTCTTAAATCAACCTTTTAAATCACACGTCAAATCGAGGTTCCCTTTCAGTAAAAAGGATGTGTGAGGTGCTCGTACCTTCCCCATGCATAACCGACCACCGAACTCAAATCTCGTGGTTCCAAGGACCATTGTCTTTCAAGAAAGGTTTTTTTCAATGTTTTACCTCTAAAAAAATATTGGTGGCGACTCCAATTCATGTTGTGCGAAGAGAAATCCCTCCAAAGGATTTTTCGGGGTGCAACACTGTTTTGACGACTCAACGAACTCAATCACACAATCGCCTTTCTGAACATGATCTCTAAGAAATGGTGTCTAATCTCTATATGCTTAGTCCTAGAGTGTTGAACGGGGTTCTTTGTAAGATTAATTGCGCTTGTGTTGTCGCATTTAATCGGAATGTGATCTAATTCTACACCATAGTCAAGAAGTTGTTGCTTCATCCAGAGGATTTTGCGCAGCAACTTCCTGCTGCAACATATTCTACTTCAGCAGTTGACTGTGTGACACTGACATGTTTCTTATTGTGCCATGAAACTAATGCACTTCCTAAGATGTGACATGTTCCACTAGTGCTTTTCCTATCTAGTTTACAACTAGTAAAATTAGAGTCGGAGTATCCGACAAGATTACATGTGGCGCCCTTGGGGTACCACAGACCAACATTTTGTGTTCCTACGAGATATCTCATGATTCTCTTGACTGCTACTAGATGTGACTCTTTTGGATTTGCTTGATATCTAGCACACATGCAAACACTAAACATGATATCCGGTCTACTAGCAGTTACATAGAGTAGTGAGCCAATCATACCTCCATATTTGCTTAATTCTACCGGTTTACCTTCTTCATCCTTGTCTAAGTAGCATGAGGTGCTCATCGGAGTGGTCATTTCTTTTGCCTTATCCATTTCAAATGTCTTGAGAAGTTCTTTGCAATATTTTGTTTGAGATATGAAGATGCCGTTCTTGGTTTGCTTTATTTGAAGCCCAAGAAAGAAGTTGAGTTCTCCCATCATCGACATTTCAAATTCATTCTGCATAATACTAGAAAATTCTTTGCAAAGCAATTCATTAGTAGCACCGAATATAATATCATCCACATAGATTTGTACAAGTAAGATGTCATCTTTTGACTTCTTTATAAATAGTGTAGTGTCAACTTTCCCTCTTTGAAAATCATGATTGAGTAGGAATTTGCTCAATCTTTCATACCAAGCTCTTGGAGCTTGCTTCGGACCATAAAGAGCCTTTTTGAGTTTAAAAACATGATCTGGTTTTTCATAATTTTCAAAGCCAGGTGATTGTTCAACATACACTTCTTCTTGAATAAAGCCATTCAAAAACGCACTTTTGACATCCATTTGATATAGTTTAAAATCCATAATTGATGCAAATGCAAGGAGCATACGAATAGCTTCTAATCTAGCTACAGGTGCATATGTTTCATCATAGTCTATTCCTTCTTCTTGATTATAACCTTTAGCTACTAGTCTAGCTTTGTTTCTAACAATTATGCCCGACTCATCTAGTTTGTTTCTAAACACCCATTTTGTGCCTATTATTTGATGATTATCAGGCCTAGGGACAAGATCCCACACATCACTTCTTTCAAACTGATTTAACTCTTCTTGCATAGCAATGGTCCAATATTCATCTTCTATAGCCTCATCTAGATTTCTAGGTTCAATTTGAGATACAAAAGTGATATGATTACATGCATTTCTAAGAGAGTTTCGAGTAGTTACCCCTTTTGATACATCACCGATAATATTTTCAATTGAGTGGTGCCTTGGGATTCTCCATTCCTTTGGTAACTCATTGCTTGATTCGTCTTCATTTCTTTGTTGAGGAGTAGACTCAGTCTCCTTCTCTTTAATTTCATTTTTATTCTCTTCATCTAGTTGTAATGCTTCAAACTCATCTGCAACATCATCAATAACCTTTCCCAACCTTTTGGGGTTAGTTTCTTCAAATGTAACATGTACAGATTCCTCAATTACTTTATTTCTTTTATTGAAGATTCTAAAGGCTTTACTAGATAACGAGTAACCGAGAAAAATTCCTTCATCAGCTTTAGCATCGAATTTTCTGAGGTTATCTTTTCCATTGTTCAAGACAAAATATTTGCATCCAAAAGTATGTAGGTGTGAAATGTTTGGTTTTCTCCCTTTGTAGAGTTCATAAGGGGTTTTCTTTAAAACAGGCCTAATCAAAACTCTATTCATAACATAACAAGCAGTACTTACAGCATCAGCCCAAAAATATTTTGGGATGTCATGATCATTCAACATTGTTCTGGCAAGCTCTTCCAAGGATCAATTTTTCCTCTCAACGACTCCATTTTGTTGAGGAGTTCTAGGTGCTGAGAAGTTGTGATCAATACCAAGTTCTTCACAGAAATTTTCTAACCTTTCATTCTCAAATTCTCCACCGTGATCGGTTCGGATGGAGACAATTTTCAGCTCTTTCTCATTTTGAATGCTATGAGCAAGTTTCTTAAAAGCTCCAAATGCATCGCTTTTATTTGCGATGAATAGTGTCCAAGTGTACCTTGAATAGTCATCTACTATGACAAGTGCATAGTAATTTCCACCAAAGCTTTTCGTCCGTGAGGGACCAAATAAATCCATGTGTAAAAGCTGCAAAGGTTTGTTAGTAGACACAATATTCTTTGATTTGAAAGATACTTTGACTTGTTTACCTTTTTGACATGCATCACATAATTTATCTTTTTCAAACTTGATTTTAGGAAGACCACTAACTAGTTCCTTAGAGACTAATTTGTTAAGATGATCCTTATGAATATGAGCTGCTCTACGATACCATAGCCAAGAGTTTTCTTCCTTACTAATCAGACAACATGCATTACGAGATGAAACTTCATCAAGATTAATCATGTATATATTTTCTACTCTTTCCTATCATTCTAACTTGTTTGCTCTTTTTATCTTCAATGATGCATGATCCTGAATCAAATATTACTCTATTTCCTTTATCACATAGTTGGCTAATACTTAGTAAATTATGTTTAAGACCTTCAACATAAAGCACATTATCAATAGCAGTAGATAAATCTTTTCCAACTTTACCTTCACCAAGGATTCTTCCTCTATTGTTATCACCATAAGTCACATAACCGCTTGATATGGGGGTAAGAGTAAAGAACTTTGTTATATCTCCAGTCATGTGCTTTGAGCATCCGCTGTCAAGGTACAAATCTGACCCCCGTACCTTGAAGCATACCTGCAATGAGTTTAAAACACGGTTTTAGGTACCCAAATCTCTTTGGGTCCTTGTGAGTTAGTACTTGGCATGGTCCCTTTGGGAACCCACACCTTTTTCACAACTTGTCTACCTCTAGCCATGCACACAGAAGCAGTATGTCCAGGTTTAGCACAGTAATAACATTTGATATATGGACTAGTAGTAAATTTAGGTCTATGATGCACATGCCTTTTCATGAAGTTGTTTCTAGAAGACCTAGGATGCACATGTTGTGTATTAGACATTTTTCCTATTGTCCACTGAAGCTCATGAATCTTCTTTTCATATTCATTGCACTTATCACATACATAATTAGCTTTAAAACAACCAAGACTATAGTTTTCATTTCTAAGTTCTAATCTTTCCTTAGTCAAGGAGAGAACTTGATTTTGAAGATGATTAACTGCTTTCTTAGATTGTGTTAATGCTTTAGCTAGTTTCAAAGAGTCACTATGCAATTCAAGAAATGCTTCATGTAATTCATCATATGCATTATGCGAAGTTTCAGAGTTAGAATCTACCTCATTTTCGCTTTCACTTTCACTTTCACTTCCATGATTGGCCATGAGTGCAACTTGAGCTTCTTCACTTTGAGTCATCTGATGAGTCCATGTCATTATCTTCCCATGCTATGTAGGCTTTTCTACCTTTGTTTTCTTTGAATCCCTTTTTCTCATATTTTGACGCATTTTTCAGTAAGCTTGGGCACTCCATCTTAATATGACTAGGTTTTCCACATTCGTAGCAAGTTGGAGGACTAGATGAGTTTTCCTTGCTTGAGAACCTTTTTGGAGGAAAGCTCTTCCTAGGAATATTTTTCTTTCTCATGAATTTTTTGAATTTTCTAACCATAAGCGCCATGTTCTCATCATCTTCATCCTCTTCATTTTCTGAGTCATCACTATCATTAGGTCGATTTGAACTAGAAGCCTTTAAAGCGAAGCTTTTCTTTTTCTTATCTTTTTCTTCATGCTCTGCCAGACGAGGGAGCTCTAGTTCGTGCTCTTGTAGTTTGCCAAAAAGAGTGGCGAGTGTCATGGTAGCTAAATTCCTCGATTCAGCTATAGCAGTTACCTTCGGTTGCCATTCTCTATTCAATCACCTTAGCACTTTGTTGATTAAGTCTTCAGCAGGAAACGACTTTCCTAATGAACCCAATTGATTCACTATGTGACTGAACCTCTTTTGCATTTCTTGTATGGTTTCTTCTGGATTCATTCTGAATAATTCATATTCTCGGATAAGAGTATTTGTTCTTGCCCTTTTTACCTCACCAGTACCTTCATGAGTGACTTGAAGATTATCCCACATTTCTTGTCCAGTTTTGCAATTTGACACCCTAAAGAACTCATCAGGGCTTAGTGCGGAAGTAATGATGTTTTTTGGCCCGGAGATTGTGTTGTACCTTTTTCTTATCATCATCAGTCCAATCAGCTCTTTCTTTGACAATGAGAATACCATTTACCATGTGCATGGGGACATAGGGTCCATTTTCCAAAGCATCCCATACATCAATATCAACCCCTTCTATGAATATTCTCATTCTTTTTTTCCAATATGCATAATCTTTCCCGTTGAATCCCGGAGGACGGGTAAGAGACGCCCCCTCTTCCGTAGACCAACCTGAACCCATTTCTCTTGAAGCTGCTAGGCCCTTTAAACAAGAGTCTAGCTTGGATACCACTTGTTACCAAGTGGCTTCATTCTCAATAGGGGGGGGGGGGGGGGGGGGTGAATTGAGATTTTTGAAAACCGTGCCCCTTTTTAACGACTTAGTTTGATTTTCGCGCAGGTTTATGAAATAAAAGATTTAGAATGCAAAACAATACACACGCGAGATTTATACTGGTTCGGTCACCTCCTAGTGACCTACGTCCATTCCTCACAACCCTTTGTGAGATTTTCCACTATCAAATCAAAGCTTTCAATCGGGTGCTTTAAAACCCTTACAGACTCAGGCGCTCCTCACCTAAGATACCCCCCCCCCCCCCACCTAGTGCAAGAGCCCTTAACAACAATTACAACAAGAGATACCCCACCCTTGTAACAATTAGAAACCCTAGAGGGATACCCCACTCTCTAGTAAAAACCCAATACAGTATTACAAGAAATTACAATAACAATGAAATAACAAATACCTCTGAGAAGGTGAATAGTACAACTTGAAGAACCCAAACCTAACCCTTGAGAGAGATCAGCTCAAAGTGACGAAGAACGTGAAATGAGAAGTGTGACTGTGAGTGTGTTTCGCGTTCTGTGTTTTAGAATTTTAGGTTGTGTGTTGATCGTGAAACCTAGGGTTCTATTTATAGAGAGAGGAAAAATATGACCGTTGAAGCAATTTGTGTTGTAAGTGACTAATCGATTTATGGCTTGCTAAACATAAGATGATAATCGATTAGTTGCTTTAAAGAAAATAACTCCATAAGTGAATAATCGATTATATGCTTAAATAAAGAGAGATAATAATCGATTATGTGGTTGACAAAAGGTGCAATGTTGAAATCGATTTTGTACTTCACAAATACAGGTAGCAAATCAATTTCTTGCCTGTAGAAACAGGTGAGTAATCGATTATCTCTTTTAGAGAACAAGTGATGAATCGGTTGCTAGCTTGAAAATAGGAATAAGGTGAATCGATTACTAGCTTGAAAATCAGAAGGATAATCTATTCTTTGCTTTATAAAACAAGTAGGGAATCGATGCATTGCTTCCAAAAACATTTCCTTTAGTATTTTAATCGATTAATAGCTTTGGCAAAAGGAGGATAATCGATTTTTATCTTTAAAAAATAAGGAGGGACGAATCGATTATATGCTTGAAAATAGGAATGACAAAATCGATTATTTGCTTTATAAAATGAGTCAATAATCGATTCATTGCTTCCAAAGGCAAGTACTTTAAGATATTAATCCATTAATGGCTTTAAGTAATGAGAATGGAATCGATTTTTGGCTTAAACAATTTTTTTACTTCAAAAACAATTTCTTTTAAAAACATTAAGCTATGAATCTATTTCTTTAAAAACATATGTTAGGTTCATTTGTGTGAGTGATATTTTGTTTTATGATTTGAGCCGATTCTCAGAAGCGGTTTACAATTCATTCCTAAGACACGACCCAACTTCCTAGGGACTACTACCCTTGACACACTTACTTCGTGAGTTAGTTGTGCCTTGGAGTTCCATTTGTCACTTTGTCTTAGATTACTTCATCATCAAAACTTCACCTGCAACACAAGATATCCACAGAGATAAGAAGATTTCAATTCTCAAGCATATGTAATTCAAACGTCCATTCATAATCACATATGATAAGTCATCCTAAGAGTGATCAAATCCTAGAAAGCATTAAGAACAGAGATTGAAACATAAGTCATAACATTCATTCAAATAATAGAGGTTTGACTCAAAGACATAAGAAATTCATAAATCGTTACTCATCCCCAACAATGGGAAGTTTAGCTAGACATGGAAATAAAAATAAAAAGAGAAAAGATCAAACTAGAGGGAGAAGATGACAACATTGACGCTCCAATGACTTGTTCCCAAGCTTGAATCATCAACGGAGGTCGGCGGAGCGCGAATCCATGCTGTCACGGACTTCAGAGTGCAAAATGAGACTGTTCCCAATGATCAGAATGCCCTAAAATTCGAGTTACGGGGTTAAATAGGAGTTGATTAAGTGACTCATCGCCTGGTGAGACTATCCCATCGCATGGTGAGACGCAAGCAAACACTGAAATCTGAAAAATGCTTAACCATCCCCAGGCGAGATGATTCCATCGTCTGGCGAATTGCAGGCAAGAACAAATAGTGAAAACTACTTCCTCATCGCCTAGTGAGCCTGGTCCATCGCCTGGCGAGCTTCAGGTAAACATCGGCACAGACAACGGCTTCCTGATCGCTAGGCTAGCTCCTGTCATAGCTAGGCGAAGGACAACCAAAAAAAACAAATTAAACATACCAAGTGACTCAAAATACGCAAATAGAAACCAAATTCAATTTGAAAATTAACAAAAAAAAATCAAACTATTATGATCTTAAACACACTATAATTGAGAAAAACTTAATAAAACTAATTAAAAACGAGTCAAACTATACATATATTGTAGAGCAATCACAACCCCAAACTTAAGTCTTTGCTTGTCCTCAAGCAACAACTCACACCAGGCACTGGGTTAGACTCCAAACACAAGTTCAATAAATGAATTTCCACAAAGCACCCTCATTCAAGCATTCTAAAACATGCATTCAAGAAATCAAACTGTCCAAAACTCTTGTTGGCAAGTAAACCAAGCAAAAACAACCAAAATACATGGGCAATCAATCATCAACATCAACTCTCTCCTCACACTCTCACCAAATTCGCTCTTAAGTGTGTATATAGGGTAATGCTCTCAAATCACAAAACAAGTATATCCACCATAGGCTTGAACAAAGTTCTAAGAAAAACAATCACACACAACTTGAGAAATGCATTGTTCACTCTAGGCTTTCTTGATTGGAATTGAGAAATGCATTGTTCACCCTAGATACTATCATTACTCACCAAACTTCTTCAAGATAATTCTCCACAATGAAAAATTGTCTTGGTTATCAATTGCCCACAAGGCAAAACCTTTCTTCTCATTTTTTCTAAATATTTGTTGTGTTCTTTTTCTCGTGCCTTTTTTCCTTTACCTTTTTCATTTGTTTCTTTTTTTTTATTATTTCTTGACATTTTTGGTACTTGTCTTTTCTTCTCTCTTTTTTTACAACCTATTTTTGGTGTACCCACTGTACACTTAGAACAGTTGCTTGTCACATGCTAGACCGAGAGATAGTACAGAGTGAGAGAATACGAAAGCACTTCTTTAAAAAGGTTGTAATGAGGCTTAGGTCAGGGTGGATAACATTTGGAATATAGGCTTTCTTGATTCGAATTGAGAAATGCATTAGTCACTCTAGATTCTATCCTTACTCATCAAACTTCTTCAAAAGAATTATCCACAAGGAAAAGTGTCCTTGCTTAACTAAGATCCTATTATCACTCACCAAACCTCTTCAAAAGAATTGCCCACAAGGAAAAGTTGTCCTTTTCTATATATTTTATTTTTTTGACTCCTTTTTTTCTATTTTTTTCTTTTCTTTTCTTCTTTTAACTTTTTGGTATACTCACCCCAAACTTAGAACAATTGTTTGTCCTAAAACAACCCCAAACTTAATTCTTAGCTAGGAATCCAAAATGACAACACATCCCTACATTCCAAACAAGTGGGATACTTGGTTTTTCAGTTAATGGCTCATAATGAGGGTTATAAACAAAAAAAGTATTCAAGGCTCAAATGGGCTGCTCAAAGGTCAATAAGGGTAGACATTTTAAGGTCTTAGCTACCAAGAAAACAGAAGTCCTCAATCACGTATGTGTGCATATACGTGATGCAAAAGCAATCAAGAACTAAGTTCAAGTTTTGAAGAAACACACATGCACAGACACTCATAAATCAAGGAATTAAGTGTTTATTAGGCTCTAAAGCTCACAAGATTTGAGAGAGTCAAATCAATGAAATGAATGCCCAATGTTTTCTTGTTATACCATGCTTTGTTTTCTGGGAATCATATATATATATATATATATATATATATATATATTGACAGCTGAATGATCATCATGCACATGATAACTTAACTTATTAAATGGTGATGTGTAAGGAATTCAAATGCAAACAAGTGTTCAAACAAAATCACTCAACATCCCGCAATGTCATTAATCAACAAAGTTAACGAGAGTTATGGGGTGTTACTGCTCAGACATCACAAGCAAGTCTAACAATAGTTCAACATCACACAATACGAGACTTAAACAGAGAGTATAGTACAATATAAAAAAAATAAAATTAAGCAAATAAAATGAGAAAGAGAAGAGAGAGAACACTCCCTCGCATGGGTTGCCTCCCATGAAGCGCTTGTTTATCGTCCTAAGCTTGACACTGAGATGATTCTTCAATTTCGCTCAAGTGGAGGACTCAGGTTCTCAGGTGCCTCCTTCAGTGCTCCTTTGATACCTTTTCTTTTAAGTTTAAGTTTCCTCTTCCTAAAAGTTGCATGAGGGGAATAGAACAAAGGATCCACTGACGTAGCCACAACTTTTTTCTTAGTGTCACCCCCTTCTTCAAAATCTTCTGATACAAGAAGTGAATTCTCAAGAGGTAAGTGGAGGGCTTGAACATGAGTTCTTTTTTCAATTATGGGATCAAGCACACCAATACAGTAACACTTTTCATTTCCCTTCTTACGGTCCATTGCCTTGAGCACATTGAAAGTGATGACTTCACCTTAGACTTTCAATTTCAAAGTTCCATCCGCCATATCAATTACAGCTCTATCAGTTGGTAGGAATGGTCTACCCAAAATCAAAGGGATGTCATTGTCTTCTTCCATGTCAAGAACCACAAAATCCACCGAAAAGAAGAATTTGTCAATTTTCACAAGGACATCTTCTGCTACACCATATGGATGCTTCACTAAACGATCAGCAAGATGCAAAGTCACCATGGTGTTCTTTATTTGACCAATCCCCAACTTTTTGAAAATGGGGAGTGGCATTAAACTAATACTCTCCCCAAGATCACATAGTGCTTTCCCAGAAGTACTACACCAATAGTGCAAGGAATACAGGAACTTTTGGGATCTTTGAGTTTTTGTGGAAGCTTCCTTTGCACAATTGCACTGCACTCCTCGGTGAGCATGATCGTCTCCTCATCCATGATCCTCCTCTTCTATGAAAGCATATCATTCATGAATTTTTCAAATTTGGGCATTTGTTCAAGAGCTTCTACAAAAGGAACGTTAATTTGTAACTTTTTGAAAACATCTAGAAAATTACCAAATTGCTTTTCATCTTGCTCCTTCTTCAATATTTGAGGGTAAGGTAGCTTGATGATTTGCTTTGGAAGCTTAGACTCTGTTTGCACCTTGGAAGGTTCAACAACACCCGCAAACTGCTTCTCATTTTGCTCCTTCTTTAGTCTTTGGGGAAAATGTAGCTTAATAATTGGTTTTGGCAATTTTGGCTTCTCTTTTACATTAGAATTCTCGTCAACACCCACAGGAGCTTTGTCACTAGGCTCAATCACTTCTTCTGGACTCTTCTTTGCTACAACTTCAATTGTTTTGCCACTTCGTGTGGTTATAGCGTTCACCATTTCACCACCTCTTAGATTAGGAATAATGTCACTTGGAAGATATCCTGAAGGTCTTTGGACAACTTGCTTGGCCAGTTGGCCCACTTGAGTCTCTAGATTTCTGATGGAAGCCTCTTGATCTTTAGAATTGGCTTTTAGACTTTTAAAACTTGCTCTTGTTTCCTCCATGAACAAAGAAGTTTGTGCTGCTAGACCCTCAACTGCTATCTCCCAATCTGCTTTCTTTTGAGGAACATTTTGGCTTTTCCCTTGATCCTTACAAGAGAAATTCGAATGATTCCTCCACCCCAGATTGTAGGTGTTGTTGGAATATGGATTATTTTTGACAAAAAATATCTTCTCTTGGACTACCAGGGGAAGTTCACAGTCTTTGTTAGAATGTGGACCTTCACAGTAGTCACACTTCTAACTTGTCACAACATTTACTTGAGCAGAATGGTGTTGCATAGAATTCAACTTTAGAGCTTCCATTCCCCTTTTCAGTTCTTTCAACTATTGAGTGATTATCTTTTGTTGAGCCAACCCAACACTATGAGCATCTAAGTTAAGTAGACTTCTTTTTGATGTTCCTCCGCTATCATGAGCCGCCAAGTAATCATGTGAAACCATAGCTTCAATTATTTGTCATGCTTCTACTGCGGTCTTGAAATTCAAAGAACCACCTGCTGAGGCATCAAGAATCAATCTAGCATTCGGTCTCAACCCAGTACAAAAGATTTGCATCTGCTGATAATCATCAAAACCATGATTCGGCAAGCCTTCAATGTGATTTTGAGTCTTTTGTAAGTCTCATAGAGCGACTCACCCTCTTTTTGCTCAAAACTGTTGATTTCTCCCCTCTTCTTAATGAACATGGAAGGAGGGAAAAATTGTTCAAGGAATTTGCCTTCAAGAGCATTCCATGTAGTGATGCTACCTTCAGGTTGCGAATCAGACCACTTATTGGCTTCATCCTTTAGTGAGAAAGGAAAAAGCCTCAGTTTCTTAGCTTCATCAGTACTACCATCTAATTTTACTGTTTCACATATTTATGGTTACCGGTTGATGAGCAATTGGTAACCTCTGCCGATTTGTGTCACGATTCCCATAGTCTCCAAGAAGGCATCTAACTGGTGAAAGAAATTAAAATTCAATCAAGAAATTAAAAAGTAAGCTACTAAATATTTGGTTGTCCCCGGC
The DNA here is from genome assembly GCA_963573325.1 of Astragalus glycyphyllos. Lineage (NCBI taxonomy): Eukaryota > Viridiplantae > Streptophyta > Magnoliopsida > Fabales > Fabaceae > Astragalus > Astragalus glycyphyllos. The sequence continues at coordinate 19,640,605 of OY754308.1, forward strand.
AATGGCACCAAAAACTTGATGAGATCACGGCAAGTGTACCGGAACGTTTCTAGTAATAGTACGAAAAGACCGAGTGTCGAACTCAGGGACTGCGGTTAATTATCAGTTTAACAATTTACATAATACGAGAGATGAATATAATAAGAAAAGAGATGAATATAATAAGAAATACATAGGAAATAGATAATTAGAAATATTGTTAGAATTGGAAACATTTTTATTGATACAGAAGAAACTTACAAGGATGATGAAAGCTTCAGCTTATTTTCTTACAAACTGAGAATTTTCGATGATCCTAAACAACTAATTAGGCCATCCTTTTATAGAGGAGAAGGAGGCAACCGGAAACTATTTCAAAACTTACACCTGGCAGTTAAGGAAACTAAATGATTACATAATAGATTCGAATAAAGGAAAAAGTAATACGACAAAGGCTATAAAAGTTTGTCGGCCATTCTAAGGCTAAAGATAAAAACGAATCTTGCTTTTACAAAAGTAGAGATAATGCTGTCAGCGTTCTGTTGATGTCTCATAGTGCTAGAATTGACTAAAGCTCGGGCACGCCACTAATTCCAAAACAGTCGTCTTCATTCATAGCTGAAAGGCTGTGAGATGAGCTGGCTGTGTCTTCTTCGTTGTTGATATCTGACTCTGAAATTGCAGCTTGTAATTTTTTTAAGAATTCCCTTTTGTTTGAGGAAGAGGATAAGTCTGCTAAAAACTTAGATTTTTCTGCTAAAAATTCACATTCTTTTACAGTTTCTTTTGATTTAATAAGATATTTTGGGTTCTTATTAAACCAGTTTTGTAGGACTGATCCTTTGATTAACTCTGGATTAAACTTGTTCCACCACTTAATTTTAATGCTTCTGACGATCCAATAGATGTTGCTATCTGGGACTGATAATTCCTTTTTAAAACTCCAGGATGTAATCCAAGAAATTCCGAAGGTTGCATGAAAAGCTAAAATCTTCATATGATCCAAGAAATTTGTTGCTCTAGAGAAATCCTGAAAAGCCTTGTCTGCGAATTCAGGGTAAATGCTAGTCTCTGGGCCCCATTCATGGAACCATTTAATAAACCAATGAGGGAACTGCAAAGGGAAATCTTTCCTGAACCATATGAACCAAGAATGATCATACGGTTCATAGAACATAAAGTTATTCCAAGCATCCATATAATCATAGTAAGAATAATGTTGAGGAGCGAATCTTCTTGAAAAGCTTTTTAAAGTAGCAGGATGAGCTTTCCAGTCTGAAGGGGACAATATTTTTAAAATTTTAAATTTTGAGAAAATAATCTTATTTTTATTATTTTTATCATAAGTGTGAGTAACTTCAATGGAGTCTGAATCCACTAGAATAAATTCATAAAACAGTCTTGTCTTTTCTTTTCTGGGGTTGCAGGAAGATAATGAAATTCAGGAGGAAAGTATCTAGAGGTTATCTGAAATAATGATCCTTCTGAATCATATTCAGGTTCAACAAGGAAGAGTATCTTTTTATAGGTTTTTTCTAAAAAGGGACAATTTAAATTTTCTGGGGGAGTATAGAAAGGTAATTTCTCTGGTTGAGTGTTTAATGAGGTGGGAGTATTCATGGCAAAGGTCAGAGGAGAAACTAACCTAGAGGTAACGGAAGGTCTAATAGCTCTAGGGTTAGGGGAAGAAGGTGAAGAAGGATAAAAAGAGGGTAAGGCTAATGGTGTTAAAGGGGTGAAACGATTCTGATTTTGTAATGAAGGAGAAGCAGGAGGGGTCTGTAATGCTTGTTTAGAAGTAATACCTTTAATACCTTTTGTAATACCTGATGAGGAGCCCTCGAGAGGAGGTCCATAGTTATCTTTTTTACTCATGGTGTTTTTCCCTGTAAAAATTCTCTGGTAAGAAAATCAGGCAAAGAATTCTTTTCTCCTTTAATGTGTTCTATATCAAAATCAAAACATGACAGTAATGATTGCCACCTGGCAAATATATGTTTAGAAACTAAATTTTTAACATCCTTTTGTAAAACATCTTTTGCAGCTTTGCAATCTGTCCGTAGTAAAAATCTTTTTGAAAATAAGTCATCTTGAAATTTAGTGATACATAACACAATAGCCAAAATTTCCTTTTTAACTGTACTGTACTTAAGCTGTGCCGGATTCCATGTTCCTGAGTAATATCTAACAATTTGCTCCATAGAGGTTTCTCTTTGTTTTAATATACCACCATAACCTAGGTCTGAGGAATCTGTTTCTACTATGAGAAAAGCTTGGGGATCTGGGATTCCTAAGCAGGGTAATTTCTTAACCATTTGCTTAATTTTCCTAATACTCTGACTCATAGAATCATCCCAAGGAGGGGGGTTCTTACGAAGTCTTTTAAATAAAGGTATACAGATAACACGTAAATTCGGAATAAAATCAGCAACATAATTAACACAACCTAAGAATCTCTGTAGTTGAGTTTTATCTTTTAATTCATCAGGAAATTTATCACTGAATTCAATAGCTCTGCTAATTGGAGTAATAGTTCCTTGATAAATATTGAATCCTAGAAATCTAACATTTACTTGAAATAATTTCATTTTTCTAGCAGATAAAACCAAACCATTATTTTTAACAATATTAAAGAATTTGTCTAAATGCTCAAAATGCTGATTAATAGATTTTGAAAAGACTAATATGTCATCAAGATAAACAATAGAGAAATCTTGATAATCATTCAAAATATCATTCATAATATGCTGGAATTCACTAGGTGCATTTTTTAATCCTAAAGGCATGACATTCCATTCATAATGACCGAAGGGGACTACAAAAGCAGTCTTGTATTTGTCTTGTTCTTCTAATTGGATTTGGTAATATCCTGATTTTAAATCAAACTTGGAGAATATGGTAGCATTATGTAATCTACCAATTAAATCCTTCTTGTTAGGTATAGGGTATCTAATCCACTGTAAAACTTTGTTTAAGGGTTTATAATTGATGACCAACCTAGGGGCACCTCTTTCAAGTTCGCCTAGGTTATTAACATAAAACCCGGTGCAACTCCAAGGGGATTTACTTGGTCTAATTAATCCTTTGTCTAAGTAATCTTTAATCTCTTTCTTACAGTATTCTAAGTATTGATGGTTCATCTGGATGGGCCTAGCTTTAGTGGGGATCGATTTTTCATCAAACCCTGATTCATAAGGTAAAGAGACAATATGCCTTTTTCTTCCCCAAAAAGCATTAGGATGATCAGCGCATATGTCTTTTTCGAACTTATGTTGTATCTGTATGACCCTATCTTGAACAGCTTTGGCTTGTAACTGTTCTTCTATTTTTTTGTACTGAATTTCTTTATTTAGCATGGTAATCTGTTTTCTTTTTTGAGAAATCAAATTAATTGAAGAGGTGGATGCTCCTCTAAGATTGTTTAAGTCTCTAATTCTAGGGGGTTTAATAAAATTAAAACTAACTTCCTTTCCCAGGGCTTCTGAGGTTATAGCCGTGTGAGAAACCTTAAAGGGATATAACAAAGATAAAAATGGAGTTCCTAATATGACCTGTTCATGCAATTTTTTGACTAATAAAAAGGGGGTACGATAACAGACATGATCCTTACAGATTTTTGCATCGGCTAATTTATAGGAAACATTTAATCTATGACCACCTGCACCACTCAAACCTTCTAATGTTTTTTCATAATACTTGGTAGGAATTAACCCTTCCTGGATACAATTCATATCAGCACCAGAATCAATTAAAGCAATAAATTCAAACCTTTGATCTTTAACAACTATGGTTAACACACAGTGCCATTTATGAACAATCATTCTATTTAGTAAAGAAATGTACGAAGTGTCACTGCTTGCAGTATTTTCTTCGTCAATACCAGACAGAATATTCTTTCCTTTTGTTTCCAAATACTTAATTTCTAGCTCTAAATCCTTCTGTTTTAAGAGCTCTATTTCTTGTTTAATCAAAGAAATTTCATTCTGTAAATCCTTGATAGAGACATGGGTCGTAGCCTGAGGCTTGAACCTACTCATGATCTCCTTAAAATCCACCTTGTGGACTTTATCCTTATTTTGCTCTTCTCTTTCTATAATAGACTTAACCTGTAACATGAATTCTTCCTTTTGAGAAGATTCAGGCATTTTCTTTAATATCTCTATTAAAGTATTAGCTTGATCACTAGTAATAACATTAATCTTTCTAATGCAGTTGTCACATGTACATAGCTCTGGTCCTAAGCAATTATCATCTTCAGAAGTTACATCTGAATCCGAGTTATCTACAATTTGGTCAACATAATCTTCTTCACTGTAAGAAGATCCTTCTGACAAACTAGAATCGTCATCATTCATAATCATAATATCCTGCAAGATGTGTATAAGACTTTCTTTCAAGTCTTTTGATATTTCTAACTTACTAATCTCGTTGATCTTCTGTTTGACTCTGCAATTTTTTGCATAATGTCCAAATCTTCCACATTTAAAACACTTAACTTCTGACTTGTTAAAGGTTTTCTTGGTCTTAAAAGATCTAAGGGGCCCTTTAGATGGTTTTTCTTCTTTTTCTTCCTTAGAAAAATTCCTATGCTTCTTATAGGGTTTATAAGAACGAGAGGGTTTCTTATAATCTTTCTTTGTTTTCTTACTAGGAGCTTTAATGGGTTCTACTCCAAATTGTTGACAAAAAGAACCTAGTTCTTTTCTGCTTTGGGTTAATTCATTTCTCATCTTATTTTGAATCTTAAAATCAGTGCAAACACTAATCCCTGTTTCTATAATTTGGCTGGATATTTGTCCAAAAGTTAAAGTAGCATAAGGTATGGTTCCTCCTAATTTTGCTTTAAGGTCTGTTTTGACTTTCTCAGCTAATAACCTTGGTAATCCTGCAATGAATCTTTCTTTCCAATAATCTGCCGCCCCATCTGGCCTAGTGCATAATTTTGACAAAAACATGTCCCTATACCAGCGATAGTCGGACATAGTTGGGCAATAGAGATTTGCTAACTGTTCTGCAGCTCTTTCTTGTAACTGAGAGGGATCTCCCACGAAATACTTTGTAATGGTGTATAACAAGGTATTTACAGCGTCTTCTTCTAATGCGACACCTGTATTGGGATCTAGCTTTTGGGCTTCTATAATGTTCTTCTTATCCTCTTGGGTAAGAATATTGTCCCACCAGCCTTTTAACTGGCCGGTAAAACCTGTAATAAGCAGTAAAGCTGCTTTCTTGTCAGTGTTATGCCCTACTGACTTAAAAGCTGTGGCAGCCATAGTCATTTCTTGAATAGTGTTCAAGATGTTTTGTTCACTATGACCATCTATGTTCCATTCTGAGATGGAATTGCCACTATAGGAGCTAGCGACCATGTCTCTAGCTTCTTCAAACTGTAAATCTGGGAAACTAGGCCTGGGATAGAAGTTCCTAGTTCTACCCTGGTAACCCATGTTTCTATGTCTGCCTATCTTATTCATTTCTAATTCATCACTTTTGGTTAAAACATTAACTTGGGCTTTTCCCTTGCCTTCTTCCTTAATAGTTAATCTAGCTAATCGTCCTATAAGGTCATCTGTGTTTGGTCCTAATTTTACCTCACTTAATTCTTTTTCAGGGACATTAATTAACTTATATATGGGTCTTTTTGGATCCAGAGAAAAATCCTTATAAGATTCCATCTTGCTGGAAGAGGAAGGAGTAGTGGACATCTGTACCTCTACTCTGTCTAATTGCTCTGCAATAGTATGTAATATGGTGTTGGAATAATTTAGTTGAGATTGAACTTTTCCAATCTCTGAGTTTTCTCCTGGCGATTTAAAAGGATGAGCAGTTAATGAAACATTGTGACTTTCTATTTTAACAGCTTCTAAGGGAGGATGTACTGACTCAACAACTTTGTCAGACAACGTATTCCACTTCTTAGTAATCCTACTACTAACATTTATGTGTTTCTCTAAAAAGGGGTTCTCTAAGCTTTGTTCTAAACAGTATCCTTCAAACCAATCGAAGAAATACATATTAATCCTTTTTTTCTTTAGATAATCGTAGAACTTATGAAGGAAATCAGTTGTTTGGTTTTTTGAGAAAGTGGTGAAATACCAATCTCGCTTGTCTTGGTTATAATCTGCCTCAAAATTACTCCTGATCCAGGGCTTATCAATTTCAAATTCTTCTTCTAAAGTAATGGTTGAAAGAATTTGAGAGGCCGTAGGAGACATAGGTGGAGATTCTGACCTATTGTCTGGTTCATATAAAGGTTGGGGAATATTTGGAGTAAAGTCTACTCCTGCTAAATTAACATTAATTGTGGATGATGTATCTACTGATCTTCTAGAATCTGTGCTATTTCTAGAGATTGATTCTTCATTCCTTAAAGAGTGACTCCTATTCATTCTTATTCTTACAGTTCCATTATCTTCTATAATGAACTGTCTGGGTTGTCTTGTCTCTATATTGGGTAGAGGCATGACTTCAGATAAAACCCATTCCTCAGGTAATTTGCTAATAATATCAGAGGCTCGTAATCTTTTGGGCGTAGTAATATTAGAACGCCTTAGATTAGCCTCCATAATAACAGTTTCATTTCTAGGCGAACTCCTTAATGCCTTGAAATTGTAATTAACATTAGAAACTTTATACTTAATCCTATAACAAACATCAATATTGGCAACTCCTTCAGAGAATAAATCATCCATGCATTGAATATTAATAACTAATGAGTTTTTAGTAAAATTGTTTGTCAAATTCATGGAATAATTTGGATAACAATTAAAATAAACTGGACCATCATTCAAATTTGATTCTAACATAGCAATAATAGACTCAGGAAACCTTTTAATTCTAGTATCACGCAAGATTAATAAAACAGGCGTATTTAATCCCAGTTTATGCAAAGGTTTAACAGCAACTTGAATCAATCCAAGATGAATATATCTAAATCCTTGATTAATATGTTCATCTATCATTTCTTCGTTTAGCAGGTTTATTGACTCATGATGATTAACAATAGACCGTGACGATTCTATAGTATGTATGATATGCTGTGATCTAAATAATTCAAAAGCACTTGATTTATATATATCCTTATAACGAATATCAGGCATATTCCAATTTTGTAATCTATTTTCTATCTCAGCTATCTCTAGTTCTCTATTTTGATAGCTGTCTTGGTTACTGCGAGTTTCCAATTGTTCTTGTGATAAACTAGAAGTTACTATTGCTCTATCTCTCCTAGAGGATCCTAACTCACTCAGGGTTCTAAGCAGTCTGGCCATGATTATTATTTCTTTAAATCTATTTTCTATATCTTTTCTCTTTACCGGGAACACCTACGGACTCAACTGGTTGCGGGAACACCAACTTACCCTTCTCTCCTGGGCTCTAAAGGCTTACCAACACAACTATCCGGGCTTACCAACGCTAAAAACAAAGATATTGAAAATATAAATTTAGAAATAATAATAATAGTTTGAATACTCAGAACCTGTAGCAGGCTCCGAGAGATGAATATAATAAGAAAAGAGATGAATATAATAAGAAATACATAGGAAATAGATAATTAGAAATATTGTTAGAATTGGAAACATTTTTATTGATACAGAAGAAACTTACAAGGATGATGAAAGCTTCAGCTTATTTTCTTACAAACTGAGAATTTTCGATGATCCTAAACAACTAATTAGGCCATCCTTTTATAGAGGAGAAGGAGGCAACCGGAAACTATTTCAAAACTTACACCTGGCAGTTAAGGAAACTAAATGATTACATAATAGATTCGAATAAAGGAAAAAGTAATACGACAAAGGCTATAAAAGTTTGTCGGCCATTCTAAGGCTAAAGATAAAAACGAATCTTGCTTTTACAAAAGTAGAGATAATGCTGTCAGCGTTCTGTTGATGTCTCATAGTGCTAGAATTGACTAAAGCTCGGGCACGCCACTAATTCCAAAACAGTCGTCTTCATTCATAGCTGAAAGGCTGTGAGATGAGCTGGCTGTGTCTTCTTCGTTGTTGATATCTGACTCTGAAATTGCAGCTTGTAATTTTTTTAAGAATTCCCTTTTGTTTGAGGAAGAGGATAAGTCTGCTAAAAACTTAGATTTTTCTGCTAAAAATTCACATTCTTTTACAGTTTCTTTTGATTTAATAAGATATTTTGGGTTCTTATTAAACCAGTTTTGTAGGACTGATCCTTTGATTAACTCTGGATTAAACTTGTTCCACCACTTAATTTTAATGCTTCTGACGATCCAATAGATGTTGCTATCTGGGACTGATAATTCCTTTTTAAAACTCCAGGATGTAATCCAAGAAATTCCGAAGGTTGCATGAAAAGCTAAAATCTTCATATGATCCAAGAAATTTGTTGCTCTAGAGAAATCCTGAAAAGCCTTGTCTGCGAATTCAGGGTAAATGCTAGTCTCTGGGCCCCATTCATGGAACCATTTAATAAACCAATGAGGGAACTGCAAAGGGAAATCTTTCCTGAACCATATGAACCAAGAATGATCATACGGTTCATAGAACATAAAGTTATTCCAAGCGTCCATATAATCATAGTAAGAATAATGTTGAGGAGCGAATCTTCTTGAAAAGCTTTTTAAAGTAGCAGGATGAGCTTTCCAGTCTGAAGGGGACAATATTTTTAAAATTTTAAATTTTGAGAAAATAATCTTATTTTTATTATTTTTATCATAAGTGTGAGTAACTTCAATGGAGTCTGAATCCACTAGAATAAATTCATAAAACAGTCTTGTCTTTTCTGGGGTTGCAGGAAGATAATGAAATTCAGGAGGAAAGTATCTAGAGGTTATCTGAAATAATGATCCTTCTGAATCATATTCAGGTTCAACAAGGAAGAGTATCTTTTTATAGGTTTTTTCTAAAAAGGGACAATTTAAATTTTCTGGGGGAGTATAGAAAGGTAATTTCTCTGGTTGAGTGTTTAATGAGGTGGGAGTATTCATGGCAAAGGTCAGAGGAGAAACTAACCTAGAGGTAACGGAAGGTCTAATAGCTCTAGGGTTAGGGGAAGAAGGTGAAGAAGGATAAAAAGAGGGTAAGGCTAATGGTGTTAAAGGGGTGAAACGATTCTGATTTTGTAATGAAGGAGAAGCAGGAGGGGTCTGTAATGCTTGTTTAGAAGTAATACCTTTAATACCTTTTGTAATACCTGATGAGGAGCCCTCGAGAGGAGGTCCATAGTTATCTTTTTTACTCATGGTGTTTTTCCCTGTAAAAATTCTCTGGTAAGAAAATCAGGCAAAGAATTCTTTTCTCCTTTAATGTGTTCTATATCAAAATCAAAACATGACAGTAATGATTGCCACCTGGCAAATATATGTTTAGAAACTAAATTTTTAACATCCTTTTGTAAAACATCTTTTGCAGCTTTGCAATCTGTCCGTAGTAAAAATCTTTTTGAAAATAAGTCATCTTGAAATTTAGTGATACATAACACAATAGCCAAAATTTCCTTTTTAACTGTACTGTACTTAAGCTGTGCCGGATTCCATGTTCCTGAGTAATATCTAACAATTTGCTCCATAGAGGTTTCTCTTTGTTTTAATATACCACCATAACCTAGGTCTGAGGAATCTGTTTCTACTATGAGAAAAGCTTGGGGATCTGGGATTCCTAAGCAGGGTAATTTCTTAACCATTTGCTTAATTTTCCTAATACTCTGACTCATAGAATCATCCCAAGGAGGGGGGTTCTTACGAAGTCTTTTAAATAAAGGTATACAGATAACACGTAAATTCGGAATAAAATCAGCAACATAATTAACACAACCTAAGAATCTCTGTAGTTGAGTTTTATCTTTTAATTCATCAGGAAATTTATCACTGAATTCAATAGCTCTGCTAATTGGAGTAATAGTTCCTTGATAAATATTGAATCCTAGAAATCTAACATTTACTTGAAATAATTTCATTTTTCTAGCAGATAAAACCAAACCATTATTTTTAACAATATTAAAGAATTTGTCTAAATGCTCAAAATGCTGATTAATAGATTTTGAAAAGACTAATATGTCATCAAGATAAACAATAGAGAAATCTTGATAATCATTCAAAATATCATTCATAATATGCTGGAATTCACTAGGTGCATTTTTTAATCCTAAAGGCATGACATTCCATTCATAATGACCGAAGGGGACTACAAAAGCAGTCTTGTATTTGTCTTGTTCTTCTAATTGGATTTGGTAATATCCTGATTTTAAATCAAACTTGGAGAATATGGTAGCATTATGTAATCTACCAATTAAATCCTTCTTGTTAGGTATAGGGTATCTAATCCACTGTAAAACTTTGTTTAAGGGTTTATAATTGATGACCAACCTAGGGGCACCTCTTTCAAGTTCGCCTAGGTTATTAACATAAAACCCGGTGCAACTCCAAGGGGATTTACTTGGTCTAATTAATCCTTTGTCTAAGTAATCTTTAATCTCTTTCTTACAGTATTCTAAGTATTGATGGTTCATCTGGATGGGCCTAGCTTTAGTGGGGATCGATTTTTCATCAAACCCTGATTCATAAGGTAAAGAGACAATATGCCTTTTTCTTTCCCAAAAAGCATTAGGATGATCAGCGCATATGTCTTTTTCGAACTTATGTTGTATCTGTATGACCCTATCTTGAACAGCTTTGGCTTGTAACTGTTCTTCTATTTTTTTGTACTGAATTTCTTTATTTAGCATGGTAATCTGTTTTCTTTTTTGAGAAATCAAATTAATTGAAGAGGTGGATGCTCCTCTAAGATTGTTTAAGTCTCTAATTCTAGGGGGTTTAATAAAATTAAAACTAACTTCCTTTCCCAGGGCTTCTGAGGTTATAGCCGTGTGAGAAACCTTAAAGGGATATAACAAAGATAAAAATGGAGTTCCTAATATGACCTGTTCATGCAAATTTTTGACTAATAAAAAGGGGGTACGATAACAGACATGATCCTTACAGATTTTTGCATCGGCTAATTTATAGGAAACATTTAATCTATGACCACCTGCACCACTCAAACCTTCTAATGTTTTTTCATAATACTTGGTAGGAATTAACCCTTCCTGGATACAATTCATATCAGCACCAGAATCAATTAAAGCAATAAATTCAAACCTTTGATCTTTAACAACTATGGTTAACACACAGTGCCATTTATGAACAATCATTCTATTTAGTAAAGAAATGTACGAAGTGTCACTGCTTGCAGTATTTTCTTCGTCAATACCAGACAGAATATTCTTTCCTTTTGTTTCCAAATACTTAATTTCTAGCTCTAAATCCTTCTGTTTTAAGAGCTCTATTTCTTGTTTAATCAAAGAAATTTCATTCTGTAAATCCTTGATAGAGACCTGGGTCGTAGCCTGAGGCTTGAACCTACTCATGATCTCCTTAAAATCCACCTTGTGGACTTTATCCTTATTTTGCTCTTCTCTTTCTATAATAGACTTAACCTGTAACATGAATTCTTCCTTTTGAGAAGATTCAGGCATTTTCTTTAATATCTCTATTAAAGTATTAGCTTGATCACTAGTAATAACATTAATCTTTCTAATGCAGTTGTCACATGTACATAGCTCTGGTCCTAAGCAATTATCATCTTCAGAAGTTACATCTGAATCCGAGTTATCTACAATTTGGTCAACATAATCTTCTTCACTGTAAGAAGATCCGTCTGACGAACTAGAATCGTCATCATTCATAATCATAATATCCTGCAAGATGTGTATAAGACTTTCTTTCAAGTCTTTTGATATTTCTAACTTACTAATCTCGTTGATCTTCTGTTTGACTCTGCAATTTTTTGCATAATGTCCAAATCTTCCACATTTAAAACACTTAACTTTTGACTTGTTAAAGGTTTTCTTGGTCTTAAAAGATCTAAGGGGCCCTTTAGATGGTTTTTCTTCTTTTTCTTCCTTAGAAAAATTCCTATGCTTCTTATAGGGTTTATAAGAACGAGAGGGTTTCTTATAATCTTTCTTTGTTTTCTTACTAGGAGCTTTAATGGGTTCTACTCCAAATTGTTGACAAAAAGAACCTAGTTCTTTTCTGCTTTGGGTTAATTCATTTCTCATCTTATTTTGAATCTTAAAATCAGTGCAAACACTAATCCCTGTTTCTATAATTTGGCTGGATATTTGTCCAAAAGTTAAAGTAGCATAAGGTATGGTTCCTCCTAATTTTGCTTTAAGGTCTGTTTTGACTTTCTCAGCTAATAACCTTGGTAATCCTGCAATGAATCTTTCTTTCCAATAATCTGCCGCCCCATCTGGCCTAGTGCATAATTTTGACAAAAACATGTCCCTATACCAGCGATAGTCGGACATAGTTGGGCAATAGAGATTTGCTAATTGTTCTGCAGCTCTTTCTTGTAACTGAGAGGGATCTCCCACGAAATACTTTGTAATGGTGTATAACAAGGTATTTACAGTGTCTTCTTCTAATGCGACACCTGTATTGGGATCTAGCTTTTGGGCTTCTATACTGCTTAGAACCCTGAGTGAGTTAGGATCCTCTAGGAGAGATAGAGCAATAGTAACTTCTAGTTTATCACAAGAACAATTGGAAACTCGCAGTAACCAAGACAGCTATCAAAATAGAGAACTAGAGATAGCTGAGATAGAAAATAGATTACAAAATTGGAATATGCCTGATATTCGTTATAAGGATATATATAAATCAAGTGCTTTTGAATTATTTAGATCACAGCATATCATACATACTATAGAATCGTCACGGTCTATTGTTAATCATCATGAGTCAATAAAACTGCTAAACGAAGAAATGATAGATGAACATATTAATCAAGGATTTAGATATATTCATCTTGGATTGATTCAAGTTGCTGTTAAACCTTTGCATAAACTGGGATTAAATACGCCTATTTTATTAATCTTGCGTGATACTAGAATTAAAAGGTTTCCTGAGTCTATTATTGCTATGTTAGAATCAAATTTGAATGATGGTCCAGTTTATTTTAATTGTTATCCAAATTATTCCATGAATTTGACAAACAATTTTACTAAAAACTCATTAGTTATTAATATTCAATGCATGGATGATTTATTCTCTGAAGGAGTTGCCAATATTGATGTTTGTTATAGGATTAAGTATAAAGTTTCTAATGTTAATTACAATTTCAAGGCATTAAGGAGTTCGCCTAGAAATGAAACTGTTATTATGGAGGCTAATCTAAGGCGTTCTAATATTACTACGCCCAAAAGATTACGAGCCTCTGATATTATTAGCAAATTACCTGAGGAATGGGTTTTATCTGAAGTCATGCCTCTACCCAATATAGAGACAAGACAACCCAGACAGTTCATTATAGAAGATAATGGAACTATAAGAATAAGAATGAATAGGAGTCACTCTTTAAGGAATGAAGAATCAATCTCTAGAAATAGCACAGATTCTAGAAGATCAGTAGATACATCATCCACAATTAATGTTAATTTAGCAGGAGTAGACTTTACTCCAAATATTCCCCAACCTTTATATGAACCAGACAATAGGTCAGAATCTCCACCTATGTCTCCTACGGCCTCTCAAATTCTTTCAACCATTACTTTAGAAGAAGAATTTGAAATTGATAAGCCCTGGATCAGGAGTAATTTTGAGGCAGATTATAACCAAGACAAGCGAGATTGGTATTTCACCACTTTCTCAAAAAACCAAACAACTGATTTCCTTCATAAGTTCTACGATTATCTAAAAAGAAAAAGGATTAATATGTATTTCTTCGATTGGTTTGAAGGATACTGTTTAGAACAAAGCTTAGAGAACCCCTTTTTAGAGAAACACATAAATGTTAGTAGTAGGATTACTAAGAAGTGGAATACGTTGTCTGACAAAGTTGTTGAGTCAGTACATCCTCCCTTAGAAGCTGTTAAAATAGAAAGTCACAATGTTTCATTAACTGCTCATCCTTTTAAATCGCCAGGAGAAAACTCAGAGATTGGAAAAGTTCAATCTCAACTAAATTATTCCAACACCATATTACATACTATTGCAGAGCAATTAGACAGAGTAGAGGTACAGATGTCCACTACTCCTTCCTCTTCCAGCAAGATGGAATCTTATAAGGATTTTTCTCTAGATCCAAAAAGACCCATATATAAGTTAATTAATGTCCCTGAAAAAGAATTAAGTGAGGTAAAATTAGGACCAAACACAGATGACCTTATAGGACGATTAGCTAGATTAACTATTAAGGAAGAAGGCAAGGGAAAAGCCCAAGTTAATGTTTTAACCAAAAGTGATGAATTAGAAATGAATAAGATAGGCAGACATAGAAACATGGGTTACCAGGGTAGAACTAGGAACTTCTATCCCAGGCCTAGTTTCCCAGATTTACAGTTTGAAGAAGCTAGAGACATGGTCGCTAGCTCCTATAGTGGCAATTCCATCTCAGAATGGAACATAGATGGTCATAGTGAACAAAACATCTTGAACACTATTCAAGAAATGACTATGGCTGCCACAGCTTTTAAGTCAGTAGGGCATAACACTGACAAGAAAGCAGCTTTACTGCTTATTACAGGTTTTACCGGCCAGTTAAAAGGCTGGTGGGACAATATTCTTACCCAAGAGGATAAGAAGAACATTATAGAAGCCCAAAAGCTAGATCCCAATACAGGTGTCGCATTAGAAGAAGACGCTGTAAATACCTTGTTATACACCATTACAAAGTATTTCGTGGGAGATCCCTCTCAGTTACAAGAAAGAGCTGCAGAACAATTAGCAAATCTCTATTGCCCAACTATGTCCGACTATCGCTGGTATAGGGACATGTTTTTGTCAAAATTATGCACTAGGCCAGATGGGGCGGCAGATTATTGGAAAGAAAGATTCATTGCAGGATTACCAAGGTTATTAGCTGAGAAAGTCAAAACAGACCTTAAAGCAAAATTAGGAGGAACCATACCTTATGCTACTTTAACTTTTGGACAAATATCCAGCCAAATTATAGAAACAGGGATTAGTGTTTGCACTGATTTTAAGATTCAAAATAAGATGAGAAATGAATTAACCCAAAGCAGAAAAGAACTAGGTTCTTTTTGTCAACAATTTGGAGTAGAACCCATTAAAGCTCCTAGTAAGAAAACAAAGAAAGATTATAAGAAACCCTCTCGTTCTTATAAACCCTATAAGAAGCATAGGAATTTTTCTAAGGAAGAAAAAGAAGAAAAACCATCTAAAGGGCCCCTTAGATCTTTTAAGACCAAGAAAACCTTTAACAAGTCAGAAGTTAAGTGTTTTAAATGTGGAAGATTTGGACATTATGCAAAAAATTGCAGAGTCAAACAGAAGATCAACGAGATTAGTAAGTTAGAAATATCAAAAGACTTGAAAGAAAGTCTTATACACATCTTGCAGGATATTATGATTATGAATGATGACGATTCTAGTTCGTCAGAAGGATCTTCTTACAGTGAAGAAGATTATGTTGACCAAATTGTAGATAACTCGGATTCAGATGTAACTTCTGAAGATGATAATTGTTTAGGACCAGAGCTATGTACATGTGACAACTGCATTAGAAAGATTAATGTTATTACTAGTGATCAAGCTAATACTTTAATAGAGATATTAAAGAAAATGCCTGAATCTTCTCAAAAGGAAGAATTCATGTTACAGGTTAAGTCTATTATAGAAAGAGAAGAGCAAAATAAGGATAAAGTCCACAAGGTGGATTTTAAGGAGATCATGAGTAGGTTCAAGCCTCAGGCTACGACCCAGGTCTCTATCAAGGATTTACAGAATGAAATTTCTTTGATTAAACAAGAAATAGAGCTCTTAAAACAGAAGGATTTAGAGCTAGAAATTAAGTATTTGGAAACAAAAGGAAAGAATATTCTGTCTGGTATTGACGAAGAAAATACTGCAAGCAGTGACACTTCGTACATTTCTTTACTAAATAGAATGATTGTTCATAAATGGCACTGTGTGTTAACCATAGTTGTTAAAGATCAAAGGTTTGAATTTATTGCTTTAATTGATTCTGGTGCTGATATGAATTGTATCCAGGAAGGGTTAATTCCTACCAAGTATTATGAAAAAACATTAGAAGGTTTGAGTGGTGCAGGTGGTCATAGATTAAATGTTTCCTATAAATTAGCCGATGCAAAAATCTGTAAGGATCATGTCTGTTATCGTACCCCCTTTTTATTAGTCAAAAATTTGCATGAACAGGTCATATTAGGAACTCCATTTTTATCTTTGTTATATCCCTTTAAGGTTTCTCACACGGCTATAACCTCAGAAGCCCTGGGAAAGGAAGTTAGTTTTAATTTTATTAAACCCCCTAGAATTAGAGACTTAAACAATCTTAGAGGAGCATCCACCTCTTCAATTAATTTGATTTCTCAAAAAAGAAAACAGATTACCATGCTAAATAAAGAAATTCAGTACAAAAAAATAGAAGAACAGTTACAAGCCAAAGCTGTTCAAGATAGGGTCATACAGATACAACATAAGTTCGAAAAAGACATATGCGCTGATCATCCTAACGCTTTTTGGGAAAGAAAAAGGCATATTGTCTCTTTACCTTATGAATCAGGGTTTGATGAAAAATCGATCCCCACTAAAGCTAGGCCCATCCAGATGAACCATCAATACTTAGAATACTGTAAGAAAGAGATTAAAGATTACTTAGACAAAGGATTAATTAGACCAAGTAAATCCCCTTGGAGTTGCACCGGGTTTTATGTTAATAACCTAGGCGAACTTGAAAGAGGTGCCCCTAGGTTGGTCATCAATTATAAACCCTTAAACAAAGTTTTACAGTGGATTAGATACCCTATACCTAACAAGAAGGATTTAATTGGTAGATTACATAATGCTACCATATTCTCCAAGTTTGATTTAAAATCAGGATATTACCAAATCCAATTAGAAGAACAAGACAAATACAAGACTGCTTTTGTAGTCCCCTTCGGTCATTATGAATGGAATGTCATGCCTTTAGGATTAAAAAATGCACCTAGTGAATTCCAGCATATTATGAATGATATTTTGAATGATTATCAAGATTTCTCTATTGTTTATCTTGATGACATATTAGTCTTTTCAAAATCTATTAATCAGCATTTTGAGCATTTAGACAAATTCTTTAATATTGTTAAAAATAATGGTTTGGTTTTATCTGCTAGAAAAATGAAATTATTTCAAGTAAATGTTAGATTTCTAGGATTCAATATTTATCAAGGAACTATTACTCCAATTAGCAGATCTATTGAATTCAGTGATAAATTTCCTGATGAATTAAAAGATAAAACTCAACTACAGAGATTCTTAGGTTGTGTTAATTATGTTGCTGATTTTATTCCGAATTTACGTGTTATCTGTATACCTTTATTTAAAAGACTTCGTAAGAACCCCCCTCCTTGGGATGATTCTATGAGTCAGAGTATTAGGAAAATTAAGCAAATGGTTAAGAAATTACCCTGCTTAGGAATCCCAGATCCCCAAGCTTTTCTCATAGTAGAAACAGATTCCTCAGACCTAGGTTATGGTGGTATATTAAAACAAAGAGAAACCTCTATGGAGCAAATTGTTAGATATTACTCAGGAACATGGAATCTGGCACAGCTTAAGTACAGTAC
Source organism: Astragalus glycyphyllos (assembly GCA_963573325.1). Lineage (NCBI taxonomy): Eukaryota > Viridiplantae > Streptophyta > Magnoliopsida > Fabales > Fabaceae > Astragalus > Astragalus glycyphyllos. The sequence goes on from OY754308.1 coordinate 19,658,188, forward strand.
AGTTAAAAAGGAAATTTTGGCTATTGTGTTATGTATCACTATATTTCAAGATGACTTATTTTCAAAAAGATTTTTACTACGGACAGATTGCAAAGCTGCAAAAGATGTTTTACAAAAGGATGTTAAAAATTTAGTTTCTAAACATATATTTGCCAGGTGGCAATCATTACTGTCATGTTTTGATTTTGATATAGAACACATTAAAGGAGAAAAGAATTCTTTGCCTGATTTTCTTACCAGAGAATTTTTACAGGGAAAAACACCATGAGTAAAAAAGATAACTATGGACCTCCTCTCGAGGGCTCCTCATCAGGTATTACAAAAGGTATTAAAGGTATTACTTCTAAACAAGCATTACAGACCCCTCCCGCTTCTCCTTCATTACAAAATCAGAATCGTTTCACCCCTTTAACACCATTAGCCTTACCCTCTTTTTATCCTTCTTCACCTTCTTCCCCTAACCCTAGAGCTATTAGACCTTCCGTTACCTCTAGGTTAGTTTCTCCTCTGACCTTTGCCATGAATACTCCCACCTCATTAAACACTCAACCAGAGAAATTACCTTTCTATACTCCCCCAGAAAATTTAAATTGTCCCTTTTTAGAAAAAACCTATAAAAAGATACTCTTCCTTGTTGAACCTGAATATGATTCAGAAGGATCATTATTTCAGATAACCTCTAGATACTTTCCTCCTGAATTTCATTATCTTCCTGCAACCCCAGAAAAGACAAGACTGTTTTATGAATTTATTCTAGTGGATTCAGACTCCATTGAAGTTACTCACACTTATGATAAAAATAATAAAAATAAGATTATTTTCTCAAAATTTAAAATTTTAAAAATATTGTCCCCTTCAGACTGGAAAGCTCATCCTGCTACTTTAAAAAGCTTTTCAAGAAGATTCGCTCCTCAACATTATTCTTACTATGATTATATGGACGCTTGGAATAACTTTATGTTCTATGAACCGTATGATCATTCTTGGTTCATATGGTTCAGGAAAGATTTCCCTTTGCAGTTCCCTCATTGGTTTATTAAATGGTTCCATGAATGGGGCCCAGAGACTAGCATTTACCCTGAATTCGCAGACAAGGCTTTTCAGGATTTCTCTAGAGCAACAAATTTCTTGGATCATATGAAGATTTTAGCTTTTCATGCAACCTTCGGAATTTCTTGGATTACATCCTGGAGTTTTAAAAAGGAATTATCAGTCCCAGATAGCAACATCTATTGGATCGTCAGAAGCATTAAAATTAAGTGGTGGAACAAGTTTAATCCAGAGTTAATCAAAGGATCAGTCCTACAAAACTGGTTTAATAAGAACCCAAAATATCTTATTAAATCAAAAGAAACTGTAAAAGAATGTGAATTTTTAGCAGAAAAATCTAAGTTTTTAGCAGACTTATCCTCTTCCTCAAACAAAAGGGAATTCTTAAAAAAATTACAAGCTGCAATTTCAGAGTCAGATATCAACAACGAAGAAGACACAGCCAGCTCATCTCACAGCCTTTCAGCTATGAATGAAGACGACTGTTTTGGAATTAGTGGCGTGCCCGAGCTTTAGTCAATTCTAGCACTATGAGACATCAACAGAACGCTGACAGCATTATCTCTACTTTTGTAAAAGCAAGATTCGTTTTTATCTTTAGCCTTAGAATGGCCGACAAACTTTTATAGCCTTTGTCGTATTACTTTTTCCTTTATTCGAATCTATTATGTAATCATTTAGTTTCCTTAACTGCCAGGTGTAAGTTTTGAAATAGTTTCCGGTTGCCTCCTTCTCCTCTATAAAAGGATGGCCTAATTAGTTGTTTAGGATCATCGAAAATTCTCAGTTTGTAAGAAAATAAGCTGAAGCTTTCATCATCCTTGTAAGTTTCTTCTGTATCAATAAAAATGTTTCCAATTCTAACAATATTTCTAATTATCTATTTCCTATGTATTTCTTATTATATTCATCTCTTTTCTTATTATATTCATCTCTCGTATTATGGTAATAGATATATTTTTGTGATTTTAATTTAAGGATAACAAGAACGCAAGTGTGAATTTGTATGAACTAAAAAGCGTTGGGGACGAGCTTCAATTTAGTTCACTCTTATATCTAAGGAATCAAACTTGTTATTGAAATTATTTTATGAGCGATGATCAAATTGTTATAACTACTCTAATCCTAATTCCTTAGGTAAGAGAACCTTTACTTCTAATGAAAATCCCTAATTTCTTAGGTGACCTTAACAAGAAATAAGCAGTAATAACAATAATTATCCTATGATTCTGTATACCAATGACTATTCCTAGCCTAGAGATAAGAAGATTTCAATTCTCAAGCATATGTAATTCAAACTTCCATTCATGATCACATATCATAAGTCGTCCTAAGAGTGATCAAATCCTAGAATGCATTAAGAACAGAAATTGAAACATAAATTATAACATTCTTTCAAATAATAGAGGTTTGATTCAAAGACGTAAGAAATTCAAAAATCGTTACTGATCCCCAACCATGGGAAGTTTAGCTAGACATGGAAATAGAAATAACAAGAGAAAAGATCAAACTAGAGGGAGAAGCTGACAACATTGATGCTCCAATGACTTGTTCCCATACTTGAATCAGCAACGGAGGTCGGCGGAGTGCGAATCCTTGCCGTCATGGACTTCGGAGTGCAAAACGAGACTGTTCTCAACAATCAAAATGCCCTAAAATTCGAGTTATGGGCTTAAATAGTAGTTGAGTAAGTGACCCATCGCCTGACGAGACTGTCCTATGGCATGACGAGATGCAGGCAAACACTGAAAACTGAAAAATGCTTAACCATCGCCTGGTGAGATGATTCCATCGCCTGACGAGCTGCAGGCAAGAACCAATAGTGAAAACTACTTCCTCATCGCCTAGTGAGCCTGGTCAATCGACTAGCGAGCCTGATCCATCACCTAGCGAGCTTCAGGTGAACATCGGCACTGACAACGGCTTCCTCATCGCTAGGCTAGCTCCTGTCATAGCTTGGCGAAGGACAACAAAAACAAACAAATTAAACATACCAAGTGACTCAAAACAAGCAAATAGAAACCAAATTCAATTTGAAAACTAACAAACAAAGTCAAACTATTATGATCTTAAAACACACTATAATTGAGAAAAACCTAATAAAACTAATTAAAAATGAGTCAAACTATACATATAATGCTGAACAATGAATGTGCTTTAGGTAGAAGTGAATATGATAAAGCTGATAGGAAACAAGTGAAGGAACTGATCATGAAGGAACTGATCAAGTCAAGGAAGCTAAGATCAACCTTCTCATCCATAAAAGAAGCAAAGGAGGCAATAGAAAATTTCCACCAAGGAAGAAGGTACTACCTGCTACATAGGATGGCTCTAAGGAATCTGACTCAGGTCATGAAGAAGTAGCTAGTTTCTGTCTTACGACAGATTCTAAGGAACCTTCGCAAAACTATCCTACATCAAGTAAGGAATCAACCAACTCATGTCTCATGGTTGATTCTGATCTAGAAGAGGTTTTTACTTTTAGACCATCTACTTGTGCATCATGCAAAGAAACTGAATATGTTTCTGAAAATTTATTGGCTGATTGAAACACTTTATTTCAAAGATGTGAGATGTTCAAAAATCAACTTTATGAAGCAAAAAGAGAAAATGAGGAACTTAAAAAACAAAGTGATCATTTGATTAAAACCATTCATTCTCTTTGGCACTCACATGCTAGGATTTTTGAACACATACTATCCATTGAGATTTTAACCGAAAAATCAAACTTAGCTTTGTCTGATCTTTAAAATCAAAACAACCTTCTCAAAGAGAAAATCTCAATGATGAATAAAGAATAAGCCACATCAAATTAAAACTCTTTTGAAGAACCTATAAAAACACATGTCGGACAAAGTTCCGTAACTATCTCAAAAGCTAGAAAAACAAAACTGAAATGCACATATTGTATGATGTTTGGTCATGACATTTCTGCATGCGTCAAAGTTAAGAAAAATTTCTATTGGAAGACAACTAACCAAGAAGGACCCAAGAAACTCTCGGTACCTAAATCTTTACTAACCTTTAAAACAGGAATGCCTCTTAGCATCCAAGAAAAAACTGTGGTTCTTGGACAGTGGATGCTCAAGGCACATGACATGAGAGAAGGATAAATTTCTCCCTATGGAGAGAATAGATGGAGGCTATGTTGTCTTTCGCAATGATGTCAAAGCTTTCATCAAAGGTGTAGGTACTATAGGTAACTGTTCTTCTCCCAAAATAAAAAATATTCAGTATGTAAAACTAGGGAATGAACCTAAGAACAATGCTGCAGGAATGGCTCTCATTTCTCAGAATGAACCTAAGAACATAAATGAAGCTATACAAGATCAATATTGGATAGAAGCTATGACTGAAGAACTTTCTCAGTTTGAAAAGAATGAAGGGTGGAACCTAGTTCCCCCTGCAAAGCATCGGTCAGTCATAAGAACCAAATGGGTGTTCAGAAACAAGCTAGATGAAAATGGTAAGGTGGTGAGAAACAATGCAAGACTTGTTGTTCAAGGGTACAATCAACAGAAGGTATTGACTATGATTAAACATTTGCTCCTATAGCAAGGTTAGAAGCTATTAGAATTTTACTTGCATTTGCTGCTCACAAAAATTTTAAACTATTTCAAATGGATGTGAAAGTGTTTTTCATTATGGCTTTCTAAATAAAGAGGTATATGTCAATCAACCTCCTGGTTTCTTTGATCAGAAGAAACCCATCCATGTTTTCAAACTAAATAAAGCTCTATATAGGCTCAAGCAAGCTCCTAGAGCTTGGTATGAAAGGCTGAGTAGCTTCTTGATCAAAAATAACTTTACAAGAGGAAAATTTGATACTACATTATTTTAAAAATCTCTTGATAAATTTGGGGAGAATCCCCAATATCTTGGTCTTGTAGAAAACAAAAATTCAATTGCTCTTTGAACAACTGAAGCAGAATTTGTATCTGCTGTTGGATCTTTTGTATCTGCTGCTGGATCAAGAATCAATTGGAAGACTACTCAATAAGGTACACATGTATTCCCATTTATTGTGACAATACTTGTGCCATCAATTTATCATAAAATCCATTCAACATTCAAGGTCAAAACATATTGATATTAAACATCATTTTATTCGTGATCATGTTCAGAAAAATGATGTCAAATTACTTTTTATTGACACAAAGCATCAATTAACTGATATTTTTGCCAAGCCTCTATTAGAAGAAAAATACACTTTTATTAAATAGTCTTTGCACATTTCAAAATGTCCCTAAGAATACTATAATTGTCAAGAACCCCAACCTTCTCAAGTAATGAGAAGGTGCACTTGAGAAACTTCATTTGAGTAGATTGAATTTGTAGGAAACCGTTGGTGAAGAAGATTGAACAGTTTTAACTTAAATTAAAACTGCCACTATAGATGCGTCATTTCATAACAGTAAAACCGTCCACTCCTAACTGCTAGAACTAGCCTTTATTCCAACCCACTCCCTACGTACACACTCCTCTATCAAATCAATTTCTTTCTTTATCTTTCCCAAAATTTCCTTCTACTAAATACTCTGCTCCATTCCTACTCTCTTATTACTCTTTCTTCCCTTCGCTCAAAACTCTAAAATCGCAAGAACAAAAATCCCAAACATTCCCTTGAACCCAAATCCTCAACTTGAAAAATTGCCACCAAAATCAAAAGAGGAATCTTCTCTGCCTCCTCCTGTTCCTTCGTCACAACCAACAGCTTTTGAGTCCAAATCATCCAAAACCGCTCTCACACCCTCACGAAGATCATCAAGGATCAAGTCAAGTTCTTTGAAGACGATGAATGACCCTGGTTCTAAAAAGGATTAAGCCATTGTTGTTAACGAAACTGGTTCAGAAACAACATTATCAGAAATGATGGCAACATCCAAATTCTGCTCTGCACGAAAATGCAACACTGGTGCTCTCGCACAACCGTCTTCGAAGAAACCAAAGAGAAATGTCAAAAAAAATGCTAGGAAGGGCAAAGGAAAAATGGTTGATGAAGAAGCAACACAGATTAAAGAAAATGATCAAACTGACATGGATGAGAAGCTTGAAGGAATTCAACCTTCTCAAGTATTTGATCATGAGAAATGGCAGAAAAGAGGGATTTTGTCTAGAAGGATTTACTTGCTACGGGAAATGAAGAACTCTGGTTGGGATTTATTCCCTCAATTTGCCAGAAAAGGATGGGGCAATCCCTTGTCTCAAGAAGAGTTTATTTACAATGATATGGTGAAAGAGTTCTACGGAAGCATGAATGTGAGCAAGGATAAAACAAGCTTCACAACTTAGGTGAAAGGAACAACCATGGTGATCAATCTGAAGGTGCTGGCTAGTTCGTTGAACATTCCACACTCTGGTGTATTTGTAAATGGTGAAAACTGGTATGATGTATTGACCGTCAACAATAAGGAAGTCTTGAAAGAACTGATGAAGGACCAAAAGGTTAACTTGGTGTCATCTGCTTTGAAGGTTCAAGCAAGAATATTGCCCAAAATGGTGTCTCACTCTCTTGTTCCTAGGGCACGAAGCTAGGAAAGAGTCAAACCTACTGATTTGCTTCATGTCTATATGAGTTTAAAGGAGTTATGGGCCACAAAAAAACCATAAAATGAAGAAGGGTACATTACGGGTTTCACTAGAAACCCAAGTAAAACCTAATTGCTACTCATAGCAGCAACGTGAAAGGACAGATAAGAAAAGGAAAGACATCTGCTTTGAGAGTGTTGTACATAATACAAGAGGTATTTTTGCTTCTTTCTATTTGAATTGCTTTTAACCAAGCTCTTTTCTCTCAGATCCCTCTATCTCACATTTGATTCTAACCTAATTGATTTTTCCTCTCCCTCTCCTGTTCTATTTTTTCTACCTTCCATTTTTCTCTCCCCTTCCTTGTGTGTTTGATGTATTCTTATATAGAGGTCTTTGATTTTGTTTTTGTTAAAATAAAATCAGTTGAAGGCTCCTCTTGTGTCTCAGTTAAAATAAAACAACTTTATTAATCTAACAGGCAAAATTAGGGTACAACAGGGGTATCTTTCTTGAGTGTGTGTTAGCTTGTTTAGTATCATTGTTCACAGTGTATCTAACTTTATTTCAAGCTCTTAAACATCCCAAAACCCAAACCCCATTATTGTAAACACTATCTTGTAAGCATCTTATCAAACTAATTGATTAAGGAGACTCCTAGGAAACTAGAAGAGAGTTTCTAAAAGGTGGAAAACAACAAGTTATTGTTGGGTAAGAGTACACTAGGCTTTTGTGTATGATCAGAAGCTAGTGTTGTCAAAGTCTTTTGGTGTGTGATCAAAGGCAAGTGTAAAAGCTATTTGGAAAATAGTGGAAATACTCACAAGAAAGTGAGGAGAGAATGTACCCATCTTTGGGTGAACCTCTATAACTCTACTGTGTTATTTACTAGCTTTCCTTACTATTTGTTCACTATCTATAAATCACTTGTTGTTTTTCAAACTAAGAGAAGGTTATTTGATTCAACCTTCCCAACACAATTTTAACTTAAACAAAAATTGTTTTATAACTTAAATCAAGTTAAGACTACCATATCTCTTACATAGGCTTATTAATCTTTATTCTACTTCACTAAAGAAAGTTTGATTCTGTGAGAATTAATATTATCACTAACCTTCTCATATCTAATTTCATCTTGAGAAACATTTTTAGAAGGTTTCAGGTATCAAGTTTTTAAAAGGGCACACAATTCAACCCCTTCTTGTGTAATTTAATTACTTCACAAGCTACTCATCGGCATCCACATCAATATATTCTTCATCATCAACACACTCTTCACCTATACATGCACAACGAGTAGCCATAACAAGAAGAGTGAGTTAATCATGTAACATAGGGAACACCATGGCAGTGGATACAACGTACATCACACGCATACTCAACAATCGATAACTATACCATCATGAATGCAATTCAATCCTAACAACTACTATAATGTACATGAGTGACACCAACTAATACTCTGGCTTAGCTGGTTGTTAGTGCCCTCCACATCCTAGGTAATGAATAAAGTCTAGTAAGGGTATTGAAGTGGCCTATGGGATGCCCCAACAGTGCCCCACCTTTACGTAAGTCCTCCCCTCTCGTACTACCCCCATTGTCGAGCTAAAGTGTTTATGGTCGTCTCTATTACTACTCCCATCATCGTTTGCTTACTGGCCATTCCTATCATCTCCGACGAATGCATGTCATGTAGCCTATCATCAACATCAGTTGTGTGGATAACTCTCAGCCATTGAGGTGTACCTCGTCCATACTGCGACAAGTCTTTGCCCATATTGCAAAAAGATTCCTCAAACGAGCATGCCCACTAATCATTATCTTCAACATCCATAGGGATTCCTTGATCAAATGGTATCATCATACAACCACGACGTTACTTATCCTTTAAATCATCATCCCTAATCATAAATATTTATAAAATTTCCACTAATCATGGGTATCAACGTTAATCATCATAGTAGTAACTCATGATCCTAGCACAATATCTATTATCCCAATCATATCCTTTACTTGAGGTTTCTTAAATCTCTTTATTAATTTAACATCTCAAGTCATCACCCATTGGTTAAAGCAACAAAGAACTAGCTTAGAAAGGGATAGATATCAACCAAAACACGCTTAGAACAGTCCAAATCAATTAACCACTAAGTACTAGTCGATTAATACAGCCTTGGGTATCTTACTTTTGCAAAACAGGGTCCTAATCAATTACCCACTAAGTCCTAATCGATTAATACACCC